>VMYD01000183.1:0-600000 GCA_007663325.1 Eucalyptus pauciflora | reverse complement strand
AAAACACATATATGCACGCCGAGACAAGAAGAAAGGACTGACTATAGCGGTCTCTAACCGCGGGCTCCCCCGGCGAAGTGTGTGTTTCCGGCGAAGGGGTATGCACACAACGGCTGACTCGAACAATGCGAGACATGCCACCAAAAATGAAAGAAAACGCCGATGTCATTGTCGAGACAACAATATTAGAACAAATCATGCAGATGACGGAGATCTAAGCTTCAGTTTTAAGGATTCGAGTTCGGTTCTTCATTCAAGAATTTGTCAAACGGTTGATGTGCGATTCTGAATACCAATTCCAGGTTCTGATTTAACGTCGTTCGTGGCGTAACCCCAGCATATTAAGCTCCAAACCAACGTTATTGGCAACAAGTCAGTTTGGGTCTTGTACGGTTTGCTCAAAATCTCGTCGCTTTGGTCTCACCTTCTCGAACTTAATGAGCTAGGGAGAAGCGGAGAGTTTCCGGGTGTTACCTGGTTCGGGAGCTTGCTGCGACGGACGACGACGAGCGAGTTGGCTTCCGCAGAAGGTCGAGAGGATTCAGACGAACTGCCGGCGAAGGGGGAGAAAATCTCTCACTCTCGGTCTCTCTCTCCGAATGTACCCTTCCAAGAAGTACCCCTCTCACTCACTCCTCTCTCGCTTTTAAGCACCGGCGCGCATGGCCTCCTGCCACGCCAGCCATTGCTGCCGGTCTCCCCGCGACCACCAACTCCGGTGCGACGCTCGCGCCTGTCTCCCCTGTGCCATCCTAGTGTTCGCGTGCGTTGTTCTCTTTTCTGCAGAATGCCTGAGGGAAAGTGAGGGAGAGGAAGAGAAGGCCGGGCCGGCCTAGGTGAAGAGAAAGAGAGAGGAAAAGAAAGAGGCCGCGCCGACCTGCCCCGGCCCGGTCTCGCTTTTCCTTTTTTTTTTCAATGAATTTCTTTAATGATTTTTTTTTCTTTTTCTTTCCATTTTTAATTTTTTTTTCTTTAAAAATTTCTATTACTATTAATGCAAATGCTCTTAATATTTGCATGTCGTGCAATTTAATAGAAATTATTTTTGCTAGAGATTAAAAAGCAATCCCTAATTTTCTATACAATTATGAATAATTAAACGGATCGTTAAAATTTTGATGTCAGTATGCTACCAATAGTTTATTCACCCTTACCTAACTCTTTTGAAAATATGATGAAATGGAGAAAAAATTTGTTCTTCTTTTTTCACCAAAACCAGTAGAGTCATCCATCATAATGATTTTTTGCCAGAATTGCCACCAATAATTTCTTTTGAAAGACTCCATCAATTATCCCCCAACCAAAGGTGAACTTTAGTTGTTTGTCCCAACTAATGAACAAAGTCAAAAGAGAAAGACAAGAGGATCAAAAGCTTGCTTTGCCATTCTAAACCAAATGTATCGACAATAATGTGGGACTTCATTCATCGTTATCAAACCTATACCTATATACATTGTCCCTAGGGTTTACTTACACTTCTTTTTTCCCTCTTCAGTTTAATTACAAAAGAAAGGGGAAAAAAACATGAGACAGTCTAAATTATATTTATTGTGATATATTTATCTTAAATATTTTTTGTGATAAAAAAAATCTAAATTTTTATAATGTGACACATTTACCTTCCGTTAAGTTTTTGTTAAATAATGTTTTTGTAAAAACAATGTCCTTTTTATTTGAGAAAATAGGAGAGCTGTCCTTCCATGTTATAAGGATTCTGATACCATTAAAGGGTGCCATCGCGATGAATATTAACAAACTCATCCCCTCCAAGATTAGAAGGTCAATAAGAGACGTGAATGTTTTACTGAACCCAATCTCTTTCAGAAAAAGAATCCACCGATCCTTTCATCTGATGGCAACGTCGTACAGCACAATGGATCTCAGTTTGTACTTTTGTGCACGTGTCTTTCGAGAGCTTTTAGTTTTGTACTCTGCCAATTGCGACGACCCTTTTTGCACCACTCGCGAATGGGACCAAAATTATCAATCAATCGTGCCCAAAGGATTGCGTGCGCTTCCGTCCTGTCATCTTGAGTTGATTTTGCGCGAGTGGGAAGTGTGCAAAATCTGGAATCCGAGGGCAGTAGCGTTGTGGAACAAGGTCGAACATATATATTACTCGAGTCCCAAGTACCTTAACTTTGGTATGTTAGGCAGGTGACAAAGGTGGGAGAAGGATTGAACTGCTTGATTAAGGCGAAAAAAAGACACTGTTAAAAAATCATCATTGGAAAAGAGCAAATCATGGGATTGGAAAAAAAAATACCCTCATATACATAAACATGACATATAAGGTGTGTTTGATTCGACATTTTAAAAGCTCTTTAGAGTCTCAAAGGTTATAAGGGAAAGTTTAGGATGTTTGATAATCATTCCCAAGGGGTTTTAAGATGAAAGTTAGTATTGGGAAAGCCGAAAACTCAGGACTAGTGGGAATTACTTTGGATTTTTAGTATTTTCAGAATGTTGAAATAATAATTAGAATATATTCTTCTTTTTTCATTCCAAAACTACACTCACTAATTTTTTGGTTTTTGATTTTGCCCCTTGTTAATACTATTCTTTTTTTTCTTTTTGCGAGGGTGATTGGCGAGAGATTGGTGAGCAGTCGATGAGGTTGCGAGACCCATGCAATGGTTGCTTGAGGTCGCGTAATCGACTAGGCGACAATCGCTGGGGTCGTATGGCTTCGGTGAGGGCCACCTGTGCAACCCTTGCTAGCTTACCAAGGTCGCCGAGGTCGTGCAACCTTGGCCAACGGCCACTAACGCCAGATTTGGCTCATCAGTGGCTGAGTCGACGAAATGTATGATTTCTTTTTAATTAAAAAAGAAAAATTACAGCCAAAAATTTGCAAAATAAAATAAAATTACTGCTACTTCATCAAAAGTTGTTTTACAAAGAGGTCTTCAAAATGCCGAACTATTCTATCATTATACTGTCCCCATTGTACATGGAGAGTTTGAGTTTTACTTAGGGTTTAGCTGGCTGGCAAAACATGACAAATGCATCCTTTGGGAAAATTATGTCTTCAAGATCCTTTTTCCACAAGATGATCTCAGATAATACATACCCAAAAAAATAAAATAAGAAGTAATTACGATCGTTTGCTTGGATCATGAAAAAGAGGATGCAATTCATTGACTATCTGTCATGACATGGTCGATTGAGTTGACGAGAATGTCAACAAACTCGTGCTTCAGCTCACTCAAGTCCTGCAAGCGATGATGATTCCACTGAAAAATCGTCAGACTGATTTAACAACAATACTCGCCTTTTCGCAGTCTCTAGGGTTCACACATTATGCGATGAGAAGAGATACAAACTACCCTTCATCGGAGAGGATACTCACAGAACAAGTTTTGCTTTGTTTTTTTGTGTTGTTTGAAATATTTCATATTGTGTCTTACTGTGAAATTTATGTGCTTTTTTTTTTTATATACATTTGATTCTCTTTCCACTTATCAATTTAAACTTTTAAACTAAGCATTTTATTATGGCATTAAAACTAAATTCTACGATTTCTAAATCAGATTTCCAAATAAGATATGTTAATGACGGAGAATCGAAGAGGGGGATTTATGTGGAGCTTCCACCGGAGATCTGCTATTTACTTAGAATGCTGCACGAGAATCTCTCGATACCCGCGGGGTTGATTGATGGGACAAGGCGTCATCATCTTCCACAGATCCCAGATCGATGATTCATGGGCGAGATGTGGGGCGCGAAGGAGGCGTGAGAGAGAAATAGGACGGAGAGTGAAGGACGGACGCCACGTGAGTGACGTGCGGTCAAATGGCGGTGCCCACCTCGATCGACGCTCGCACCAGCCGCAATCTTGGAATCCCACTCGGCCCCGCACTCGCCGGTCGTAACGTGCGACATCATCTTTCTGCTGTTGTTTTGTATCGCCGCGAAACCCTAAATTTGTGTATTCCAGCTTCGAATACTCCCCCATCCCTGCACGCGAAAGGGAGAAAAAAGAAAAAAAGAAAAAGAAACATGTTTGAAGTTTCAACGTACATTTGTATCGGCATCTAGGAAGATACAAGATAGACACGCATACACGTTTCAGAGGCAATAGTAATCTGACGCATGAACTAATTCGGGGCTATGCTAAATTGCAAAATGTACGTATTTGTTGTCCTCTGCTTAGAACACCGGAATAATGCTAAAGTTACGATGCTAAACTTCTCTAAACAGTGTTCTGATTGACGGATTATAAAAATATGAACATCATCCATTCTTGTATTAGTTAAGTTTGCATGTGGTGGGTGTTTATAACCTATCAATTGAAGGCTTTGGAGAAAGTCTCTCCTCCATACGTGATTGAGAAATATAGCCCATTAGGAATATACTCCGCTTGTCTTTTGCTCAAGTCGCTAAAATAATGTTAAAGATACAAAAATTATCTATAGAAATAATTTATAAAATAATGTAACAAGATATAGTCGCGTATTTAAAAAGCAGGTTGTGTTCAAACACTTAATGATAATTAGGCACATCACTATTTCAATTAATTTGAAATTCTCTTATAACATTCCAGTGATCACTTGCTTTAGACCAATTATTTGCCCCTCCACCTCTCTCTCTCTCTCTCTCTCTCTCTCTTTCTCTCTCTGCCATCCTTTTCACTAGAACAAAGGCAACCTCAGAGCTACTTCTTTTAACACCATTGCAGCTTCAACACACACCTTCTCTCTCTCTCTCTCTCTCTCTCTCTCTCTCTCTACTCTTTCTTCTAATTCAACTCATAATTTCCAGCTCCTGTCTTTCCACCATGTCTGAAGGCAAGAGCAATCCTTATAATATTTTTGATCCTTTCAACGACAGCTTCTCACCTTTCCGTACCTCTAATGATGGTAACTATCCCTTCTTCCACAATAATCATCCTCAGCAACAACACCTACTAGAGGCTACACAAGATCATTCATCAGCGCCCTTGAACTCTACCTTCAGAGCCTTCTTAGATGGTTCCATGGATTACAACACTCTCTCAAGAGCCTTTGACATGTCTTGTTGCTCATCCTCTGAAGTAATTAGCACTGACGATTCGAGAAAGGGTGCATCGATCTTGAGCAAGAAGAACAACCAGTCAACCCCTAAAAATTCTTCATCAGCCCTGTCTTCATCGTCTGAAGAGATAGCAACCGTCGGATCGGAAGACAAAGACAAGGGCAAGATCATCCAAGATGAGCAATCAACAGGATGTCATGAAGATCATGACGAAGAGAAGTCTAAAAATGGGTAAGTTTCGAGTCGGGTCCGTTTCATACTTGCTTTTCTTTAGCAGATCTAGTCCCAATTTGATTCTGGGTGTGAGAAAATTGTGTGCAATTTTTCAAAGCAAGAAATGCCTAATTTTTCCATCAGAGTCAGAATATCTATTCACTAATTTTTTTCATGTGTGTTTTCGAATGGTTTTGGTCGGTAATACATGTTCACTTCATCCAAGTGAAACGAAGTTGAAGGCTGATCTTGATTTTGTCTCTTTATTGACTATTTCATTAAAAATAATGAAAGAATAAATCCAATGTACGGATGCCCATCAATTTCTGCGGATCTCAAGGTGGAGATGGACGGAAGCTATAGAAACCCTAGTTTAGATGCTCAAGCTGCTGTTTAATGACAGCGAAAGCTACAAGGAGAATTCCATCAAGAAATATACAGAACTTGGTTAATAGAACTCAGCAAAGTGCAACACTGGGTAGATCTGATCATTTAGTTTGCCTGATAAACTCTGCAGGGACAAATCAAAAAAGAAAGAGAAGCGACCGAGGCAGCCTCGGTTTGCTTTCTTGACGAAAAGCGAGATTGATAATCTTGAAGACGGATATAGGTGGAGAAAATATGGACAAAAAGCAGTTAAAAATAGCGCTTACCCAAGGTATGATTTCCGGTCCAATTCATTTGCTTTCTTTCATTATGCAAAGATGTTAGAAGTTATATTTCTACATTAACATTTATACACAGATCTTCATGAACACTCGTATCTCCAACTTCATTCTTGAAAAAAAAAAACTTCTTTACCTTCAGATCATAGTCCATCGTTCCTTTTGTACTTAGTTTCTGGGAAGTACAGTTAAATTTCAAAAAGTGACAATTGTTTGGCAAGTTAGTAATCTTTAATACGTTTGCAAATTCCGTGCTTCTTGGTCAAAAATCATCTTTGAAATCTAGTTATCTTTGCATCTTTTCGGCAATTCATGATCACAATCTAGCATTCAAGTATGTTTATTTTCTGCCTTGCTAGAGTAGGGATCTCGAAGCAAATTATATTATATCTTAAGGTACTTCTTGTTTACATGGTTTCTACGTTATCACGTTCTTTATAAAAGCTGTAATCTGAATAACTAGTGCTTCTTTGGATCAATACTTGATTGCCATTTTGAAGCCATTTAGGAGTATTTGAATTGATTATTCCTATCATGACGGGATATGACCTACCTTTTGCTGTGATCGAAACCATTGCCCTATGATTGGAAGTAACCATAAACTACATGAGAGGGAATTTAAGGATTGATTGTCGAACAGCGATGTATGAGAGGGCATGAGCCTCTTTGCTGGTACTCTTTTGTATTGACTCGTTCATTGGCTTTAAATCCAAAAAACTGTGTGAGAACTAAGGCGCATGGCTAGATACATCAGCACAAGACAGTCTAAAACTATATCACTTGTTGGGAAATGATTAGACTGAGATTTTATAAATAAATACTATTATTCGTCATGACCCCAAAATAATCTCTTGAATTCTTCAACAATTGCAGAAGTTACTACAGGTGCATGGCTAGATACATCAGCACAAGACAGTCTAAAACTATATCACTTGTTGGGAAATGATTAGACTGAGATTTTATAAATAAATACTATTATTCATCATGACCCCACAATAATCTCTTTGAATTCTTCAACAATTGCAGAAGTTACTACAGGTGCACTAGCCAAGGATGCATGGTGAAGAAGCGAGTCGAGAGATCGTTCCAAGACCCCTCGATCGTGGTCACAACATATGAAGGCCAACATAATCATCATAGCCCAGCAACTCTTCGGGCCAGCAACTTTGCCGGGATGTTAATGCCTCCGAATCTCCGATCAACATGTCTTATGGAGCCTCCTTACTTTCAACAAGAGCTATTGGCTCAGTTACTCCAAATGGAAAACAATCGCCAAGACAACCCAATGTCCAAACTCTACCAAAACATGGACCCCGATCTCCAGTTCCGACTTCCTTGAGAATCTATGTTTTTTGTAGCAAGGCGCAAGTGCACCAGTCGCAGAGAGAGCACCTTTGAGGACTCCCAATCTCATGTTGCTTTTGTAATTGTATTGCATCATTACGGACATGCTAATGTGCCTATCTTATTCCTATGTAAAGGAGTCCATTGTTGTATGTTCTTGAGCTGCACTTGACATGGTGAAAAACCAGCTTCTGATGCTGTGGAGAAAATAGCGGAACATCGTGTCGTCTCTTACAAAGGAGAGAAAGAAGCTAGTCGGACTTTTCTCGTTCTTGAATTATGTTTGTTATGAAAATATCTGTTGCTTGCTCTTTACCCTTGAAATGCACAGCTTTTCCAGGTATCCTGTCATATGAATAAACAATGATTGTTTCATCTATAAGTTCCAACTCGTACGAAATCTTTTTTCACTCAATTACGCCTTGATATGCTGAGGCCCCACTAATCATAGACTGGCCAAAGCATGTGGAAAAATTGCAATGGCTAGACTACTGTTGACACGATACAGACAAACATATACACAAGAAAAAGCTGTGCATAAACAGAAAAATCGTTAGCGATTAGCATTACGTGGATATTTTAAGGCAATTTATAGAAAAAATTAAGGTCACAATCGAAGCTCACATTTCATATGGAGCTATTCATTAGCACTGATCGATGGATCATCGACCGCGTTATTGCAATATATGGTCTTCTAATAATCATGCTTCATGGACATGGAAATTCATTGATCACCTTGATCAATCGCTCATTAACGGGTCCATCGGCGACGTCTCAAGTTCATATCATTTGGCAGAGGTTCACAAGTCAGTATCAACCCTCAGATAGTCAATACCTTGTATAGTTGCTTATGATAGCATTTTAAGAACTCGATACTCTTGAAACGGGTCGAGTCGCTATGCTGTCTTAGCTAGAAAAAGGAAAGTGGTCTATTATAGAGAACTTTTTGTCAACAAAAATGCCTAACTTTATCGGTAAAGCGACATGAGCCAACCAATCCGTATGCATATACATGTATGTGTATGTTATATATGCTGCCAAAAAGTCAACGGATTAACTTCTATGCAACGCTAGCAAAGTGAAAAAAGCGCGTGCTCTATTTGTGCGTGGAAAATGGGAAAGTATTGTGAGGGCGATTTGATGTGCTATCGGAAAGGAAAATCAAAATTTTATAGGATGAGCAACACTGATTTATTCGTAGAATTTACCAGAATGATACGATTGTTATATTGGCTTTCTATTAAATTATCATTTTGTCTATCGCCTAATAATAGAATATTCCCAATAAAAAATTGTATATCGAGAGTAATTCAAGTCGAAGCTTCATCTTCGTATAATCATATTCAACAAAAATGACTCTGTTTTCCCATATTATATTTAAAAGAAAAAACAGACTCCAGCTACTTCATCTTCGCCTGTTGTTAATCTTAATTATAAGACGAAAGAAAGAATGCCCCACGTCAAACAAGCGTTTCACGAGCACCATGTTATCCAACAGCAAGGTCGGGATCGCATTGCCGTCCCCCGTCGCGAACCTCCGGAATGCATATGTGCACGACGTCAAGCTTGGCCTTGAGTTCCTCATGTTCTCAAATGCATCCTTGTACTACGATCCCTCCATCATCGAGAGCGCCTCGCTGAGGTTGTTCGACGCCGTGAAGAGCGTGTTCCTGCAGACCTTGAGCGCTTGCTTTACTCCTGGGGACGTGGCGGTCTGCGAGAGCTCGTCAGCATGATCATGGCTGTAAACGGCCCCAGTGTACATGCAGAAGAGGACCAAGTACGTGAGCCCCGGGATGTCCTGGGTGGGTGCTGACGACACGCAGTTCTGGCAGGCATCGAGCTCTAGGGTTTGGCTGCATAGCTTCTGAATGAAAGACGTAGTAGCGTCAGCTTCCACGAAAGCCGAGGGCCGCCGCGAGGGATGGAGGGAAAACAGGAGGAGGCAGAATGCGGTGAAGAGACGAGTAGAGTTGAAGGACGTCATCGTTTCTTCCGCTTGGATACCGTTTTGAGTTGATGGTTCTGTATATCTATCCATGTTGGAGATGGAGATCGTCTTTATGAGGGAGGAGATCGGATTTTGTCTATAATAATTAGACCGTGCGATTGCTTCTTTCCAGTTTAGAGCGGTGCGTGAGGGGGGACTGCTTTGCTTGATCATAACATGAAACAGCTCGTGTGCTTTTTAAGATGGCACGATACAAAAAAAGAAAAAAGAAAGAAAGAAAGAAAGAAAAAAGGGTTCTTTACTTTATATTATAACATTGGAAAGTGCCTTGTACAGATAGTTTAAACATAGGGTCAAACTAGGGTACAGACAATCATGTTCTGTTTAAGATAATCACATTCGTCAAGTGCAAAACCTCATTCCTAGCCTGATATCAAAACATTTCACGAATTACTTTGTCGTTTAGGAAGTCCACAGATGTATGCACAGAAATGGACAACAAAAGTAATGAAGGTAAAATGCGACCTGCGCCATTTCAATTAGAAAATGGAGAATATTTTTTTTCCCTTGGCTGAGCTAAATGGAATTGAATTTGCTGAATGGGAAAAGATGAATTTAAATGTAACACGATATAATTTCCAATGATTTATTCCATTTTCTCACGAAAATTTTCCGACCTAAATTTTATGCTATTAGACCTAAGAGTTCGAATTTCATAGTTTCTCTGCCCATATATTATCCAATCCAATCGCAAGTTTTTTTTTTCCAGATGTTATTACATGACTTGAATTATAATTGCTAGTATTAGCGGCCACTTCCGGCTACTTTTCCCTCTCAAATAACATAATTAAAAATTTTAAAACTTGGAATTATGGAGCGGGCAAGCAGGGTGGGGATGAGGGCGTAGCCCCAACCTGCCCTACCCTGTTGCCATCCTTAACTAAAACTAACTTTGAGTGCACTTAATGTGTAGATGTTTATTAATAAAAAGTCCCTTTTCTTGCTAGGAAGTCTAATAAAGAACATTTGAAATATTAAATTTTTTACACATGTCTAAATCTATATTTTTACATATATTATAATGCATTGGGGGAGAACTTTATCTAATTTCGTTTTTTGTATAAGCACAAATACAATGCATAAGTCTTTTCTTTAAAAATTATATTAGTGTTAGATGTTTAAGAGAAGATAATTTCCTATTACCTCTGCTATACACAATAGTACTTGTTACACTATCTTCGTACCGCTTGAATATATCTTGCGAAATGCTTGTGAAATTTTATAAATTTATCTATATTTTTTTGACTTTGTATGGTCAACATTTAAACAAATCTATATCCACTGGAGCTTAATTCACAAAGATGATGAGAATGAAAAAAATTATGAGAACGAATGACTTTAGCAATAATATATTTTTGTAAGCAACACAATCTCTCTCTAAAGTTAAATTACTAATTACCCCCTTTCACATGCGATTTTTGGTTCATATTCTTTATTGAGTGGAAGTCTTTGGTTAATTTATGAACTTTTTATAATTATAAATCAGAGCTCATGATTGATAATGCTGAATCTACTTTCTTTAAGATATGAAAAGATCGTTGTGGTGTTACTTTGAGTTCAAAGTGCAACATAATTTTGGGGAAAAACATCACGGCTTGCTAATCTTGAAACGGATAAGCGTTTGACCATAAGATTTTTTCATTGCCTTCTAGAAAGTTACTTCATATTTTATTAGATGATAAAGTAGGGATAGTAAATTTACGACGTTAAACTTTTGTATTTAGCTCTAACCCTTTTATCATAATAAAAATAGATATGTTAATCAACAAATATTACCAATACACATTTATTGCAGAAAAATCCTTCCTAGAATTCCGCTTAAGCACATTAACACAAGTATAAGAGAGAGAACCAAATTTGCATAAAAACGAACGTGGAAAGTAGCACAACGTGGCGGAATAAAACGGCACCGTTTTCGAGCAATCCATACGGTCTTATATCTTCCCGACAATGCGTGGCTCTTGCATTTCTAATAAACAACAACTTCCACCATTTTCGACTTTGGGTTGCCCAGAATTTCAGTCGGAAGTCAAATATCGCAGGCAATGCTTGCCAAAGCATCGTCTTAGTCCGAGAGCCCGAAAGGGACGCCCCAAAAATGACGTCATAAATGGTTAATTCCGAGGTCGGAGCTGCTGCCCAGCTCCGATCCAACTCAGTCAATGGCGTCTCACGCGGCCGACCAGTCGCCTTTTTCCCGTGCTTCCCCACCACCAATAATTCCGCCAAGAAGATTCCCTTCCCGTCTCCCGTGGGCGTGATGCCAGCATTCGGCAAGGCGACCGTTCCTATTTAGGGCAATTATTCTGTACATTATTCCTCCTCTTCCGTAACCAAAAACTCACAAATAAAAAAAGAAAAGACGACCGTTCTCGTTAGATAGATGCCGCAGAACGATGCCGAGAGTCAAAAGCTAACACCACCCCCTCTCTGATTTCAACCTTTGCGGCCACGTTCCACTTCTGCTGCAATCCCCAGGAGAAAAGGGAGCGGGGAAAAGAGAAGCGTCTGGAGCCCTTTCAGTCCTCTGGTTTTTCCTAAGAAACGTGTCAAAGATGGAGCTTTAAGACTGAACGATAGCCTTGAATGCACCGATTTCACCCCTACCTATCGCGCAAGAGCAGAACCATGTCCCAAAGTCCACACCAAGTTCCCAAGAATGGGCATGTTGTTCTTTCGCGATGAACATCAAGCGAACGTGTCGCACGAGCATGAGCGATCCTGCATGATCCACGGAAACAACCATGCGAGGGCCCCTTTTGAACAAACGTGGAAAACTTGGGTTTGCACATGTGTAATCTCTGTTTCTTACAAAGACGTGCATAAATTCTGAGCCACACGATACTGCCACTGAATTATGTAAGCCGCCGGTCAAAGCTGAAATGAGTGGTTTAAAAGTCGGATTGCTTGCCCTTCACGATATGGGATATCAAATGGGTGTTGTTTCGAATCTACCAACGCGAGTCTTTTATTATTTCAATTGTGAATTCCATCTTTTGTGAACCGACGAAAGCAAGGGCGAATCTTGAAGGGCCCCTCTTCCAATTCCAATTCTTGCTCATGTGTGTATTAACTCCGGTTGTATCTGTACTCTCTTGTTTTTCCAAGTTGCTCCGCTGGGATATACTCATGAATCGAATTACTCCATTAACATTCTTCATTCTACTATAAAGTATCACACAGGATGGAAATTAGGGAACACCGATGAAATTTACCACATTGTAAAAATCAGAATTTAACTTTCATTCTAGTCCTCTAGCATCGCTGGCAATACTCTTACACCTTCCGCGGAAAAAAAAAAGAAAAAGTAAGGTAATACATTATGAGCTAAGACGCCGAGAGTCTTAACTGTGGAGGCATCGGAGGTTCGAGAGGTGGTATGACTGCCCCACTCGGCCTGAATCCAGCATCAATCAATGTGCAGCGCATTGTCCGCTGAGTTCGCTTGCCGGCGGTGGTAAATATGTCGATCCGTTGAAGGTTGCTGCGATCATTAAATGGTGGCAAGAACCGGATCTCACTTGCTATGTGTTGAATTGTGCCGGGTGGATAAAATGAAATTTTCTTTTATTAGAAGAACACTGTATTACATTATTGACACAATGGGATTTCTCTATAAACTCTCTTCACTATTATACTTTTCCTTTTCCTCTCTGCACACCCCACACACTCTCCATTTTGACTATTTTCTCCACATTTAACGCTCCTCTCTGCTCACACTACTCACTGCACAACACCAACACGTTACCCAACACTCTATACAATTTCTCTATTCTCTAAAACTTTTCAGTCACTCTACTTGGGAGGCGGGGTGCTGCCTATTTCTCTGTGTCTTTCACCTATATACTTTTCTAACAATGGTAGAGACATAATCAACATGTCCTCACTTTATTCCACAACTCTTAGACACGATTATGCAAGATATTTTGTTGCTTTTTATTCTAAGCCACACCCTTCACCTAATCACCAACAAACTAGAGTCTTGTAGCCATTGTTAGAAAATTCTAGAAAGAGGAGAGAGAGAAAGGCAGTGCTCTTCGACACTTTGGAATGGAATATGGAGAATGAACATCTCTACTCCTTGGAGCAATGGAACCACCTCGTTCAAAGCCATTTCAGCCGTATTGCGCACTGCCGTAGCGTCTCTGAATTTGCTTCACCTGAAAACAGGAAAGTAGATAGACACGAGAGCAAAACAGGATAAAAAGATTTTGGACTAAAGATTCGTAAATGCTCACTTGCGCTGTTGTTTTCTTAAGGCAGCTTGATATTCACCGTCCACTGCCCGGAATGTGTCAAGCGCCTCTTGAAGGCCTACAGCCAAATTTTTGTTCACTGTGGTTGAAAAGATGGGAGGAATGTATTTGCTAGAATGAGTTTAAAAGGACGGTAAATTGACTTAAATAGAGGCTTTTGTTTTCAGAAGTGTGATTTGCCTAACTTCCTCTCTTAGAATCATGTCAAAAAAGGATAGTAAACTAAACTCCCTCATGAAATTCCTGTTTCGATTTTCGCAGGTGCCGTGCACTTATTTTGATTATTTCTCAATAGGTCATTTTCTTTTTGTTGGAAGTTTATTCGTAAAACAAACAAAAATGGATTGACCTGCATAGAAAGTTTAGAGTATGTGCGCCAATAGTTAAGTGTGAGAGTCTTCTGCCATTACAAGTGAAGACAATGGGTTAAATTAACTTGATCCTACAATACTAGCATGAGGCCGTTGTGCAATGTGTTTACGATTTTTTAGCAATTTTTTTTCTGTGGACTAACAATTGTTAGAGATTAGCACTACATGGATAGTTTGAGGCAATCTATAGAAAAATTTGAGGTCACAACAAATGAAGCTCGCATTCATATGGAGTTATTCACCGTTGATTGACGGATCATCGACCGCGTTATTGCAATTTATGCCCCTCTTATAATCATGCTACATTTACGTGGAATCTTCAATTTATTGCCTAATTAATGACCTGTTAACTGGCGGCAACATTAATTCTTAAACACGTAAGAAAGTATAAACGTCCGAGGTTTGGTATTGGGAAATTTTGACTTCGCGTTATTTTGTTTGAATGCATCTTCGCAGCTCTTAAAATTATAGACCCAGCCCCTTAAAGGCAAAACTTCTAATTGGTCAATTTGTAACATCCCAAATTTCTAAGTGAGCAGTCATTCTCAAATGGTCACCATCTTGTATGGTTGTTCTGAGTCATTTTTTAAGTGCTTGATCCATGTAAAACGGGATAAATCATTGCGCAATCTTAGCAAAGAAAACGTAAACAGATCTGTTGTAGAGAGCTTTTTGTCAACAAAAATGCCTAACTTTATCCGGAGAGCGAGATAAGCCAACAAATCCATATGCATATACATGGATAGGTTATGTACGCTGCCAATAAGTCAACGGACTAACTCTTATTCAAAGCCAACTGAGAAAAGCGTGTAGCCCTATACGAGCGTGGACAATGGGAAAATATTTGTAAGCGCGATAGGCTTAAATTATCATTTCGGCTATGGTCTAATAAAATATGGTTATTACTCATTTTAGGAGCCATCTACATTATTGGAAACTTTCCAATAAAAAAATTGAGGTTAAACTGAAAGTTGTTTTGGGATAGCTACAGGGCTGCAATGCATTCCGCCATGATTGAAAACATTCAAAACTGCATATCGACAGTAGCTAAAGTTGAAGTAGTGTTATCTCGATCCTGCAATGCTCTTTTATGTCATTTATCCATATAATCATATTCTACGAATTTGACTGTCTTTTCCTACATTACTAAACAAGAACCGACTCCAGCTAGTTCATCTTCATCTATTGTTAACCTTAATTATAAGGAAAGAGAAATGATGCCCCGCATCAAACAAGCGTTTCAGGAGCACCATGTCATCCACTAGCGAGGCATGCCTCCGGAATGCATAGGCGCACGACATCAAGCTCCGCCTCGAGCTCTTCATATTCTCGAACGCATACTCGTACTTTGATCCCTTCACCATCCCGAGCCCGTCGCTGATGTTGTTCGGCGCCAAGAAGAGCGTCTCCCTGCATTTGAAAAATATTAGAAAGGACCGGTTTACTCAACTTTATTTCAAAGGAAAGAATTCGTTTAATAACAGTTTAATCGATGGAAGTTGTGTTATTGCAGACATTGAAATATATTATTCAATTGTACATACTAGTAATCCATGAAGGGGATTGTGATATTAGGACACGTCAAATATGCGTCCACCTTATGCATGTTATAGAGTCCATTAACTTATATAATGAGATCTAAATTTTTTTATTAAAGTAATTTCTAAGATGGCCTGAGAATTTCGAACTAAGAAAGAAAAATAGCTAAGAAATTTTTTGTATAGCTCTTTTTTTGTGGCCACCAGGTATAAAATCACAAATAAATAAATTTTATACACACCAAGATTTCAAGCCTAGCACTCAGGTCACCAGCCAAGCTTCCCCTGGTTTGGGTGAGGGTGTCACGAACCTTGCTGGTCACGGGCAAGATTTCAAGCCTAGCACTAAAGTCCAAAGTTCTGAAATTTAGAGCCAATGAAGGTTGACGACATAGGAAAATTTAATCTTCTCTCTTAAAATTAATTTCTTTTAAAAAATACTTTCTAGCAATGTCCAATATTTGATGTAACAAAGTGACTCAAAGCGAGAGGATAAGAACTTTAGAATGACTTATTGTGTTTAAGCCGGATGATATGTGTGTCCCTTTTTCTCCTATCTTCTGCCTTAACGCTTGGGAACCAATTAAACTTGTTAACTAGTTACCTCTAGGGAAATTAGTGGTGCCGAAGGCTCCGTCATTATTTGAAAAAGTAACGGACCGTCACCTAAGCATTATTCTTTTTTAATTTAATTGTGATATTACCAAATTAGAAAATGTCATATATGGATGGTTTAAGGAGAGGTTCAACAATCTAGGGTACAGACAATTATGTTCTGTTTAAGATTATTATATATCAAAACAAGAATTTCTGCCATACGTGACCTACGGTCCGAAGTTTTCAAGAGGAGGTCAAAACCTCATTGCCTAAAACCCTAATCCCAGAACATTTTCGCACATTGCTTTGTCCTTTCGGAAGTTCATTCTCACGGATGCATGCGCAAAAAAAAAATGGATAAAAAAAAGTAATGAAGGAAAGTAAAATGCGACTCTGGGTCATTTCAATAAGAAAATGGATTTTTTTTTTTTTTGCTAAGCAAAACTGGATTTGAATTTGCAGGATGGAGAAGACTAATTTAAAATAATAACTTATGAGAAATATATGGGATGAGATGGGAGCCATGTTAGTCCTTTACCTTTTTATCGTTCATTTTAGTAAACATGGGCTATACTATACTTTTGAGCAAAAGGGATGCTATTATGCAACTTCAAGTTGTCAATTATATTGTTTACAGAAATGACAAACCAATTCGGGGAATTTCTAAGACAAGTATACAATTAGTTTGGACTTGTTTAAAGTTGAATTGGGACCAAGACAAAAAAAGGTCTTACTATTGAAGAGGCTCATACTTCCTTTGTTAAACTAAGTACAAATTGTTTGATTTGAGATTTCTTAAGAATTGACGTAGTGGAATTCCTTATTTCGTATCTCAAAAAAGGAATGATCCCTCAACTCACGATTAATCTCATATTCAAATAATGTGTCAGATAAAGATTGTACCCAAGAAAAGGATGTCCATGTGCCTTGGATCTTTTGTGTCTTCCGCTTTTATGTACTCAGGGAACTATTGCAAAAGTCATTGGTTCTCATAGTTTTTTCATTCTCCTCGTTTTTGCGACATAAGCCCCAGTCTATTTAGATTTGTTGACATGTGAAACATATGTTAGATTAAATCTTGTCATAATCACGTACTAATATAGCTCGTTCAATGTGATTAACGAGGGATTTTGCTAATCAAGCTAGAAGATGCAGGAGACAAAATCTCGATATTCGGAAGCGTCGTTAATTAGTTTTCTTTATTCATTGAATTTTTCCAAAGATAAACAATAAAAATAAAATCGCGCCATGTCCATCCCTCAAATAACTTTAGATACATCCCATAATTTAAATGGTCCAGAATATCTCTCACGGGATCTCATTGATGGTAAGATTGATGACAGAGGAAAAACATACATTTAATGAGGATCAATCGATCTTGGGATTTTTATTCCTCTTTCCTTAACTGTTGTTTATTCTTCTTTTGTGTCAAATAAGAAAAGTTTACAGTTTGATTTTTTCACGAGAATCTTTCAAAATTTGGATTATTTTAATAAACATAGTAATTGACATTCTATTTTAAAGGAATGTTAATAAAGTTATCATGTCAAGCAATTAATTAAAATAGGCTCTCTAAATTTTCGTCTAATGTTTAATATCATCCTCGGACTTTTAATTTATTCAATGTGGTCACTAAAATTTTAATCTAGTTCCTAAACTATATAAGAATATCCAATGACATCATTCTATTATTTTTAATCAACAAAATGGCGGACAAAAGAATAACGTCATACGTGGATTATCCACGTAAGATATTCAACTCGAATCATGATATAATCATCTATGTAATTTAATAACATGAATATTCAATATTTTCAAATTGAATAGATTAAAAAAATCTAAAGAAAAACTATTGTTTAATTTGAATTTAATATTTTACATAAACAATTCACATGTAACTCTTTTTTTGTCAATCGTTCAAACGTTCTGAATTGGAAGCCAAATTAGCATATTTTGTTAACTTGAATTAGTAAAAGGACAATATTGAACATTTTTACATAATTTAGGGACTAAATTGAGCATATATCAAAAGTTCATTAGCCACATTGAACAAACTAAAAATTTAGAATCAACATTATATATTCCGCCGAAGTTGTAAGACTATTTGTGTTATTTTCTCCATTTTTAATAAATAATAACATTCACCATTTCGATCGGTCATCCCAATTGATCAATCCTCTTGAGGTTGTTCTCGTCAACTCAAAAAGCCAGGGCATGTTGCAGCCATTCTAAGACGTGGAAGTACTGCGGGCCAAATGAAAATATTAACTCAGCTTCAGTACAGACTTCGGTAATAATATTAGCGGCGAAAATAGTTGCTCCTCTCTAATTGCTGAATTTTAAAATAAAATAATTTAAAAAAACCCACAAAAAACGCAGATGTCTCGCTCGGCCAAAACCCAAAACTTATATAAAAAATTAAACTAATTCGAGTCAATTAATCAATAATCACGCTAATCTCTCCGAAGGTAATTCTTGATCTTCATTTGTGCTTTTTCTTTTTTATCAATTCTTTCAATTTCTGTTGCCCAGAATTAATTTCAGTCAGAAGTCAAAGTATCGCAAGCGTCGATCTCCGTCCAGAACGCTGAAAGGGACCGCCGAAATTCGACCCCATTAAATGGTTAAAATTCCGAGGGAGGAGCGGCCCAGCTCCGGTCCAGCTCAGCCGACGGTGTCAGACGACGCGGACCGGTCGCCCTCGCCCTTTTTTTCCCATGCTTTCCCCCACGAGTCACGACCGATAATTGCGCCAGGAAGATTCCCGTCCCCCGTAGGCGTGACGCCAGCAAGGGGGGCCTTCCTATTTATGGGAATTATCCTTGTACATTATTCTTCTTTCGTACGCCAGAACATATTATATATATATTAAAATATATATAAATAACAAGAGAATACGACCGTTAGATGTCGCAGAGCGATGTGGAGAGTCAAAAGCTGACACCGATCCCTCCCTCCGATTTCAACTTTTGCGGCCACGTTCCCCTCCTGCAATCCCCCACTTCATGCTGCCCCCCCGGAAGAAGGAAGCAGAGAAAGGTGGAGCGTTTGGAGCCGTTTCAATCCACTGGTTTCAAGAAAAGAAGCGTGCCTAGTCAAGAGAAAGACGTAGCTTCAAGACTGATGGAGACTGAGCCAAGATAATGCGTAGTAACCGTTTAGGCTTTACACTCGCCATGAGATGATCCAGAATTTATTCCCCGGTTCTGATTTTACGTTCGTATGATTCGACCAGATCCGTCTAGAACCAGATCAAGACTAGGGGCTGCAGAATCATAAGGAAGCTTCACCTACAGGAGGAGGAGATAGAGGCATGCATGTCGTCGCGTGCTAGTCATGACCAGATAGGAATGGGGGTACTTGACATGAACAGACATTACATGAGGGAGGGAGGGAAGGAGGATTGTCTATAGAGGGGAAAGAGGGGAAATATGTATGTATATTTCATACTTTGCCAATGCGCGGACTTGGATGTTACACCAGTGCCCAAGAAAACCATTTTTGTGATCCGAAAACCAGAAAGAAACACTTTCGACAAAAAAAGGCACTACTATGATGGCCATCTGTACAATCTCTTTCTCTCGCTTGTCTCTGTCGGGAGTCGGAGGCAAAATACTTTTCAATCATTTCATAACTGTGTCGGAAGGAAGTAGCGAACAAAACCAAAGTAGAAATCTCAGCTTCATCAACCGAATGAACTATCTCCACCATTGTCGTGTAGGAGGAGCTCGAGGGCTGCAAAGAAGGGTTTTCGATGTCTATGTATCGATGTGTCGGAAGGCCTTTCATCTAACCTGGTCAATAAGCAATTAGGAATCCATACTGTCAGCTCTACGCCTGAGTTATCTCGATTTTATGGCTCTCCGGATTAGCTTGGCTCTCCACCTCAGCTGAGCCAGCAACTTCTTTCGTCAACTCAATGTCCATGCTGGCTGTGCGGCTCTTTTTGTTTCTTCGATCCTGAGAAGAAGGAAAAGAAGTGACATCATGCTCTTAGGCCACACTTCGGGATAAAATGCTGAAGGATAGGGAATATAAATGCAGTCAAGAAGTAGACGACTTCCAAAAAACTACACACCTCGCGAAATGGATACTCATCGGCTTCGAGCATTCGCACGACCTGAGTCATTTTTGGTCTCTTATCTGCTTCAGGATCAACACATCTGAGTGCAACCAACAGGGAACGCTTCAAAGCACGCGTTGCTGGTTTAACTTCAAGGGTCGGGTCCACGACTTCTTCTGCTCTCCTGGTTCCTACCATCACCTTCAGCCACTCAACTAGATTTACCTGCCACGAGCAGTAGTGAATTTGAAGAGCTTATAAGTTTTCACAATGAGAGCTCTATAACATTAACTTGACAATCACAGGAAACCATTGCGGTGGCGAACTCCAATGAAGTCTATCAAACTTATACAGCACCAGATTTCAGCATCTATACTTGCAGTTAACCAGAGAAGGCAGAGAGCTTTGGCAGAGACATGGCAATTAAATTTTTGTTTAAGATCCAGTACCTCATTAGCTGGTCGACCATAGTCCACTGGGTCCCTTCCAGTGATGGCTTCAAGCAAGAGGACACCGAAGCTGTAAATGTCGCTCTTCTCATTCAACATTCCTGTGTTGGCATACTCTGGAGCCACATATCTGTAATTCATATGAAAGGTACGAGGTCAAAGGACTGATTCCTGGGCTGTACTCTCATACAGGATAAACTCCACAAGGCAGACAAGACACGATCAAGACATACCCAAATGTTCCCATCACTCGGGTTGTAATGTGACTTTCTCCTGATCCCAACAGCTTAGCCAATCCAAAGTCAGACACCTTGGCATTGAATTCATCGTCCATCAAAATGTTGCTCGACTTGATGTCCCGGTGAACAACCTTGGGTTCTATTGCTTCATGCAAATACGCAAGCCTGAAAGGCGGTACAATTTCTTTCAGTCTTCAACTAAATATTAAGCATAAATAAGCCCACAGAAATGAGTTAAAGCATCTATTATTGTTGAAAATTGGAGCAACTTAATGGAGGACCAATGTTCCTGACAACTGACAAATCAACTTTGTCCTCACTGCAAAGGTTGATAAAAAAGGTGTTGCAAACCATGAAACGAATTGGTGGAAGAGATGATTTTGCATCCTATACTTACGCCTTTGCAGTTCCGAGGATAACCTTCATGCGGGCCTCCCAAGTGAGGACACCACGTTCATGCATAGCTCCATGCAGCCATTGTTCCAAGTTTTCGTTGTTCACGTACTCATAAACAAGCATCCTGTAGTATAGCAAATCAAATATCAAATAAGTACTAGAAGCATGAGCAGTCAGATAAAGGTAATCCCAAGAACACAATGCACCAATCCAGCAGATCAAGTATTGAGTACAAGCACTAAGGACAAAGAACAATCTCCATCATGCAGTACAATGACAAAAAGGGAAAAGGCGCCATCAGCAAATAAGCAAATAAATCTTGCCTGTGAACTCCTTCAATACAATATCCCAATAGTCGTACAAGATTTTTATGTCGAACGTGGCCAATTGCTTCCACTTCAACCCTGAATTCTTTCTCAGCTTGTCCTCTGTATATCCAGATCACAGTAAAGTTGATGACATGTCTTCGGAAAAATAACTTGGGAAATTGCAGGTCATCTAATTGGAAGTATACTTACAAGTTATTGAGAAGCTTTTTGACAGCTACCTCAGTTCCATTAATTAGTTTTCCCTTATAAACAACTCCATAACCACCCTCACCAAGCACGTTCTGTGGCGAAAAACGATTAGTCGCAAGCTCTAGATCCCTGAGAGTAAACCAGTGACCCCATCCAAGGTGCGAAATTTCTGGTAAGCCAATTAGAGGAGAGGCGGTAACAAGTCCAGCATAAGGCAATGATGGATTCTTTCGAACATTCCCAGAGCTTCCTTCTTCTCCCGATTGCGAACTAAATCCCCTTTCCGGGTTGTAAATAGAGCTGCACTGACTCAGGTTATCCGGATCGCTTGATTTGCTTGTGGTCAAGTGGACGACCATCTTCTGCGAGTTCTTCTCGACTGATTTGTCATTAACTGCAAAGGACACACTTTCTGGGTGATTAGGGAAATTCTGGCCACCCACTCTGTCGACTCTGATATCCTTCGACACGTTCGGTATCTGGGAAAGGGAGAACACGTCCGTCCGTTTCGATTTTCTCCTCACTGAAACCCAAATGCCTAAGGCGCAGAGAATCAAAACTATGAATGCGCCTACAGAGATGCCAATCCAAACCCACAACTTCACACCCAGGAAAGTTTCCGACAACTTCGAGTTCAAAGAACCCCCAGATGACATCTCTGATGCTCCAATGCCAATGTTCTAGAAACTGCTCGGTTCCCTTTTTTGACCCTCTGCCACAGAACTGGAAAAAACTTGCCGCGTTAGGTGATTGGCACGGCAAATAGGTTCTTTAACATTAAATGGTTCAACAAGTTCCCTAGCTCCTCTCATTTGCAATAAAGAAGTCGAGAATTCATGCTTAATCAACACAGAGTAAAAGGCAAAACGAAACGGATAAGGACAGAACCTGATGAGAAAGAACCGTTTTTCAGGCATTTAACACCGAAAGAAGAAGCGTGCAGCAGCAGAACATCTTATATTCATGGACAAGCAAAGGGCGTTGCGAAAGTCGGTTGAAAAGGACCGAATGCCGGAGAAGAAACACATGGCAATTCCAAATCATGGAGAGAAGAAGGAATGAATATAACAAGGGCATCGCTTATGATCCAAGTAAGACACCACAAAATAAAAAGGAAAGAAAGAAAAAAAACTGGGGGAAACCATCTGAAGAAAGTGAAGTGATTCAAGGGGAGGCAGAGAAAAAAGAAAAAGCAAATACCTTGGATGTGATCCGAGCTAACCCTTTTGATCTTCCTCCTCGAAGGGCCAAAAGAAGAAATAAAAAAGTCTTCTTTTTTTAGAACCAAAACGGAGATTCAACGAGCGCGCAGACGCGATGCGCCTCGCGTGCAGACCCAAAATCACAGACCCAATTTGGCAATGTCGCGGCAGGAGGATGGAGTGGGTCGGAAGCAGCAGCAGCAGCAGCAGCAGGATGGAGTCGCCCCGAGTGGGCCAAAAAGGGGAGAGCTTTCGCAGGAACGGGGAAAAGGGGCAAGTGGCGACGGGAGGCCCAGGCGAAAATCCAATCTCCAAGGCAAAATCATGAGACGGGGGGAGGGCGCGCGGAGTACTGGCGAGATGGGAATTTTCTGGGGGAAGAAAGGAAAAGGCGGAAGGTGGGTGAAGTGAAATGGGGTTGGTGCGCGTAATGCTTGAGAGAGAAAGAGAGAGAGAGAGAGAGAGAGAGAGAGAGAGCTGGAAAGGACTGAAAGCTTGGTTTGCAATGGAGGAAACGAGAGAGAGAGTAAAGCGAAAGCAAGGAAAAAAAAAGGAAGAGAGGTGAACAGAGCAGGAATTTATTGTTGGTGTGTGATGGCTATAAAGGTGAAGAAAAGAGAGAGAGAGAAATGAGGATGAAGAGATATGCGTGTGGGAGAGAGAGCGAGAGAGTCAACCCAACCGGGGGGCAAAGTTAAAACCAGTCGAAGCCCTCTCTATCATGAGCCGGAGCCTCCTTTCTTTTTTCTTTTTTGGTTGAGTTGTTACAAAAGTAACTCCTTGAATTGAGGGGAAGTTTAAGATTAAAAAGAAAAAGTTTATTGAGGGGAAACAATGAATTTGACCCTTTGTCTTCCTAATTATCGAGTTTTCCATTTAACGAATAATGAATTTTATTTTCCCTTTTCTTTTACTAGTAAAAGAATGGACAATCGAAATTAATGATCGTTTTCGGCATTATCAGTTTAAATCTCTATATACGTTATGAAATGTTCAGTTTAAATCATTGATATTTCACCAACTCGCTTATTTGAAAGTTTGTGATTGGTGGTTTGTTGCCCTTGCCCCCATCGAGACATCGGGAGGAGGTAGGAAGTCTCTCCATAATAATCTTTATTAGTAAATCAATAATATGGTCATTTTGCTATGCAAGGGTGGGGCTTTAGGATAGTCACTTCGGCTTCCATTCTAATTTTGACGTCCGAGATTGGTTGCACCTTCAAAAGTTGAAATGACGCCCATTTCCTCTCCTTCGACACACTAAAATCATATTAGTCCTCGTTTTTATTATTATATATATTTGATGATTGAATGTCTACTGTTTCGGCAATCAATCACATAATTGACTTGACAAATATAAATTGACTTAGTTTGCACACAAATTGATTATGAAATATAGTATGAATAATTCTTGTAACGGTAAGGCTATTTTATTTTTTTAGATTTTAAAATGATCGAATCATTATATTTGACTAGTTATATTGTTTATGGTTACTATTGCTCATAGTGCAATTTCATGAATAAAATTCAAGAAAAGAGTTAACTCCACTGATTTTTTTTTTTTTAATGATTTTTATCTAATAGTGTTGGATAGATTATTTTATTGTTCCCGGTGCAATATAATGTGCCATAATAAAAGTACTTTCCACAATAAATAAAACTACATTATTACTTTATTCAATGTAATAGATTTTTATGAGTAATCTCTCTAACTCTCTAGAACCCGTTCCTAATTTGTAACTTAGAAAAAAAGTATTTTGAGCGTGTATGGATGCTCGAGTGGGAAGCTTTCAAAAGGATCAACACCTTTTCAAGGTATTTTTTCAGTTTTTTTTTTTTTTTTTGGTGAAAAAGACAATTTGACAAAACAAAGGTATAAAAATTGACAAAAAAGATAACGTGTGTTGTCACTTGCAAGCTTTCCATCACTATTTGCCTTGGAATGCATGTTTGCTTCCGTTTAAACTTTTTCAAACATCATGTCAAAAAAAAAAAAAAATTTCAAACATGACAACTTGGAATGGAGAAACAATACATGATTGACTTGCTAATAAAGTACTCGGCATCGATTTAATGATTACATTTATAAAAATTCAATTTTCCATGCATTGTTGCATGGAGCAATATCAGCATATCATCCGCAATCTTTAATTTCTTGATCCATTTTATCCTCAATGAAAATAGAAAAAATCCACATTTGATCTGGTTCATGTAAATCATGTTTGGCCATTTTGTCTATAATTTGTTTTTACCCCTCAAAAAAGAAAAGAGCTCGGGACACCACTAGAGGACAAATCAAATGAATATTTTTTTGCTTTTTCTTTTCTTTTTTAATGCTGGAAGTCACTACTTCTGCGTAGTTTCCATTTTCTATATCGAGGAAGGTCCGCCCAGCCAAGTACGTTTCCAATACGTGAAATACCTCATTAATATTATGGTATGAGGTAAAATCCAAATTGCCAATTGAGTGATGAACCAAACATACAAAATCGCTTGATGTTGGCTCGTTAACCTCTCGTGGCCGAGGTAAAGACTGGAAATACAGATCAATTGGTGAATTGAACCTCTGTCGCATGTCCAATCTATAAGTATAATATGTCGGCTCCCTTACAATTGAGCCAATTTTTCAAATGGTTAATCCGCACAATTTATGAAATGTTATTTTTTTTCGCTTGAAAAGTATATTTAAGTAAACTAAACATGCATCTAGAAGACTTGGTCAGATCCCCTTCATGAGGAGATCTGACCAAGTCTCCAAAAATAAAATCAGTGTTCAAAATGCGTGAATTCTGATAGTGATGGCCAACATTATTTACAAATTCGCCCCAACGGTTGTTTAGGGATAATCATGTCGGAGGCAATTTGACTAAACCTAACCTTCCTATGCTTTAATTAAAAGTTAAACATTAACCTTTTAATATAAATTTAAACTAAGAAAAGACGTGCCTTTCTTAGTTATCATTATTACTATTCCTTTTTTTAATCTTTTCAAAAAAATAAAGTGAAAAGGAGATAATGGAAAAGCCACCAATTAGGGAGAGTGAAGAAGTCTTTGGCTTTTGTCCGAAGCATAACTTTTGCATCACAACAAAGAAATTCTTTCCATTTTTCCTGATTTCCATTATTTTTTTTTTATAATATCTTCTCTTTCTTGATAAGTAATATTTTATTATGGAATTTGCAAGATGTTGTGCCCCTGGAAAGCTGCTAATCTGTTGCCTAACATAAGCAAGCTGCAGCTGATCTGGCACCACTCATATGGTCCCGTTCGGTAGGATTGGCAAAGATCTAATCTAATTGAGATATTGTAAATTTTCACAAATAGCGTTAAAGAAACAATAAATATAGTTATTATGTTTCTTGTGAACTATGTAAGCAAATTTCACATAATTTGCAAATCCTAAAAGAGCCTACTTTCACATGAACTGTGAAGTTAGGAAATGATTGTGATAAGTAAGTAGCAAATAAGCATTCACTCTCAATTGTTAACCCCTTGATAATAATCTAAAAGATTCGAGGGTTATGAATTTAAGTTGGACATTCTCAATGAAATGGTAGTGAATTCACTAGTCGAATGTTCTATATATGAGAACGTTTTAAAATATTGTTTATTGAAAATATCATGAGAGAAAGTCCATGTATAGAATATGTGGCGTCTTTTTATTTGATAATCTTAAACTCTCGTAATTTTTTCTTTGCTCAGATGCACTTTAACCCAATGAGGCGGGGCCTCCTAAATTGCTTCATTTTACAAGCATATCTCTGACCGGTTCGGATGGTAAAAATGGATTAGATTCAATATATCAAACCTTCTTAAAATGAATTTAGGCTCGAGAGATTAGTTTTGAGAAATAAAATTTTATTAGCAAGTATTTTCTAAACAATTATTTAATGATCCAATAAAGCAAGTTTAATGTTTCCAATACACTAATTCTTGTATAATTATAGTAAAATCATCACAGACGTTTAGAGAATTTTGTTCAAGTGGTATTATCGAGCTGTGCTTTCGACAGCAATTACCAATGCAAGTGCGCAGGCTTCTATGAACATCTTCCTAAACAAATGACTGATGATGTATGGACTTTATTCACGTGAGCGGCACGTGGAAATGCACTTTTCTTGCAAATTACAATTTAAGTTAATTCATTAATTTGTTGACTTAATTATCTCTAACCCTGAAATTTCACTTTGGACTTTTTATGGCCAATTGAGCTAATCCATTTAGTGAAATTCAAAAGTGACATCTTTGTTTATTCGGGCTCGAGAGGCCTTTGAGAATGAGATTGTTTGGTCAATACGAAAATCACCTAGAAAAGACACCTGGAAAAGGTGACATTGGAAGTTTAATTCTTACTTCATGTAGGAAAAAGGGACAATATTCGAGATTATTACTTGTATTTACTTATGTTTCTTTTGTAAAGTTTGTCTCGGCCTAAGATAAAGTGAACAACGTTATTTACGCAACAATCATGCATGTCCAAAACCAAAAGGACCCATTAGTTCTTTGCTGAGGAAGGATTGTTCTTACATGGACTTTTGATTGTGAGCGAGAAGGAACAATATTTCTTTATTTTTCTTTTCTGGGATAATTGATAATTGAACATTCCTGGAGAATGATACATGATATTATCAAATGCGTATATAATCGGTATATTCAAAGGTATATGAATTATGTTTGGAATATGCATATGACTCCGTTTATTGAATGTCTAGTCAAAGATAGTCGCATCTATTGGTTACATAGGTTAATTGTAGTATTCACACTACTCTTTCCCAAATGTTTTTATAGCAGATGAAGATGTTCTATCGCCTTATGAAACGACTTTTACTACCAACTTAGTTTTATACCTTCTGCTTTTAATATTTTAAAATTGGAATTTATCTAACAATGAACACATTATAATAGTTTGAACAGTTTAGGTGATTTAAATTCATAAAAAAATTATCTTGTAATATAATGATTAACATAACCGTTATATTTTAAATATTGGAAGTTTCAAGAAGTTGCCCCTTCTGTAGAAGTTTATTTTGAAGAAACATTGTTTGATCCGATGAATATGATGTAACTCTATGAGCAGAAAGTACATCAAGTGCCAAGCATATACACTAGGAATCAACAATAGATATCGCTTCAAATTGTGCGCTGACTGTTTCTCTCAAAGCTATTCATGAACGTAGAGAACAGCATAGTCAAAACAACATGAATGTAGAGAACAGCATAGTCAAAACAACATGAATGTAGAGAACAGCATAGTCAAAACAACATGAATGTAGAGAACAGCATAGTCAAAACAATAAACTGTGTTTTTGAGTTCCTTTGAATGGAGAGAGAGAGAGAGAGAGAGAGAGAGAGGACGCACAGCTGTACTGGGATATTTGAGAGATAGAAGAATGATTTGGAATTGAAGGAAATGATTCTGTGAGCATCATGCCCTCAGGAAACTGGTTTGACAGATAATAGATAGATAGAATTGGAACTATCAAAGAGCATCCAATGCCCATTATCTAAACACAAAGAGGACAAGACTTTTTTTCTGATCCTCATATGGTCACTTGCAGACATTCATATGTACAAATTATATAATGCTTACAACTTGGTGGTTCAGCTACTATTAAAATATTTGCTGGCTAGTTCCCTCTTTTTCCTGAACAAATTGATGCTGCTTCTATAATTCGCCTTTTTTATTATGTTCTCACTTTGAGGGTGTCATCAGTATGGTTCCAAAGAGAAACAATTAGATCTTTCAGGCATTATAATATGCTTGGCAGGAATTTGTTATTTTGTTGGTTTCTCAGTGTCTGTGTTGATGGTCCAATGAGATGCTCCAACATTACATGCTTCGCAACAGATGGTCTGAGAGTGTCATTCCAAAGTTCCCCCACTACACACACACCATTATATAAAAGGCTTAGTTGTTAATGGTCATGATAACATATCGTAATCACTCAACTTGATGATGATGATGATGATGGTGACTGATGTCTGAGATATGCAGTAAAATATTGTCTTTGGCAGGGAAAAAATAGGCTATTTAAGGAGGGGTGTTTTGTTTTTCTTATTTTTCTTATTTTTAAGGGGAAGATTCTTCGTTTAGGGACAGTTAGGTATGGTTTGCAGTGTTAGGGCAATAGGAGACAGGTTGTTTTACACGTTTTAAAAGGTTTCACAGATCAGTCTCATCAATTAACAAGAACATGGTGGCATGATTTTAATTTTTCACCTTTGTCTTCTCTTAATGGATCTTCAATAACTAGAAGGGATCAAGACAAAGACCATATAAAAGCTATTACCATGATCTCTCTCTCAATGGATGTTCAAAATTCACAATGCCTTTATTTCACATACACTAGATAATTTGATGAGACACAGGTTTGTATTCTTAAGTGAGTCTAAGAAATTATACAAGTGTAGTGACTAAAAATCAATTCTTAAACAAGGAAAATGAGCATGCTTACTCCATGAAAAACTCTCGCAATAGCAAATCAATCACTAGCAAGTTCAGGTTGTTGTTAAATTGAGCCAACCTAAAAGATCAAACCCACGTGCTTTCTTGAGCGGATGTTCAATTTCATGTCAAAACATGAGGCTCGGTTTAAGTACACTAGATTCTTTGAACAATCAGATCATATACAGTGCTTAACTCTCATGTTTGCTTGTCACTTGACCTCCCTCCTTTGGAAGGACATGATCCTTTTGCGGGCATGGGTTGGATTGTGTTTGCCTTGTTAGTATTTCGAAAGACATAAGTTTCTTTGCTCTCCTTGTGGATGATCATTTCTCATAATTTACCTTCTCAGTTCCTTTACGTCGAATAACTCCCTTCCTGAGCTAAGATAACATTTCTTCTTTTTTGTTCAAAAGAGTAACTTGAGAATATCAATTAATTATAAATTATCGTCGGATGTGAGGAAAAGTTTTTAGTAAGCTTGATGTGTACGTGTGAAGCGCACGTCTTATTGGAAAAGCCTCCTCATATTTAGTGTAGTCATTCCTTGTCGTTGTAATTATACTCATAGTGATGAATATGGCAAGTACTTGCAATCTTTTAGATTTACCATTTCCATGGGAATTAATTCTTTCTTGAAAAGTATCTATAAATATGGTTCCATCCTCAAAGTTTCAAGAGTGAAACTATTGCAAGGGGAATTAAAGATTTTGGCCACTGTTCAGTGAGATTTTCAAGAACTATCTCAAATTCAATCACCTGTCAAAAAGTTGAAAACGGATGTGATTCGATCACTCCAAATCCCACGCGTTTGCACTGCATTAATTCGTCGCGCACTTCACTTTCCAGGCACAAAGTTGGTGGCGTAAGCCTAGGCATTGTTGTTGACGGGGTCAGCAAGGTGATTAGGCAGGTTCTCCAATGGGCAAGATGGCCTAGACAAAGAACCCAAACATAGAGAATATGGTCAACCCCCCCTTTTTTCTTTTCTTAATCTCCTTCTCCTTCAGCTCCGCGAAATCCTCGAGATTGTCCACAAGGCCCAACGGATGGAAGCTCCCCCCGGGGTAGATCGGGGCGGTTTGCTCTCAGAGTGGCCGCTAGCGACCCTGTATCCTTCCACTGCACCCATTAGGATCACCTATGTGGCGTAGATGGCTAGGATGCTCTGTGCATGGATCAGGCTTGGGTTCCCCAAGTAATCCAACCCGCCCTCACTGAATATATGTGCACCAGCCTTAAACCAAACCCCCTCACCGAACTTGACCCCATTGCGGGACAAGAGCTCGGGGAAGACGCACCTGCAGGCGCCGAGCGTAGCTCACCTCGCATGGATGACCTCCATCTCATGGTTCTTAGCAAAGGTCTCCAGGTCAGATGACAGGCCCGCGGTATCCCATTCGTAGTCGCCGGGAAATTTGCCGGTGAGGTAGGATGGTGCCTCCCCAGAGAATGGGCCTAAGTACTTGACGCGGTCCTGCATATACCATGGGCTGCCGGAGGCGACAGGCTTCGGTTTGGCCACAGATTTGTGCGTGCTAACTTGTCCTTTGCCGAGAAGGTCCGAAGCAGAGGGTGTGATTCTGCTTGATGGCATAACAAAGATGGCATCAATCAAGAAAAGCATTGTTCAACTTCACATGTGAATTTTGGGTTTTGATGGGGTTTATGATTTTGCTTCCATATCATGAGTCATCATCCTGAGCATCAAAATGATATAGCAGGTAGCTTGCTTTCCTCTCATGAGCTGCATAGCCATCCACGTAGATAATGTCTCCAATATGAGTGTCCCGGCTTAGGTTGCATTTCTCATGCTTAATCCATCAACAAAATCAACAACAATGCCTCCAAGCACAGTTGGCGGAAATTGAAGAACAAAACCTAGAAACTCCTAGATATGCTGCTCGGTGGACAGGACTGTCAGCTCGAGCTCACCTTTGTGCTGTGCGAACATGTGAATCTTAAGAGGAGATGTCATTGGCTGAATTATGCATGTCTTCTAAAATTGAGAAATGAAAAGGCCATTCCAGCAAATCAATCTTCTTTTCTGGCAGCTCAACAAATGAAAATACCAACAGAAGCAACAGACAGATGAAAAAAACATAATAGTAAGTGGAGTACCTCAACAATTGATAGTTGACCATTAGAGACAAATGAGCAACATTTCGTTCGAGCATTTTACATCCAACTGTGGTAATTAAGAAGTCAATCACTTACATTATGGTTTTTGAGCATCCCTCAGATTAAACTTAATCATCAATCCATCCCCTTGGCAGTGAAGATTGAAAAATGTTAAGCATCAGTGATTTCTCTTTCTTGCCTATCTTATGAGCACGGTGGCTCATAAAAACACCCAGTTTGAGTGCCTCCCTTCCTTCTTCAAGGGCTCTTTTTCTCATAGCTGTCAGCAAACTAGCCCCCCGGAGAGTGGAATCACTGTTCTCTTGCTCACCTTCAGGTTTCTTTTCGGCATTGGAACCATCATCTGCCACATCGTCGCACTTTGGTCTGCATTCTCTACCAGTCTCAGTTGCATCTATGTACTCAAAATCTCCTGGGCTGCCACTTCCCCACCACTTATTTGAGGCGACTGATAAGCCATTCGATGGAAATCCATACTTGAATTCATCTAAGACTGTCAGACTTTTTATCAAGCTTCCACTAATTGCACTTTGGATCTGCCCGCTTTGACCTTGCTTACTTTCCAGCTGCTGCAAGTTACGTGGCAGTACCATCCCCTGCACTTTTGATGTGTTGCTGCTACTTTGGTGATCAGACTTGCTGCATCAACAATAAATTAATATGAATACATTTTTAAATAAATATCCACAAAAATTGTGTCTTGCATTGTGATTCAGAACAATAAACAATCTAAGGTGGGTACATTGCACCCTGTGACGGGTAATCTGTGTCTGCTTCAGAATAAAATATGGATCAAGTTGCCAACCCAATACCTACCTTTGTTTACTTATCTTCGACATTAAAGCAATGTCTCAAATTCTATATCTAGCAGCTAGATACCCAATATGTTTGACATCCCCTGACAAAGAATCTGCAACACAAGTCAGAATTGCATGATCAGCATGCGCAGAGGCAAAACCTGCCTGGTATGGCCATGATCACCATACACACACACAGAGAGAGAGAGAGAGAGAGAGAGAGAGAGAGAGAGAGAGATGGTGGAATGGGATACCAAAATACAACAGACTGGAAAGGTCAGTAAGCCAAGTTACAGTGCGCAACAATACAGTCTTTAAGGCAAGTAACAATGTGCAACAGTACCATTCAGTTGTATAAACATGCCAAAAGTCCTCAGCTCTACTTCCATCTATAAATGACATAATGCAAAACCCGTTGAGCTGAACACTTTAAAAGAAGTGCTTGATGTTGACTATTAGAGAAAAAAACCAACTTATTTATCAAGTCAAAAGACCTCTCAAACTCTAGATGGGACTAGAACCTTTCATAGGACTGGGGAAATCAAAACATCATTTTCTTGGTTCTTTACCCAGAGCTATAAGAAATTAGTTGCGCTCTTAGGAAGTGCGAAAAAATTCCCAGATGCGTTTATTTGATGCATCCAGCTCCAGCACGTACTCAAATTCTTTGCTTTGGAATTTACTATCAACAAATTTTTGGCTTTTATGCTCATATCATTGGAGCATCTTTGCATTTTCGCATACATGTTGTTAGAATATTTAAATATTAGTCTTCATTTAACAGTTCAGACTTTTGGATTAGACTTTCTACTTAATATCAAAGCAAGTTCAAATCTTTCCAAACCCCCTATTTGCTTCCCCAATGAGGCCTAAGTCCATACTACATGTAAGGAGAAGTGTTAATATATCTAGATATTAAACTACGCAATCATCTAATGGCTAAAGCTTTTGGATTGGACAAAAAAAATATTCCATCAAAAAATACTTCGCAAGTATTTCCCTTCAATCAGAAATTACAATCGAGATAGAATCAAAAAATTTTCTCCTAATACAGCAAGAAATTGAATATACCATTTGCAACTAAATCATAGTTCAATGATCAACATCACCACTTCCATAGTTTTGAAAAAATGCCTGTAGGCCAATGGTCACACTTGGAGCAACTTTCTTTACCACGACAATTGGCACAGAGGAAGTAACTATTGTCAATGAATTTATCGGCTTGTCTAAATTTTTTTCAGAAAGTTCTCTCTTTTTGAGAGTATTGCTCACTGGTTCGTCATTACGAGTAGAAGGTCGTGTCAAATCTTTCTCGTCCTTAGAATCTTCATCTTCGATCCCACAGATAAAATAATTTGGATGTATGAAATACGATTGATTTGAGAAGCACTTCATCCTTTTCCTCCAGCTTCTTTTCCTTTGTTGCAGATGTACCTTGTAGAACCTTCAATATTGCATATACATCCACAGTTGCATGTCTAGACTTCATTGATTTCAATTCATCAAGTCCAGCAAGAATATCCATCTCTCTCTTGCTACCGTGTGTCTTATTCTCCAAGGACTTGATCGCATCACCCATCTCTTCAGCCTCCCTCTCCCATTTCTCATTCTCCACCACCTCACCCTTCTAACACCAGAGCTCAAAATTTCTCATCACCCCTAACTCCACAACATAATCCGAATTCTGCAGATCAGTTTTGATTGTGAGCTCAGCAGAGCAGTTGGTGCATTTGAAGTAAAATCTGAATATCTGAATCCCCAAATTCGTCTCGCTTACGACGACCTCCTTCCTGGAATTGGATTTGGTCCCCTTGTAGACGTAATTCCCACAGGTGTCGCATCGGATGCTCATCGAAAGCATCATCCAAACCTTAATATGCCGACGTTTGGGCGTCCCAAACCTAGGCAGCTCGGAGGGGTCGAAGCCTGGCGGGTAATATCTGTTCGACACCTCTCGTTCCCCCATCTCCTTCTTCTCTCAACTCCAAACCAAGACGAAGAATGCAAATGATGATGCCGCAAAATCTCTGCCCCTCTCTCTCTGATTATTGATTTTTAAGAAAAACGGGCGAATTGATTTCACTACCTTGATATATAAATTCCGGTCTCGAACCCACTAGTTCTAAATTAGGGTTCCATGCTCGGACCAAACCTTAAACCCCACGAAACTATCCGAAACAAACGGAAGAGCAGGAGGAAAAGGAGGAAACAAAAACTAACAGAGACTGCTGGAGTGCGTACCGAGTGTCGGGCCAAACAACGTTGGAGATGACGAGCGTCCGAGGAAAAAATGGAAAATTTCACTCATCTCGCGATGCCGCCTCTTGCGCGGTCCATTCCCTCTCGCCGCAGATCAAACGGCGGCGCAAGAACGTTCCAAGGGCGGCCGGCGGTCGGCGGTCGGCGGTCGGCGGTGGCGACTCAGGCGATCGGAGCGAGGGCCGGGGAGGGATGACGGAGGGGGAAAATATACAGGGTGGGCAAAAGCGGGCCGAAGAATTTCAATTTATACATATTTATAGCACCTGTCTAAATTAGGAAACAGAAATTAGACATTTGAGTATTTTTCCTTGTGTAATTAGTAAATATGCAGATAAATTAATAACATACTTACCTTAATTTTTACAAAACTGCAATGACTTTTTTAACGATTTTGTACTGGTCGGTTTTAGCCTATAACAGGAGATTCGAAATTTCATTTGTTTTCTTTAGCTCATGACACTGAGTAAATTATGTGTATGATGGCTTTCTAGATTGCTTAAGGATTCATTTACCATTGATTAATAGTCGCTTACAAATGACTTAAACATTGTTGTTGAGTTTTTGACTTGCTTATAAATGAATCTCATCAACGTAATCAATGACGAATTTAAAATGTACGTTATAATTTACAAATTAGTTTACATGGCAATTCAACTATCTTGAGAAATTACTGGTGAGGAAAATCTAGGTCTTTAGAATTTATTGATGACAGTTTTAAGTGAAATAAGATCATGGTTATTAGATTATGTAAAGTTCCGCAAAAGGTCTAATGTACCCAATGACGGTACCTAAGATGGATTTGAACAAAATATTGATAGCAAAAATGTATAATACATACATTCTTGATATTACAGAGTTCAAAAAAACAAATTCAGCGGAACAAAAAATCTTGCTGAAAATACAGCATTTAACCGAAGAACATGGAAAGAGGAGGTGTCAAGGTGAAAGTATACACAATGAAACGACCTTCTTGTGCAAGTTCATGCAGCACAAAGGAGGGGAAAACCACATCTGAAGACAGTAGCGAGGGACGTGAGCTATCTGAGATGCCATCCTAATGAGGGGGCGTTATGCTGTCTTCTCTTTCCTTCCGGCCAGAATCATCGAAATCTGAAGGCCTCTGCTGAATGCTTGGTTGAAGAGGAGGCGGGTTTGGAACTCCGAAACGAAGGGGAACCATGACAGAATGGCGATCGGCAGGAACAGCAACATCCCCATTATGTATTCGTATGCCCTCGCCAACTCCTTCAGTGAATCCCACGATCCTAACCCTTTAAGCAATGGCCTGCATGCTTGCCCAATCTGTCGAGAGAAGGAGAAGATCGATGTCGTTAGTTTCGTGGTACTATAGAAAGCGCGTGGAGAGGTCACGCTGCTTGAAAATTTTCGTAGGACTAATCACAATATGAACGTGAGGAGTGCTTTGTGCAAAATTAGGTAGTTTGGACTTGGGCAAGTCGAGAACAACCCACTTGATACATGATGCTTCTTTTAAGATTGTACTAGTCCGGACTTACCAGAATGAGAGCCCACCCAGAAGGTAAAAACGCAAGGACAGCAGCAAATATATCAGATACAACGAGTCCACAAATGACGAATAAGACTGTCATAACAGTCACGAATTGAAGGAAAAGAAGTGCTTTCAGGATCCTAAGCATGAGCTGGAAGTCTGTACTGCATCTTCGTCTTCCCAAGGATACCATCTGAAAACATTAAGGCAATAATAATTTGCAAAGGAGAACACGTTTGTTGCAGTTTGATTAAAATAAGGTAACAGAAAAGCAGCAGAAAATAAAAATGATCAACTGGACTATACTCATAATAACGCGTGTGGCTAACAAGCAGATCTAGGAACCAAACCTCCATATATCGTATCTGCGTACCTTTAAAACTAGCAGAATGGTTAGCAACACCACCCAAGAAATTCCATAAATCTACAGAAGTAAAGTAAGTGCATTAGAGAATGATACCGTGAGAACAAATCAGCAACAGGAGGAAAGAGAAAATTGCAGTGAATTTAATAGATTACCAGTATACTCTTGCTGTGGCGAACTATTTGAAGATGGTACACAATCCCATACTGGTAAATAAAGAAGCGAAATGCAAGTATTATCTCAAGGATTCTTCCCCTCATGTTTGTGTGCTTCAGGTGTTCCTGTTCTTCCTCCCACCATGATTCCCAACTTTTATCAGGTTGTATCCCAATTCCACCACGATTACCCATCCACCTCTTCCAGCCTGCCCAATCATCTACTGTCTTTTGCCAGTCAAAACCAGATGGATTGAATATGAACGGTGCAAACAACCATGAGCCAACCAAGAACCACGTGGAGAAAGTGATGAACAAGGAGAGATTTGAACTGCGGTGCGACTCCCCATAAACTTCATAGACAATCAACAGAATAAACAGCTCCAGCCCTTTCACAAAGTGACTTCGTGAATAAAGCCTGTAATTATCACTGAATTTTGCATGAAAAACAACAAACCCACGACCCGTTGCTCGATATCTGGATCCTCCATGTAAGATCGTTCTTCCATAAAAATGAGCCTTTGTTCCAAGTTGAAATGTGAAAAACACAGAAGCTAGCTGCAGCTGCATAATGACAAAATCACCTAGGGCAGTCCGAAACCCTTTTTCCAGGCCAGTTTCCATGATCATGGGCAGCACCAGTAATAATCCTAACTGAAAGACAGACTGGCTAGCCAAGGCCTCTTCGAGGGCCTTCGTCCGACGTATGCTAGGATATTGAATAATCACACTTTCCAACCCACTCATAACCATGTACAACCGTCCATACAAGAAAAAATACACCGTAAGCACAGTAACCTGAATGAAACAGGTCCAAAACGGTAAAAAAAGAAAGCTACCATGAGTAATCAATGCAAAATTCCGAAGAAAAAGAACGAGATAGAAGTCTAGTATGAACCAAAAGTTCCATCATTCCTTTTATCCCAAATTAGAAAGAACTACGAGAGTTGCTGCAAAACGAGTAGAGAGGAGTGGTTGATTACCATACTACTGAAGTAGAAACCGACAGTCGTAAAATAGAATGACAGCATTCTGTAGAAGTCAAATCGTCGCCCGAGCCAATAAACGTCTCGACTAAGCGTCTGCTCACCATTTCCGTATGCAACCTTTGCCTCAAAAAGGGATATCTGGTTCATCCCTACATCTCGCCCTTTTCCCACTTGGATATACTCATGATGTGTTATAAGTCCCCCACGGAGAGTTGAATTAAACCCTGCAGTGAGAAACGGTCAGAATCTGTCCCTGTGAAATATCATATAAATATGCTAGGGTTACCAGAAAAAATTTCGCTCAAGTTGATTATTTTTGAAGCTTTGCTTATGCCCCCTCGTGTTATGTGGAATATCCTGTCAAATATATCAGGATGGCCATAGTGGAAACGGACCCTGCAACAAGAGAATGAGAAACACAATTGCCTTTAGATATTCTTGGAACAAGCTAATTTGAACTCTCGGTTAATTTGAATCAGAGTCTCGTTGCAAATGCACAGATAAGTTATTGCTTGAAGTGTGAGAGCACAAAGAAATGGATTAGTGGTTACCACAAAACGTCAGATCGGTAGATCTTATTCAGTATAAGACTCAAACTCTATGCATGCCTATTTTCTGCCTGCCTTCTTTCTTTCGTTTAAGATATTAACAAGGAACCTATGTTCTTCCTTCCCTCTTTCTTTTGTTTAAGATACTAACAAGGAGTCGAGAACATTAGTCCCTTAACTGCACACTTTCCCAGGATACTTCCATAGCCAATTTTCACATTGATTAGCCTCCTGATATATCTTATCATGCCCAAAAATACAGGTTCCAACAGCTCCTACACTGAAGTTCTTAAGGGTGCAAAGAATGTTGTATGACAGAATCAATCCCCCCTAAATGCTACAAAAGCATGGACAAAGAGAGATTATTGAATCTACTAGGAATAAAGAAAGGTGAAGATTTTAAGTGACATTTTACTAAAACAAAGGTGAAGCGTTTGTTAGATTAATAGTCATACAGTACAGTGTTCACAGTCATATCCCGAGAAAGCAACTTCGATATTAGAGTTATGCAAGATGCTATAAGATACATGAAAAAGTCCACTTGTCCATATGTGTTCACTCTACAATGTGAGTCTTGCTTTAAATCAAGAAAACTCTCTACTTCGCATGCGTAGATAATTAAAAATTTCCTGCATAGCGAAATGTCTGCCACCACTTATTTCTGAATATGTATTTAGCTACATTATAGTCCTTAATTGATAGTTGTAAGTAATAATTCATAATCGATAGGGCTAATTAATAAGAATCATCAACTTTACCAATGTATATCAGACTTCTTTGCTGTGCTTGGCACAAGATAATCTGCAAGCACTTCTAGAAATTTTTTTCTTAAGAGCCTAAAATGAATAAAAATAGTAGTTCATTTGCTTTTCGAGAAAAATAATGAACTTATCCAATTGTAAGACAAGAATTAAAAAAAAATTCATTTTACTAGTTGCTAGAGACACTGATATCATACCGTAATTTTTGCTTAAAGATGTTGAATTTATAATACAATCATGCAAATCACCAAACCTACCATACTGTGGTTTTTGAAACTCCATATTTGCTAAAATTATACTCCCAGATAGAGGCTTGAAACCATCCAAAAAGATAATTTATTAATCATAATGATTCCCTTCGTTTTCAATGACCGGGCTTCTGATTCAAAAGTTCTTTATGCTAGACTAATGCAATGCCCTAGCTGCAATTGTGGAAGTCAGTGAAAGTTCTTGAACTTCTCGAAGAAACAAAGAAGAATTCGCACATGTGAATCTTTATGTTCAGATTCAAGAAGGAACAAATAACATAGTCCTACACAAAAATTCACGTTTTATGAGAAAATCTGCCTTTTGCCCAAAGATGAATCTTAAGAAAAGAAAAATCAATGTGTCTGGAGAATTTCTGCATGAAGCCACAAATTCTTGGCTTACCTTAGGGGATTTGCCAAGATTCGCTGGCCAATAGTGACAAAGCTGGTCTCCTGATTGGACATGAACCAAGCCAGGGATGAAACACTGTAAAAAAAGTGAAAAAAATAATCATCTAACCATTCGCATTCGACAAATCTGCTCTTATCTCTTTCAGACCAGATCCTTTGAACTGGATAAAGCAGCAAATAACAGAAGATTTCTGCACATATTTATTCCAAGGTTCACCTTCCGGTAAAAATATGCTCCCGTAGGCCCAAAACAGTAGGTTTTCTCTGCCCGCGATGCTCCTTTTGGAATTCCTCCAATACATTTCTAATCTTGAAAGCTTCTTCAAAGTAGTTATCCTAGAAGTAAGGAAAGCAAAAAAAAACTGAGATACTTTATCCTCCTGCATATTCCATGAAAAGACATGATAAAGCTACCTGATTCATGTCTATAGTCTGCAGTGCCTCCCCACGAGTAAAGATGATAGCATGATTTTGATTTTCTGGTTTTCCTTCACCAATTTCCATCGGAGGGCCTGGAAGCTTGATACGGTATATTTCCTACAAATTAAATAGATTATCCATTTGCAGAAAAGGGTCCGCAGAAATCCCACCAATCAAGATTGCACCACATCCCTGTTTCTCAAAATATCCTCACATTAGAAGAGACGAGTAAATGTTACAATTCATGTACTTCTTAAAGGTCAGTATCGTTATTGGACTGATTGAGGTAATGAATACTGGTATAATCCCCATTAATACATCCAAGATAGTTGCTTCTTTAAGATAGATCAATAGCTCCCAATAGGAACTCCTCTCAAATAATTGACAGATGGAATTCCACATAGGCTTGACAAAGAGCTTATATTACACTAAATTTTCTTCTCAACCAGAAGTCAATTACTGGGCTTAGCAAATTTGCAAACAAGGCCGCTTCAATTTTGCTCTAGTTGTAGATAGCCCTAGCTTGATCCAGCTATAATTCCCAAGGTTTCAGTGATAAACGGACAGAAAGTAGATGGAAGACAGTAGAGTAGCTTCCCAAAATCTCCAAAATTAGAGTCAGTGCAAAAGGTAGACAGGAATTAGTCCTTCAGCCCCATGACAGCATTATGTGAAGAAAACAGTAAGGTAAAACCATCACATTTTGAAATTAGAAAGAATTATTCATTGAGAGAAGAATATAAGAACTCGATAACAGATATTTTGGGGGTATAAGACTGTTATGAATGAAATTTTCCAATTGCCAGTTCAAAAATAATCCGAATTAGCATGGGCAGGATTTTCAGTTGAAGAACAATAAATCAACTTTGGAAGTACCAATAAACTCAGGAAGAAAAAAAAAAGGAAAATGCAAAGTTCTGATGAAAATAGATGTTGATTGAAGGGTCTGGAAAAATTTTCAAACGCTCTGGTTTAAAAGTGTTAGATAATCCTACCTAAAGATATTGTTTTTTTTTTAAGATATTGTTTAACAATACATAAAATTAACAAGAAGGAGCCCCACACACGATATAAGACCTAGGGCAGAACATGTTAGAAATTTCCACCCAAAAGCTCAAGCTGTTAGGTTAAGAAAGAGCACATCTATATGAAGCCCAAACAAACCCTACAAACAAAAGAAGTAGAATGCTTTGACAGAAAGTGCAGGAACATGCCAACAGTATTCACCATATATTATGGCATATTAGATTTAGATGTGTCTCAAATTATTGTTTAAATTAATGCCTTACAGCCAATTGCAGAAACTAAGAAAATTATACAGCTTTCTGACTAGAAAACCAAAGATGTAGAATCAAACGATAGCCAAAGCAAGAAGCAAAGATTAGAGGAGTCATCTAGATTATACCCAATAAGCGGACAGATTTTTACCCCACTTGATACCTAATATTCAACCAGGAGGAAGACGAAATTCTAACTCACCTCATCAAGTGTATCACCTCCCTTCACAAGAACAGAGTAACAACACTTCCGAGATCTCCCATTCACCGTCTCCTCTCTTTTGTCTATGTAAGCAACCCGTAGAGAAGGATACCTAGAATATTTTAGTATCATTGATATCCATCAGCCACTTTGGAACTTTCTGCTGATTACTATTGAAGTGACATCCTTAAAACTTACATCAACATGAGGTTCAACACGTTACTGTAACAGCTTCTCTCTCTAGCATCACTGGACTTCTTTTGATTCCCATAAACTTGGCAAGAGACAACATAGGTGAACTTCAAATCAGCCAGAGCTTGTGCAAATTCTGTGATTGCCTTCTCATCCTCATCATTTAGAGCTGCAACAGAGACATCGAGTGTTGATTAGTATCTAGATGCCACTTCTTATAGCAACTTTCAAACAAAAACAAATCAAAAGCTATAGATCTGCATTTCTTTCTTTCACGTTAAATGACTAACCGTTATCTCCAGCTAATTCAAGACGTCATTGATGTTCTAGAGATTTCCTGTAGTACATCATCCCTCTCACTAGCAGCAAATGCACATAGTAAGAACAGCAGCAATGCAAGGATATTTATAACTTTCAAGCATAGTATATGCTTCCAGATAAATAAATTCTCAACCTGTCCTAGCCAGAGTCTGCCCTCTGTAAGAGGCCCAAAAACGTTCCTGTTCCAACTTGTTCTTGTCTGTGTATCCAGAGTTTGGATCATTTATCCGTTCATTAAAATTGGTCCACTCATCTAGATTGCATGGCACAAGGCATCAGTCAAATTATTTTAAGTGAACAAGTGAATCATAACATACCGAAGGGCAAACTTGCCTGGATAGATCTTCTGCAGGTAGAACAAAGTTGAGATTCCATCCTCATTTTCCCTTTTAAGATCTTCGGTGGAATAGAGGACATCTTCTCGGTAGTATGCAGACAAGACACTGACCAAGACGTAAAAGCAGAGGAGAGCCCAAAAGAAAATGATAAATAGGTATCTATTAAACAACCATCTGGGATAGATATACATATGCGCGCATACATATATACAGAAAAATAGTAGAATGGAGTTTGGAGGTCGAGGAGCTTCAATCCCTATAATCTTTACACTAACTAGAGAAAATATCATAATGCCACCAAGTCAAACCTAGGATATCTCCTTATTACCATGAGTAATTAATTAAACTGGATGTGCTTTGATAAAGTAGCTAATAAAACAAGATAGATCCATTTAATTTTTATTTGATTTCTCATTCAGTAGTCATACATGATTGAAATGCAGTGTCACCATCAATTAAAAATTTGTATATGGTCATATCTAGTATTTTCGAGTCATCAATTAATCTATAAATATCCGTAAGCATGAACATGATTTCACCTCAAAACAATTACACATTTTTAGAAGATATGAAATTAGAAATGTCATATGATACTTTTTTAACTGTGCCAATAAGAAGCACAAAAACTGCATGAATAGTGATTGGACTTCCAACTTTCTTTTTTAATCTATAATGGCATCAGTGTTAATATACTGCACAAAAACTCCAACTATTGCAAAACCAAATCATTCTATCATCATTTATTATCAATGAGACTAAATTATAAACTTATGCAATTTCCAGAAACTGAATCGAACAAACAAGGATGTCTCTTTAGATGAAGCATAGTACTTATTCATGTAAAAACGGACCTAAAGGGCAGCATTTTGCGCACTGTCGGAGCACCTGGCATTTTCATGAATAAAGAATTAGCAAAGAAAGTGATGCGTCGACGAGCTTCCAAGTTTGAAGGCACGTTGATAGCAGATTCCTTGACCGTCAGAAGTAAATGGAGCCGAACAACCTAGAAGTCAAGGAACGAGATTTCACTTACTAAATTATTTGTGGTTTCTCAAACAAAAATGAGTCAAGCACACCTTCTCTCTGTAGATTTTGTGTTGTGCAAAGCCAGTGTTGATCTTCTCAAACATCTGCTCCTTTCCATCATTTTTCTTATGGAGGAAATAAATGTTTGCTTTTTCCAGGATCCTACAAGCAGCACAGTCAAGGACACAAACATTTTGCACCAACAGAAACAAGCATGTTTGTCAGAACTTACTCATGCCCATTCTGCATGACGTCCTCAATAATGATCTCCATGATGTCCTGGAGGATATCGATTATCTGGGATTTGTACACTGTTGGATCGTCATGCTCACTCAGCTGCCAAAATAACAAAAGATGTTAAGAAGTGAGATATTCTTGAAACTGAGCCAATTGGAGGGAAGAAGAGAAAATGATTCAACAGTCAGTCTTCCAAGAATAATTTTATATTCATGTATTTATTGACATTAAAACTGAAGTTAGATATAGGGGACGAAAACACCTACCAAGATGGTCAAGAATTTCTCCAACTTAGTACTGAGCAAATGCAATTCACTTGCTTTAAATTCATTCAAAAGTCTCTGGTGTTTTACGCTCATGTCTACTTCATAACAGATTTGCCTTACGATCCTGTAAAAATTGAGAAAAGCATGGTTTCTCAAGCCTCAACAGAAGAAAAATTCCCACCAGTATGATACAGCATATTAAATATGGAGTTACAGGCTAAAATATATATAAGTTTTCTCGCTTACATTCTGTCAACTTCATTTTCCAGAAGGCCATAAATAATGTCCCGGAGAGTCTCATAACATTCAATCACTGCTGAAAGCATATAAGGATCGCACTTTATCTTCTTGAACAAGGCATCATCCTCCTTGCCCTTAAAATCTTTTGCCATGTCCAATGCTATGGGAATCTTTTGTTTGAAAGAAATGACAAGAAGCCTGAATTAGAGCAAATATATTGGAAGAAATTAACTTGTGAAACTATGCATACCTTGCTAGCAAGCAAGAAAGGAGGCCATTGCACAGTAGAGACATCAATTGAAGAAGATGGTATGAGGAGCAAATCTCTGTCTCTGGATTAATCGGCCAATGGAAGTGTCAGAACATCCATTTGAGGCAGAAGACTGAAGCTAAAATTGAGGAAGTGGAATTCCTCCTTATACCTGTCGCTAATGAGGTCTTCCTCTCTCATAGTCTGAATAAATTTGTTCCACATTCTTGAAAAGTTTGCAATATTTTTCCTCAGTACGGACTCATCCTGCCATGGAAAAGTAGCAACGCATCATAAGCATGATTTTTTAAGAAATGCCGCCACTAAATCTTTGAAGTGGCCAACAAAAAAGGAACATATTGGATAAGGATTCTATGAATAAACACGGAACATTAGATCAACCAACAATTGGATATACCTGTTCCCTCCTTCTGGCTTTCTTAGCATCCAATGATGATGATGATGGCAAAAGATGTTCACTAAAAGCTTTGGGCATGGAGTCAAATCTAGACCGCAACACCCCAAGTGTTCGTATCTTGAGAGAAGCAAGAAGGTATTATAAGCAAGGAGAAATATATAGTATCCTTAACCATAAACCTAAGAGCTAAACTGTCTGTGTCATGAAAATTTGAAACGCTTCAGGCATTCTATTTATGCATGAAGAAAAAATCGTCACTCACCTTGCCTTTATGGCTAAAAGCACCATGAATACCACCGAAAAGGCTAGAGAATATGGCATACCAAATTTGTGTATCCATAAAATAGACCTGAGAACATATCACCCAGGGCATAGTGTCATCAATTATGGCATACCGCAAGATTGGGATCATAACAAAACTACCCAGTCTGCTTACAAGAACTATAGGGGCGCATATTGCAATAACAACTCCAATGTTATGTGTCACTGCAGCAGCAGATGAATATTACAGGCTTTTTCCTCCAGTTGGAAAATACTAGAAACACCACAAGAGTAAAGAGAAAAAAAAAAAACTTACAATGAGGAAAAAACTCATGCCATTGATAATCATCCAGATGCATCTCCAAGATTGATTGTGTTGGTCCAATGAGTGGCAGAATCTACGCACAAAATACACATGTTTGAATCTTTTAAAGAGAAAGTGGAGAGCAGAATGCTGCAGAGTAGCTACATCTCCTGAACCACTAAATTTGACAACATCCACAACCAAAAAAGCTCAGCAAACGACAACCCCAGAATCAACTGACTGGGTAAAACTTCCCTTTACTCTATGGACATGCTCAAAACTATTTTGACAGGGTATCGAGGTGACAGTTATTCCACCAAAAACGCAAGCCTTGAAACAAGACTTGGAACCTCTTTCAGCAAGCAACTAATATGAATTTCTAGATGACACATTAAAGTTTATATAGCTTTGGAGCAAGACTTGCTGATTAGTTAACACACTTATGTACTTACATCTCCCTGTGTGTGATTATTCAAGATTTATTCATCACCTATTCTGCCATTTATGTCGTCCTTCAAGTCAAACTGTCATAGTAAATTTGTGATCACTTATTATCAAGGAAAGCAGCAGCATCCGTGAGGACAAGATTGCCAGTACTTCCATCATGTGGGTATCTCTCCAATCTGTAACCTCTTTAAGGTGATTATTTGGGTATTCTACACTAAACTTGTAACATTAGAAAATAAACTTTCAACATTAGAAAGGTTAAATGATGTGATAAGAGAATTGATTCTAGCTCAACCGCATCAATTCTTCAAGCAAGTTTCACTGTTCATTTTTAGTGAGATAACAAAGCCAGGAGTTATAGATTTATATGATCTTAAAGTAGAAATGATGATAATTATAGTATACACATTTATTTGGTTTTAGATATGCGAAGTTGCTCCAACTTTTATGTACCAGTAGTAAATGCAGGAAATCCCCAATTTCAGCAGTAAGAGAAAGCAAACCCCACATAATCCAAACAACGATAACTTAATAATAGATGATAACACCTCAACATAGTAGCTGAAAGCCAGCTTGCAGACAAGCAGCATGATCCAAAACATGGTGTACCTAAGACACAAATAAAACAATTTACGATTAGCAAAGTCACTCATATAAATATAAAGCAGCATATATCTTTTTACTTAGGGTGATGGGTCTATGTCCGCGTACTGCACTTGAGCAGAAACTCGAGAACTAGCCACGAAGGTTCATCAATGAAAATAAGAAAAAGAAGACAGTGCTGACATAGCAAACATTGTTTTCAAAATTAACACCAATCAAAGCATAAATAAACAACATATTAATCAGAGCAATTATCTTCTTACTTCAGCAGTGAGAATATGTCCTCATGCATGCCTCTCCCCACATAAAGCTTTGGCTGCACAATGTGAACATAAAATTCAAGGGAAGGAAACAAGATAATGCAAACAGGTGATTAAGGCCCTTAGTAGCGAAGTGGTAGTCTAATCCATCTACTTGCCTGAGCCCACCACATAAGAACAGTAATAGGGAACATACTTGAATGCTCCATGGTGCTCCTTAAGTAAGGAACGAAGAAAAGTATAGCAGCTAAGACATTTGGAATCATATAAATTGAAATGGCATGATAAAAGAATGACTGGCTCCTCCAATTTTGACCCCTGGTTCTGAGAAATTTCGGGACTTCTCTTGGATAATGCACTAAACTAGAGTAACTAATTGGCAGAACCACAGCCCAAACAGCTGCCATTACAAATTTCAGAATGTATCGGAGAATCTGCGTATATCTCATGCTTTTCCAGGCCTTTAGACTTAGAATTATATCCAGACTTGCTGCAGAAAAGGAAAGGAGGAAGGCGGTGTCAGTAATGATTTTATGCTAAGTGGATCTTATAAAATTTGCCAATACATATGCAAGCAGTCATAACGGGTCCAGGATAACATATTACACACTAGCTATAGAGATATATTATAACAGGGTCTTTCCTAAAGATTGCCTCTAAGATTGACAAATAAAACTTGAGATGGCTAGAAATGCCTTCTCCTTACCACAACAATTGGATTCGCTGCATTCTCCGTAAAGAAGGTTGCAAGGCTAAGCAAATATTCTCCCTCCTAAGGCTCAACCGGTTTTGGAAAGTCCTAATGATATGTAAAATGCAATATAATGATTTTTCCAGAATGCTGCACATGCAACTACACAAGCACTGGCTTTCTTTTTATAAGATATTAATATTTGTTCTACTCCCACCTTTTTCCTCAATAATAAGATTGCCTCTAACTACATCTTGGACAAATTATAAAGCTATAGTAATGAGTTCTACACATTTCTATTTAATTTAGGTCTGACTTTTATATTGGTTATTTCTTGACATTTTAATTAAACATGATTTTTATCATGTCGTGTTTATCCCACCCAAAGCGCTGACTAATGTCTGGTCTAATTTTATATGTAGCATAAAATTAGCACATCGAGTCTACGATAATAATGGGGAAAGATACATAAAGTACAAACATCACTATACCCCTCAGAAAGTTCAGGAAAGCATGAGTTATGAAGATGGTCAAAACTTGTCTGAAAACATGGTCGTCGAACAGAGAAGTGACGGACCCGGAAGGAGTCCGTGCAACAATTACCATGGCCTGAACCAAGAAAATGGAGCTCGATTAATTTCTTGCAGAGAAAGTCTACAACATAATGCTGCTCAACATCAAGGCCACCTGGAATGCCAATATAAGGAATATCCACATCCGATCAAAACTTCTGTAGAGGTGCAAAAAGGTGCGAACTTCCACAAAATTAGTTTTGGGTTGCTTCTTCCGGGGAGGACGCTTGCTGACACGCTGCAATAATATAAGTATATACATCACCATGGGTTCTTTCTTTTTATTGATCAGGATCAACATGGGTTCGCAGACATGCCAATCAGAGAAAAAGATCAATTTGTGGTATTTCGTTGTGCTCCATCCCCTAATTTTTCGATTTCCTCATATAATTTGATAAACCACGAAACTTCTAGATGTTTTCTTTTAGAAAAACGTCGTCATTTGCATAATCTTGGTTAGCCATTATATCCATGTACGTTGTCAAAGAAGCTAGCTTACTATTCGAACTAGTAAGGATGCTCCTGATAGCTACAGTACCCAAAAAGCTCACAGACGTATGGTGCACAAAGAAGTGCAATATGGACTCAGACTTTATAATTTCGAAATTCACTACATCACTGGAGAGAAGAAACTAGTAAAATCTATTTAGAGTTTCATCACTACCTATTTGATAAAAAATAAAGGCATTCGAATCAAACAAGCATGTTATATTCTGACGAAGCTATGTTCCCCTTTTGAAATTGGGAGTTTAAAACACGACCAATGATTAAAGGAGTAGACCATGCCTATCGATGAATGCCCATAAACTATAGTAGAGATGCAATCACTCTCCTGAACTATAATTTTCAAATCACCCAGTCAATGGAGAGAATGAGCTATTAAAATCTGTGTAGAGATTTTCTTGAAGCCAATTTTATCCAATATACAGGGATTCCTATCAGACAAGCATTTTAAATTCTAACAATGCTGTGTTGGCCTTTTGGAAACGGGAAGGACACAGAACCACCGCTTAAAGGAGTTAAAGCAATGCTTATTGCTGAATGGCCATAATCTGGCAAAGAGATGTAATCACTTTCCTGAGCTAACCTTTTAAGAAAATGGAAACGGGGAGAAAAATCTGATGAGAAAGGTATCAATGGCACTGCTAAACAAAGCCAAGGTTCCAGAAAAGAAAAATTCTTTGAAAGCTTGACTGCTGGACCAATTATCATTGTGTTATTTAACAGGTTAACCAAATTGGAAAGTGGTTTCTGGTAACATTTTCCTTGTTTAGCTAGTAAGTCATATATATATATATATATATATATATATTTTAGTGGACAATGAAGAGTCACAGAATTGAGTGGCATCCAATCTCCCATGGCCATAAGTTGGACACAGAATTGACGCGAAGAGCTGCACACAGCATGCATGCACGCACGCAAGCGCACACACGCAGAGGGAGAAAAAGGAGTACAGCATTTGCAGTTTGAGGTTCGTCTGGCCCAAAGAAATCAGCTTTCGTATTCAACGGCCATTCTAGATCAAAACACTCGTCGGACCTGAGGAAATTGAAATGTGAATTAACTGACTTGCTTCTGCCAGTGTCATAAAAGTATTCATGCTCAAAAGATATTACCAGAAGTACTCGTTTAGGTCATCATAATTTCTCCATCTTGAATGGCTTGCCTTGCCTCCTTTGTTTCTCTTAGCTTCCTTTAACCATGATACTCAATTTTCAGATCTCAACATGGCAAACAAAAATTTGAGGCATCAACTGACAAGGAACATACCTTGCGAAGGACCTTATAGAAAGGGGTTATTACATCCCTCAAAAATGACTCGTCATCAGGTGCTGCCGATTTATCTGTTTCTCCAGTAATTGCATCAATATCACCATTCAAGATGACAGAAACATCATTCGCCATCTTGTTCCATTGGACAAAAGGGAGGTTAATATCACATAACCAACAAGGGAAAAAAACTTGCTGGTAAATGCATCATATACAAGAAAGATAGGCTTGACTTTCAATTGCATCACTTAGGAAAAGCTACTTGGTTTCTTTGCTGATCAAAATGTAAGATCTGCCGCGTTCTTCTCCAGTAGTAAGCAATACATCAATTCAAAGATGTGATCGACAAGAAGAAAATCGATGACATGTTATTAGAATGCGATTAAAATACAAACAAAAATTTCCAAGGTTGCAATTTTGCTCTTGACAGGTTCATTTCAATGGCTGATTAAGCAGATTTTGCTTCAGCAAGGAAGAGATTATCGAAGTTGGGCACGATGATGGATAAGCACCGTATTGAACGACCCGATTATCCCAAAGAAAATTGTCTAGTAGTTAGACGGAACATAATCAGCTTTTACTCTAGCTGATTAAGCAGATTTCTTCAGTTAATAGCAAACTCTAAATACGTTTGAGATGACTTCTATTCATCAAGTAAACATAATATGTGCCTCTGGATGACTAGAAAGGACATAGATATTGAGATAACCATAGTACGCACCCTGTGAAAGATATAGCAGAGACATTCAGGCATAAATCGAACATTTGAAGCTTCACCCCATATTAGAAGATAGAGCGCGATGTAGATAAGTTGCAACTGTTGTCTGTCACGATTTGGGGGAAACCTGGAGGAAAAATTGTGGTTTGCCAAAACATTGAGCAGACTTGCAAATCGGTTATCCCATGGCATATCAGACGGTGATTGTTCCTTCTCAATTTTCAAATGAAAGATTTATGTGATAGTACAGCAGAAAAGCTTACCGGAGATTTTGCTTCAGATGAAGATAATTACACCAAGATCGATAGTTCTTGAGAATTTTGTCCATCAGCTGCTCAGCAGTTTCATCCTTCAACTGCAGGAAGCATATGTCCAAGATTGAATCACACCTCATTAAGTGAACTCTGCTATTTCTATATAAACCTATGCAGATAAATGATGTACATACCTCAGTGAAATCGTCCTCTTGTCTATCCCTTATCTCCATGTTGGCAAGTAAAAGAATTAAATGCTCCCTCTGATTTGCCACATTTCCTTTCTTCAGCAACAAGATGAGGATCCACATTTAGTCAGATGATGTATAATTTCCTTCATTAGAGATTCCAGAAAGCAAAGGTGACCTATGAAACTAATTAGAAAGGTCAAAAAGTGATAAAACTCTATTCACCTTTGAGAACCCACGGAAGGCTAAGTCCACTACATAGTGTTGACTAGGCTATATAGGTAAAAATGCACCTTTCCACATGAGACATGTTATTACTTCGTGTATTCAAAACACAAATGCTAGAAAAGCCATAAGATCCTTGACATCGTAGTTAGCCAAAATCAAATTTAAAGCCCAACGTTGCTGGTGTCATTTGCAATATTAACGTCAATAACCTAGACCAAACTAGGATTTCGAGGTTCATATGTTTCAAGTAAAACAAACAGCAAGACAATTTTGACAGAAACATACTGTAATGTGTAACAAAATGTTAGATTGGTAATTCTCACGTTTAAGTTTGTGAAACCACTTATCATGATTCAACTGCAAAGGAATGGGCCAGATAATTCAGGCGATTCAAGTTCTTAGAAATGTTTTCAAAACCAAACGGGTGTGAAACCGAGAGGTTGGCAATTCGCAACATAGACAGTGAGATCATCTGAACCGTTCAATTTAGTTAAACTGAGTCAAATATGTGATATATTGAAGTAATCACACAACTAATTTAGGTCAGAGCGCGTGCACTTTTAGCTCTTAGAGATCGAGGATTCAGTCTCCGCAACACCAGTGGGCATTCTTTCTCTGAAGGGGTTCAGTTTTTTTGGTCTAAAATTATCCACACAAATAAGTTGCATGTGCAGCTGGAGAAGATCTGGGCTCAAATCAATGGCAGGGCGCGGTTCAAACCCCAGCTCAGCCACATGTCCTTTACTTTCCACATCGTCAAGTGACCAGTTCAAACGGACCAGTCCGGTCCGGTTTCCCAAAATTTGGTAGTGGGCCAAACTTGCCACATGGAAAGGTTGTTAGACATCATTTAATTATAATATTGCGTTATGCTATTTCCAGCATTACTTGAGCAATAACAAAAATTTTCTTTATCATTGTGAATGGTGGATAAGCCACCTTTTCTCTTGTACAATATAAACAAGTGAGAGTACTTTCGGCACACTATGGGGTCGGAGATTATGCGCAGCCCTAGAATCAGCTTGCTAAAGGAGGACCCGAAGCAATATCAAGGCACAATAGTGGATTCAAATTATAATAGGACGTTCAAGACAAGTTTTACCTGGAACCCAAAAACAGATGAAAGCCAATCAAGTATATCAATGTTGGACTGGCTGCTCTCCTTTGGCATTTCCAAATTATCATCCTCAACGTTTGGCCCTTCATGAGCTCGGAGCATCGGAAGATACTCCACATTGCGTATGGCCCGAAGGGCAGCCTTAATCTAGACTTTTCATAAAACTTGATGAGTAATACAGCCCACTGTTGAGAAAATCCAATGCAAAACCTTTCATAAATTGAAAATTTACCTCAGGAAGTTCCATAATTGCAGGTTTAACCCCAATTGCATGTAATGGCAAAATGTTATAGTGTACAGATTGCTCTTTTTTTCTCTCAACTTCTTCAGCATACCTTTTTGTCTGTAGGGCAAAAGCCAATTGCAGATACCATTATTCAGTGCTTGCCACAGAGAAGAACACAAAGATGAATGCAGGCTAGGAAACTAAAACTCTTTCACTGGAACCTGATCATCAAGCTTTGAGGGATGCACCACGGTTGTCAAAACATCATATAATACTGTAGCAATCTGATATATCTTTGCCATTTCTTCCCTTCAAGAATTAAGAGCAAAAAGAAGAATCAATAAAGTGAAGAGATTCGTTGGCAGTCAATCAAATAACAGTAGAGCCTTACGGCTTTTTGGTGTATTGGGCATCTTTGATATTGTTTTCATAGAACATCTGGTAATACAACTGGATTTCTCTAGGATCATTTCTGGCAAGCTGAAAATGCGTCTCTTCTTCTTCCTACAGAATTAGAATGTCAGACATTAAACAGTTTGCATACAAGTTACAACCCAGTCCCTCTGCTGGTTTTTCCCCCACCAAGGCTAAATTCTGTGACGTATTGTGCACATAATACAAACAAGAAATAGGAAGAAAATAATATAAACAATTTTCCCTACAAACTATAAGAAGAAATGGTGACTGATGACGAGAATGTAATATCATTATCAACAGCCAATATGCCTAACAGCATTGGAGCAACAGCAGGGCCATAGACAAGTAAAAGACATTTCAAGCTACCAAGAATAGTGACATCTGGATGCTCTTTACATTCAAATGCCTTGTTAGGCTGATACCACTACATCCTCCCTTTTTCTAACCGTCAACTTGAATGATAAATGGCACCAACATATGAGGTTATTTATAAGTCAGCATCCCATGAAATTGGCCTTCCAGTTGCAAGATTTAGGTTAGATATATCCAACATCATATGACTTGTCAGGATTTCCAAGAAAACTTCAAATGAGAAGACATAGAAGTACATAAAATTTCAGGAAAAAAATTAAAAAAAAAATTGATCTCAAAGGATCACGCACCAATTAATGCTGACAAACTTTGGTCTCAGTAGTTCAATCCCCTGATTCAGGGATCAACTAACCATAAGTCGAGCAACTCTGACGTCTGATCAAGTCATTGAGTCCGTAGTGCTTGGGACAAGAGTGGCCTAGAGACTAAAAATGGTGCAACTGTGGGTTATGATTGTTGTACAAGTGGTCAGGGAGGTTTCTGGACGAAAATGATAGCCCTCGAGCACCGATTGCTACTCTATGTATATGCAGTTTCAGGGGGCTTTCTATAGTCTATGGTCCCTCGAAGAACCAATCCTCAAGAATTGGAAGCTGTTAGATCCATAATGAATAGATCTTGGTTGTTCATTGAAAATCCATTAAGAGTTTATGCATGACATCACAATGTATGGGAATTACGACATAATACGCTTGGGCATGACGGTGGACAGGTCCTCAAGGGGAACATGGAAGCCTCAACGACTACTGATATGGCTTGGTTAACTCAAATACCGCACATTACTTGAGAATAAGTCTTGGGGAGTGTATCAGTAAGCGTTGCAATGCCACAGTTTCATTTCTAAATCTGTCACATTCAATAACAAAGATATTCAAAGGGCAAATTCCTGATAAATGTCTGGAGTGATTGATTAACTTCTTCTATTGATCTACAATGTTTGTTCTCTATTGCAAAGCTACTTCTCTCTATCTGGAAAATTAGTACCAGTTTTCACTGGTGTTCTAAATCAGAAGCCATCAAAAAGCATGGGAGATTAAGAGACCCATTTTGTTCTTTGAAAGACCATTTTCCCAAGCAGAAGATATGAGGATGATAAAGCTTTATAAAACCTCACAAAGGGCAAATATTGATGTGGAATTTTATTATGGGGCTCTCAATAATACGTGAATATTGTAATCACTTTCCATGGAAACATAAAGAATGCTAAAGCTCCATCAAAGGTTTGTTTTTTTTTCTTTCCCTTTTTTTTTTCAATTCTGAACTGTGATTCTAGATAACAATAAGGAAAAATGACAACCTGAAGCTTAGGAAAATTGTAACGGTCAATTGGTTTTCTCTGCAAAAACAATTGGTACATCTGCTTATTGATTGGTTGCTGACAATCATTACATTGTTGGATCTTTTGGCAGGGATATCTTGGGTCATGCCCTACTGTAATAAATGCAATCGGAAGCTGGAAGGCATATCAGTCGGTTTTGACAGAGACCATGGAACTCTGTGCCATCATGCGTAACATGGAAGATCTAGTTGGAGAAAACAGAAAGATTTTCCAAAGCTGATTGCTATTGCTGACAAGTCAGCTGTGGAGTGATATTCTGCTTGATTGTCTAGCTTATTTTATATTTTCTGATACCGTCCTATGTATATACATCCAGTCTAATGGGATACTCCTTGTTTATGTCTGACTCAACTCAAACAATCTACAACTACAAATCCATGGTAATATCGCTCAACATGATTTTCTCACATCCTGATAGCTTAGTAAATGTGAAAATGCAGTCTCTGGCCAACAGATCTAACAACCACAGTCACGTTTGTTAGTTTAGCTGTCACAGCTTGAAAAGACAAAATGCTTCACTGCTAGTGACATGATGTATAAATGAACTTCATTGATGTTTCATCATTCAGCAATGCCGCCATAACAGGCCAAGGGACCTCGTGAACTAGGAAAGATACCTTCTCAAGCCTGTGTAAGAGATAAGTCCTAAACTGGCGAACACCCCGTCCAGCTGATGTTGGATCCATCGTATGAGCCTTCTCGAATGCATGAAAGCGACCTAATAGGAGAGATAATGCAAGGAAAAGGAGAAGTTTTGCTGCAGATTAGGAAGAGAACCATGTTTGAAGTCCAACTGATGCAATTTCAACCTTGCCACGCAACATCATAATATTTGTAAAGAAGGCACTAAGAATAAGGTAGACCACCGAGAAAGATTAATGAGCATGCAGGAAAAGCATCTACTATCTGCTCCACTCTTACAATTATTAAGACCCAGCTTCCAATGACGGACAGAAGTGAACAGCATAGACAGAATTTTCATAAAAGAAAGATGACGCCATCGCTGTTCTCTTATTAACAAACCGTTAGAGCTTCCACAGTGACTCAAACCAAGTCATGTTACACCTTCACATTATTTATCTCTCCAACAATTACAATGTTCACATCGACTATATTCTTTAGACACTCATCGTTGCTACTTTGGTGTTTGAATAGTAATCATCTGTGGCTCTAACATAGAATTCCCTATTTTGATGGTAAAGAGAACTGGAAGGGTAGCGCACATGCGAAGAGCTATATTGTCATTGATTATGTTTAAGCAAGCTATAATGTCACTTGAACTATAATTGCAACGAGGATTCCTTTTTATGGGCTCTTAAGAAGACATATCTTGAGCATAGAATGGCTTTCTTCCAAACTTATCGAACTTATATTAGATAGATTCAGCTAGAAAATCAGATATTACATAAGAAACTAGACAATAGATGTTAGACTAAATTACGAGAGAGTTCTATTCTGAGAATACTCAGCCCATTTTCTCTATCAAACGTCATTGTCTGAATGCATTAGGTAGCATATAAATGGGAACAACCATACAGCTAATAATCATTGAGTATATTATGAAATATAACCGTGGAATTACGTCCTTCTTCCACTTCTTCACTTTGCATATTTATTTAATCCCTTTCATCTAATTCATGTCATCCAAACCCATTAAATTTTGGTAAGTAAACTCTTCGGTCAACAGCTGTTACATGTTTGTTTTTTTTTCCAAAGCTAACAATGCCCATAAACTAATACTCTCTTGGGTTAAATTTCAAGTTATTTACCGGAAAGGTCGACGATTGAAGTCGCTTGATAAATGACAAGGGAAGAAGAAAATCAAGCACGCACGAGGTGTGAACAACGATAGAGACATAATCAAAATTCGACAACCACGACTTAGACAGTGACTTGTCCTGCAAGAGTGTTCATTGTCTAAGTCGGTCGTGAGAAAAGATTAAACTTTTACCGTCGAGAAACAACTACATGGCATGGCATTCTTGTCATTGACTCCACCGAGTCGCCTATGAAAATTTTGGCCATCGAACGAACCGAACAACGGGAAACAGGGGATCAAAGGACCAGAAAGAGAGAGGAGGAGGAGCATACACAAATACGCGACCCTCGGGTTCTCCTTCTCGACCTCGTTGGCCACGCGGAGGATTGCCGCGATGGCGAAAAGGGAAGAGGGCATCAGCTCGCTGTCCACGGCGGATGCGTCCTCGTTCGGCAAGTCGGCCATCATCTGCGGCGCCATGGACATCTTCCTCAACGGCAAGCGGGACGGCGGGCGGGAGCCCGGCTCCGGTTTGCTCCCACCCGAGCTCGCCATCCGCAGCGGCGGTTGTTCCCCCAACAGACAGGCCCCCTCTTATCTAGTATCACCCGGCTCCTGCTCCTCCGGTGGCGGCGGCTTGCGCGGGTCTCGAAGAGTGATGTGGACTGCACCCATCGCCATCTTTTTCGCCCACTTATATACGTGCAGAGGGAAGGGGGAGAGAGATACTTTGGGTGGTGAGTGGGGAAAAGGGAGTTGCTCCTGGAGCAAGGAAAGAATGAGAGGAACGTGTTGCGCGGGGAGGACTGTTCGGGTTTCGTTTGAGTGCTTTGTGCTTATGCCGAGTCGAGTGAGGAATGCGGCTCTTTTTGCTTTGTCGCGCGCGAAAGTGCGACTGCGAACGAGGAAGGAAACGCTCCCCCGGATTTCAATTTTCGGTTTATGTCGGTTTTGTTCTCTCTTCTTGTCCTTGGGCTCCCTCGTTTGTTGGGCTTGGGCCTGAGCAGTGAGCAGTGGATTTGGAGCCTCGAGGCCCATTCTCCTCATAGAAGAAAATCACCTCAGCAGAACTCGTTCAATAATTTCAATTCATAAGTAAATAGTTGGGAAAATGACATGGATGGTCCTTGAAACTTTGGCCCGATACGTAATATCATCCTAAATTTCTAATTTATTCAATATGGTTCATGAATTTTTTGTACGTCTTTGATACAATCCCTAGACCAATATTATCATTTCGATTCGAGTTGATAAAATTTGTAGATTTGGCATCCAATTAAGGACGTTTGAACGATGGACAAAAAAAAGTTCCGTGTCAAATATTTAACTCGAATTAGAATATAATGATCATTTTAAGTTGTCTCAATTTGGAAAAATGATTATTTATGTTATCTGATGACGTTAATTATTATATTTTGATTTAAGTTAAATATCTTACGTAGATAATCTCTGTATGACGTCATTTTTGTCTCTAGCGTTCAAACCAACCGGATTGGACGCTAAATTAGCCAATTTCGTTGACTTGAATTAATAGAAAATTAACATTTGAATATTAGGAACTAGATTGAACATTTATTAAAAATTGAGGACCGCATTGAACGAATTAAAAGTTACATCTAGCCAAAATTTAGGGGTTATTTGGGAAATTATTTCTGCATAGTTTGATTTGAGAGCGGGTTCTCTTGTTCAGCTAATTAATCAATGACAATCGAACAAGGAATTGTCACGATTGATGAGAATAATTTACTAGTCTAAGATACCTAGACATCCACTGTCACACCCCAAATTCTATAGGGATGAGAGAGTGACACGGTCGTCCTTTCTCCAAAGTACGCAACCTTAACTATACCCAACATATCTAGCTTCCAAAAGTTTCCATGATAATGTTTTCGTTCTAACGGCCACTAAATGTGATACCTAAAAAATATAATAAGAAAAAGGAATGAGCCACCACTATCCAGTGAGAAATACATTTCTTTTAAGCGGATCAAACAATCACTATATACATTTATAAAACCAAATCACAACTCATTTACACCAAATTCAAAATATATCAAACTTACAATCTTATCAAAATACAAGTCGATGGTCCATTCCATCAACTAAAGCTCAAGTATTTAGCCATGGTCATGAATAACACCCCGTGATAAGGCAACCAAGATTCTTCTATTGATTAGGTCTTCACCTATTATAAGCTAGAAGTTTGGCCCACAAAAATATCCTAAACTAGTATGTGCATATCCACGACTAGCATATGTAGACCCACACTTATAAAGACACTGAGTAGAATCTACTCAATCTCAATCTCTAGAAATCCACAATGAAAATCAGAACCATTTCACAACTCAAATTTAATAACAAAATCACAACTTTTCACCATCACAATTCAAATGTCAATGGTCAAGTTTATTGATTAATCTCTATTCAATCATAACTTTTCACCTTTGATTATTTATATATCACAATCCATTTCATAAACCAATTGACAAATCAGTATATAACATTTCATAAACCATATTTAAAATCAAGAACTTCTCTTGAGTCTTTCCCAAAATGTTTCATAAACCCATTTGCAAGCAATTAGTTTAAACTATAGTCAAAAGATAACATTTTCACATATAAAACACAAGTGGTAGTAAATGCTCAATTAAATTTATGCAAGGAATATGCTCGTGCTTTACTCATAACATGACTTAGTTTTCTTTTTCTAATTTTATCGACCCCTAACTCGTTAAAATATACATTACAAATCCGCCGTGTTGAGGAGTCTAGCGATGCCAGCCGTGCGCATTGGAGAAATATCGGATCAGCTCCTCTTTTGCAGCGGTATAAGCAGTACGAACTAGGACAGTGTGAGGCAGTCCGGCGTCGAGAATAAACCCACCCGTCCCGTCCGGTCTCATCCGCAAAACTGCTGGATTTATATTAAGGCGCTTTCCATTGACACTGATTGATGCATAGTCCGGACAACTGTCCCACGAGGTCCACCGATTGATGCATCGTCCCCAAACGGAAGTGACGTATAGGTCCCCTACTGGAAGTATAATGAAGGAGCAAGCAATGAAGTCTCATTGGGACATGTGAAAAGGTGGACTTTGCCCCAATCCTAATCCAAACACTCCGGATATGGGATAATTCGGTCCCTCCTTGACCCATCCCAAATTATGGTTACCTAGGCGACAACCAAAATCAGTGTTAGGGGATTCTTTGACAGATCTATTACCGCCCGGAAAGACAAAGGTGTCTAACCCGATCTGCCCCTTGCTATACCAATCGAAACCTCCATGGGAGTAGCCCCTAGCGTCGTGCATGCAACTGCCGTTTGCCATTATCCTGGGCAAACAAAGGGGATGATAACGAGTTAAGGGTCGATATGTTTGCAATTTACTTGGGTCGAAGACATGTGCTTTACACGCATACATCAAGCTTAAGTACATCGGATTCTTTGAACAATTAGATCATCCACGGTGCTTTTAATATGAGGAGGCTATTCCAACAAGACATGCACTTTACACACATACATCACGCTTACTAGAAACTTTTCTCACATTCCATGTATGTTGATAATCCAAAATTAATTGATGTTCTTCTATTACTCTTCTGAACAAAATAGAAGACATGCTATCTTCTAGCTCAGGAGGGAAATGAGTCCCATAGAAAGGAACTGAGAAGGTAAATTCTCAAAACTGATCATCCGCGAGGAGTGCGGAAAAACTTATGCCCTTCTACCTACTAACAAGGGAAACACAATCCGACCCGTGCTAGCAGAAGAATCACGTCCTTCCAAAGGAGATTGAAGGAGGGAAGTCAAGTGACAAGCAAACATGAAAGTTAGTGCAGTCATTCCTTGTCGTTGCAATCACTCATATTGCAATTACCCACAATCCTTTAGATTTACCATTTCTATGGGAATGGATACTTTCTTGAAAAGTATCGATAAATCCTATTCCATTCTCAAAGTTTCAAGAGTGAAACTATTGCCAAGGGAATTAAAGATTTTGGCCACTAATCACTGAGATTTGCAAGAACTATCTCAAATTCAATCACCTGTCAAAAAGTTAAAAAAGATGTAATTCGATCACTCCAAATCCCGCGCATCTGCACTGTGATAATCCGTCGCGCACTTCACTTTCCGGGCACCGAGTTGGTGGCGTAAGCCCTGGCATTGTTGTTGGCAGGGTCAGCAAGGTGATCAGCCAGGTTCTCCAATGGGCCTTTCCCTGTCACAATGGCCTGGACAAAGAACCCAGACATGGAGAACATGGCCGACCTCCCATTTGTTTTTCTCCTTCACCTTCAGCCCTGCGAAAGCCTCCATCCGTGAGGCCCAACGGATCGAAGTTGCAGGTAGATCGGTCGGTCAGCTCTTCGAGTGGGCCCCCCTGCGAACCTGTATCCTTCCACTGCACCCATTAGGATTACCTATGTGGCCCAGATGGCCAAGATGTTGTGCATTGATCAGGCTCGTGTTCCCCAAATAGTCCAACCCGCCCTCACTGAATATCTGTACACCAGCCTTAAACCAAACCGCCTCGCCAAACTTGACCCCATTGCAGGACAAGCACTCGGGGAAGATGCACCCAAGGACGCTGAGCATGGCCCACCTCGCATGGATGACCTCGAGCTCGCGGTTCTTGCCAGAGGTCTCCGGATCAGCTCAAGCACACCTTTGAGCCGTGCGAAGCGAACATGTGAATCTTAGGAGGAGATGTCGTCTTATGAGGATTGAGAAATGTAAATCCCATTCCAGCAAATCAATCTTCTTTTCTTGCTGCTCAACAAATGAAAATACCAACAGAAGCAACAGACGGATGAAAAGAATATAATACTGAATGGAGTACCTCAACACTTGAGAGTCAGAATTAGAGAGAAATGAGCAACATTTCTTTCGAGCATTATGTCCAACTGCAGTAATTTAGAAGTCAATCACTTACATTACAGTTTTTGAGTATCCCTCAGATTAAACTTAATCATTGATCCATCCCTTTGGCAGTGAACATCAAAAAATATTGAGCATCAGTGATTTCTCTTCCTTGCCTATCTTATGAGCATGGTGGCTCATAAAAACACCCAGCTTGAGTGCCTCCCTTCCTTCTTCAAGGGTTCTTTTTCTTATAGCCGTTGTTAAACTAGCACCCCAGAGTGTGGCATCACTGGTCTCTTTCTCACCTTCAGTTTCTTTTCAGCATTGGATCCATCATCTGCCACATCGTCGCTACTTTGGTCTGCATTCTCTACCAGTTTCAGTTGCATCTATGTACTCAAAATCTCCTGGACTGCCCCACCACTCATTTGAGGTGACATACAAGCCATTCGATGGAAATCCATACTTGAATTCATCCAAGACCGCCAGACTTTTTATCAAGCTTCCACTAATTACACTTTGGATCTGCCCGCTTTGGCCTTGCTTACTTTCCGGCTGCTGCGAGCTACGAGGCAGTACCATTCCCTGCACTTTCGATGTATTGCTGCTACTTTGGTGATCAGACTTGCTGCATCAACAATAAATTAATATAAATACATTTTTAAATGAATATCCACAAAAATTGCATCTCCAGAATATGCGTTGTGATTCAGAACGATAATCAATCTAAAGTGGGTATATTGTACATGGGTAATCTGGGCCAGCTTCAGAATAAAATATGGATCACGTTGCCAAACCAATACCTACCTTTGTTTCCTTATCTTCGACATTAAAGCAAGGTCTCAGATTCTATATCTAGCAGCTAGATTCCCAACTTGTTTTACATCCTCTGACAAAGAATCTGTGACACAAGCCAGAATTGCATCATCAGCATGCGCAGAGAGGCAAAACCTGCCTAGTACGGCCATGATCACCATACATACATATATATATATATAGAGAGAGAGAGAGAGAGAGAGAGAGAGAGAGAGTTGGCAGGACGGGATACGACAATACAACAGACTGAAAGGGCCATGATGTATAAACAGTGTGCAACAGTACAGTCTGCAAGGCAAGTAACATTGTGCAACAGCACCATTCAGTTGCATAAACACCCCAAAAGTCCTCTGCTCTACTTCCATCTATAAATGACATAACATAAAACCAGTTGAGCTGAACACTTTAAAAGGGAGAAGGAGTGTTTGATGTTGACAATTAGAGAAAAATACCAACTTATTTATCAAGTCGAAAATCTTTTCAACTCTAGAAGGGACTAGAACTTTTCATAGGACTAGGGAAATCAAAATACCATTTCCTCAGCTCTTTGACCTCAGCTATAGGAAATTAGTTGCATTCTTAGGATAAGTGCGAAATAATCCGGGATGCATTTATTTGATGCATCCAGCTCCAGCACGTACTCAAATTCATTGTTTTAGAATTTACCATCAACAAATTTTTGGCTTTTTATGCTCAAGTCATTGGAACATCTTTGCATTTTCACATACACGTTGTCAGGATATTTAAATATTAGTTTTCATCTAATATTATAAACTTTTGGGTTAGACTTCAAATCTTTCCAAACCCTCTATTTGCCTCCCCAATTAGGCATAAGTCCACACTACGTATGAGGGAATAGTGTTAAAATATTTAGATCTTAGACTAAATATCTAACTGCTAAGGCTTTTGGATTGGACAAACAAAAAAAAATCCATCAAAAAACACTTCGCATGTATTTCCTTTCAGGCAAAAATAACAATTGAGATAGAATTGAAAAGTTTTCTCCTAATACAGTGAGATATTGAATAATACCATTTGCGACTAAACCATATTCCAATCATCACCACCACTTCCATAGTTTTGAAGTAGTGACCGTAGGCCAATGCTCACACTTGGAGCATCTTTCTTTACCACAACAATTGGCACAGAGGAAGTAGCTGTCGTCTATGAATCTGTTGGCTTGTCTGAAAATTTCTCAGAAAGTTTCCTCTTTTTGAGAGTATTGCTCATTGATTCATCATTACTAATTGAAGGTCGAGTCAAATCTTCCTCCTCCTTAAAATCTTCATCTTCCATCCTACGAACAAAATCTTTGGATGTATGGAGTACAATTGATTTGAGAAGCGCTTCATCCTATTCCTCCAGCTTATTTTCCTTTGCTGCAGATGTACCTTGTAGAACCTCCAATATTGCATCTACGTCCACAGTTGCATGTCTAGACTTCATTGATTTCAATTCATCAAGTCTAGCGAGAATATCTATCTCTCTCTTGCTATCATGTGTCTTATTCTCCAAGCACTTCATCGCATCCCCCATCTCTTTGGCCTCCCTCCTCCCTTTCTCATTCTCGATTACCTCATCCTGCGTACGCCGGGGCTCGAAATTTCTCATCACTCCTAACTACACAATGTAAACCAAATTCTGCGGATCGGTTTTGATCGTGAGCTCAGCAGAGCAGTTGGTGCATTTGAAGTAAAATCTGAATATCTGAATCCCCAAATACATCTCGCTTATGACGACCTCCTTCCTGGAATTGAACTCGGTCCCCTCGTAGATTTATTTCCCGCAGGCGTTGCATCCGATGCTCATCGAAAGCATCATCCGAACCTCAATCTGCCCACTTTTGGGCCTCCCAAACCTAGGCAGCTCCGAGGGGTCGAAGCCCGGCCGGTAATTTCTTTTTTGAACACCTTTCCTTCTCCCATTTCTTCTTCTCTCAACTCCAAACCAAGACAACGAACGCTGACGCCACAAAATTTCTGCTCCTCTCTCTGATCGACTAATTTTTAAACAAAACGGTCGAAATTGATTTCACTACCAGAATGGTGTCGAACCCACAAGTTCTCGATCTACTAACCTCGATTAAGGTTCTATGCTCGGATCAAACCTTAAACCCCACGAAACCATCCAAAACAAGCTGAAGAGAAGTAGAAAAAGGAGGAAACGAAAACTAACAGAGTCTGCTAAGGCGCGTAGGAGATGACGAGCGTCCGTGGAAACAAGGGGGAAAAATCAGTCGAAGCTTCACTCGCCTCGCGATGCCGCCTCTTGCGCAGTACATTCAATCTCGCCGGAGATCGAACGGCCGCGCAAGGATGTTCCAAAGAGTGGCCGGAGGTCGGCGGTGGCGTGGTGTCTCAGGTGATCGGATTCGGGGAGGGATGACGGAGTTGGACACCTTAATTTTTACAAAATTGCAATGACAAGTCCTGAAATTCATCCGTTTTTTAAACTCATGATGTGAAATAAATTATCCATAAATAATTTAAATAACAATGTAAACGATTCATTATATAACTCATTACATGAATATCGTTCTTAAGCTTTTAACTTATTTATAAATAAATCTAATTAACATATCAATGAGTTATTTTGAGGATGTATTATAATCTATGAATTAATGTACGTGACAATTCAAATAACTCGAGAAAATTGCTAGTAGCGTTCCGAATTTATTGACAGTGATTTGAGGAAACAAGATTATGGATTCTTAAATTACGTAAAGATTCGCAGAAGGTCTGATGCACCCAACGGCAATACATAAGACAAATTTGATCAAAATATTAAAAGCAAAATGTATAATACATACTTTCTTGATATTACAAAGTTCAAAAAATCAAATTCAGCAGAACAAAAAAATCTTATACAGCATTTGACAGGGGAAGAGAAAGAGGTGTCAAGTTGACAGTATAGACAATGAACGACCTTCTTGTGCAAGTTCATGCAGCACAAAGGAGAGAGGGAGGTGAGCTATCTGAGATGCCATCCTAATGAGGGGGCCTTATGCTGTCTTCTCTTTCCTTCCGGCCAGAATCATCGAAATCTGAAGGCCTCTGCTGAATGCTTGGTTGAAGAGGAGCCGGGTTTGGAACTCCGAAACGAAGGGGAACCACGACAGAACCGCGATCGGCATGAACAGCAACAACCCCATTGTGTATTCGTACGCCCTCGCCAGCTCCTTCAACGAATCCCAGAGTCCTACCTTTTTAAGCAACGACCTGCATGCTTGCCCCATCTGTCGAGAGCAAGAGAAGATCGATCTCATTAGTTTTGCGGTCCTATAGAAAGCGCATGGAGAGGTCACGCAGCTTGAAAATTTACGGAGGAGGACTAATCACGATATGAACGTGAGGAGTGCTTTGTGCAAAATTAGGTAGTTGTGACTTGGGCAAGTCGAGAACAACCCACTTGATACATGAAGCTTCTTTTAAGATTGCACTAGTCCAGACTTACCAGAATGAGAGCCCAGCCGGAAGGTAAAAACGCAAGGATGGCAGCAAATATATCAGATACAACGAGTCCACACATGATGAATAAGACGGTCATAACCGACACGAATCCGAGGAAAATAAGTGCTTTCAGGATCCAAAACATGAGCTGGAAGTCCGCACTGAATCTTCGTCTTCCCATGGATACCATCTGAAAACATTAAGGCAATAATAATTTGCAAAGGAGAACACGTTTGTTGCAGTTTGATTTAAATAAGGTAACAGAAAAGCAGCAGAAAGTAAAAATGATCAACTGGACTTTACTCATGATAATGCGTGTGGTTAGCATGCAGATCTAGGAACAAAACCTCCATATATCATACTGCGTACCTTTAAAACTAGCAGAGTGGTTAGCAACACCACCCAAGAAATTCCATAAATCTACAAAAGTAAAGAAGTGCCTTAGAGAATGATCCTGTGAGAACAAATCAGCAACCGAAGGAAGAAAGAGAAAATTGCAGTGAAATTTATTGATTACCAGTATAGTCTTGCTGTGGCGAACTATTTGAAGATGGTACACAATCCCATACTGGTAAATAAAGAAGCGAAATGCAAGTATTATCTCAAGGATTGTTCCCCTCGGGTTTGTATGCTTCAGATGTTCCTGTTCTTCCTCCCACCATGATTCCCAACTTTTATCAGGTTGTATCCCAATCCCACCACGATTACCCATCCACCTCTTCCAGTCTGCCCAATCATCTACAGTCTTTTGCCAGTCAAAACCAGATGGATTGAATATGAACGGTGCAAACAACCATGAACCAACCAAGAACCACATGGAGAAAGTGATGAACAAGTAGAGATTTGAACTGCGGTACGACTCCCCATAAACTCCATTGACAATCAACAGTATACACAGCTCCAGCCCTTTCACAAAGTGACTTCGTGAATAAAGCCTGTAATTATCACTGAATTTTGCATGAAAAACAACAAACCCACGACCCGTTGCTCGATATTTGGATCCCCCATGTAAGAGTGTTCTTCCATAAAAATGAGCCTTTGTTCCAAGTTGAAATGTGAAAAACACAGAAGCTAGCTGCAGTTGCATAATGACAAAATCACCGAGGGCAGTCCGAAACCCTTTTTCCAGGCCAGTTTCCATGACCATGGGCAGCACCAGTAATAATCCTAACTGAAAGACAGACTGGCTAGCCAAGGCCTCTTCGAGAGCCTTTGTGTGACGTATGCTAGGATTCTGAAGGACGCTTTCCAACCCACTCATAACCAGGTACAACCGTCCATACAAGAAAACATACACCGTAAGCACGGTAACCTGAATGAAACAAGTCCAAAACGGTAAAAAAGAAAGCTACCGTGAGTAATCAATGCAAAATTCAGAAGAAAAAGAACGAGATAAAAGTCTTGTTGCCTACCAACCAACATAATTCCCCCCCTTCCTATCTCCATCCATGGAATAAATTACAGCCCAGAAAATGAAGTACTATTCCAAATCTTGGAACTGTTTTAGCCAAACTGATATTTTTGTAACATTTCATTAACGAAGTAGAAATGACATATTCATGGATCACCCACCAGAACTAGACATCCAAGGAGAACTATGACCCCTTTGTTAAGGGACCACCCATTAATTGTACTGACTCTCAGAAAGACAGACTGGACCTAGAATTACCCCCAAGATTCACAAGATTTATTTGCTTTGATTACCAAGCATTTTACCATGTGACAGGAAACTGCAATTACAAATTATGAACCAAAAGTTCCATCATTCTTTTAATACCAAATTAGAAAGAACTAGGAGAGTTGTTGCAAGACGAGTAGAGAGGAGTGGTTGATTTACCATACTACTGAAGTAGAAACCGACAGTCGTAAAATAGAATGACAGCATTCTGTAGAAGTCAAATCGCCGCCCGAGCCGATAAACATCCCGACTAAGCATCTGCTCACCATTTCCATTTGCAACCTTTGCCTCAAAAAGGGATATCCGGTTCATCCCTACATCTCGCCCTTTTCCCACTTGGATATACTCATGATGTGTAATAAATCCCCCACGGAGAGTTGAATTAAACCCTGCAGCGAGAAATGGTCAGATTCTGTCCCTATGAAATATCATATAAATATGCTAGGGTTACCGGAAAAAATATCCTCGCTCAAGTTGATTGTTTTTGAAGCTTTGCTTATGCCCCCCCGTGTTATGTGGAATAACCTGTCAAATATATCAGGATGACCATAATGGAAACGGACCCTGCAACAAGAGAATGAGAAACACAATTGCCTTTAGATCATTATTGGAACAAGCTGATCTGAACTCTCAGTTATTGAATCAGAGTCTCGCTGCGAAGGCAGAGATAAATTATTGCTTGAAATGTGAGAGTTAGTGGTTACCACAAACATCATATCGGTACTTAGTATAAAACTCAGACTCTATACATACCTTTTTATTTCCTTCCTTCTTTCTTTTGTTTAAGATATTAACAAGGAACCTATGCTCTTCCTTCCTCGTTTCTTTTGTTTGAGTTACTAACAAGGAGTCGGGAACATTAGTCCATTAACTGCACGCTTTCCAGGATACTTTCGTAGCCAATTTTTGCATTGATTAGCCTCCTGATATATCTTATCATGCCCTATAAATACAGGTTCCAATAGCTCCTACACTAAAGTTCTTAAGGGTACAAAGAATGTTGTACGACAGAATCAATCCCACCTAAATGCTACAAAAGCATAGACAAAGAGAAATTATTGAATCTACTAGAAATAAAGAAACGCAAAGATTTTAAGTGACGTTTTACTAAAATAATGGTGAAGTGTTTGTTAGATTAATGGTCATACAGTACAATGTTCACAGTTATATCCCACAAAAGCAACCCTGATATTAGAGTTACGTGGGTTGCTATAAGATGCAAGAAAAAGTCCACATGTCCATATGCACTCATTCTACAATGTGAATCTCGCTTTAAATCAAGAAAACTCTTTGCTTCACATGCATAGATAATAAACGATTCCTTCCATATTGAAATGTCTGCCACTACTTATTTCTGAATATGCATGTAACTGCATTACAGTCCTTAATTGATTGTTGTAAGTAATGACTCATATTCGATAGGGCTAAATAATAAGATTCATCAACTTTATCAATATATATATATATATGAGACTTCTTTCCTGTACATGGCAGTGGCAAAAGATAATCTGCAAGCAATTCTAGAAATTTTCTCGTAAGAGCCTAAAATGAAGATAGTTCATTTGCTTTTCAAGAAAAATAATGGACTTATCAAATTGGAAGGGGTCAAATATTATTTGAACCACCAGAAGAATAAAAGAAAATTTTCATTTTACTGGTTGCTAGAGACACCGATATCATACTGTAATTTTTGTTTAAAGATGTTGAATTTACAATACAATCATGCAAATTACCAAACCTACCATACTGTGGTTTTTGAAACTCCATATTTGCTAATATTATACTCACAGACAGTGGCTCAAAACAATCCAAAAAACTAAAGATTATAATCATAAATGATTCCCATCGTTTTCAATGACCAGGCTTCTGATCCAAAAGTTCTTTCTGCTAGACTAATGCAATGCCCTAGCTGCAATTGTGGAAGTCAGTGGAAGTTTTGAGGTTCTCTAAGAAACAAAGAAGAATTCACACAAGTCCACTGAGATGTCTCTCTCAACAGCAAATGAAGTAAATATGTAAGGCCATCAAAAAGAGAATGTGAATGTTCATGTTCAGGCGCAAGAAGGAGCAAATGACATAGTCCCACACAAAAATTCAGGTTTCATGAGAAAATCTGCCTTTCCCTAAGATAAAAGAAAAATCAATGTGTCCGGAGTGCAGACTCCGGTGACTACAAAGATTGAGTTGACAGAAAAACATGAAGCCACAAATTCTTGGCTTACCTTAGGGGATTTGCCAAGATTCGCTGGCCAATAGTGACAAAGCTGGTCTCCTGAGTGGACATGAAGCAAGCTAGCGATGAAACACTGTAAAAAAAGTGAAAAAATAATGATCTAACCATTCGCATTGGACAAATCTGCTCTGATCTCTTTCAAACTAGATCCTTTGAACTAGATAAAGCAGCCAATAACAGAAGATTTCTGCACATATTAGTATTCCCAGGTTCACCTTCCGGTAAAAATGTGCTCCCGCAGGCCCAAAATACTAGGCTTTCTCTGCCCACGACGCACCTTTTGAAATTCCTCCAATACATTTCTTATCTTGAAAGCTTCTTCAAAGTAGTTATCCTAGAAGTAAGGAAAGAAAAAAAATTCTGAGATACTTCATTCTCCTGTATATTCCATGAAAAGACATAATAAAGCTACCTGATTCATGTCTATAGTCTGCAGTGCCTCCCCACGAGTAAAGATGATAGCATGATTTTGATTTTCTGGTTTTCCTTCACCAATTTCTGTCGGAGGGCCTGGAAGCTTGATACGGTATATTTCCTACAAATTGAATAGATTATCCATTTGCAGAAAAAGGTCCGCAGGAATATCAGCGATCAAGATTGCACGGCATTCTTGTTACTCAGAAATGTGGCCACCATATTGAAATTTGTATCCTCACATTAGAAGAGATGAGTAAATGTTATAATTCATGTATTTCTTAAAGGTCAATAGCATTATCGGACTGATTGACGTATTGAATACTGATATAATCCCCATTAATACATCCAAGGCAGTTGCTTCTATAAGGTAGACCAATAGCTCCCAATAGCAACTCCTCTCAAATAATCAACAGACGGAATTCCACATAGGCTTGACAAAGAGCTTATATTTCACTAAATTTTCTTCACGATAGAAGTAACTGATCAGATAAATTCATCCTTTTGAGATAAAAAGTAAACTAATGCATTTCAGACACTCTAAAGTTGCTTGACACATTATCATGCATCCCAAAACTAGTTGATTTACAAGGTGACTAGTTGCATATTTCAATTGTCGAACATGTTCAGGCTGCGAAAAGGGTTTATCATTGACATTCAGTCAAATCTACATACACCACCGTCAGAGAAAAATTACCATAAGTCAATTACTGGGCTTAGCATTTCCAAAATTTGCAAACAAGACCGCTTCAATTTAGCACTAGTAGTTCCCAAGGTTCAGTGATAAACGGACAGAAAGTAGATGGAAGACAGTAGAGAAGCTTTCCAAAATCTCCAAAATTAGAGGCGGTGCAAAAGGTAGACAGGAATTAGTCCTTCAGTCCCGTGAAAGCATTATGTGAAGAAAACAGTCAGGTAAAACCATCACATTTTGAAATTAGAAAGAATTAACCATTGAGAGAAGAATATAAGAGCTATAAGAGCTTGATAACAGATAATTTGGGGGTATAAGACTGTTATGAATGAAATTTTCCAATTGTGAGAATGAGCAGGATTTTTAGTTGAAGAACAATAAATCAACTTTGGAAGTACCAATAAACTCAGGAAGAAGAAAATAGGAAAATGCCAACTTCTGATGAAAATGGATGTTGATTGAAGGGTCTGGAAAATTTTTCAAACACTCTAATTTAAAAGTGTTAGATAATCCTACTTAAAGATATATATATATATATGATATTGTTTATCAATACATATAATTGAAAAGGCCACCAAAAACCCTAAACTTTGCCCACAATGATAAATTTACCAATTTTTTTTTTTTGTAAAATAAAAAATCCCAAACTTTCCCAACTGTGACACATTTACCCCAAACTCTGTGGCCAAAGGCATTTTCATATTTTAATTTTTTTCTTTCTTTTTTCTTGTCTTTTTTTTTTTCTTCTTTCCCCTTATTCTCTCTTCCCCTACCACCCATGGCGGAGGGAAGCCAAAGTTAGGGGAGGACCGCCATCATCGTCATCGGGCAAGGGTCACCCTCACCTGGGCGGGCAAGGGTGGCCCTCACCTAGATCACGACAAGAACAGCCCTCACCAACCAAAGCGAGGAGAGCCCTCACCAAATCCGGCGAGGGCAACCCTCACCTGCATAGGGCGAGGGCAGCCCCCGCTTGGGCCGGATTTGGCGAGGAATGCCCTCGCCCAACGCTGGTGAGGGCAGCGCTGACCCGAGTCCGGCTTCCCTCCGCCGGCCATGGTGGAGGGAAGAGAGCAAAAGAAAAAAGGAAAAAAAGAAAAGAAAAAGAAAAAAATTATAAAAAGTAAAAAGAAGAAAATGCCTTCGGGGTAAATGTGTCACACAGATACAAGTTTTGGGTTTTTGGTATCACGAAAAAAAAATTGGGATAAATGTGTCACAGTTGGCAAAGTTTGAAATTTTTTGTGTCGCAAAATAAAATTTAGGTGAATTTATCACACTGGGTAAAATTTGGTGTTTTTGGTGGATTTTTCCCTACATATAATTAACAAAAAAGGAGCCCCACACACGATATAAGACCTAGGGCAGAACATGTTAGAAATTTTCACTCAAAAGCTCAAGCTGTTAAGTTGGGAAAGAGGACGTATATATGAAAGTCGAAACAAACCCTATAAACAAAGACATAGAATGCGATAGAAAGTGCAGGAACGTGCCGATAGTATTCGCCATATATTTGCATGTTAGCTTTAGATGTGCCTCAAATTATTGTGTAAATTAATACCCTACAGCCACTTGCACAGACTTAGAAAATTATACAGCGTTCTGACTAGAAAACCAAAGATGTAGAATCAAACGATAGCCAAAGCAAGAAGCAAAGATTAGAGGAGTCATCTAGATTATACCCAATAAGCAGATTGATTTCTACCCCACTTGATACCTAATATTCAACCATGAGGAAGACTAAATTCTAACTTACCTCATCAAGTGTATCACCTCCCTTCACAAGAACAGAGTACCAACACTTCTGAGATCTCCCATTCACCGTCTCCTCTCTTTCGTCTATGTAAGCAACCCGTAGAGAAGGATACCTAGAACATTTTAGTATCATTGATATCCATCAGCCACTTTGGAACTTTCTGTTGATTACTATTGAAGTGACATCCTTAAAACTTACATCAACATGAGCTGCAACACGTTACTGTAACAGCTTCTCTCTCTAGCATCACTGGACTTCTTTTGATTCCCATAAAGTTGGCAAGAGACAACATAGGTGAACTTCAAATCAGCCAGAGCCTGTGCATATTCTGTGATTGCCTCATCATTTAGAGCTGCAACAGAGACAATGAGTCTTGATTAGTATCTGGATGCCACTTCTTGTAGCAACTTTCAAACAAGGACAAATCAAAAGCTGTAAATCTGCATTTCTTTCTTTCATGTTAGATGACTAACCGTTATCTCCAGCTAATTCAAGATGGCATTGAAGTTCTAGAGCTTCCCTGTAGTACATCATCCCTCTCACTAGCAGCAAATGCACATAGTAAGAACAGTCGCAAAGCAAGAATAAATATGACTTACAAGCATAGTATATGCTTCCAGATATATAAATTCTCGACCTGTCCTAGCCAGAGTCTGCCCTCTGTAAGAGACCCAAAAACGTGTCTCCCGTTCCATCTTGTCCTTCTCTACTTTTCCAGATTTTGGATCTTTTATCCGTTCATTAAAATTGGTCCAATCGTCTAGATTGCATGGCACAAGGCATCAGTCAAATTGTATCAAGTGAACAAGTGAATTATAACATACCAAAGGGCAAACTTGCCTGGATAGATCTTCTGCAGGTAGAACAAAGTTGTGATTCCATCCTCATTTTCCTTATTAAGCTCGTCCGTGGAATAGATGACATCTTCTTTGTAATATGGAGTCAAGACACTGACCAAGACGTAAAAGCAGAGGAGAGCCCAAAAGAAAATGATAAATAGGTATCTATTAAACAACCATCTGGGACACACGCACATATATATCGCGCGCCCATGCATATATACAGAAAAATGGTAAAATGGAGCTTGGAGGTTCAGGAGCTTCGATCCCTATAATCTTTACATAAATTAGAGAAAATATCATAATGCCACCAAGTCGAACCTAGGATATCTCTTTATTACCATGAGTAATTAATTAAACTGGATGTGTTTTGATAAAATAACTAATAAAAGTAAATAGATCCATTTAATTTTTATTTGATTTCTCAATCAGTAGTCATACATGATTGAAATGTTAGCATCACCATCAATTAAAAAATTGTATATGGTCATATCTAGTCGTTTCAAGTCATCAATTTATCTCTAAATATGTGTAAGCACGACCATGATTTCTCCTCAAAACAACTACACATTTTTAGAAGACATGAAATTAAAAATGTCATGATTCTTTTTTAACTATGCCAATGATAAGCACAAAAACTGCATGAATAGTGATGGGATTTCCAACTTTCTTTTTTAATCTATAATGGCAGCGGTGTTAATATACTGCATAAAAACTCCGTCTATTGCAAAAGCAAATCATTCTATCATCATTTATTATCAATGAGACTAAATTGTTAACTTAATGCGATTTCCAGCAACTGAATTGAACAAACAAGGTTGTCTCTTTCGATGAACCATAGTATCTATTCATGTAAAAACAGACCTGAAGGGCAGCATTCTTCGCACTGTCGGAGCACCTGGCATTTCCATGAATAAAGAATTAGCAAAGAAAGTGATGCGTCGACGAGCTTCCAAGTTTGAAGGCACGTTGATGGCAGATTTCTTGACTGTTAGAAGCAAATGGAGCCGAACGACCTAAAAGTCAAAGAATTAGATTTTACTTACTACGAATTAGTTGTGGTTTCTCAGACAAAAATGAGTCAAGCACACCTTTTCTCGGTAGTTTTTCTGTTGCACAAAGCCAATGTTGATCTTCTCAAACCTCTGCTCCTGTCTATCATTTTTCGTATGGTGGGGGGTATGAATATCCAGGATCCTACAAGCAGCACAGTCAAGGACACAAACGTTTTGCATCAACATAAACAAGCATGTTTGTCAGAACTTACCCATGCCCATTCTCCATGACATCCTCGGTAATTATCTCCATGATGTCTTGGAGGATATTGATTATCTGGGATTTGTACACTGTTGGGTCGTCATGCTCACTTTGCTGCCAAAATAACAAAAGATGTTAAGAAGTGAGATATTCTTGAAACTGAGCCAATTGGAGGGAAGAAGAGAAAATGACTCAACGGTCAGTCCTCCAAGAATAATTTTATATTCATGCATTTATTGAGATTAAAAAACTGAAGTTAGATATGGGGGACAAAAACACTTACCAAGATGGTCAAGAATTTCTCCAACTTAGTACTGAGCAAAGGCAATTCACTTGTTTTAAATTCATGCGAAAATCTGCCCATTTGTATGCTCATATCTACTCCATAACAGATTTCCCTTATGATTCTGTAAAAATTGAGAAAAGCATGGTTTCTCAATAGCCTTAACAGAAGAAAAATTGCCACCAGTATGATACGACATATTTAATATGGAGTTACAGGCTAAAGTATATGTAAGTTTTCTCACTTACATTCTGTCAGCTTCATTTTCCAGGAGGTTATATATGATGTCCCGGAGAGTCTCATAACATTCGATCACTGCTGAATGCATATAAGGATCGTTCTTTATCCTCTTAAACAAGTCATCATCCTCCTTGCCCTTAAAATATTTTGCCATGTCTAATGCTATCGGAATCTTTTGTATGAAAGAACAATGACAAGAAGCCTGAATTAGAGCAAATAGATGAGTAGAAATCAACTTGTGAAACTATGCATACCTTCCTAGCAAGCAAGAAAGGAGGCCATTGCACAACAGACACATCAGTTGAAGAAGATGGTATGACGAGCAAATCTCTGTCTCTGGATTAATCGACCAATGGAAGTGTCAGAATATCCATTTGAGGCAGAAGACCGAAGCTAAAATTGAGGAAGTGGAATTCCTCATTATACCTGTCGCTAATTAGGTCTTCCTCTCTCATAGTCTGAATAAATTTGTTCCACATTCTTGAAAAGTTTGGAATATTTTTCCTCAGTATGGACTCATCCTGCCATAGAAAAGTAGAAACGCATCATGAACATGATTTTTTAAGAAATTACACCCCTAAATCTTTGAAGTGACCAACAAAAAAGGACCTTATTGGATGAAGATTCTACGAATAAACATGGAACATTAGATCAACCAACAATTGGATATACCTGTTGTCTCCTCCTGGCTTTCCTAGCATTCGATAATGATGATGGCAAAAGATGTTCACTAAAAGCTTTGGGCATGCTGTGAAATCTGGACCGCAACATCACTAGTGTTCGTATCTTGAGAAAAAAAGCAAGAAGGTGTCATAAGCAAGGAGAAGTATATTGTATCCTTAAGCATAAATCTAGGAGCTAAACTGTCTGTGTCATGAAAATTGGAAATGCTTCAGGCATTCTATTTTTGCAGGAAGAAAGAATTGTCACTCACCTCCCCTAAATGGCTAAAAGCACCATGAATGCCACCAAAAAGACTAGAGAATATGGCATACCAAATTTGTGTATCCATAAAATAGACCTGAGAACATATCGCACAGGGCATATTGTCATTAAATACGACATACCGCTAGATCGGGATCATGACAAAACTACCCAGTCTGCTTACAAGAACTATAGGGGCCCATATTGCAATAACAACTCCAATGTTATGTGTCACTGCAGCTGCAGATGAATATTAGCACAGGCTTTTTCCCCCAGTTAGAAAATACTCGAAACATCACAAGAGTTAAAAGAAAACTTACAATGAGGTAAAAACTCATGCCATTGATGATTATCCAGATGCATCTCCAAGATAAATTGTGTTGGTCCAACAAGTGGCAGAATCTACGCACAAAATACACATGTTTGAATTTTTTGAAGAGAAAGTGGAGAGCAGAATGCTGCAGAGTAGCAACAATTCCTGAACCACTAAAGCTAACAACATCCACAATCACAATAGCTCCACAAACAGCGACCCCACAATCAACTGACTGAATAAAATTTCCCTTTACTCTGTGGACATGCTCAAAATTATCTTGACAGAGTATCAAGGCAACACCCAGTTATTCCACCAACAAAATATTAAAGTTTATATAGCTTTGGAACCAGACTTGCTGATTAGTTTAACACACTTATCTACTTACATCTCCCTGTATGTGAGTATTCAAGATTTATTCATCACCTATTCTGCCATTTATGTCGTCCTTCAAGTCAAAATGTCATAGTAAATTTCTGATCACTTATTATCAAGGAAAGCAGCAGCATCCGTGAGGACAAGATTGCCAGTACTTCCATCATGTAGGTATCTCTCCAATCTGTAACCTCCTTAAGGAAATTATTTGGGTATTCTACACTAAACTTGTAACATTAGAAAATAAACTTTCAACATTAGGAAGGTTAAATGATGTGATAAGAGAATTGATTCTAGCTCAACCGCATCAATTTTCTTCAAGCAAGTTTCACTGTTCATTTTTAGTGAGATAACAAAGCCAGGAGTTATAGATTTATATGATCTTAAAGTAGAAAGGATGATAATTATAGTATACACACTTATTTGGTTTTAGATATGCGAAGTTGCTCCAACTTTTACGTACCAGCAGTAAACACAGGAAATCCCCAATTTCAGCAGTAAGAGAAAGCAAACCCCACATAATCCAAACAACGATAACTTAATAATAGATGATAACACCTCAACATAGTAGCTGAAAGCCAGCTTGCAGACAAGCAGCATGATCCAAAACATGGTGTACCTAAGACACAAATAAAACAATTTACGATTAGCAAAGTCACTCATATAAATAGAAAGCAGCGTATATCTTTTTACTTAGGGTGATGGGTCTATGTCCGAGTACTGCACTTGAGCAGAAACTCGAGAACTAGTCACAAAGGTTCATCCACGAAAATAAGAAAAAGAAGACAGTGCTGACATAGAAAACATTGTTTTCAAAATTAACACCAATCAAAGCATAAATAAACAACATTTTTATCAGAGCAATTATCTTCTTACTTCAGCAGTGAAAATATGTCCTCATGCATGCCTCTCCCCACATAAAGTTTTGGCTGCATAATGTGAACTTAAAATTCAGGGGAAGGAAACAAGATAATGCAAACAGGTGATTAAAGCCCTTAGTAGCGAAGTGGTAGTCTAATCCATCTACTTGCCTGAGCCCACCACATAAGAACAGTAATAGGGAACATACTTGAATGCTCCATGGTGCTCCTTAAGTAAGGAACGAAGAAAAGTATAGCAGCTAAGACATTGGGAATCATATAAATTGAAATGGCATAATAAAAGAATGACTGGCTTCTCCAATTTTGGCCCCTGGTTCTGAGAAATTTCGGGACTTCTCTTGGATACTGCACTAAACTAGAGTAACTAATTGGCAGAACCACAGCCCAAACAGCTGCCATTACAAATTTCAGAATGTATCGGAGAATCTGCGTATATCTCATGGCTTTCCAGGCATTTAGACTTAGAATTATTTCCAGACTTGCTGCAGAAGAGGAAAGGAGGAAGGCGGTGTCAGTAATGATTTTATGCTAAGTGGATCTTATAAAATTTGCCAATACATATGCAAGCAGTCATAACGGGTCCAGGATAACATATTACACACTAGCTATAGAGATATATTATAACAGGGTCTTTCCTAAAGATTGCCTCTAAGATTGACAAATAAAACTTGAGATAGCTAGAAATGCTTTCTCCTTATCACAACAATTGGATTCGCTGCATTCTCCGTAAAGAAGGTTGCAAGGCTAATAAAATATTCTCCCTCCTAAGGCTCAACCGGTTTTGGAAAGTCCAAATGATATGTAAAATGCAATATAATGATTTTTCCAGAATGTTGCACATGCAACTACACAATCTTTGTTGACTCATAATTTCCAAATAGACTTGCCCGCATAATACAATCTTTCATAAAGAAGTTGACCAGTATCTTATTTTTTCATATCACTCCGATAATACCTTCTTGAATTCTGTTCGATGACCTCGATGGCTTGACGGAATGGAGATTCCATTAAATGTTACTCAATTATGTGAGTATTCTCGCCATCTTTTCTTATTTCTTATACTATCTATTACTAACTTTCGGTTACAGACATATCAATCCCTCTTATATATTGGGCTTATTCTGTTTCTCTCTTGATTATTTTAATTCTTCTGTTTCTCATGCATTTTTGTTGGAGATGATAGAGACTGGAGAGGCATCAAACAAGAAATTACTCTACAAATGGTCAAAGGTACTCCCATTCTTTTCTGTATACTTTATATTCTGCAAAAATAAATTTGATATGAATCGGCTCCTTAAACTTTATGTCAATGAAAATTTACATTCTAAATCATAAAGAATATATTCGAGGTAATGTATGATGCCCACTGCAGATGCCAAAGTATGTCTATAGAACCCACCGACATTAGTCATGACAATATATTGTCCCCTTTTGAATGTATGAAGCATGACATTATCCCTTTTCTCAATTTGAGAAATATGAATTTGAATACGATATTTTTTTTCTGGCGAAGGAAATGTTGGTGTTTTTTCACTTGCTATTACAAAAGATAGGATATTAAAATTACTTTGTCTCATTAAAATGCCGGTCACATTTGACTAGTTATTTCTAATTTAAGTGCTCTTACTTTTTGCATAGTGAACCCATGCTCTACTGTAGGTCATGTGTGGCACCAAAACATTATTGCGAAAGAAGAGAGATTTGTGTGCCTCAGTAATAAGATTGCCTCTAACTACGTCTTGGACATATTATAAAGATATAGTAATGAGTTCTACACATTTCTATTTAACTTAGGTCAACTTTTATATTGGTCATTTTCTTGATATTTCAATTAGACATGATTTTTATCATGTCATGGTTATCCCGCACAAAGCGCTAGCTAATGTCTAGTCTTATTTTATATACGGCATAAATTAGCACATTGAGTCTACGGTAATAACGGGGAAAGGTACATAAGGTACAAACATCACCATACCCCTCAGAAAGTTCAGGAAAGCATGAGTTATGAAGATGGTCAAAACTTGTCTGAAAACATGGTCGTCCAAGAGAGCAGTGACAGATCCGGAAGGAGTCCATGCAACAATTACCATGGCCTGAACCAAGAAAATGGAGCTCGATTAATTTCTTCCCGAGAAAGTCTACAACATAATGCTGCTCAACATCAAGGCTACCTGGAATGCCAATATAAAGAATATCCACATCCGATCAAAACTTCTGTAGAGGTGCAAAAAGGTGCGAACTTCCACAAAATTAGTTTTGGGTTGCTTCTTCCGGGGAGGACGCTTGCTGACACGCTGCAATAATATAAGTATATACATCACCATGGGTTCTTTCTTTTTATTGATCAGGATCAACATGGGTTCGCAGACATGCCAATCAGAGAAAAAGATCAATTTGTAGTATTTTGGTTGTGCTCCATCCCCTAATTGTTCGATTTCCCCGTATAATTTGATAAACCATGAAACTTCTAGATGTTTTCTTTTAGGAAAAACATCGTGATTTTGATAATCTTGGTTAGCCATTTTATCCATGTACGTCGTCAAAGAAGCTAGCTTACTATTCGAACTAGTAAGGTCCTGTTTGGTAACCATCCAAACAGGGCCAAATTCTGATTCTTTATTCCTGGGAGTAATTTGGGAACAGAATCGCGTTTGGTGAAATTTTTGTTCCCGGGAACAGATTTGGAGTGGAATCAAGAATAAAAAAAAAAAAGTTGATTCTTGTTCCGAGAATGAATTTGAAAATTAAAACCAACTATTCTTCTTCTTCCCTTCTGCCATCCCGCGACCGTCCACCACCACCACACCCGGCCTCGGCCGCCGCCGCCGCCGCCTCCGCCCCTGCCCACCGCCGCCGAGGCAAGCCCAACCACCGGCAAGGCTCGCCCAGCCCCGGCGAGGCCCGCCTAGCCACCGGCGAGGCTCGGCCTCGCCGGGGCTGGGCAGCTAGGCTCGCCATCCTGCCTGGCGAGGCCGAGCCTTGGCGGGGTTGGGCGAGCCTCACCCAGCTGCCAGCGAGGATCGACTGACGAGGGCCGGCGACGCTTTGGTGAGGTCGCCGGCTACAAGAAGAAGAAGAAGAATAGGAAAAAACAAAAAAAGTAAAAAAGAAAAAAGAAAAGAAAAAGTAAAAAAGTAAAAGAATTATTTAAAAATTAAAATAAATTGATTTGGAATCAATGAGCACTGGTACCAAACGCAATTCTATTCCAGAATCAAAAATTTTGAATAGTTATCAAACGCGTTGTTTTACTCAGAATCAGTTCCAGGGAACAGAATAAAAAAAATCATTTATGATCAGAATTTGTTCCCGGAAATAGAATAGTTACCAAAAGCGCCCTAAGAATGCTCCTGATAGCTACAGTGCCCAAAAAGCTCACAGACATATGGTGCACAAAGAAGTGCAAAATGGACTCAGACTTTATAATTTCGAAATTCACTACATCACTGGAGAGAAGAAGCTACTAAAATCTATTTAGAGTTTCATCACTACCTATTTGATAAAAAATAAAGGCATTCGAATCAAACAAGCATGTTATATTCTGACGAAGCTATGTTCCCCTTTTGAAATTGGGAGTTTAAAACACGACCAATGATTAAAGGAGTAGACCATGCCTATCGATGAATGCCCATAAACTATAGTAGAGATGCAATCACTCTCCTGAACTATAATTTTCAAATCACCCAGTCAATGGAGAGAATGAGCTATTAAAATCTGTGTAGAGATTTTCTTGAAGCCAATTTTATCCAATATACAGGGATTCCTATCAGACAAGCATTTTAAATTCTAACAATGCTGTGTTGGCCTTTTGGAAACGGGAAGGACACAGAACCACCGCTTAAAGGAGTTAAAGGAATGCTTATTGCTGAATGGCCATAATCTGGCAAAGAGATGTAATCACTTTCCTGAGCTAACCTTTTAAGAAAATGGAAACGGGGAGAAAAATCTGATGAGAAAGGTATCAATGGCACTGCTAAACAAAGCCAAGGTTCCAGAAAAGAAAAATTCTTTGAAAGCTTGACTGCTGGACCAATTATCATTGTGTTATTTAACAGGTTAACCAAATTGGAAAGTGGTTTCTGGTAACATTTTCCTTGTTTAGCTAGTAAGTCATATATATATATATATATATTTTAGTGGACAATGAAGAGTCACAGAATTGAGTGGCATCCAATCTCCCATGGCCATAAGTTGGACACAGAATTGACGCGAAGAGCTGCACACAGCATGCATGCACGCACGCAAGCGCACACACGCAGAGGGAGAAAAAGGAGTACAGCATTTGCAGTTTGAGGTTCGTCTGGCCCAAAGAAATCAGCTTTCGTATTCAACGGCCATTCTAGATCAAAACACTCGTCGGACCTGAGGAAATTGAAATGTGAATTAACTGACTTGCTTCTGCCAGTGTCATAAAAGTATTCATGCTCAAAAGATATTACCAGAAGTACTCGTTTAGGTCATCATAATTTCTCCATCTTGAATGGCTTGCCTTGCCTCCTTTGTTTCTCTTAGCTTCCTTTAACCATGATACTCAATTTTCAGATCTCAACATGGCAAACAAAAATTTGAGGCATCAACTGACAAGGAACATACCTTGCGAAGGACCTGGTAGAAAGGGGTTATTACATCCCTCAAAAATGCCTCATCATCAGGTGCTGCCGATTTATATGTTTCTCCAGTAATTGCATCAATATTACCATTCAAGATGACAGAAACATCATTCGCCATCTTGTTCCATTGGACAAAAGGGAGGTTAATATCACATAACCAACAAGGGAAAATAACTTGCTAGTAAATGCATCATATACAAGAAAGATAGGCTTGACTTTCAATTGCAACACTTTTCAACAGAAGAATCAACTCCATTAAGAAAAATTATGCCCTGCCTTTACTCCATAGCAAAAGCTACTTGGTTTCTTTGCTGATCAAAATGTAAGATCTGCCGCGTTCTTCTCCAGTAGTAAGCAATACATCAATTCAAAGATGTGATCGACAAGAAGAAAATCGATGACATGTTATTAGAATGTGATTAAAATACAAACAAAAATTTCCAAGGTTGCAATTTTGCTCTTGACAGGTTCATTTCAATGGCTGATTAAGCAGATTTTGCTTCAGCAAGGAAGAGATTATCGAAGTTGGGCACGATGATGGATGAGCACCATATTGAACGACCCGATTATCCCAAAGAAAATTGTCTAGTAGTTAGATGGAACATAATCAGCTTTTACTCTAGCTGATTAAGCAGATTTCTTCCTTTAATAGCAAACTCTAAATATGTTTGAGATGACTTATATTCATAAAAAGTAAACATAATATGTGCCTTTGGATGACTAGAAAGGACATAGATATTGAGATAACCATAGTACACACCCTGTGAAAGATATAGCAGAGACATTCAGGCATAAATCGAACATTTGAAGCTTCACCCCATATTAGAAGATAGAGCGCGATGTAGATAAGTTGCAACTGTTGCAACTGTTGTCTGTCACAATCTGGGGGAAACCTGGAGGAAAAATTGGGAATAAGAACGCTTCAAGTGCCACAACTTGGCACAAAGGGACACTTAAGTGCCATAACTTACGAAAGGTACAAGTGCCACATTCGAAGAAAAACGGATCACTTAAGTGCCACTCCGGCCAAAGTCCGGCCAAAACGCCGACGTGGCATTTTTCCGACGAGGCGAGCCCAAAACGACACCGTTTTGCTTGCTGACGTGGCCAAATAATACAAAAACGGCGTCGTTTTGGGCTGACGTGGTAAAAAAAATTAATGAAAAATTAATTAAATTAAATTAAAAATTAAATTTAGTTAAAATATTTAAAAATAATTATTTAAAAATTAAATTTAGCTAAAATATTTAAAAATAATTATTTAAAAATTAAATTTAGTTAAAATATTAAAAAATAATTATTTTAAAATTAGAAAAATTTTAAAAAAAGGGCGGGGGGAAGGATTTTAGGGCCGGCGAAAGTCGCCAAGGGACGGTGCGAGGCCGCCGTGCGAACGGCGGCCGACCTCCCGCGGTCCCGCCCGCATGACTGGCGCGACCCTCCCGAATGGCGGGGACCCCTCTTGGCCTGGGCGAGGTCCCACCGTCGACTGGCGAGGGTCGCGACCGCCTCGATCGAGGGTCGCCGTCCGCTAGCGGTCTCGTCACCCCGCCGTCGCCGGCCCTTCCCGACGGTGGCGGGGCGGCAGCAGCGGCGGCTGAGGGCTGATCCCTCAGCCGCCTCCCCCACACCCCCCTTTTTTTTATAATTTTTCAATTTTTTAATTTTTAAAATTTTAAAATAATTATTTTTTAATATTTTAACTAAAATTAATTTTTAAATTATTATTTTTAAATATTTTAACTAAAATTAATTTTTAAATTATTATTTTTAAATATTTTAACTAAATTTAATTTTTAATTTAATTTAATTAATTTTTATTTTTATTTTTTTACCACATCAGTAAGCAAAACGGTGTCGTTTTGGGCTTGCTTCGCTGGAAAAAAGCCACGTCAACCTTTTGGCCGGATTGGCACTCAAGTGATCCATTTTACTCCGATTTTGGCACTTAAGTGTACCTTTCGTAAGTTATGGCACTTAAGTGTCCCTTTGTGCCAAGTTGTGGCACTTGAGGGGTCCGCACGTCGGAAAAATTGTGATTTGCCAAAACATTGAGCAGACTTGCAAATCGGTTATCCCATGGCAAATCATATGGTGATTGTTCCTTCTCAATTTTCATATGAAAGATTTATGTGATAGTAGGGCAGAAAAGCTTACTCAAGATTTTGCTTCAGATGAAGATAATTACACCAAGATCGATAGTTCTTGAGAAGTTTTTCCATCAGCTGCTCTACAGTGTGATCATTCAACTGCAGGAGGCATATGTCCAAGATTCAATCACACCTCATTTTCAAGTGAACTCTGTTATTTCTATATATGCCTATGCAGATAAATGATGTACATACCTCAGTTAAATTTTCATCATCATCATCTCTTTTTTCATCATCATCATCTCTATCCCTTATCTCCATGTTGGCAAGTAAAAGAATTAAATGCTCCCTCTGATTTGCCACATTTCCTTTCTTCAGCAACAAGATGAGGATCATATTTAGTCAGATGATGTATAATTTCCTTCATTAGAAATTCCAGAAAGCAAAGGTGACCTATGAAACTAATTAGAAAGGTCAGAAAGCGATAAAACTCTATTCACCTTTGAGAACCCACGGAAGGCAAAGTCCACTACATAGTGTTGACTAGGCTATATAGGTAAAAATGCACCTTTCCACATGAGACATGTTATTACTTCGTGTATTCAAAACACAAATGCTAGAAAAGCAATAAGATCCTTGACATAGTAGTTAGCCAAAATCAAATTTAAAGCCCAACGTTGCCAGTGTCATTTGCAATATCAATGTCAATAACCTATGCCAAATTAGGATGTCGAGGTTCATATGTTTCAAGGGATACAATCAGCAAGACAATTTTGTCAGAAGCATACTGTAATGTGTAACAAAATGTTAGATTGGTAATTCTCACATATAAGTTTGTGAAACCACTTATCATGATTCAACTGCAAAGGAATGGGCCAGATAATTCAGGCGATTCAAGTTCTTAGAAATGTTTTCAAAACCAAACAGGTGTGAAACTGAGAGGTTGGCAATTCGCAAGATAGATAGTGAGATCATCCGAACCGTTCAGTTTAGTTAAACTGAGTCAAATATGTGATATAGTGAAGTAATCACACAACTGATTTAGGTCAGAGTGCGAGCACTTTTAGCTCTTATAGATCGAGGATTCAGTCTCTGCAACACCCGTGGGCATTCTTTCTCTGAAGGGGTTCAGCTTTTTTGGTCTAAAATTATCCACACAAATAAGTTGCATGTGCAGCTGGATAAGATCTAGGCTCAAATCAATGGCAGGGCGCGGTTCAAACCCCAGCTCAGCCACATGTCCTTTACTTTCCACATCGTCAAGTGACCAGTTCAAACGGACCAGTCCGGTCCGGTTTCCCAAAATTTGGTAGTGGGCCAAACTTGCCATGGAAAGGTTGTTAGACATCATTTAATTATGATATTGCGTTATGCTATTTCCAGCATTACTTGAGCAATAACAAAAATTTTCTTTATCATTGTGAATGGTGGATAAGCCACCTTTTATCTTGTACAATATAAACAAGTGAGAGTACTTTCGGCACACTATGGGGTCGGAGATTATGCGCAGCCCTAGAATCAGCTTGCTAAAGGAGGACCCGAAGCAATATCAAGGCACAATAGTGGATTCAAATTATAATAGGACGTTCAAGACAAGTTTTACCTGGAACCCAAAAACAGATGAAAGCCAATCAAGTATATCAATGTTGGACTGGCTGCTCTCCTTTGGCATTTCCAAATTATCATCCTCAACGTTTGGCCCTTCATGAGCTCGGAGCATCGGAAGATACTCCACATTGCGTATGGCCCGAAGGGCAGCCTTAATCTAGACTTTTCATAAAACTTGATGAGTAATACAGCCCACTGTTGAGAAAATCCAATGCAAAACCTTTCATAAATTGAAAATTTACCTCAGGAAGTTCCATAATTGCAGGTTTAACCCCAATTGCATGTAATGGCAAAATGTTATAGTGTACAGATTGCTCTTTTTTTCTCTCAACTTCTTCAGCATACCTTTTTGTCTGTAGAGCAAAAGCCAATTGCAGATACCATTATTCATTGCTTGCCACAGAGAAGAACACAAAGATGAATGCAGGCTAGGAAACTAAAACTCTTTCACTGGAACCTGATCATCAAGCTTTGAGGGATGCACCACGGTTGTCAAAACATCATATAATACTGTAGCAATCTGATATATCTTTGCCATTTCTTCCCTTCAAGAATTAAGAGCAAAAAGAAGAATCAATAAAGTGAAGAGATTCGTTGGCAGTCAATCAAATAACAGTAGAGCCTTACGGCTTTTTGGTGTATTGGGCATCTTTGATATTGTTTTCATAGAACATCTGGTAATACAACTGGATTTCTCTAGGATCATTTCTGGCAAGCTGAAAATGCGTCTCTTCTTCTTCCTACAGAATTAGAATGTCAGACATTAAACAGTTTGCATACAAGTTACAACCCAGTCCCTCTGCTGGTTTTTCCCCCACCAAGGCTAAATTCTGTGACATATTGTGCACATAATACAAACAAGAAATAGGAAGAAAATAATATAAACAATTTTCCCTACAAACTATAAGAAGAAATGGTGACTGATGACGAGAATGTAATATCATTATCAACAGCCAATATGCCTAACAGCATTGGAGCAACAGCAGGGCCATAGACAAGTATTGGAAGTAGATCCATAATGAATAGATCTTGGTTGTTCATTGAAAATCCATTAAGAGTTTATGCATGACATCACAATGTATGGGAATTACGACATAATACACTTGGGCATGATGGTGGACAGGTCCTCAAGGGGAACATGGAAGCCTCAACGACTTCAGATATGGCTTGGTTAACTCAAATACCGCACAGTACTTGAGAATAAGTCTTGGGGAGTGTATCAGTAAGGGTTGCAATGCCACAGTTTCATTTCTAAATCTGTCACATTCAATAACGAAGATATTCAAAGGGCAAATTCCTGATGACTGTCTGGAGTGATTGATTAACTTCTTCTATTGATCTACAATGTTTGTTCTCTATTGCAAAGCTACTTCTCTCTATCTGGAAAATTAGTACCAGTTTTCACTGGTGTTCTAAATCAGAAGCCATCAAAAAGCATGGGAGATTAAGAGACCCATTTTGTTCTTTGAAAGACCATTTTCCCAAGCAGAAGATATGAGGATGATAAAGCTTTATAAAACCTCACAAAGGGCAAATATTGATGTGGAATTTTATTATGGGGCTCTCAATAATACGTGAATATTGTAATCACTTTCCATGGAAACATAAAGAATGCTAAAGCTCCATCAAAGGTTTGTTTTTTTTTCTTTCCCTTTTTTTTTTCAATTCTGAACTGTGATTCTAGATAACAATAAGGAAAAATGACAACCTGAAGCTTAGGAAAATTGTAACGGTCAATTGGTTTTCTCTGCAAAAACAATTGGTACATCTGCTTATTGATTGGTTGCTGACAATCATTACATTGTTGGATCTTTTGGCAGGGATATCTTGGGTCATGCCCTACTGTAATAAATGCAATCGGAAGCTGGAAGGCATATCAGTCGGTTTTGACAGAGACCATGGAACTCTGTGCCATCATGCGTAACATGGAAGATCTAGTTGGAGAAAACAGAAAGATTTTCCAAAGCTGATTGCTATTGCTGACAAGTCAGCTGTGGAGTGATATTCTGCTTGATTGTCTAGCTTATTTTATATTTTCTGATACCGTCCTATGTATATACATCCAGTCTAATGGGATACTCCTTGTTTATGTCTGACTCAACTCAAACAATCTACAACTACAAATCCATGGTAATATCGCTCAACATGATTTTCTCACATCCTGATAGCTTAGTAAATGTGAAAATGCAGTCTCTGGCCAACAGATCTAACAACCACAGTCACGTTTGTTAGTTTAGCTGTCACAGCTTGAAAAGACAAAATGCTTCACTGCTAGTGACATGATGTATAAATGAACTTCATTGATGTTTCATCATTCAGCAATGCCGCCATAACAGGCCAAGGGACCTCGTGAACTAGGAAAGATACCTTCTCAAGCCTGTGTAAGAGATAAGTCCTAAACTGGCGAACACCCCGTCCAGCTGATGTTGGATCCATCGTATGAGCCTTCTCGAATGCATGAAAGCGACCTAATAGGAGAGATAATGCAAGGAAAAGGAGAAGTTTTGCTGCAGATTAGGAAGAGAACCATGTTTGAAGTCCAACTGATGCAATTTCAACCTTGCCACGCAACATCATAATATTTGTAAAGAAGGCACTAAGAATAAGGTAGACCACCGAGAAAGATTAATGAGCATGCAGGAAAAGCATCTACTATCTGCTCCACTCTTACAATTATTAAGACCCAGCTTCCAATGACGGACAGAAGTGAACAGCATAGACAGAATTTTCATAAAAGAAAGATGACGCCATCGCTGTTCTCTTATTAACAAACCGTTAGAGCTTCCACAGTGACTCAAACCAAGTCATGTTACACCTTCACATTATTTATCTCTCCAACAATTACAATGTTCACATCGACTATATTCTTTAGACACTCATCGTTGCTACTTTGGTGTTTGAATAGTAATCATCTGTGGCTCTAACATAGAATTCCCTATTTTGATGGTAAAGAGAACTGGAAGGGTAGCGCACATGCGAAGAGCTATATTGTCATTGATTATGTTTAAGCAAGCTATAATGTCACTTGAACTATAATTGCAACGAGGATTCCTTTTTATGGGCTCTTAAGAAGACATATCTTGAGCATAGAATGGCTTTCTTCCAAACTTATCGAACTTATATTAGATAGATTCAGCTAGAAAATCAGATATTACATAAGAAACTAGACAATAGATGTTAGACTAAATTACGAGAGAGTTCTATTCTGAGAATACTCAGCCCATTTTCTCTATCAAACGTCATTGTCTGAATGCATTAGGTAGCATATAAATGGGAACAACCATACAGCTAATAATCATTGAGTATATTATGAAATATAACCGTGGAATTACGTCCTTCTTCCACTTCTTCACTTTGCATATTTATTTAATCCCTTTCATCTAATTCATGTCATCCAAACCCATTAAATTTTGGTAAGTAAACTCTTCGGTCAACAGCTGTTACATGTTTGTTTTTTTTTCCAAAGCTAACAATGCCCATAAACTAATACTCTCTTGGGTTAAATTTCAAGTTATTTACCGGAAAGGTCGACGATTGAAGTCGCTTGATAAATGACAAGGGAAGAAGAAAATCAAGCACGCACGAGGTGTGAACAACGATAGAGACATAATCAAAATTCGACAACCACGACTTAGACAGTGACTTGTCCTGCAAGAGTGTTCATTGTCTAAGTCGGTCGTGAGAAAAGATTAAACTTTTACCGTCGAGAAACAACTACATGGCATGGCATTCTTGTCATTGACTCCACCGAGTCGCCTATGAAAATTTTGGCCATCGAACGAACCGAACAACGGGAAACAGGGGATCAAAGGACCAGAAAGAGAGAGGAGGAGGAGCATACACAAATACGCGACCCTCGGGTTCTCCTTCTCGACCTCGTTGGCCACGCGGAGGATTGCCGCGATGGCGAAAAGGGAAGAGGGCATCAGCTCGCTGTCCACGGCGGATGCGTCCTCGTTCGGCAAGTCGGCCATCATCTGCGGCGCCATGGACATCTTCCTCAACGGCAAGCGGGACGGCGGGCGGGAGCCCGGCTCCGGTTTGCTCCCACCCGAGCTCGCCATCCGCAGCGGCGGTTGTTCCCCCAACAGACAGGCCCCCTCTTATCTAGTATCACCCGGCTCCTGCTCCTCCGGTGGCGGCGGCTTGCGCGGGTCTCGAAGAGTGATGTGGACTGCACCCATCGCCATCTTTTTCGCCCACTTATATACGTGCAGAGGGAAGGGGGAGAGAGATACTTTGGGTGGTGAGTGGGGAAAAGGGAGTTGCTCCTGGAGCAAGGAAAGAATGAGAGGAACGTGTTGCGCGGGGAGGACTGTTCGGGTTTCGTTTGAGTGCTTTGTGCTTATGCCGAGTCGAGTGAGGAATGCGGCTCTTTTTGCTTTGTCGCGCGCGAAAGTGCGACTGCGAACGAGGAAGGAAACGCTCCCCCGGATTTCAATTTTCGGTTTATGTCGGTTTTGTTCTCTCTTCTTGTCCTTGGGCTCCCTCGTTTGTTGGGCTTGGGCCTGAGCAGTGAGCAGTGGATTTGGAGCCTCGAGGCCCATTCTCCTCATAGAAGAAAATCACCTCAGCAGAACTCGTTCAATAATTTCAATTCATAAGTAAATAGTTGGGAAAATGACATGGATGGTCCTTGAAACTTTGGCCCGATACGTAATATCATCCTAAATTTTTAATTTATTCAATATGGTTCATGAATTTTTTGTACGTCTTTGATACAATCCCTAGACCAATATTATCATTTCGATTCGAGTTGATAAAATTTGTAGATTTGGCATCCAATTAAGGACGTTTGAATGATGGACAAAAAAAAAGTTCCATGTCAAATATTTAACTCGAATTAGAATATAATGATCATTTTAAGTTGTCTCAATTTGGAAAAATGATTATTTATGTTATCTGATGACGTTAATTATTATATTTTGATTTAAGTTAAATATCTTACGTAGATAATCTCTGTATGACGTCATTTTTGTCTCTAGCGTTCAAACCAACCGGATTGGACGCTAAATTAGCCAATTTCGTTGACTTGAATTAATAGAAAAAATAACATTTGAATAATAGGAACTAGATTGAACATTTATTAAAAATTGAGGACCGCATTGAACGAATTAAAAGTTACATCTAGCCAAAATTTAGGGAATATTTGAGAAATTATTTGTGCATAGTTTGATTTGAGAGCGGGTTCTCTTGTTCAGCTAATTAATCAATGACAATCGAACAAGGAATTGTCACGATTGATGAGAATAATTTACTAGTCTAAGATACCTAGACGTCCACTGTCACACCCCAAATTCTATAGGGATGAGAGAGTGACACGGTCGTCCTTTCTCCAAAGTACGCAACCTTAACTATACCCAACATATCTAGCTTCCAAAAGTTTCCATGATAATGTTTTCGTTCTAACGGCCACTAAATGTGATACCTAAAAAATATAATAAGAAAAAGGAATGAGCCACCACTATCTAGTGAGAAATACATTTCTTGTAAGCCGATCAAACAATCACTATATACATTTATAAAACCAAATCACAACTCATTTACACCAAATTCAAAATATATCAAACTTACAATCTTATCAAAATACAAGTCGATGGTCCATTCCATCAACTAAAGCTCAAGTATTTAGCCATGGTCATGAATAACACCCCGTGATAAGGCAACCGAGATTCTTCTATTGATTATGTCTTCACCTATTATAAGCTAGAAGCTCGGCTCACAAAAATATCCTAAACTAGTATGTGCATATCCACGACTAGCATATGTAGACCCACACTTATAAAGACACTGAGCAGAATCTATCAATCTCAATCTCTAGAAATCCACAATGAAAATTAGAACCATTTCACAACTCAAATTTAATAACAAAATCACAACTTTTCACCATCACAATTCAAATGTCAATGGTCAAGTTTATTGATTAATCTCTATTCAATCATAACTTTTCACCTTTGATTATTTATTTATCACAATCCATTTCATAAACCAATTGACAAATCAGTATATAACATCTCATAAACCATATTTAAAATCAAGAACTTCTCTTGAGTCTTTCCCAAAATGTTTCATAAACCCTGTTTCATAAACCCATTTGCAAGCAATTAGTTTAAACTATAGTCAAAAGATAACATTTTCACATATAAAACACAAGTGGTAGTAAATGCTCAATTAAATTTATGCAAGGAATATGCTCGTGCTTTACTCATAACATGACTTAGTTTTCCTTTTCTAATTTTATCGACCCCTAACTCGTTAAAATATACATTACAAATCCGCCGTGTTGAGGAGTCTAGCGATGCCAGCCGTGCGCATTGGAGAAATATCGGATCAGCTCCTCTTTTGCAGCGGTATAAGCAGTACGAACGAGGACAGTGTGAGGCAGTCCGGCGTCGAGAATAAACCCACCCGTCCCGTCCGGTCTCATCCGCAAAACTGCTGGATTTATATTAAGGCGCTTTCCATTGACACTGATTGATGCATAGTCCGGACAACTGTCCCACGAGGTCCACCGATTGATGCATCCTCCCCAAACGGAAGTGACGTATAGGTCCCCTGCTGGAAGTATAATGAAGGAGCAAGCAATGAAGTCTCATTGGGACATGTGAAAAGGTGGACTTTGCCCCAATCCTAATCCAAACACTCCGGATATGGGATAATTCGGTCCCTCCTTGACCCATCCCAAATTATGGTTACCTAGGCGACAACCAAAATCAGTGTTAGGGGATTCTTTGACAGATCTATTACCGCCCGGAAAGACAAAGGTGTCTAACCCGATCTGCCCCTTGCTATACCAATCGAAACCTCCATGGGAGTAGCCCCTAGCGTCGTGCATGCAACTGCCGTTTGCCATTATCCTGGGCAAACAAAGGGGATGATAACGAGTTAAGGGTCGATATGTTTGCAATTTACTTGGGTCGAAGACATGCGCTTTACACGCATACATCAAGCTTAAGTACATCGGATTCTTTGAACAATTAGATCATCCACGGTGCTTTTAATATGAGGAGGCTATTCCAACAAGACATGCACTTTACACGCATACATCACGCTTACTAGAAACTTTTCTCACATTCCACGTACGTTGATAATCCAAAATTAATTGATGTTCTTCTATTACTCTTTTGAACAAAATAGAAGACATGCTATCTTCTAGCTCAGGAGGGAAATGAGTCCCATAGAAAGGAATTGAGAAGGTAAATTCTCAAAACTGATCATCCGCGAGGAGTGCGGAAAAACTTATGTCCCTTCTACCTACTAACAAGGGAAACACAATCCGACCCATGCTAGCAGAAGAATTACGTCCTTCCAAAGGAGATTGAAGGAGGGAAGTCAAGTGACAAGCAAACATGAAAGTTAGTGCAGTCATTCCTTGTCGTTGTAATCACACTCATATTGCAAGTACCCACAATCCTTTAGATTTACCATTTCTATGGGAATGGATACTTTCTCGAAAAGTATCGATAAATTCGATTCCATTCTTAAAGTTTCAAGAGTGAAACTATTGCCAAGGGAATTAAAGATTTTGGCCACTAATCACTGAGATTTGCAAGAACTATCTCAAATTCAATCACCTGTCAGAAAGTTAAAAAAGATGTAATTCGATCACTCCAAATCCCACGCATCTGCACTGTGATAATCCGTCGCGCACTTCACTTTCCAGGCACAGAGTTGGTGGCATAAGCCCTGGCATTGTTGTTGGCAGGGTCAGCAAGGTGATCAGCCAGGTTCTCCAATGGGCCTTTCCCTGTCACAATGGCCTGGACAAAGAACCCAGACATGGAGAACATGGCCGACCTCCCATTTGTTTTTCTCCTTCACCTTCAGCCCTGCGAAAGCCTCCATCCGTGAGGCCCAACGGATCGAAGCTAAGAGGTCGGTCGGTCGGTCGCCTCCTCGAGTGGGTCCCCCCCGCGAACCTGTATCCTTCCACCGCACCCATTAGGATTACCTGTGTGGCCCAGATTTCCAAGATGTTGTGCATCGATCAGGCTCGTGTTCCCCAAATAGTCCAACCCGCCCTCACTAAATATTTGTACACCGCCTCACCAAACTCGACCCCATTGCGGGACAAGCGCTCGGGGAAGATGCACCCAAGGACGCCAACCATGGCCCACCTCACATGGATGACCTCGAGCTCGCAGTTCTTGCCAGAGATCTCCGGATCAGCTCGAGCACACCTTTGAGCCGTGCGAACTGCGAACATGCGAATCTTAGGAGGAGATGTCTTTGGCTGAATTATGCTCGTCTTATGAGGATTGACAAATGTAATTCCCATTCCAGCAAATCAATCTTGTTTTCTTGCTGCTCAACGAATGAAAATACCGACAGAAGCAACAGACGGATGAAAAGAACATAACACTGAATGGAGTACCTCAACACTTGAGAGTCAGACAATTAGAGACAAATGAGCAACATTTCTTTCGGGCATTTTATGTCCAACAGCGGTAATTAAGAAGTCAATTACTTACATTACAGTTTTTGAGTATCCCTCATATTAAACTTAATCATCGATCCATCCCTTTGGCAGTGAACATCGAAAAATGTTGAGCATCAGTCAATTCTCTTCCCTGCCTATTTTATGGGCATGGTGGCTCATAAAAACACCCAGCTTGAGTGCCTCCCTTCCCTCTTCAGGGGCTCTTTTTCTTATAGCTGTCAGCAAACTAACCCCCCGGAGAGTGGCATCGCTGGTCTCTTTCTCACCTTCGGGTTTCTTTTCAGCATTGGATCCATCATCTGCCACATTGTCGCACTTTGGTCTGCATTCTCTACCAGTTTCAGTTGCATCTACATACTAAAAATCTCCTGGACTGCCACTTACCCACCACTTATTCAAGGTGACAGACAAGCCATTCGATGGAAATCCATACTTGAATTCATCCAAGATCGCCAGACTTTTTATCAAGCTTCCACTAACTACACTTTGGATCTGCCCGCTTTGACCTTGCTTACTTTCTGGCTGCTGCAAGTTCCGGCTGCTGCGAGTTACAAGGCAGTACCATTCCCTACACTTTCGATGTGTTGCTGCTACTTTGGTGATCAGACTTGCTGCATCAACAATAAATTAATATGAATACATTTTTATATAAATATCCACAAAAATTGCGGCTCCAGAATATTCGTTGTGATTCAGAATGATAATCAATCTAAGTTGGGTATATTGTACACGGGCAATCTGGGCCTGCTTCAGAATAAAATATGGATCAAGTTGCCAAACCAATACCTACCTTTGTTTACTTATCTTCGACATTAAAGCAAGGTCTCAGATTCTATATCTAGCAGCTAGATTCCCAATATGTTTGACATCCCCTGACAAAGAATCTGCAACACAAGCCAGAATTGAATCATCAGCATAGGCAGAGAGGCAAAACCTGCTTGGTATGGCCATGATCACCATACACAGAGAGAGAGATAGAGAGAGAGAGAGAGAGAGAGATGGCAGGATGGGATACCACAATACAACAGACTGAAAGGTCAGTAAGCCAAGTTACAGTGCGCAACAGTACAGTCAGTAAGGCAAGTAACACTGTGCAAGAGAACCATTCAGTTGTATAAACACCCCAAAAGTCCTCTGCTCTACTTCCATCTATAAATGACATAACATAAAACCAGTTGAGCTGAACACTTTAAAAGGAGTGTTTGATGTTGAGAATTAGAGAAAAATACCAACTTATTTATCAAGTCGAAAAACCTTTCCAACTCTAGATGGGACTAGAACTTTTCATAGGACCAGGGATATCAAAATACCATTTCCTCGGCTCTTCAGCCTCAGCTATAAAAAATTAATTGCATTCTTAGGATAAGTGCGAAATATTCCTGGATGTGTTTATTTGATTCATCCAGCTCCAGCACGTACTCAAATTCATTGTTTTAGAATTTACTATCAACAAATTTTTGGATTTTTATGCTCAAGTCATTGCGACATCTTTGCATTTTCGCATACACGTTGTTAGAATATTTAAATATTAGTTTTCATCTAATATTATAAACTTTTGGGTTAGACTTTCTATATGGTATCAAAGCGAGTTCAAATCTTTCCAAACCCTCTATTTGCCTCCCCAATTAGGCCTAAGTCCATACTACGTGTGAGGGAGGAGTGTTAAAATATTTAGATATTAAACTATACAATTATCAACTGCTAAAGCTTTTGGATTGGACCCAAAAAAAAAAAAAAATCCATCAAAAAATACTTCACATGCATTTCCTTTCAGTCAAAAATTACAATTGAGATGGAATAAAAAAGTTTTCTCCTAATACAGCGAGAAATTGAATAATACCATTTGCGACTAAACCATATTCCAATCATCATCATCATCACCACTTCCATAGTTTTGAAGTAGTGACCGCAGGCCAATGCTCACACTCGGAGCAACTTTCTTTACCACAACAATTGGCACAGAGGAAGTAGCTGTCGTCAATGAATCTGTTGGCTTGTCTGAAAATTTCTCAGAAAATTTCCTCTTTTTGAGAGTATTGCTCATTGATTCATCATTACTAGTTGAAGGTCGAGTCAAATCTTCCTCCTCCTTAAAATCTTCATCTTTGATCCTACGAACAAAATCTTTGCATTTATGGAGTACAATTGATTTGAGAAGCGCTTCATCCTCTTCCTCCAGTTTATTCTCCTTTGCTGCAGATGTACCTTGTAGAACCTCCAATATTGCATCTACGTCCACAGTCGCATGTGTAGACTTCATTGATTTCAATTCATCAAGTCTAGCGAGAATATCCATCTCTCTCTTGCAATCATGTGTCTTATTCTCCGAGCACTTCATCGCATCGCCCATCTCATTGGCCTGCCTCCTCCTTTTCTCATTCTCCATTTGCCGGGGCTTGAAATTTCTCATCACTCCAAACTCCACAATGTAAACCGAATTCGGCGGATTGGTTTTGATCGTGAGCTCAGCAGAGCAGTTGGTGCATTTGAAGTAAAATCTGAATATCTGAATCCCCAAATACGTCTCGCTTATGACGACCTCCTTCCTGGAATTGAACTCGGTCCCCTCGTAGATTTATTTCCCGCAGGTGTTGCATCCGATGCTCATCGAAAGCATCATCCGAACCTTAATCTGCCCACTTTTGGGCCTCCCAAACCTAGGCAGCTCCGAGGGGTCGAAGCCCGGCCGGTAATATTTGTTCAACGCCTTTCGTTCTCCCATTTCTTCTTCTCTCAACTTTAAACCAAGACAACGAACGCTGACGCCACAAAATCTCTGCCCCTCTCTCTGATCGACTAATTTAAGAAAAAAAACGGTCGAATTGATTTCACTACCAGAATGGTGTCGAACCCACAAGTTCTCGATCTACTAACGTCGATTAAGGTTCCATGGTCGGATCAAACCTTAAACCCCACGAAACTATCCGAAACAAACTGAAGAGCAGGAGAAAAAAGAGCAAACGAAAACTAACAGAGTCTGCTAAGGCGCGTAGGAGATGACGAGCGTCTAAGGAAAAAAAGGGAAAAATCAGTCGAAGCTTCACTCACCTCGCGATGCCGCCTCTTGCGCAGTACATTCAATCTCGCCGGAGATCAAACGGCGGCGCAAGAATGTTCTAAGCGTGGCCGGAGGTCGGCTGATCGGAGCAAGGGACGGGGGGATGACGACGGAGTCGGGGGCAAAAATACAGAGGGAGAGCAAAAGCGGGCCGGAGAAATTTCAATTTTGGGATATTTATAGCACCTGTCTAAATTTGGAAACAAATATTAGACGTTTGAGTATTTAGTAATTTCTCTGTTTAATTGGTAATTTTCAATGAATAACTTCCTCCTCTAAAAAGTAAATATGCAGATAATAATGTGGCTCGAAATTAATAGCATACGTGCACGGTGGAAACTTTAATTTTTACAAAACTACAATGATTTTTTAAGACGATAACAAGAGTCTCAAAATTTCATTCATTTTTTCAATTCGCAATACCAAATAAATTACTCTTAAATAAATTTAAATAATAATGTATAATGACTTTTTGAGTTGTTTAAGAATTCATTTACCATTTGTAAATGGTCACATACATATAACTTGTTACATGAACATCGTTCTCAAGTTTCTTACTTATTTATAAATAAATCTAATTAACATGTTAATGAGTTATCTTGAGGGCATGTTACAATCTATGAATTAGTGCATATGACAATTCGAATAACTTGAGAAAATTGCTAGTGTGGAAAATTTGAGCGTCCGGAATTTATTGGCAGTTATTCAAGAGAAATAAGGTCATGGGCTCTTAAAATTACGTAAATATGCGCGGAAGGTCTCACGCACTCAACGACAATACATAAGACACAGATTAGAACAAAAAATCAAAAGCAGAACGTATAATACATACCTTCTTGATAAAGCGAAGTTCAAAAGATCAAATTCAGCAGAACAAAAAATCTTGGTGAAATACAGCAATCGACAGGGAAAGAGAAGAGGCGACAAGGTGACAGTATAGACAATGGAAGGGGAAAAATCACATCTGAAGACGGTAGCGAGGGACGTGAGCTGTCTGAGATCCCATCCTAATGAGGGGGCCTTATGCTGTCTTCTCTTCCTTTCTGGCGGGAATCATCGAAATCTGAAAGCCTCTGCTGAGTGCTTGGTTGAAGAGGAGGCGGGTTTGGACCTCCGAAACGAAGGGGAGTAACGACAGAACAGCGATTGGCATGAACAGCAACAACCCCATTGTGTAATCGTACGCCCTCGCCAGCTCCTTCAACGAATCCCAGAGTCCTAACCCTTTAAGCAACGGCCTGCATGCTTGCCCAATCTGTCGAGAGCAAGAGAAGATCGATCTCATTGGTTTAACGGTACTATAGAAAGCACGTGCAGTGCTTTGTGCACGATGAGTTAGTTTTGACTCGGGCAAAGCCGAGGACAACCCACTTGATACATAGAGAGCTCACTAGTCCAGACTTACCAGAACAAGAGCCCATCCGGTTAGTAAAAACGCAAGGGCAGCAGCAAATATATCAGATACAACAAGTCCACGCACGACAAATAAGATTGTCATAGCCGACACGAATCCAAGGAAAACAAGTGCTTTCAGGATCCTAAACATGAGTGGGAAGTCTGCACTGAATCTCCGTCTTCCGAGGGATAACATCTGAAAACATCGAGGCAATAGTAATTTGCAAAGGAGGACACAGTTGTTGCGGTTTGATTTAAATAAGGTAACAGAAAAGCAGCAGAAAATAATAATATGATCAACTGAAGTTTACTCATGGTAATGAGTGTGGTAACATGCAGATCTAGGAACAAAACCTCCATATATCGTATCTGCGTACCTTTAAAACTAGCAGAGCGGCTAGCAACACCGCCCAAGAAAGTCCATAAATCTACAGAAGTAAAGAAGAGCCTCAGAGAAAGATCCTGTGAGAACAAATCAGCAACAGGAGGAGGAAAGAGAAAATTGCAGTGAAATTTATAGATTACCAGTATTCTCTTGCTGTGGTGAACTATATGAAGATGGTACACAATTCCATACTGGAAAATAAAGAAGCGAAATGCAAGTATTATCTCAAGGATTCTTCCCCTTATGTTTGTATTCTTCAACTGTTCCTGTTCTTCCTCCCACCATGATTCCCAACTTTTATCAGGTTGTATCCCAATTCCACCACGATTACCCATCCACCTCTTCCAGTCTGCCCAATCATCTACGGTCTTTTGCCAGTCAAAACCAGATGGATTGAATATGAATGGTGCAAACAACCATGAAGCAACCAAGAACCACATGGAGAAAGTGATGAACAAGTAGAGATTTGAACTGCGGTGCGACTCCCCATAAACTTCATAGACAATCAACAGGATAAATAGCTCCAGCCCTTTCACAAAGTGACTTCGTGAATAAAGCCTGTAATTGTCACTGAATTTTGCACGAAAAACAACAGGCCCATGCCCCATTGCTCCATATATGGATTGTCCATGTAAGATCGTTCTTCCGTAAAAATGAGCCTTCGTTCCAAGTTGAAATGTGAAAAACACGGAAGCTAGCTGCAGCTGCATAATGATAAAATCAACGAGGGCAGTCCGAAACCCTTTTTCCAGGCAAGTTTCCATGAGCATGGGCAGCATCAGTACCAATCCTAACTGAAAGACAGACTGGCTAGCCAAGGCATCTTCGAGGGCCTTTGTGTGACGTATGTGAGGATTCCGAACGATCTCGCTTTCCAACCCACTCATAACCATGCACAACCGTCCATACAAGAAAACATACACCGTAAGCACGGTAACCTGAATGAAACGAGTCCAAAACGGTAAGAAAGAAAGCTACCATGAGTAATCAATGCAAAGAGAAAAATAACAAAATAGAAGTCTAGTTGCCTACCAACCAACATAATTCCCCCCTCCCTATCTCCATCCATGGAACAAATCACAGCCCAGAAAATGAAGTACCATGCCAAATCTTAGAACTGATTTAGCCAAACTGATATTTTTGTACCATTACATTAACGAAGTAGAAATGACATGTTCATGTTTCACCCACCAGAACTAGGCATCCAAGGAGGAACTGTGACCCCTTGGTTAAGGGAACACCCGTTAATTATACTGACTCTCAGAAAGAAAGACTGGACCTAGAATTACCCTGAAGATTCACAAGATTTAACTGCTTTGATTACCAAGCATTTTACCATGTGACAGCAAATTGCAATTACAAATTACGAACCAAAAGTTCCATCATTCTTTCAACACCAAATTAGAAAGAATTAGGAGAGTTGCTGCAAAACGAGTAGAGTGGAGTGGTTGATTTACCATACTACTGAAGTAGAAACTGACAGTCGTAAAATAGAATGACAGCATTCTGTAGAAGTCAAATTGCTGCCCCAGCCGATAAACGTCACGACTAAGCGTCTGCTCACCATTTCCGATTGCAACCTTTGCCTCAAAAAGGGATATCTGGTTCATCCCTACATCTTGCCCTTTTCCCACTTGGATATACTCATGATGTGTTATAAATCCCCCACGGAGAGTTGAATTAAACCCTGCAGCGAGAAATGCTCAGATTCTGTCCATGTGAAATATCATATAAATATGCTAAGGTTACCAGAAAAAATATCTTCGCTCAAGTTGATTATTTTTGAAGCTTTGCCTATGCCTCCCCGTGTTATGTGGAATAACCTGTCAAATATATCAGGATGGCCATAATGGAAACGGACCCTGCAACAAGAGAATGAGAAACACGATTGTCTTTAGATCATTATTGGAACAAGCCGATCCGAACTCTCAGTTATTGAATGAGAGTCTCACTGCGAATGCACAGATAAGTTATTGCTTAAAGTGTGAGAGCACAAAGAAATGGATTAGTGGTTACCACAAACATCAGATTGGTACGTAGTATAAAACTCAGACTCTATCCATACCTATTTTCTTCCTTCCTTCTTTTGTTTAAGATATTAACAAAGAACCTATGCTCTTCCTTCTTTCTTTTGTTTAAGTCACTAACAAGGAGTCGAGAACATTAGTCCATTAACTACACGCTTTACAGGATACTTTCGTAGCCAATTTTTGCATTGATTAGCCTCCTGATATATCTTATCTTGCCCTAAAAATACAGGTTCCAACAGCTCCTACACTTAAGTTCTTAAGGGTACAAAGAATGTTGTACGACAGAATCAATCCCACCTAAATGCTACAAAAGCATAGACAAAGACAGATTATTGAATCTACTAGAAATGAAGAAAGGCGAAGATTTTAAGTGACATTTTACTAAAATGATGGTGAAGTGTTTGTTAGATTAATGGTCATACGGTACAATGTTCACAGTTATATCCCATGAAAGCAACTCTGATATTTAGAGTTATGCGGGATGCCATAAGATATAAGAAAAAGTCCACATGTCCATATGCACTCATTCTACAATGTGAATCTCGCTTTAAATCAAGAAAACTCTTTGCTTCACATGCACAGATAATGAACAATCCCTTGCATATTGATATGTTTGCAACCACTTATTTCTGAATATGTATGTAGCTGCACTCTAGTCCTTAATATATAGTGGTAAGCAATAATTCCATAATCGACAGGGCTAATTAATAGGAAGTCGTCAACCTTAACAATATATATGAGACATTTTTCCCGTGCATGGCACAAGATTGTCCGCAAGCACTTTTAGAAATTTTTTCTTCAGAGCCTAAAATGGAGAAAAGTTGTAGTTCATTTATTTTTTGAGAAAAATAATGAACTTATGAAATTGGAAGACGTCAAATGATATTCAAAACACATCAATAATCAGAATTTTTTAAGTATACTATTTGCTAGAGACACCGATATTGTATAGCAATTTTTTTTTAAAGATGTTGAATTCATAATACACTCATGCAAATCACCAAACCTACCATACTGTGATTCCCTGTATTTGCTAAAATTGTACTCACAGACAGTGGCTAGAGACAATCCAAAAAACTAACGATTTACAATCATAAATATTCCCATTGTTTTCAATGACCACGCTTCTGATCTGAAAGTTCTTTCTGCTAACTGCAATTGTGGAAGTCACTGAAAGTTTTTGAGCTTCTCTAAGAAACAAAGAAGAATTCGTACAAGTCCACTGATGTGAGATGTCTCTCACATCAGTAAATGAAGTAGACATGTAAATGCCAAGGAAAAGAGTATGGGAATCTTTATGTTCGGGCTCAAGAAAGAACAAATAACATAGTCCCACACAAATTTCAGGTTTTATGAGAAAATCTGCCTTTCGACCAAAGATAAATCTTAAGAAAAGAAAAATAGACGTGAACCCCGGGGGCTATAAAGATCGAGTAGACAGAAATGCATGAAGCCACAAATACTTGGCTTACCTTAGGGGATCTGCCAAGATTCGTTGGCTGATAGTGACAAAGCTGGCCTGCTGATTGGACATGAACCAAGCTAGCGATGATCCACTGTTAAAAAAAAAAAAAAGGTGAAAAAATGGATGATCTAACCATTCACATTGACGAATCTGCTCTGATCTCTTTCAAACCAGATCTTTTGAACTGGAAAAGGCAGCAAATAATAGAAAATTTCTGCACATATATGTATTCCAAATTCACCTTCCGGTAAAAATGTGCTCCCGCAGGCCCAAAATAGTAGGTTGTCTCTGGCCGTGACAATCCTTCTGGAATTCCTCCAATACATTTCTCATCTTGAAAGCTTCTTCGAAGTAGTTATCCTAGAAGTAAGGAAAGGAAAAAAAAGCCTGAGATACTTTATCCTCCTGCATATTCAATGAAAAGACATAACTACCTGATTCATGTCTATAGTCTGCAGTGCCTCCCCACGAGTAAAGATGATAGCATGATTTTGATTTTCTGGTTTCCCTTCACCAATTTCCGTCGGAGGGCCTGGAAGCTTGATACGGTATATTTCCTACAAATCCATTTGCAGAAAAAGGTCAGCAGAAATCCCACCAATACCGATTACACCACATCCTCGTTACTCAGAAACATGACCACCATATTGAAATCTGCACGTCACATTAGAAGAGACGAGTAAATGTTATAATTCATTACTTCTTAAAGGTTAATATCGTTATTGGACTGACTGACGTATTGAATACCGATACAATCCCCATTAATAAATCCAAAATAGTTGCTTCTTTAAGGTAGACCAATAGCTCTCAATAGGAACTCCTCTCAAATAATTGACAGACGGAATTCCATATAGGCTTGACAAAGAGCTTATATTTCACAAAATTTTCTTCGCGATAGAAGTAACTGATCAGATAAATTCATCCTTCTGAGATAAAAAGTAAACAAATGCATTTCAGACACTCTAGAGTTGCTTGACTTCAACAAACATCATCATGCATCCCGAAACTAGTTAATTTAAAAGGTGACTAGCTGCGTAATTCAATTGTCAAACATGTTCAGGCCCTGAAAAACGTTTATCATTGACATTCAGCCAAATCGACATATATCACCATCGGAGAAAAATTACCAGAAGTCAATTACTGGACTTAGCAATTCCAAAATTTGCAAACAAGACCGCTTCAATTTAGCTATAGTAGTAGGTAGCCCTAGCTTGATCCAGCGATAATTCCAAAGGTTTCAGTGATAAACGGACAGAAAGTAGATGCAAGACAGTAGAGTAGCTTTCCAAAATCTCCAAAATTAGAGTTGGGGCAAGAGGTAGACAGGAATTAGTCCTTCAGCCCCAAGACAGCATCATGTGAAGAAAACAGTAAGGTAAAACCATCACATTTTGAAATTAGAAAGAATTAACCATTGCGAGAAGAATATAAGAGCTTGATAACAGATATATTGGGGGTATAAGACTGTCACAAAAGAAATTTTCCAATTGTTAGAATGAGCAGGATTTCAGTGGAACAACAATAAAATAACTTTGGAAGTACCAATAAACTCAGGAAGAAGAAAATAAGAATGTGAGATTACATGGGACCATTGCCAACTGTTGTAAAAACTTAAGCTGTTAGATGAAGACATGGTTTGATATTTAATTTTTCTAACAAGGAAAATGCAAACTTCTGATGAAAATGGACTGGAAATTTTTTCAAACACTTTGGTTTAGAAGTGTTAGATAATCCTACCTAAAGATACTGTTTTTTTTTTCTTTTTAAATATTGTTTAATAATACATAGAATTAACAAAGAAGGAGCCCCACACACAATAAAAGACCTAAGGCAGAACATGTTAGAAATTTCCACCCAAAGGCTCAAGCTGTTAGGTTGGGAAAGAGCACATGTTTATGGAGCCCAAATGAACCCTATAAACGAACGAAGTAGAATGCTTTGACAGAAAGTGCAGGAATGTACCAACAGTATTTGCCATATATTTGCATATTAGATTTAGATGTGTCTCAAATTATTGTTTAGATTAATGCCTTACAGCCAATTGCAGAAACTAAGAAAATTATACAGCGTTCTGACTATGTAGAATCAAACGATAGCCAAAGCAAGAAGCAAAGATTAGAGGAGTCATCTAGATTATACCCAATAAGCGGATTGATTTCTACCCCACTTGATACCTAATACTCAACCATGAGGAAGACTAAATTCTAACTTACCTCATCAAGTGTATCACCTCCCTTCACAAGAACTGAGTAACAACACTTCTGAAATTTCCCATTCACCGTCTCCTCTCTTTCGTCTATGTAAGCAACCCGTAGAGAAGGATACCTAGAATATTTTAGTATCATTGATATCCATCAGCCACTTTGAAACTTTCTGTTGATTACTATTGAAGTGACATCCTTAAAACTTACATCAACATGAGGTTCAACACGTTACTGTAACAGCTTCTCTCTCTAGCATCACTGGACTTCTTTTGATTCCCATAAAGTTGGCAAGAGACAACATAGGTGAACTTCAAATCAGCCAGAGCTTGTGCAACCTTCTCATTATCATCATTTAGAGCTGCAACAGACACATTGAGTCTTGATTAGTATCTAGATGCCACTTCTTATAGCAACTTTCAAACAAAAACAAATCAAAAGCTGTAAATCTGCATTTCTTTCTTTCATGTTAAATGACTAACCATTATCTCCAGCTAATTCAAGACGGCATTGAAGTTCTAGAGCTTGCCTGTAGTACATCATCCCTCTCACTAGCAGCAAATGCACATAGTAAGAACAGTAGCAAAGCAAGGATAAATATGACTTTCCAGCATAGTATATGCTTCCAGATAAATAAATTCTCAACCTGTCCTAGCCAGAGTCTGCCCTCTGTAAGAGACCCAAAAACATGCCTCCTGTTCCAACTTGTCCTTCTCTTCGTTTCCAAATTTTGAATCTTTTATCCGATCTTTAAAATTGGTCCACTCATCTAGATCGCATGGGCACAAGGCATCAGTCAAATTATATCGAGTGAACAAGTGAAGTATAACATGCTGAAGGGCAAACTTGCCTGGATACATCTTCTGCAGGTAGAACAAAGTTGAGATTCCATCCTCATTTTCCCTTTTAAGATCTTCGATGGAGTAGAGGACATCTTCTTTGTAGTATGGAGTCAAGACACTGACGAAGACGGAAAAGCACAGGAGAGCCCAAAAGAAAATGTTAAATAGGTATCTATTAAACAACCATCTGGGACACGCACATATATATCGCGCGCCCATGCATATATACAGAAAAATGGTAAAATGGAGCTTGGAGGTTGAGAAGCTTCAATCCCTATAATCGTTACATTAATTAGAGAAAATATCATAATGCCACCAAGTCAAACCTAGGATATCTCTTTATTACCATGAGTAATTAATTAAACTGGATGTGCTTCGATAATATAGCTAATGAAACTAAATAGATCCGTTTAATTTTTATTTCATTTCTCATTCGATAGTCATCGTGATTGAAAAGTAGCATCACCATTAATTAAAAATATGTATATGGTCATATCTAGTCTTTTTGAGCCATCAATTTATCTATAAGTATCTGTAAGCAAGAACATGATTTCACCTTAAAACATCTACACATTTTTAGAAGATATGAAATTAGAAATGTCACATGATGTTTTTTTAATTATGCCAATAAGTAGCAAAAAAAACTGCATGAATAGTGATTGGATTTCCAACTTTCTTTTTTAAACTATAATGGCAGCAGTGTTAATATACTGCACAAAAACTCCGTCTATTGCAAAACCACATCATTCTATCATCATTCAGTATCAATGAGACTAAATTGTAAACTTAATGCGATTTCCAGCAACTGAATTGAACAAACAAGGTTGTCTCTTTCGATGAAGCATAGTATCTATTCATGTAAAAACAAACCTGAAGGGCAGCATTTTGCGCACTGTCGGAGCACCTGGCATTTTCATGAATAAAGAATTAGCAAAGAAAGTGATGCGTCGACGAGCTTCCAAGTTTGAAGGCACGTTGATGGCAGATTCCTTGACTGTCAGAAGCAAATGGAGCCGAACGACCTAGAAGTCAAAGAATTAGATTTTACTTACTACGTAATTATTTGTGGTTTCTCAGACAAAAATGAGTCAAGCACACCTTTTCTCTGTAGTTTTTCTGTTGTACAAAGCCAATGTTGATCTTCTCAAACATCTGCTCCTTTCTATCATTTTTCGTATGGTGGGGGATATGAATATTTGCATTTTCCAGGATCCTACAAGCAGCACAGTCAAGGACACAAACGTTTTGCATCAACATAAACAAGCATGTTTATCAGAACTTACCCATGCCCATTCTCCATGACATCCTCGGTAATTATCTCCATGATGTCTTGGAGGACATTGATTATCTGGGATTTGTACACTGTTGGGTCTTCATCCTCACTTAGCTGCCAAAATAACGAAAGATGTTAAGAAGTGAGATATTCTTGAAACTGAGCCAATTGGAGGGAAGAAGAGAAAATGATTCAACGGTCAGTCCTCCAAGAATAATTTTAAATTCATGTATTTATTGAGATTAAAAAACTGAAGTTAGATATGGGGGACAAAAACACTTACCAAGATGGTCAAGAATTTCTCCAACTTAGTACTGAGCAAAGGCAATTCACTTGTTTTAAATTCATGCAAAAATCTGCACTGTTGTATGCTCATCTCTACTTCAGAACAGATGTCCCTTATGATTCTGTAAAAATTGAGAAAAGCATGGTTTCTCAATAGCCTTAACAGAAGAAAAATTGCCACCAGTATGATACGACATATTAAATATGGAGTTACAGGCTAAAGTATATGTAAATTTTCTCACTTACATTCTGTCAGCTTCATTTTCCAGGAGGTTATTTATGATGTCCCGGAGAGTCTCATAACAGTCAATCACTGCTGACTGCATATAAGGATCATTCTTTATCCTCTTAAACAAGTCATTGTCCTCCTTGCCCTTAAAATCTTTTGCCATGTCTAATGCTGCAGGAATCTTTTGTACGAAAGAATAATGACAAGAAGCCTGAATTAGAGCAAATAGATGAGTAGAAATCAACTTGTGAAACTATGCATACCTTGCTAGCAAGCAAGAAAGGAGGCCATTGCACAACAGACACATCAGTTGAAGAAGATGGTACGAGGAGCAAATCTCTTTCTCTGGATTAATCAGCCAATGGAAGTGTCAGAGTATCCGTTTGACGCAGAAGACTGAAACTAAAATTGAGGAAGTGGAATTAATTCCTAATTATACCTGTCGCTAATTAGGTCTTCCTCTCTCATAGTCTGAATAAATTTGTTCCACATTCTTGAAAAGTTTGCAATATTTTTCCTCAGTATGGCGTCATCCTACCATGGAAAAGTAGAAACGCATCATAAACACGATTTTATGAGAAATGCCACCCCTAAATCTACGAAGTGGCCAACACAAAAGGAACTTATTGAATAAAGATTCTATGAATAAACATGGAACATTAGATCAACCAACAATTGGATATACCTGTTGCCTCCTCCTGGCTTTCTTAGCATCCGATGATGATGACGATGATGGCAAAAGATGTTCACTAAAAGCTTTGGGCACAGTGTGAAATCTGGACCGCAACATCCCTAGCGTTCGTATCTTGAGAAAAGCAAGAAGGTATTATAAGCAAGGAGAAGTATATAGTATCCTTAACCATAAACCTAAGAGCTAAACTGCCTGTGTCATGAAAATTTGAAACGCTTCAGGCATTCTATTTATCATGAAGAAAGAATTGTCACTCACCTCGCCTAAATGGCTAAAAGCACCATGAATGCCACCAAAAAGACTAGAGAATATGGCATACAAATTTGTGTATCCATAAAATAGACCTGAGAACATATCAACAGGGCATAGTGTCATCACATATGGCATACTGCAGGATGGGGATCCTGACAAAACTACCCAGTCTGCTTACAAGAACTATAGGGGCCCATATTGCAATAACAACTCCAATGTTACGTGTCACTGCAGCTGCAGATGAATATTAGCACAGGCTTTTTCCTCCAGTCAGAAAATACTAGAAACATCACACGAGGAGAAAAAAAAAAAAACTTACAATGAGGAAAAACATCGTGCCATTGATAATTATCCAGATGCATCTCCAAGATTGATTGTGTCGGTCCAACAAGTGGCAGAATCTACGCACAAAATACACATGTTTGAAATCTTTTAAAGAGAAAGTGGAGAGCAGAACGCTGCAGAGTAGCTACATCTCCTGAACCACTAAAGCTAACAACATCCACAAGCACAAAAGCTCGACAAACAATCACCCCGCAATCAACTGACTGGATAAAATTTCCCTTTACTTTATGGACATGCTCAAAACTATGTCGACAGAGTATCGAGGCAACACTCACTTATTCCACCAACAACGCAAGCCTTGAAACAAGACTTGGAACCTCTTTCAGCAAGCAACTAATATGAATTTCTAGATGACACATTAAAGTTTATATAGCTTCGGAGCAAGACTTGCTAATTAGTCAACACACTTATGTACTTACATCTCTCTGTATGTGACTATTCAAGATTTATTGATCTCCTATTCTTCCATTTATGTCGTCCTTCAAGTCAAAATGTCATTAAATTTACGATCACTTACTCTAAAGGAAAGCAGCATCATCCATGAGGACAAGATTGCCAGTACTTCCATCATGCAGGCTATTCTACGCTAAACTTCTAACATTATTTGGGTAAGAGAATTGATGCAGTTGATTCTAGCTCAACTGCATCAATTGTCTTCAAGCAAGTTTCACTGTTCATTTTTACTGAAATAACTAAGCCAGGAGTTATAGAACTTATATGATCTTTAAGTAGAAAGAATGATAAAAATAGTATACACATTTATTTGGTTTTAGATATGCGAAGTTGCTCCAACTGTTATGTAACAGTAGTAAACACAAAAAATCCCTGATTTCAGCAGTAAGAAAAAGCAAACCCCACATAATCCAAACAACTATAACTTGATAGAAGATGATAAAACCTCAAAATAGTAGCTGAAAGCCAGCTTGCAGACAAGCACCATGATCCAAAACATGGTGTACCTAAGACACAAACAAAACAATGTACGATTAGTAAAGTCACTTGTATAAAATGTCAAGCAGCAGATATCTTTTGCTTAGGGTGATGGGTCTATGTCCAAGTACCGCACTTAAGCACAAACTCAGGAACTAGCCGCGAAGGTTTGTCCTTGAAAATAAGAAAAAGAAGACAGTGCTGACATAGCAAACATTGTTTTCAAAATTAACACCAATCAGAGCATAAACACACAACATATTAATCAGCGCAATTATCTTCTTACTTCAGCAGTGAAAATATGTCCTCATGCATGCCTCTTCCCACATAAAGCTTTGGCTGCATAGTGCGACCATACAATTCAGGGGAAGAAAACAAGATAATGCAAAGAAGTAATTAGCGAAGTCTAATCCATCTACTTGCCTGAGCCCACCACATAAGAGCGGTAATAGGGAACATACTTGAACTCTCCATGGTCCTCCTTAAGTGAGGAACGAAGAAAAGTATAGCAGCTAAGACATTTGGAATCATATATATTGCAATGGCATAATAGAAGAATGACTGGTTCCTCCAATCTCGACCCCTGGTGCTGAAAAATTTCTGGACTCCTGTTGGATACTGCACTAAACTAGAGTAACTAATTGGCAGAACCACAGCCCAAACAGCTGCCATTACAAATTTCAGAATGTATCGGAGAATCTGCGTATGTCTCATGCTTTTCCAGGCATTTAGACTTAGAATTATATCCAGACTTGCTGCAGAAGAGGAAAGGAAGAAGGCAGTGTCAGAAATGATAATATGCTACGTGGCTCTTATAAAATTTGCCAATACATATGCAAGTAATCATAACTGGTCCAGGATAACATATTACACAGTAACTATAGAGATATATTATAACAAGGTCTAAGATTGACAAATAAAACTTGAGATAGCTAGAAATGCCTTCTCCTTATCACAACAATTGGATTTGCTGCATTCTCCATAAAGAAGGCTGCAAGGCTAAGCAAATATTCTCCTTCCTAAGGCTCAACTGGTTTCGGAAAATCCTAATGATATGTAGATTGCAGTATAATGAATTTTCCGGAATGTTGCATATGCAACTACTCAAGCACTAGCTCTCTTTTATAAGATATTAATATTCGTTGACTCATAATTTCCAAATAGACTTGCCAGCATAATACAATCTTTCAAAAAGAAGTTGACCACTATCTTCTTTTTTCATATTACTCTGATAATACCTTCTTGGATAATGCTCAATGACTTCGATGGCTTGATGCAACAGAGACTCCCTCAAATGTTACACAATTATGTGAGTATTCTCGCCCATCTTTTCTTATATCTTACACAATCTATTACAAACTTTCGGTCACAGACATATCAATCCCTCTTATATATTGGGCTTATTCTGTTTCTCTCTTGATTATTTTAATTCTTCTGTTTCTTAGGCAGTTTTGTCGGAGATGATAGAGATTGGAGAGGCGTCAAACGGAAAATTACTCTACAAATGGTCGAAGGTACTCCCATTCTTTTATGTATACTTTATATTCTGCAAAAATAAATTTGCTATGAATTGGCTTCCAATGAAAATTTACATTCTAAATCATAACGAATATGATTCAAGGTAATGTATGATGCCCACTAGAGATGCTGAAGCATGTCTATAGTACACACAGACATTAATCATGACGATATCTTGTCCCCTTTTGAATGTATGAAGCGTGACATTATCCCTTTTCTCAATTTGAGACATGAACTTGAATATGATATTTTCTTTTCTGGCAAAGGAAATGTTGGAATTTTTTCACTTACTATTACAAAAGATACGATGTTAAAATTACTTCATCTTATTCAAATGCAGTCACGTTTGACTAGTGATTTCTGATTTAAGTATTCTTACTTTTTGCATAGTGAACCTATGCTCTACTGTAGGTCATGTGTGGCACCAACACAACATTATTGCATGAGAAGAGAAGGATTTGTGTGCCTCATATTTTTTTTTTTTCTAATTATTTGTATTTAACTAACATGTTTCTGCTTCTTTTTCAATTTACTAAGTTGCGGCTTGCATAAATGAATGGACTTGATAACCTCATATACGATGAGAAAAGATTATGAGAGTTTGTCTGAACTTTTCCTTACCATGTTCGCCTTCCCCTGATATTAGCTTTTTTTTATGCTCATTTACATCCTTAAATATATATCTTCTTTGATCTTGTTCATTTAATTATCACTCCATATGTTTCTAATTTTTTTTTCCTTTTAGCAAATGCCCACTCCTGCGTTGCTGAGAGAATCAAGATATTTATGTTTTGTCGACGTCCATACATGATGTAGACGTATCTTTATTGGTATGTACTGACTTAGGTCTTTGTATTTAAGAATTTGTTCTACTCCCACCTTTTTCTTCAATAATGAGATTGCCTCTAACTATGTCTTGGACAAATTATAAAGATATAGCAACGAATTCTACACATTTCTATTTAACTAAGGTCAACTTTTATATTGGTTATTTTCTTGATATTTCCAATTAGACATGATTTTAATCATATCATGGTTATCCCGCACAAAGCGCTGGCTAATGTCTAGCCTTATTTTATATGTAGCATAAACTAGCACAGTCAGTCTACGGTAATAATGGGGAAAGATACATAATGTACAAACATCACCATACCCCTCAGAAAGTTCAGGAAAGCATGAGTTATGAAGATGGTCAAAACTTGTCTGAAAACATGCTCGTGGAAGAGAGCAGTGACAGACCCGGATGGAGTCCATGCAACAATTACCATGGCCTGAACCAAGAAAATGGAGCACGTTTAATTTCTTGCAAAGAAAGTCTACGACATAATGCTGCTCGACATCAAGGCTACCTGGAATGCCAATATAAAGAATATCCACATCCGATCAAAACTTCTGTAGAGGTGCAAAAAGGTACGAACTTCCACAAAATTAGTTTTGGGTTGCGTCTTCCCGGTAGTACCCTGACTGACATGCTGCAATAATATAAGTATATACATCACCATGGGTTCTTCTTTATATTGATCAGGATCAACATGGGTTCACAGACATGCCAATCAAAGAAAAAGATCAATTTGTAGTATTTCGTTGTGATCCTTCCCCTAATTGTTCGATTTCCTCATATAATTTGATAAACCATGAACCTTCTAGATGTTTTCTTTTAGGAAAAACATCGTGATTTTGATAATCTTGGTTAGCCATTATATCCATGTACGTTGTCAAAGAAGCTAGCTTACTATTCGAACTAGTAAGGATGCTCCTGATAGCTACAGTGCCCAAAAAGCTCACAGACGTATGGTGCACAAAGAAGTGCAAAATGGACTCAGACTTTATAATTTCGAAATTCACTACATCACTGGAGAGAAGAAGCCACTAAAATCTATTTATAGTTTCATCACTACCTATTTGATAAATAATAAAGGCATTCGAATCAAACAAGCATGTTATGTTCTGACGACACTATGTTCCCGTTTTGAAATTGGGAGTTTAAAACATAACCAATGATTAAAGGAGTAGACAATGCCTATCGATGAATGCCCATAATCTAGAGTAGAGATGCAATCCTGAACTATAATTTTCAAATTCACCCGGCCAATGGAGAGAAGGAGCTACTAAAATCTATGTAGAGATTTTTCTTTTTTTTAATGTCAATTTGATCAAATATACAGGGATTCCTATCAGACAAGCATTTTAAATTCTAAAAATGCCGTGCTGCCCTTTTGAAAACAGAAAGGACACAGAACCAGTGCTTAAAGGAGTTAAGCAATGCTTATTGCTGAATGGTCATAATCTGGCCTAGAGATGTAATCACTTTCCTGAGCTAACCTTTTAAGAAATGGGAAAAGGGGGACAAAATCTGACGACAAAGGTATCAAGCGCGCTGCTAAACAAAGCCAAGGTTCCAGAAAAAAAAGTTCTTCGAAAGCTTTACTGCTTGGCCAATTATGATTGCCTTGTCTAACGGGTTAACCAAAAGGGAAAGTGGTTTCTGGTAACATTTTCCTTAGTTAACTTTTAAGTCATTTATATACATTTCTAGACAATGAAGAGTCACAAAATTGAGTGGCATCTAATCTCCCATGGCCATAAGTTGGACAAAGAATTGATGCAAAGAGCTGCGCGTGCACGCACAGAGGGAGAGCAAGCAATACTGCATTTGCAGGCGGAGGATCGTCTGGTTGCACAAAGAAATCAGCTTTCGCATTCAACGGCCACCCTAGATCAAAACACTTGTTGGACCTGAGGAAATTGAAATGTGAATCAACTGACTTGCTTCTGCCAGAGTCATAAAGCTATTCATACTCAAAAGATCTTACCAGAAGTACTCGTTTAGGTCATCATAATTTCTCCATCTTGAATGGCTTGCCTTGCCTCCTTTGTTTCTCTTAGTTTCCTTTAACCATGTTACTCAATTTTCAGATCTCGACATGGCAAACAAGAATTTGAGGCATCAACTGAGAAGGAACATTCCTTGCGAAGGACCTCGTAGAAAGGGGTTATTACATCCCTCAAAAATGACTCGTCATCAGGTGCTGCCGATTTACATGTATCTCCACTAACTGCATCACCATCTCCATCCAAGATGACAGAAACTTCATCCGCCATCTTGTTCCATTGGACACAAAGGAGGTTAATATCACATAACCAACAACAACAAAAAACTTACTAGTAAATGCATCATATACAAGAAAGATAGGCTTGACTTTCAATTGCAACACATAGGAAAAGCTACTCGGTTTCTTCGCTGATCAAAATGTAAGATCTGCCGCGTTCTTCTCCAGTAGTAAGTAATACATCAATTCAAAGATGTGCTCGACAAGAAGAAAATCGATGACATGTAATTAGAATGGGATTAAAATACAAACAAAAATTTCCAAGGTTGCAATTTTGCTCTTGACAGGTTCATTTCAATGGCTGATTAAGCAGATTTTGCTTCAGCAAGGAAGAGATTATCAAAGTTGGGCACAATGATGGATAAGCACCATATTGAACGACCCGATTATCCCAAAGAAAATTGTCTAGTAGTTAGATCGAACATAATCAGCTTTTACTCTAGCTGATTAAGAAGATTTCTTCCGTTAATAGCAAACTCTAAATATGTTTGAGATGACTTCTCTTCATCAACTAAACATAATATGTGCCTTTGGATGACTAGAAAGGACATAGAAGTACATAGATATTGAGATAACCATAGTACGCACCCTGTGAAAGATATAGCAGAGACATTCAGGCATAAATCGAACATTTGAAGCTTCACCCCATATTAGAAGATAGAGCGCGATGTAGAGAAGTTGCAACTGTTGTCTGTCACGATTTGGGGGAAACCTGGAGGAAAAATTGTGGTTTGCCAAAACATTGAGCAGACTTAAAAAATCGGTTATCCCATGGCATATCAGAGGGTGATTGTTCCTTCTCAATTTTCATATGAAAGATTTATGTGATAGTAGGGCAGAAAAGCTTACTCAAGATTGTTCTTCCGATGAAGATAATTACACCAAGATCGATAGTTCTTGAGAATTTTTTCCATCAGCTGCTCTACAGTGTGATCATTCAACTGCAGGAGGCATATGTCCAAGATTCAATCACACCTCATTTTCAAGTGAACTCTGCTATTTCTATATATACCTATGCAGATAAATGATGTACATACCTCAGTGAAATTTTCATCATCATCATCTCTATCCCTTATGTCCATGTTGGCAAGTAAAAGAATTAAATGCTCCCTCTGATTTGCCACATTTCCTTTCTTCAGCAACAAGATGAGGATCCATATTTAGTCAGATGATGTATAATTTCCTTCATTAGAGATTCCAGAAAGCAAAGGTGACCTATGAAACTAATTAGAAAGGTCAAAAAGTGATAAAACTCTATTCACCTTTGAGAACCCACGGAAGGCAAAGTCCACTACATAGTGTTGACTAGGCTATATAGGTAAAAATGCACCTTTCCACATGAGACATGTTATTACTTCGTGTATTCAAAACACAAATGCTAGAAAAGCCCTAAGATCCTTGACATCGTAGTTAGCCAAAATCAAATTTAAAGCCCAATGTTGCCGGTGTCATTGCAATATCAACATCAATAACCTAGACCAAACTAGGATGTCGAGGTTCATATGTTTCAAGTAAAACAAACAGCAAGACAATTTTGTCAGAAACATGCTGTAATGTGTAACAAAATGTTAGATTGGTAATTCTCACGTATAAGTTTGTGAAACCACTTATCATGATTCAACTGCAAAGGAATGGGCCAGATAATTCAGGCGATTCAAGTTCTTAGAAATGTTTTCAAAACCGAACGGGTGTGAAACCGAGAGGTTGGCAATTCGCAAGATAGACAGTCAGATCATCTAACCGTTGAGTTTAGTTAAACCGAGTCAAATATGTGATATAGTGAAGTAATCACACAACTGATTTGGGTCAGAGCGCGTGCACTTTTAGCTCTTAGAGATCGAGGATTCAGTCTCCGCAACACCAGTGGGCTAAAATTATCCACACAAATAAGTTGCATGTGCAGCTGGAGAAGATCTGGGCTCAAATCTGTAAGAGAAACGTATTCGTATTATTCAATAAAGTTAAATATATATACATCAAAAATAAACCCTAAAATAGATAAAGACTCATCTACCCTTCTTACTTCTAACACTCCCCCTCAAGCTGGAGCATAAATATTAATCATGCCCAGCTTGTTACAAATATATTCTATCCTTCCATTACCCAAGGATTTAGTAAAGATGTCTGCAAGTTGTTCGCCGGTTCGAATATGACTGGGAAGAATTACTCCACTTTGCAACTTCTCTCGGATAAAGTGACAATCAACCTCAATGTGTTTTGTTCTCTCATGAAACACGGGGTTGGAAGCTATATGCACTGCAGCTTTATTATCACACCATAGAGTCATGGGTACTAAATTTTTAAAGCCTAACTCAGTCAATAACTGTCGAATCCACACTAATTCACATGTCATTTGTGCCATGGCTCTATATTCTGACTCAGCACTGGAGCGGGCAACAACACTTTGTTTCTTACTTTTCCATGATACCAAATTTCCTCCTACTACGGTACAATATCCAGTAGTTGATCGTCTATCATCTGGAGACCCAGCCCAATCAGCATCAGAAAAACCTTCAACCTTGATATGACCATGGTTTTGGTAGACAATTCCTTTTCCCGGAGCTTTCTTCAAATACCTCAACATCCGAATAACTGCATCCCAGTGAGATGTACGAGGGGAAGACAAAAACTAACTTACTACACTAACAGGAAAAGCAATGTCTGGTCGGGTAACTGTAAGATAATTCAGCTTACCCACCAGTCTTCTATATCTCTCGGGATTATTAAGAGTTTCTCCTCCATCAGCAACTAATTTAACCCCTTGTTCCATGGGTGAATCAAGAGGCTTTGACCCCAACATACCTGTCTCAGTAAGCAAATCCAAGACATATTTTCGCTGTGACAGAACAACACCTTTCTGTGATTGCGCCACTTCAATTCCTAGGAAATATTTCAATTTTCCTAAGTCCTTAGTTTGAAACTGTTGTTGAAGATAGGTTTTCAGCTCAGCTATACCAACCAAGTCATCTCCCGTGATGATAATATCATCAACATACACAATTAAGAATAGTTTGCCTCCCCCTGATTGTTTATAAAAGAAAGAATGATCATTTCCACATCTTGATAGCCCAAAAGATAGTACAACCTCAGAAAATCTTCCAAACCATGCCCGTGGAGATTGTTTCAAGCCATATAAAGATTTTTTTAATTTGCAAACTAATCCAGACTCCCCCTGAGCAACAAACCCCGGAGGTTGCTCCATATAAACTTCTTCATGAAGAGTACCATGCAAGAAAGCATTCTTAACATCAAGCTGAAATAAAGGCCAATTATATGTTGCAGCAAGAGAGATCAAAATACGAACAGAAGTAAGTTTGGCAACAGGAGAAAATGTGTCTAGATAGTCAACCCCATACACCTGAGCATACCCTTTGGCAACAAGTCTTGCTTTTAAACGAGCAAGAGAACCATCGGGGTTAACTTTGACAGCATAGACCCATCGACAACCAATAGCAGTTTTGCCTAGAGGAAGTGGTACTAAGTCCCAAGTGTGATTAATCTCGAGAGCCTGTAATTCTTCTTCCATTGCTGTCCTCCAGCCAAAAGTTTGTAATGCCTCGGTGACAGATTTGGGAATAGGATATTGTGCAACAGTAGTCAAAAAGGCTTGAAAAGTAGGAGACACGGAAGAATGAGAAATGAAATTTGCAATAGAATGTTGAGTGCAAGTACGTGTACCTTTGCGATGAGCAATAGGAAGATCAAGATCAGATACAAGAGGAGGGTCGGCTAATGGCGGATCTGGAGCAGAAGATGACGTAGTAGGGACAGTAGGAGCAAGGGGAGCAGTAGTAGTGACACGAGAACGTCGAGTATAAACCTGGAGAGGAGGTGGTTTCTCTGTAGATACTTGTGATATAGTTGAAATAGTAGACCAAATGGTGGTCACACACAAGTCTTCGTCTAATTCAGACACAGCAATTGGAACATGATGATAAGGAGTGGATTCAAAAAATGAAACATCAGCTGTTATAAAATATTTTCTCAGTAATGGAGAATAACAACGATATCCCTTTTGAGTGCGGGAATAACCCATAAACATACACTTGATTGCCTTGGGATCAAGTTTTGATACGCCAGGTCGATGATCACGAACAAAGCAGACACAACCAAATATATGGGGTGGTAGAACAAACAGTGGTTCACTAGGAAACAAAGTGGAAAAAGGAATACCACCTTGCAGAACAGAAGAAGGCATGCGATTAATAAGGTAACATGCAGTTAGGACAGCATCAGACCAAAAGATTTTCGGAACCTTCATCTCAAATAACATGGATCTAGTAACTTCCAATAAATGTCTATTCTTCCTTTCAGCAACACCATTCTGTTGTGGAGTATTAGGACAAGAAGATTCATGGAGTATACCATGTTGAGTCATAAAATCAGAAAAAAAAAATGTGGAAAAGTACTCCTTGGCATTATCAGAACGTAGAACTTTAACATGCATGCCAAATTGAGTATAGATTTCAGATATAAATGCACGAAAAATAGAAAATAATTCTGAACGATCTTTCATTAAATATAACCAAGTAACTCGGGAATAGTCATCGACAAAAGTAACAAAATATCTAAAACCTGAATTGGAAACCACACGACATGGACCCCAAATATCTGAATGAACTAATGAAAAAGGAGATGCTGCTCGTTTAATGACTCGAGGTGTATAACTAGCACGATGTAATTTGCCAAGTTGGCATGACTCACTCTAAACTAGAAAGAGATTGAAAACTCGAATCCAACTTCTGAAGACTACGTAAAGAAGGATGACCAAGACGACAATGGATTTGATGTGGGGACGCAACACTTGAGCAAGCAATTGAAGAAGCATCCTCAAGTACATACAGCCCCCCTTTCTCACGTCCTCTACCAATCGTCGTCTTCGTAGCCAGATCCTGGAAAAGACAAGAATCGGGATAAAAAGTTACTAGATCCATGTTATTTGAGATGAAGGTTCCGAAAATCAATGGCAGGGCGCAGTTCAAACCCCAGCTCAGCCACATGTCCTTTACTTTCCAAAAGTACTTGAGCCTCACCCATCGTCAAGTGACCAGTTCAAACGGACCAGTCCAGTCCAGTTTCCCAAAATTTGGTAGTAGGTCAAACTTGCCACATGGAAAGGTTGTTAGACATCATTTAATTATGATATTGTGTTCTACTATTTCCAGCATTACTTGAGCAATAACAAAAATTTTCTTTATCATTGTGAATGGTGGATAAGCCACCTTTTCTCTTGTACAATATAAACAACTGAGAGTACTTTCGGCACACTATGGGGTTGGAGATTATGCGCAGCCCTAGAATCAGCTTGCTAAAGGAGGACCCGAAGCAATATCAAGGCACAATAGTGGATTCAAATTATAATAGGACGTTCAAGACAAGTTTTACCTGGAACCCAAAAACAGATGAAAGCCAATCAAGTATATCAATGTTGGACTGGCTGCTCTCCTTTGGCATTTCCAAATTATCATCCTCAACGTTTGGCCCTTCATGAGTTGGGAGAATCGGAAGACGGTGCACATCGTTGCGTATGGCCCGAAGGGCAGCCTTAATCTAGACTTTTCATAAAACTTGATGAGTAATACAGCCCACTGTTGAGAAAATTCAATGCAAAACCTTTCATAAATTGAAAATTTACCTCAGGAAGTTCCATAATTGCAGGTTTAACCCCAATTGCATGTAATGGCAAGATTTTATAGTGTCCCAATTGGTTTGTTTTTCTCTCAACTTCTTCAGCATACCTTTTTGTCTGTAGAGCAAAAGCCAATGGCAGATACCATTATTCAGTGCTTGCCACAAAGAACACAAAGATGAATGCAGGCTAGGAAACTAAAACTCTTTCACTGGAACCTGATCATCAAGCTTTGAGGGATGCACATGGGTTGTCAAAACATCACATAATACTGTAGCAATCTGATATATCTTTGCCATTTCTTCCCTTCAAGAGTTAACAGCAAAAAGACGAATCAATAAAGTGAAGAGATTCGTTGGCAATCAATCAAATAACAGTAGAGCCTTACGGCTTTTTGGTGTATTGGGCATCTTTGATATTATTTTCATAGAACATCTGGTAATACATCTGGATTTCTCTAGGATCATTTCTGGCAAGCTGAAAATGCGTCTCTGCTACTTCCTACAGAATTAGAATGTCAGACATTAAACAGTTTGCATACAAGTTACAACCCAGTCCCTCTGCTGGTTTTTCCCCCACCAAGGCTAAATTCTGTGACGTATTGTGCACATAATATAAACGAGGAAATAGGAAGAAAATAATATAAACAATTTTCCTTACAAACTATAAGAAGAAATGGTGACTGATGACGAGAATGTAATATCATTATCAACAGCCAATATGCCTCACAGCATTGGAGCAACAGCAAGGCCATAGACAAATAAAAGACATTTCAAGCTAGCAAGTATAGTGACATTTAGACGCTCTTTACATTCAAAGGCCTTGTTAGGATGATGCCCCTGCATCCTCCCTTTTTCTAACCTTCAAATTGAATGATAAATGGCACCAACATATGAGGTCATATATAAGTTGGCATCCCATGAAGTTGGCCTTCCAGTTGCAATATTTGGGTTAAATATATTCAATATCATATGATTTGTCAGGATTACCAAGAAAACTTCAAATGAGAAGACATAGAAGTACATAACATTTCAGTAAAAATAAAAAAATTGATCTCGAAGGATCAAGCACCAAATATGCTGACAAACTCTGGTCTGAGTGGTTCAATCCCCGATTCAGAGATCAACCAACTACAAGTCGAGCAACTCTGAAGTCAGATCAAGTCATTGAGTCTGTATTGCTTTGGACGAGAGTGGCCTAGGACCAGGAATGGTGCTACTGTGGGTTATGATTGTTGGATAAGTGGTCAGGGAGTTTTCCGGACGAAAATGATAGCCCTTGAGCACCGATTGCTACTCTATGTATATGCAGTTTCAGGGGCCTTTCTATAGTCTATGGTCCATTGAAGAACCAATTTTCCAGAATTGGAAGCCGTTAGATCCCAAATGAATAGGTCTTGGTTGTTCATTTTACGAATTTACGCATTACAACACATTGTATGGGAATTACGACAAAGTACACTTGGGGCATCACCATGGACTCCTCAAGGGGACCATGGAAGCCCCCACAATTTCAGATATGGCTTGGTTAACTCTAATACCATGCAGTACTTGAGAATAAGTCTTAGGAAGTGTATCAGTAATGGTTGCAATGCAACAACTTCATTTCTAAACCTGTCACATTCGATGTTGAAGAGATTCAAAGGTCAAATTCCTGATAGATGTCTGGAGTGATGATTTAACTTTTTTTACAGATCTTTAATATTTGTTCTCTATTGCAAGGAGAGAAGCAGCTTTTAGCTTCTCTCTATCTGAAAAATTAGAGTTGGTTTTCACTGGTGTTCTAAATCAAGAAGCCCTCAAAAAGCATGGGAGATTAAGAGACCCATTTCGTTCTTTGAAAGACCATTTTCCCAAGCAGAAGATATGGGGATGATAAAGCTTTATAAAGCTTGCAAAGGACAAAATATTGATGTGGAATTTAATTATGGGGCTCTCAAGAGTATGAAAATCATAATCACTTTCCATGGACACATGAGGAATGCTAAAGCTCCATTAAAGGCCCGTTTTTTCATTTTTTTCAATTCTGAACTGTGATTCTAGCTAACAATAAGGAAAAATGACAACCTGAAGCTTAGGAAAATTGTAACGGTCAATTGGTTTTCTCTGCAAAAACAATTGGTACATCTACTTATTGATTGGTTGCCGACAATCATTACATTGTTGGATCTTTTGGCAGGGATATCTTGGGTCATGCCCTACTGTAATAAATGCAATCGGAAGCTGGAAGGCATATCGGTCGGTTTTGACAGAGACCTTGGAACTCTGTGCCATCGTGCATAACATGGAAGATCTAGTTGGAGAAAACAGAAAGATTTTCCAAAGCTGATTGCTATTGCTGACAAGTCAGCTGTGGAGTGATATTCTGCTTGAATTTGCTGATCTCTTATATATCCATATGTCTAAATTGTATAGCTTCTTTTTTATTTTCTGATACTGTCCTATGTATACATCCAGTCTAATAGGATACTCCTTGTTTAAGCCTGAGTCAACTCAAACAAACTACAACTGCAAATCCATGGTAATATCGCTCAACATGATTTTCTCACATCTTGATACTTAGTAAATGTGAAAATGCAGTCTCCGGCCATCAGATCTAACAACCACAGTCACTTTTTTTAGTTTAGCTGTCACAGCATGAATAGACAAAATGCATCACTGCTAGTGACATGATGTATAAATGAACTGCATTAACGTTTCATCATTCAGCAATGCAGCCACAACAGACCAAGAGACCTTGTGAACTAGGAAAGATACCTTCTCGAGCCTGTGTAAGAGATAAGTCTTAAACTCGCGAACACCCCGTCCAGCTGATGTTGGGTCCATCTTATGACCCTTGTCCAATGCATACATGCGACCTAATAGGAGAGATAAAGCAACGAAAAGGATAAGTTTTGCTGCAGATTAAGAAGAGAATTATCTTTGAAGTCCAACTGATGCAATTTCAACCTTGCCACGCAACATGATAATATGTGTAAAGAAGGCACTAAGAATAAGGTAGACCACTGAGAAAGATTAATGAGCATGCAGGAAAAGCATTTAATATCCACTCCACTTTTGCACTGATAAGACGCAGCTTCCAACAACGGACGGAAGTGAACAGCATAGACAGAATTTTCATGAAAGAAAGATGACACAATTGCTGTTCTCTTATTAACAAACAATTAGGGCTTCCACAGTGACTCAAACCAAGTCATGTTACAACTTCACAATTATTTCTCCATCAATTACAATGTTTATATCAACCATATGCTTTAGACACTCATCTTGGCTACTTTGGTGTTTGAGTAGTAAACATCTGTGGCTCTAACATAGAATTCCCTGTTTTGATGGTAAAGAGAATTTGGAGAGTAGCCCGCGCGCAGAGAGCTATTGTTGTTAATTATGTTTAAGCAAACTATAATGTCACTTGACCTATAGTTGTAACAAGAAATCCTTTTTATGAGCTCTTAAGAAGACATATCTCGAGCATAGACTTTGAAATGACTTTCTTCCAAACTTATCAAACTTATATTAGATAGATTCAGTTAGACAAGCAGACATTAGATAAGAAACTAGACACTGGATGTTAGATTAAATTATGAGAGGGTTCTATTTTAACAATACTCAGCCTATTTTCTCTGTTGAACTCCATTATTTGAATACATTCGATAGCATATAAATGGGAACAAACATACAGCTAATAATCGTTGAGTATATTAAGAAATATAATCGTGGAATTATGTCCTTCTTCCACTTCTTCACTTTGCATATCTATTCAATCCCTTTCATCTAGAAGTAAACCCTTCAGTTAACAGCTGTTACATGGTTCGGGTTAAATTTCAAGTTATTTGCTGGAAAGGTCGACAATTGAAATTGCTTGATAAATGACAAAGGAAGAAGAAAGTCCAGCTCACACAGGTGTGAACAACGACAGAGACATAATCAAATTCGGCCACCTCGACTTGGACAGTGACTTGTCCTGCAAGAATGTTCATTGCCTAAGACGGTCGTGAAAAAAGATTGAACTTTTACCATCGAAAAACGACTACATGGCATGGCATTCTTGTCATTGTCTCCACCGAGTCGCCTACGAAAATTTTGCCATAGAACGAACCGAACAACGGGAAACAGGGGAAATAAAGCGAACCAAACAGAAATGAGACGCGAGAGAGGGAGGAGGAGAAGCTCACACAAATACGCGACCCTTGGATTCTCCTTCTCGACCTCGTTGGCCACACGGAGGATCGGCGCGATGGCAGCGAGGGAAGAAGGCACCAGCTCACTGTCCACGGCGGAGGTGTCGTCGTTCGGCAAGTCGACCATCATCCTCTGCGCCCTCGTCATCTTCTTCGACAGCGGCCGTGGCAGGCCGGAGCCCGGCTCGGGCTTGCTCCCACTCGAGCTTGCCATCCGCGGCGGCGGCGGGGGGTTCCCCCGCACAGGGAGGAGGCCGCCTCTTCTCTACTATCACCCGCCTGCCCCAGAGGTGGCGGTGGTTCGGGTCTCCACAGGGGCCAGCCGGCGTCCAGCGACTGGCCGCCTTCGTCGCCTCCGCCTTACGTGGGTCTCGAAGAGTGATGTGGAGTGCACCCATCGCCATCTATTTCGCCGCTTATATACGCACAGGAAGAGACGGAGAGGGAGAGAGATACTTTGGGTGGTGAGTATCGTCGTTTGAGTGCTTTTGCTTTTTCGAGGGGCGACGATGAATAAACAAATGGCGATTTTCTTCTCGAAGATCGAGGCTTTGCTTTCCGGGGAGGTGGCGAAGAGAGAGACGGATCACTCAACTTTAGCATGTTGCGCTATTATTGAATTCGATTGCTCGAGTAGCTCGAAGATGAAACACAATTTGAAACCTCGCTTGTCTTCCAAAAAAACTGACAGTTGTGTCGTTTGGTACTAGAAATGCCATTACTAAGCATAGACTATATTTTCTAACGTTGTAGGCTCGTTCATACAATTCTCAATTTATGCTATGATCACCATAATCTCACTAATTACATTGTCTACTCGGATTCTACGTTGTTTGCTTTTGCCTGAGCACTACAATTACAAAACAACAATCGAAGGTGAACTTGCAAGTTCTTTGTGGCAACCCTGCCGTTCTATCTCCAATCTCCAAACCACATTCTAAGCCAAATATCCGAGGACAGACCGTCCCCATTTGTCTGTTGCATAGTGCCTCGACTATCGAGGCAATGTATTCCCCAGAGGGGGAATACCGATCGATTCCTCTTCAACTGGAACACGAGCAATTACCAAGCTGATGGCATGTTCTTCCGATGCAAGAGGCCTTCCATCTCCAACTGTGTTTGAGTAGCTACAGTGCCCTCACCAATTTAGGAGGCCTTGCCACGCTTGTGAAGCTAGCATGCATCCCTCGAGTCCCATATCATACAATTCACAAAAAGTTTAAGAGAATTCGTTTAAAAAAAGTTGCTCTGTAGAAACGGGTTGTCTCTTTTGACCAGTCCAAACCCCACATTCCAGATTGATGGCACGCCAATTTAGCCCAACATCTTCTGGAATATGTTTCCCCTTGAGTTTGAATTTGAATGGCGGGGTGGATAACTTGACTCACAAGAAAACTTAATTCTTAAAGGAAAAAGGGGGCATAATCACATTATGAGCAAAAGGGAGATTCTTTCGTCCAGCTATTAGTATATACAAGTGTTTCTTGTACTCATTAAAGAAGGGGCGTCGTTTTCGGATTCTTAGACTCGGAGAACCGTCCTGAATATGTTTGGTCTTGACGCTCCGCATCAAAGCCAGAATCATGGCAGAACCCAATTCTTGGTCACCTGGCATTTCCTTCTGGGAATTTGTCAAAGCAGCGCAAAAGCAAATACCATGCCCACGTGGAACTTCCTTCCAGTTCCTGTGGCATGCGGTCAACTAATCTCCTACGTCCTGTCAGCACTGCTCACCATGAAATGGGTACCCTATTCAACAGAGAGCACTTAAAGAGGAAGAAAAATATGATCCACTAGTGACTTACCTACCACATATCACCTGAATCACTCTCAGACCATACTTTACTCAATTTTAAGAACAAAGTGATACCGAAATATAAATAGAGCATTGACACGAAAGGGTCTAGATCCCACAATACTGAAACAGTTAATCTTGGACTTAAGCAGGCTATACCCAAAATATGCAAACAAAATGAGTGCACTCAACACATGTGGAATGCTCCAAAAATATCCAAGATACAACTCAATTTCTAGCCAGAAATCAATTTCTCGATTTCTATTCCCCAGCCAAGTTTTTGAGTAAAGAAACCTGTTTGATAACGACTCAAAATTTCTATTTCTGAAACAGAAATCCGTTTGATAACAGAAAAAAATTTCTATTTCTATGAATCATGTTGTCCCCATCCTTTTACTTCACTCTTCTTGGTGCTTGTGATGGTAATTTAATTTGATAAAAGTTGGTAAATCACTTTAATTTAGGGAGAAGTGCCAAAAAAGTCCTAAACCTTTTGTCTTTGTGCGGATTTAGTGCTAAACCTTTTTTTGGTGCCGATTTAGTCCTAAACCTTTCTATTTGGTGCCGATTTAGTCCTTCCGGCAAATTTAGCTCGGAAAATGCCTACGTGAATACAAAGCCAGCGCCGGCCGTCCTACGTGGATGGACCGGCGCTGACATAGATGCCTGAAAACCAAACGACGCCGTTTTATTAAAAAAAAAAATTTAAAATTTAAAAAAAAAATTAAAAGTTAAAAAAAAAACCTAGAACCTAGTTTAAAACCTCCTTGTTTTATTGAGAAAATAAAATTTGGCGTCCAAACCCGACACCGCATTTATTTTATATTTTCTTGCCTAACCACCCTTTTTGGAAATAATCTCGCGCAACTTTTTTTTTCTCTAAAGCTTTTGGATTTATTACTAATTTATTTCCGAAAGCTTTAGAAAAAAAAAAGTTGCGCAAGATTATTTCCAAAAAGGGCTCTATGTTTTAAACTAGGTGCGTGCAAAGTTTGATCGATTAATTTTGAGTACGGGAGCACGTGCGAATTTATTTCCGAAAGCTTTAGAGAAAAAAAAAAGTTGCGCGAGATTATTTCCAAAAAGGGTGGTTAGGCAAGAAAATAGAAAATAAATGCGATGTCGGGTTTGGACGCCAAATTTTATTTTCTCAATAAAACAAGGAGGTTTTAAACTAGGTGCGTGCAAAGTTTGATCGATTAATTTTGAGTATGGGAGCACGTACAAATTTATTTCCGAAAGCTTTAGAAAAAAAAAAAGTTGCGCAAGATTATTTCCAAAAAGGGTGGTTAGGTAAGAAAATAGAAAATAAATGGGGTGTCGGGTTTGAACGCCAAATTTTATTTTCTCAATAAAACAAGGATGTTTTAAACTAGGTGCGTGCAAAGTTTGATCGATTAATTTTGAGTACGGGAGCACGTACGAATTTATTTCCGAAAATGCGCGAGATTATTTCCAAAAAGGGTGGTTAGGCAAGAAAATAGAAAATAAATGCAGTGTCGGGTTTGGACGCCAAATTTTATTTTCTCAATAAAACAAGGAGGTTTTAAACTAGGTTCTAGGTTTTTTTTTATTTTTAATTTTTTTAATTTTTAATTTTTTTTTAAATAAAACGGCGTCGTGAGGAGAAGGAATGGGGGAAAGCACGATAGTGAGGAGAGGAGAGGAGGCTGGAAGGAAGAAGTGGAGAAATAGTTTCTATTTCTACCTCAGAAATAGAGAAGCTACAATTTCTAGCTTCTCATTTCTTCTCCAAAACAATTTCTGAAACAGAAATCAGTTTCAGAAATAGAGAAATCAGTTTGTGTTATCAAACGGGTTTCTCCAATTTCTCTGTTCCGGGGAACAGAGAAATTGAGAAACTGAGAAATAGAAATTTTACCATGCAGCACCTTACCTACCACATATCACCTGAAGCACTCTCAGACCGTACTTTACTCAATTTTAAGAACAAAGTGATACCGAAATATAAATAGAGCATTGACACGAAAGGGTCTAGATCCCACAATACTAAAACAGTTAATCTTGGACTTAAGCAGGCTATACCCAAAATATGCAAACAAAATGAGTGCACTCAACACATGTGGAATGCTCCAAAAATATCCAAGATACAACTCAAACCACTATCTCATAGGGCGGAGACGAGGTTTAGTTTTATGAGTATTTTAAGAACTATTCTTATCTAACTAATCAGCGCTTGATAGATTATCTAATTCTGAGTAAATCAATGGCAAATAAGGGCAAGCATATGCTGGTGGAATTAATCAAAGTAACCCAAAAACAGAGTAGAGGTTATATTTATTAGTGAAGGGTAATAGTATATTGAGCTTTAAACCAATAAATACGCAAGATTCGGCGCAACAAAACTTGCACTTAACAAGACAACAAGTCAGAGTGAGTGGAATGCGTTTGGTACGATTTTCGCAATAGCGAATTGATCATAAGGTGTTTCTCGAAATTACAACAGATGTGTTTGACATGCGGGAAAGGTTAGATTAGTGTCATATCCCACATTATTTTATTCTTTTTGTCCTCAATTTCTATCAAGCAATATTTACGAGATGAATAGGTAGTGCAATGTTTACCTGTAGTAGAAGCGGTAATGTCCTGTATCTTCTTCTAATAGCAAACGTCTGCTGTAAATTTTCTAGATGAGAGCATTAAAACTAGGGGTGAGCGGTTCCAGGTTCCGGTTCGGTTCCGTCTGGAACCTGGAACCTACCTTCGGGTACAGGTTCCTCAAAATGAGGAACCTGGAACCTACCCGTCAGAACCGAGAACCTGGAACCTACCCTGTCACAGGTTCCAGGGTCGGTTTCAGGTTCCAACAGGTTCTTTTTTTTTTTTTTTGTTATTTTCATATTTGAACTATAACGTACGCGCACGTTATAAAAAAAAAACTATAACGTACGTACACGTTACCAAAAAAATATATATATAACGTATGCGTACGTTACCAAAAAAAAATATAATGTTACCAAAAAAAAAAAGATTATAACGTACACGCACGTTACAAAAAAAAACTATAACGCACGTTACCAAAAAAAAAATAACTTATACGCACGTTACCAAAAAAAACCATAACGTACACGCACGTTACCAAAAAAAAAAATATATATATATATAATGTACACACGTTATCAAAAAAAACTATAACGTATACGCACGTTACCAAAAAAAATATATATAACGTACATGCATGTTACCAAAAAAAAATATAAGCACGTTACTAAAAAAAACTATAACGTACGCGCACGTTACCAAAAAAAACTATAACATACACGCACGTTACCAAAAAAAACTATAACGTACACGTATACTACACGGTAACTTCCCACATATTTTGATCTTAGCAAACATACCAATACCAACTGTTAAGAATTTAGACATACATAATCAAAACTAATAAGAAGTTTCTAAAGAGGAAAGGAAATGCTTGATTACATAAAAGGAGCTTGCATTAAGATTATGACAAACAAAGTTGCTCATCAATAAGCCAACAAAAAACCTTGCTTGACTCAACCGTTGGACCCATTGCAAATGCGACACCACCAACTTTATTTATCGACGATAATCTCCGCATTAAGACCAACCATATCTGAAAAAAAGAGGAAGAAATAAAATAAAATATTCATTTATCATATATACAAAAAGAATTACAATATATAAAGATATAAACATTACTTACCCGACTCAAATTGTTCTGCGTTCTCAATACACTCTTCAACATCAAGCGGTACACGAACGGCTCTCAACCAATCTTGAGTGCAAATCAAAGCTTCCACTACTTTTGGAGTTAAAGAACTCCGAAAGCCATCAAGCACACGACCCGATGTACTAAAAGTTGATTCTGAAGCAACGGTAGTTACAGGAATTGACAAAATATCTCGAGCCATCAAGGAAAGGATCTTATATTTTGAGCCATTAGTCTTCCACCAAATCAAAATGTCAAGATCAAGATCCTTTTCATTTTTTTCTTGAAGATACTCATCAAGCTCAGACTTGTTGTCATCGCGCTCTTGTTCATTCGAGTTGAAAAACATTTTCTTCCAAGCTTGGGCGTTATGCTTTTTTATTCCTTCACTACCACCTATATTGGTATTGGAATTGGAACCACTACTACTTGTACCCAAATTATGACCACCAAAATCTTGATCACTTGAAATAAGAGAAGATTGCTCATAAAATTCATACAAACGCTCCAATGTATGCTTCACCTTGCAATGCATCTCTTCAATCTTCAATTCATCATCATAAATTTGTCCATACAAGAATCTCACATAATTTAACTTGGCTCTAGGATCTAACACAACCGCAATCAATACCATCATATTCACTTTATCCAAGCTTCCATAATATTTGTCAAATTTTTCTTTCATTTTCATACCCATATCTTGAAGCTTAGGATCCGAAGCATTGATCGCATCTTTCAAATTTCTATACAAAAGAGCTATCCCTTCAAAATAATCATTTGAAGTAACATATGAAGTCCCAGACATCTGATTGGTGGCATCATAGAATACTTTGAGAAAATCCGAAAGAATAATAGCATTTTCCCAATCATCTTCACTAGGAGTTTCATGATTAAGCTCACTTACAAAAGATGCATCATGATCTTCCATCCTTTCGAAAGCTTTTCTGAACTTTATGGCAGTGTCTAACATGAGGTAAGTGGAGTTCCATCTAGTGGCGACGTCAAGAACTACCGAACCCTTATAAGTGATCTTTTCTTTCTCAATGCAAGATTGAAATCCTTGGGCTCTTGTGGGAGAACTCCTTACATACCTAACCACATTTCGGATACGTGCAATGGAGTCACGTACCATAGTCAAGCCGTCTCTCACAATCAAATTTAATATATGAGCTGTACACCTCATGTGGAAAACACTAATATCAACGACTTTTGTTTCGAAAGTTTATCCCTCAAATAGGCAACCGCAACATCATTCGAGCTAGCATTATCCACGGTAATTGTCAACACCTTTTTTTCTATTCCCCACTCCTCAATGCATTCCTCCACCATTTTCCCAATCTCCTTACCTCTAGTAGATGATTAAGCATGGTTTCTTGTTATTCTAACTACTTGATGACCAATCATTACCCCAATCCTGAAGCACGAGATTAAGAGCAACACTCTAATATTGACCCGACACCAAGGCTTCTTTAATTGCCTATAGCAGCCTATTACTTAACATCAACCATGAGCAAATCCCTATTTTAGTTTATACAAAATGATCCAGTAATGGTTCATATCAAAGGAGAAGCGGAAGAGAGATACTGTGAAAAGTGCGTGAAAGTCGTACATGTGCGACTAGGCCATCGTACTTGATACGGTCAAATTGCTTTTGTCCAGTAGCTTTTAGATAGTTCCGCGAGTACCATTTGTCCATAGTCCCATTCTCTAAATAAGACTGAAGTGAGGAAGTAGTATTAGGGTAATAGGAGACAGGTTGCTTTACACGTTTTAAAAGGTGTCACAAATCAGTCTTAGCAATTAGCAAGAACATGGAGGCATGATTTTAATTTTTCACCATTGTCTTCTCTTACTGTACCTTCTAAAATTAGAAGTGATCAATTAGAAGTGATCAAAACACAAAGACCATATAAAAGCTATTATCATGATCTCTCTCTCACGCACACTATATAATTACATGAGACACGGGTTTGTATTCTTAGGTGAGTCTAAGAGATTACACAAGTGTGGAGATTATAACTCAAACCTTAAATGAGAAAGACGAGCATACCCATTCCATGAAATAATTTTCACAATAGCAGATTGATCACAAGCAAGCTTAGGCTGCTGTTAGACTCAGCCAACCTAAACGATGAGACCGAAGTGCTTTCTCAAGATGACATTCAATTTCATGCCGAAACATAAGGTTCCATTTAAGTACATCGGATTCTTTGAACAATTAGATCATCCACGGTGCTTTAAATATGAGGAGGCTATTCCAACAAGACATGCACTTTACACGCATACATCAAGCTTAAGCACACCGGATTCTTTGAACAATTTGATCATCCACAATGCTTTAAATATGAGGAGGCTATTCCAACAAGACATGCACTTTACACACATACATCAAGCTTACTAGAAACTTTTCCGCACATTTCACATACGTTGATAATCTAAAATTAATTGATGTTCTTCAGTTACTCTTCTAAACAAAACAGAAGACATGCTATCTTCTAGCTCAGGAGGGAAATGAGTCCCACAGAAAGGAACTGAGAAGGTAAATTCTCATAAATGATCATCTGCGAGGAGTGCAAAGAAACTTATGTCTTTTCACATACTAACAAGAGAAACACAATCTGACCCGTGCTAGGCTGCTAGCAGAAGAATTATGTCCTTCCAAAGGAGAGTGAAGGAGGGAAGTCAAGTGACAAGCAAACATGAGAGTTAGTGTAGTCAGTTCCTTGTTGCTGTAGTCACACTTATATTGCAAGTACCCATAATCCTTTAGATTTACCATTTCTATGGGAATGGATACTTTCTCGAAAAGTATCGATAAATCCGATTCCATTCTCAAAGTTTCAAGAGTGAAACTATTGCCAAGGGAATTAAAGATTTTGGCCACTAATCACTGAGATTTGCAAGAACTATCTCAAATTCAATCACCTGTCAAAAAGTTAAAAAAGATGTAATTCGATCACTCCAAATCCCGCGCATCTGCACTGTGATAATCCGTCGCGCACTTCACTTTCCGGGCACCGAGTTGGTGGCGTAAGCCCTGGCATTGTTGTTGGCAGGGTCAGCAAGGTGATCAGCCAGGTTCTCCAATGGGCCTTTCCCTGTCACAATGGCCTGGACAAAGAACCCAGACATGGAGAACATGGCCGACCTCCCATTTGTTTTTCTCCTTCACCTTCAGCCCTGCGAAAGCCTCCATCCGTGAGGCCCAACGGATCGAAGTTGCAGGTAGATCGGTCGGTCAGCTCTTCGAGTGGGCCCCCCTGCGAACCTGTATCCTTCCACTGCACCCATTAGGATTACCTATGTGGCCCAGATGGCCAAGATGTTGTGCATTGATCAGGCTCGTGTTCCCCAAATAGTCCAACCCGCCCTCACTTAATATCTGTACACCAGCCTTAAACCAAACCGCCTCGCCAAACTTGACCCCATTGCAGGACAAGCGCTCGGGGAAGATGCACCCAAGGACGCTGAGCATGGCCCACCTCGCATGGATGACCTCGAGCTCGCGGTTCTTGCCAGAGGTCTCCGGATCAGCTCAAGCACACCTTTGAGCCGTGCGAACTGCGAACATGTGAATCTTAGGAGGAGATGTCGTCTTATGAGGATTGAGAAATGTAAATCCCATTCCAGCAAATCAATCTTCTTTTCTTGCTGCTCAACAAATGAAAATACCAACAGAAGCAACAGACGGATGAAAAGAATATAATACTGAATGGAGTACCTCAACACTTGAGAGTCAGAATTAGAGAGAAATGAGCAACATTTCTTTCGAGCATTATGTCCAACTGCAGTAATTTAGAAGTCAATCACTTACATTACAGTTTTTGAGTATCCCTCAGATTAAACTTAATCGTTGATCCATCCCTTTGGCAGTGAACATCAAAAAATATTGAGCATCAGTGATTTCTCTTCCTTGCCTATCTTATGAGCATGGTGGCTCATAAAAACACCACACTTGAGTGCCTCCCTTCCTTCTTCAAGGGCTCTTTTTCTTATAGCCGTTGTTAAACTAGAACCCCAGAGTGTGGCATCACTGGTCTCTTTCTCACCTTCAGTTTCTTTTCAGCATTGGATCCATCATCTGCCACATCGTCGCTACTTTGGTCTGCATTCTCTACCAGTTTCAGTTGCATCTATGTACTCAAAATCTCCTGGACTGCCCCACCACTCATTTGAGGTGACATACAAGCCATTCGATGGAAATCCATACTTGAATTCATCCAAGACCGCCAGACTTTTTATCAAGCTTCCACTAATTACACTTTGGATCTGCCCGCTTTGGCCTTGCTTACTTTCCGGCTGCTGCGAGCTACGAGGCAGTACCATTCCCTGCACTTTCGATGTATTGCTGCTACTTTGGTGATCAGACTTGCTGCATCAACAATAAATTAATATAAATACATTTTTAAATGAATATCCACAAAAATTGCATCTCCAGAATATGCGTTGTGATTCAGAACGATAATCAATCTAAAGTGGGTATATTGTACATGGGTAATCTGGGCCAGCTTCAGAATAAAATATGGATCACGTTGCCAAACCAATACCTACCTTTGTTTCCTTATCTTCGACATTAAAGCAAGGTCTCAGATTCTATATCTAGCAGCTAGATTCCCAACTTGTTTTACATCCTCTGACAAAGAATCTGTGACACAAGCCAGAATTGCATCATCAGCATGCGCAGAGAGGCAAAACCTGCCTAGTACGGCCATGATCACCATACATACATATATATATATATAGAGAGAGAGAGAGAGAGAGAGAGAGGGAGAGAGTTGGCAGGACGGGATACGACAATACAACAGACTGAAAGGGCCATGATGTATAAACAGTGTGCAACAGTACAGTCTGTAAGGCAAGTAATATTGTGCAACAGCACCATTCAGTTGCATAAACACCCCAAAAGTCCTCTGCTCTACTTCCATCTATAAATGACATAACATAAAACCAGTTGAGCTGAACACTTTAAAAGGAGTGTTTGATGTTGATAATTAGAGAAAAATACCAACTTATTTATCAAGTCGAAAAATCTTTCCAACTCTAGATGGGACTAGAACTTTTCATAGGACCAAGGAAATCAAAATACCATTTCCTCAGCTCTTTGACCTCAGCTATAGGAAATTAGTTGCATTCTTAGGACAAGTGCGAAATATTCCCGGATGCATTTATTTGATGCATCCAGCTCCAGCACGTACTCAAATTCATCGTTTTAGAATTCACTATCAAAAAAAATTTGGCTTTTTATGCTCAAGTCATTGGAACATCTTTGCATTTTCACATACACATCGTTAGAATATTTAAATATCAGTTTTCATCTAATATTATAAACTTTTGCATTAGACTTTCTTTATGGTATCAAAGCGAGTTCAAATCTTTCTAAACCCTCTATTTGCGTCCCTAATTAGGCCTAAGTCCACACTACATATGAGGGAGGAGTGTTAAAATATTTAGATATTAAACTACATAGTTATCCCCAGTGGCCACCCTTCCAACTTGGAAGGGGGAGGTAGGGGTTCGAATCCCCACTTTATCGAGAGGTTAGGGTAGGGACGAATTAGTTTCAGGAGTGGGTTTCGACTCCCACGCCCTGCAAAGAGGTAGGGCAAAAGTCTGATAGTGAGAGTTAGAGTAGGAATAGAATATGACTAACCAAAATAGAAAAATTACACAGTTATCTAATTGCTAAAGCTCTTGGATTGGATATAAAAAAAAAAAATTCCATCAAAAAATACTTCGCATGTATTTCCTTTCACTCAAAAATTACAATTGAGATAGAATTGAAAAGTTTTCTCCTGATACAGTGAGATATTGCATAATACCATTTGTGACTAAACCATATTCCAATCATCATCACCACTTCCATAGTTTTGAAGTAGTCCGTAGGCCAATGCTCACACTTGGAGCATCTTTCTTTACCACAACAATTGGCACAGAGGAAGTAGCTGTCGTCAATGAATCTGTTGGCTTGTCTGAAAATTTCTCAGAAAGTTACCCCTTTTTGAGAGTATAGCTCATTGATTCAACATTACTAATTGAAGGTCGAGTCAAATCTTCCTCCTCCTTAAAATCTCCATCTTCGATCCTACGAACAAAATCTTTGGACGTATGGAGTACAATTGATTTGAGAAGCACTTCATCCTCTTCCTCCAGCTTATTTTCCTTTGCTGCAGATGAACCTTGTAAAACCTCCAATATTGCATCTACGTCCTCAGTTGCATGTGTAGACTTCATTGATTTCAATTCATCAAAGTCTAGCGAGAATATCTCTCTCTTGGTATCATGTGTCTTATTCTCCGAGCACTTCATCGCATTGCCCATCTCTTCGGCCTCCCTCCTCCTTTTCTCGTTCTCCATTACCTCATCCTGCTTACGCCGGGGCTCGAAATTTCTCATCACTCCATACTCCACAATGTAAACCAAATTCTGCGAACCGGTTTCGATCATGAGCTCAGCAGAGCAGTAAAATCTGAATATCTGAATCCCCAAATACGTCTCGCTTATGACGACCTCCTTCCTGGAATTGAACTTGGTCCCCTCGTAGATTTATTTCCTGCAGGTGTTGCATCCGATGCTCATCGAAAGCATCATCCGAACCTTAATCTGCCCACTTTTGGGCCTCCCAAACCTAGGCAGCTCCGAGGGGTCGAAGTCCGGCCGGTAATATTTTTTCAACACCTTTCGTTCTCCCATTTCTTCTTCTCTCAACTCCAAACCAAGACAACGAACGCCGACGCCACAAAATCTCTGCCCCTCTCTCTGATCGACTAATTTTTAAACAAAACGGTCGAATTGATTCCACTACCAGAATGGTGTCGAACCCACAAGTTCTCGATCTACTAACCTCGATTAAGGTTCTATGCTCGGATCAAACCTTAAACCCCACGAAACTATCCGAAACAAGCTGAAGAGCAGGAGAAAAAGGAGTAAACAAAAACTAACAGAGTCTGCTAAGGCGCGTAGGAGATGACGAGCGTCTAGGGGTGTGCAAAAAAAACCGGGATTCACCCGGACTGCCCGGAACCGGTGGTTCTTGAGGGAACCGGTTCGGTTCCTGGTTCCAATTCCAGTTCCCAATTCCGTGGGCAGATCCATCCACCTGCTCACCCAAACCGGACCGATTAAGTTTTAATATTAAAAAAAATTAATATTACTAATTAACAAACCCTCGATAGCAATTGTTGCCTCTCCGGTTCCGTCTCTCTCTCTCTCTTCCCCTGATCGCCATTTCGATTCCGTCGATGGAGCTGCAACGATCTTTGCGGGGGATTGGCTTCTGCCCCCTCCTTTCTCTTGTGCCTAGGATTGTCCAGAGAATAGGTTGAGTTTCAATTGGCGTGGCGATCGTGGTCTACTTGGATTGGTGGTGAACGTAGTATTGTATCTTTTCGACTAGCTACACTCTAATTTAGCTCTAGATGCTTGCTGCTTGGTCACTGACCAGAGGATTGCAATTGTTTGGGTTTAGATGAATGGATTGTGCATATCAGGAGAATGTTGTAGCATTCTAAGGGTGTGTTTGTTTTGCAAAAAATAATTTCCACGAAAACGTTTTCCTCATTTTCCAGCGTTTGGTTCATTTAGGAAAATGAGTCAACGGAAAATATTTTCTTAGTCAACGGAAAATGTTTTCCTTCCAAAGCTTAAATTCAGGAAAACGATTTCCCTTTTGAAAGAATCGGAAAACGTTTTCCAAAATATTTTAAGGTCCTTACTTGATATGAAAAATTTATTATTAAAAAGAATTTCTAATTAAAAATTTTGAATTTGTTATTATTATATCTTTTTCTTTTCTTTCTTCTTTCTTTTTTTTCTTTTTTTTTTCCTTGTTTTCTCTTTTCTTTCTTTGTTTGTGAACGTAAACCCTAACTCCTCCTCCCCTCTCTCCTTCTCCTTTGCCCCCTCCTTTTCGTCACCGCCACCTCCTCCAACCCTAGCCCCTCCTGCGCTCCCGTTGGCTTCGCTCCCCCCTCTTCCTCTTCGTCGGCGTCTTCTACACCTTCAATCATTTTTCAAATGTAATCCAAATACCAGAAAATATTTTCAGTCACGTATCACCAAATAAAAGAAAACTAACCATTTTCCTGGAAAATGGTTTCCTGAAAAACATTTTTCAAAAACGTTACGTTTTCTGTAAAACAAACACACCCTAAATGTTACATTTATTTCAATTGCAGTTCCTTACTTTGTTTTGATTGAGATTGAAGTCGAATTCGAGAAATGTTCTTGGGAGTCTTGACGGAGCATGTCATGATTGCCCGGGTTGAGAATTAGTTCTATTTTTTGCGTAGTTGCGTAGTTGCGTGATGATGTTGGGGTTGAATCCGTGATGATGTCTGGTTCCATGGATTCACCCGGGAACCGGACCGGACCGGTGGTCCGGTTCTCGGGTGGATCCATGCGACAAACGGATGGATCCTAGTTCAAATTTTTTAGAACCGGTCCTTAGCAGGCCATTCCCGATTCTAGGTTAGGAACCGTCCGCCCAAACCATGTACACCCCTACAACGTCCGTGGAAAAAAGGGGGAAAAATCAGTCGAAGCTTCACTCACCTCACGATGTCGCCTCTAGCGCAGTACATTCAATTAGTAACTTTCGGTTAATAACTTCCTCATCTAACAAGTAAATATGCAGATAATGATGTGGCTCGAAATTAATAGCATACGTGCACGGTGGAAACCTTAATTTTTACAAAATTGCAATAACATTTTTAGCTCGATAATAGAAGTCTTGAAATTTCATCTGTTTTTTAAACTCGTGATATCAAATAAATTATCCATAAATAAATTTAAATAACAATGTAAACTTTTTGAGCTGTTTAAAGATTCATTTTACATGAATATCGTCCTTGCGCTTTTAACTTATTTATAAATAAATCTAATTAACATATCAATGAGTTATTTTGAGGATGTATTACAATCTATGAATTAATGTAGGTGACAATTCAAATAACTTGAGAAAATTGCTAGTAGCATCTAGAAATTATTGACAGTGATTCAAGAAAACAAGATTATGGGTTCTTAAATTACGTAAAGATTCGTAGAAGGTCTGATGCACCCAACGGCAATACATAAGACAAATTTGAACAAAATATTAAAAGCAAAATGTATAATACATACCTTCTTGATATTACAAAGTTCAAAAGATCAAATTCAGCAGAACAAAAAAAATCTTATACAGCATTTGACAGGGAAAGAGAAGAGGTGTCAAGTTGACAGTATAGACAGTGAACGACCTTCTTGTGCAAGTTCATGCAGCACAAAGGAGGGGAAAAATCACATCTGAAGACAGTAGCGAGGGACGTGAACTATCTGAGATGCCATCGTAATGAGGGGGCCTTATGTCTTCTCTTTCCTTCCGGCCAGAATCATCGAAATCTGAAGGCCTCTGCTGAATGCTTGGTTGAAGAGGAGCCGGGTTTGGAACTCCGAAACGAAGGGGAACCACGACAGAACCGCAATCGGCATGAACAGCAACAACCCCATTGTGTATTCGTACGCCCTCGCCAGCTCCTTCAACGAATCCCAGAGTCCTACCTTTTTAAGCAACGACCTGCATGCTTGCCCAATCTGTCGAGAGCAAGAGAAGACCGATCTCGTTAGTTTTGCGGTCATTTAGAAAGCGCATGGAGAGGTCACGCAGCTTGAAATTTTACGCAGGACTAATCACCATAAGAACGTGAGGAGTGCTTTGTGCAAAAGTAGGTAGTTGTGACTTGGGCAAGTCGAGAACAACCCACTTGATACATGAAGCTTCTTTTAAGATTGCACTAGTCCAGACTTACCAGAATGAGAGCCCAGCCGGAAGGTAAAAACACAAGGATGGCAGCAAATATATCAGATACAACGAGTCCAAACACGACAAATAAGACTGTCATAACCGACACGAATCCGAGGAAAAGAAGTGCTTTCAGGATCCTAAACATGAGCTGGAAGTCCGTACTGAAGCTTCGTCTTCCCATGGCTACCATCTGAACACATTAAGGCAGTAATAATTTGCAAAGGAGAACACGTTTGTTGCAGTTTATTTAATAGGGTAACAGAAAAGCAGCAGCAAGTAAAAATGATGAACTGGACTTTACTCATAATAATGCGTGTGGCTAACATGCAGATCTAGGAACAAAACCTCCATATATCATATCTGCGTACCTTTAAACCTATCAGAGTGGTTAGCAACACCACCCAAGAAATTCCATAAATCTACAGAAGTAAAGAAGTGCCTTAGAGAATGATCCTGTGAGAACAAATCAGCAACAGAAGGAGGAAAGAGAAAATTGCAGTGAAATTTATAGATTACCAGTATACTCTTGCTGTGGCGAACTATTTGAAGATGGTACACAATTCCATACTGGTAAATAAAGAAGCGAAATGCAAGTATTATCTCAAGGATTGTTCCCCTCGGGTTTGTATGCTTCAGATGTTCTTGTTCTTCCTCCCACCATGATTCCCAACTTTTATCAGGTTGTATCCCAATTCCACCACGATTACCCATCCACCTCTTCCAGTCTGCCCAATCATCTACAGTCTTTTGCCAGTCAAAACCAGATGGATTGAATATGAACGGTGCAAACAACCATGAACCAACCAAGAACCACATGGAGAAAGTGATGAACAAGTAGAGATTTGAACTGCGGTACGAGTCCCCATAAACTCCATAGACAATCAACAGTATACACAGCTCCAGCCCTTTCATAAAGTGACTTCGTGAATAAAGCCTGTAATTATCACTGAATTTTGCATGAAAAACAACAAACCCACGACCCGTTGCTCGATATTTGGATCCTCCATGTAAAAGTGTTCTTCCATAAAAATGAGCCTTTGTTCCAAGTTGAAATGTGAAAAACACAGAAGCTAGCTGCAGTTGCATAATGACAAAATCACCGAGGGCAGTCCGAAACCCTTTTTCCAGGCCAGTTTCCATGACCATGGGCAGCACCAGTAATAATCCTAACTGAAAGACAGACTGGCTAGCCAAGGCCTCTTCGAGAGCCTTTGTGTGACGTATGCTAGGATTCTGAAGGATCTCGCTTTCCAACCCACTCATAACCATGTACAACCGTCCATACAAGAAAACATACACCGTAAGCACGGTAACCTGAATGAAACAAGTCCAAAACGGTAAAAAGGAAAGCTACCATGAGTAATCAATGCAAAATTCAGAAGAAAAAGAACGAGATAAAAGTCTTGTTGCCTCCAACCAACATAATTCCCCCCCTTCCTATCTCCATCCATGGAATAAATTACAGCCCAGAAAATGAAGTACTATTCCAAATCTTTAGCCAAACTGATATTTCTGTAACATTTCATTAACGAAGTAGAAATGACATATTCATGGATCACCCGCCAGAACTAGACATCCAAGGAGGAACTGTGACCCCTTTGTTAAGGGACCACCCATTAATTGTACTGACTCTCAGAAAGACAGACTGGACCTAGAATTACCCCCAAGATTCACAAGATTTAACTGCTTTGATTACCAAGCATTTTACCATGTGACAGGAAACTGCAATAAAAAATTTTGAACCAAAAGTTCCATCATTCTTTTAATACCAAATTAGAAAGAACTAGGAGAGTTGCTGCAAGACGAGTAGAGAGGAGTGGCTGATTTACCATACTACTGAAGTAGAAACCGACAGTCGTAAAATAGAATGACAGCATTCTGTAGAAGTCAAATCGCCGCCCGAGCCGATAAACATCCCGACTAAGCGTCTGCTCACCATTTCCATTTGCAACCTTTGCCTCAAAAAGGGATATCTGATTCATCCCTACATCTCGCCCTTTTCCCACTTGGATATACTCATAATGTGTAATAAATCCCCCACGGAGAGTTGAATTAAACCCTGCAGCGAGAAATAGTCAGATTCTGTCCCTGTGAAATATCATATAAATATGCTAGGGTTACCAGAAAAAATATCCTCGCTCAAGTTGATTGTTTTTGAAGCTTTGCTTATGCCCCCCCGTGTTATGTGGAATAACCTGTCAAATATATCAGGATGGCCATAATGGAAACGGACCCTGCAACAAGAGAATGAGAAACACAATTGCCTTTAGATCATTATTGGAACAAGCTGATCTGAACTCTCAGTTATTGAATTAGAGTCTCGCCGCAAATGCAGAGATAAGTCATTGCTTGAAGCATGAGAGCACAAAGAAATGGATTAGTGTTACCACGAACATCAGATCGGTACATAGTATAAAACTCAGACTCTATACATATCTATTTTCTTCCTTCCTTCTTTCTTTTGTTTAAGATATTAACAAGGAACCTATGCTCTTCCTTCCTTCTTTCTTTTGTTTAAGTTACTAGCAAGGAGTCGGGAACATTAGTCCATTAACTGCACGCTTTCCAGGATACTTCCGTAGCCAATTTTTGCATTGATTAGCCTCCTGATATATCTTATCATGCCCTAAAAATATAGGTTCCGACAGCTCCTACACTTAAGTTCTTAAGGGTACCAAGAATGTTGTACGACAGAATCAATCCCACCTAAATGCCACAAAAGCATAGACAAAGAGAGATTATTGAATCCACTAGAAATAAAGAAAGGCGAAGATTTTAAGTGACATTTTACTAAAATAATGGTGAAGTGTTTGTCAGATTAATGGTCACACGGTACAATGTTCACAGTTATATCCCACAAAAGCAACCCTGACATTAGAGTTATGCGGGATGCTATAAGATACAAGAAAAAGTCCACATGTCCATATGCACTCATTCTACAATGTGAATCTCGCTTTAAATCAAGAAAACTCTTTTCTTCACATGCATAGATAATAAACAATTCCTTCCATATTGAAATGTCTGCCACCACTTATTTCTGAATATGCATGTAGCTGCATTACAGTCCTTAATTGATTGTTGTAAGTAATAATTCATATTCGATAGGGCTAACTAAATAAGATTCGTCAACTTTATCAATATATATGAGACTTCTTTCCTGTGCATGGCAGTGGCAAAAATTAAACTGCAAGCACTTGTAGAAATTTTCTCGTAAGAGCCTAAAATGAAGATAGTTCATTTGCTTTTCGAGAAAAATAATGTACTTATCAAAGTGGAAGGGGTCAAATATTATTCCAACCACCAGAAGAATAAAAGAAAAGTTTCATTTTACTAGTTGCTAGAGACACTGATATCGTACAGTAATTTTTGTTTAAAGATGTTGAATTTACAATACAATCATGCAAATTGCCAAACCTACCATACTGTTGTTTTTTAAACTCCATATTTGCTAAAATTATACTTGCAGACAGTGGCTCAAAACAATCAAAAAAGCTAAAGATTTAGGCTCCGTTCGTTTCATGAAAAATAACTTCCGAGAAAACGTTTTCCAAATTTTACGGTGTTCATTTCACGGAAAAAAGAAAGAAAATTTTAAAAAAAAATCGATTTTTAAAAATAAAAATAATTAAAAAACAATTTTTAAAAATTTAATTTAAATTTAAATTATTTTTTTTGCAATTAAAAATATTTAAATTTATTTTTTTTGGTAATTTTTCCCAAAAAAATCGAATTAGATAACGAACAATGAAAAACATTTTCCACTCAAATTTCAGGTTTTAATTGAATACCAAAAAATATAGTTATTTTCTTGAAAAATGACTTCCTAAAAAATATTTTTTGGAAACTCGATATTTTCCACAAAACGAACAAACCCTTATAATCATAAATGATTCCCATCGTTTTCAATGACCAGGCTTCTGATCCAAAAGTTCTTTCTACTAGACTAATGCAATGCCCTAGCTGCAATTGTGAAAGTCAGTGGAAGTTTTTGAGCTTCTCTAAGAAACAAAGAAGAATTCGCACAAGTCCACTGAGATGTCTCTCTCATCAGCAAATGAAGTAAATATGAAAGGCCATCGAAAAGAGTATGTGAATGTTCATGTTCAGGCTCAAGAAGGAACAAATAACATGGTCCCACACAAAAATTCAGGTTTCATGAGAAAATCTGCCTTTCGCCCTAAGATAGATCTTAAGAAAAGAAAAAACAATGTATCCGGAGTGCAGACTCCGGTGACTACAAAGATTGAGTTGAGAGAAATGCAGGAAGCCACAAATTCTCGGCTTACCTTAGGGGATTTGCCAAGATTCGCTGGCCAATAGTGACAAAGCTGGTCTCCTGATTGGACATGAACGAAGCTAGCGATGAAACACTGTAAAAAAATTGAAAAAGTAATGATCTAACCATTCGCATTGGACAAATCTGCTCTGATCTCTTTCAAACCAGATCCTTTGAACTGGATAAAGCAGCCAATAACACAAGATTTCTGCACATATAAGTATTCCAAGGTTCACCTTCCGGTGAAAATGTGCTCCCGCAGGCCCAAAATAGTAGGTTTTCTCTGCCCACAACGCTCCTTCGGAAATTCCTCCAATACATTTCTAATCTTGAAAGCTTCTTCAAAGTAGTTATCCTGGTAGCAAGGAAAACAAAAAAAAATCTGAGATACTTCATCCTCCTGCATATTCCATGAAAAGACATAATAAAGCTACCTGATTCATGTCTATAGTCTGTAGTGCCTCCCCACGAGTAAAGATGATAGCATGATTTTGATTTTCTGGTTTTCCTTCACCAATTTCTGTCGGAGGGCCTGGAAGCTTGATACGGTATATTTCCTACAAATTGAATAGATTATCCATTTGCAGAAAAAGGTCCGCAGAAATCCCACCAATCAAGATTGCACCGCGTTATTGTTACTCAGAAATGTGGCCACCATATTGAAATTTGTACCCTCACATTAGAAGAGATGAGTAAATGTTATAATTCAGGTACTTCTTACAAGTTAATAGCATTATTGGATTGATCGACGTATTGAATACTGATACAATCCCCCCTAATACATCCAAGGTAGTTGCTTCTATAAGGTAGACAAATAGCTCCCAATAGCAACTCCTCTCAAATAATTAATTGGCGAAATTCCACATAGGCTTGACAAAGAGCTCATATTTCACCAAATTTTCTTCACGATAGAAGTAACTGATCAGATAAATTCATTCTTCTGAGATAAAAAGTAAACCAATGCATTTCAGACACTCTAAAGTTGCTTGACACATCATCATGCATCCCGAAACTAGTCAATTTAAAAGGTGACTAGTTGCGTATTTCAATTGTCAAACATGTTCAGGCTGTGAAAAAGGTTTATCATTGACATTCAGTCAAATCTATGTATATCACCGTCGGAGAAAAATTACCATAAGTCAATTACTGGGCTTAGCATTTCCAAAATTTGCAAACAAGACCGCTTCAATTTAGCTCTAGTAGTAGATAGCACTAGCTTGGGAAAAAGTGCCAAAAAATCCTAAATATTTTGTTTTTGTGCCGATTTAGTCCTAAACCTTTTTTTGTGCCAATTTAGTCTTAAACATTTTTACGTTGTGTCAATTCAATCATTTCCGGCCAATTTTGATCGGATTTTGCTGACTGGACACGGGCCGGCTGATGTGACTTGATCGGCACTAACGTGGACAACTTTTAATAATATTTTAATTTTTTTGAATTTTTTTCTTTTTTAATTTTCTATTCTTTTTTTCTTCCTCCAGCCGATCGCCAAACCTTGGCGACTAGCCAAAGGCAATGGCCAGCGAGGTCGAGGTCAACCTCGCCAGCCACCTCGCCAGTGGCCGCGAGGGCGAGCCTCACCGCCCAGGCCTTGAGGGCCGGTGAAGGCGACCCCGCCAGCTTAGCGCAAGGCCAGCTCTCCCCACTCCATTCCCCGATCCCAATCTCACCCTAGAAATTTCCTCCCTCCGCTCGTCATCGTCGTCTCTAGGGTTTTATGGGAGCTCAGGGGTGTCCTCGGTTGCGCGGCTCCGACCCCAGCCCTGGATTTTCACCTGGTTTCCCCCACGGCAGCAATCCGTCGAGCGAGGCTCAACCCTCACCGCCCAAGCCTCGAGGGTGGCCTCGCGCCGGGCAGGCAAGAAGTGCAGCCCAGCGCGAGGCCGCTCTTGTGGCCACTGGCGAGGTGGCCAGCGAGGTCGACCTCGACCTCGCCAGCCATCGCCGAGGTCCAGTGATGGGTTGGAGGAAGAAGAGGGAAGAAAAAAATAAAAAAATAAAAACAGAAAAAAATATATAAAAAAATAATAATATTCAAAAATATTAAAATATTTATTAGTTGTCCACGTCGGCGTCAATCAGGTCATGTCAGTCGGCCGGCATTCAGTCAGCAAAATCTGGCCAAAATTGGCCAGAAAGGACTGAATTAGCACAACGTAAAAAGGTTTATGACTAAATCAACATAAAGATAAAAGGTTTAAGACTTTTTTTGACACTTTTTCACAATATCCAGCCATAATTCCCAAGGTTTCAGTGATAAACAGACAGAAAGTAGATGGAAGACAGTAGAGAAGCTTTCCAAAATCTCCAAAATTAGAGGCGGTGCAAAATGTAGACAGGAATTAGTCCTTCAGCCCCGTGACAGCATTATGTGAAGAAAACGGTAAGGTAAACCCTCGCCTGGGTAGGCAAGGTCGGGCAAGAACAGCCCTCGCCTGTGTAGGGTAAGGTAAACCCTCGCCTGGGTAGGCAAGGTCGGGCAAGAACAGCCCTCGCCTGTGTAGGGTGAGGTCGGCCCCCGCCTAGGCCAGATTTGGCAAGGAATGCCCTCACCCTCCGCCGGCGAGAGCGACCCTCGCCCAAGTTCGGCTTCCCTCCGCCGACCATGGCAAAGTGAAGAGAGCAGAAGAAAAAAGGAAAAAAAGAAAAGAAAAAGAAAAAAATTAAAAAGTAAAAGACAACAATGCCTTATAATTTAGAATAAATGTGACACACGGATATAATTTTGGAGTTTTTGATATCACCAAAAAAAAAAATTGAATAAATGCATCATAGTTGGCAAAGTTCGAGATTTTTTGTGTCACAAAGAAAAAATTTAGATAAATTTGTTGTTTTTGGTGGCTTTATCTCTACATATAATTAACAAAGAAGGAGCCCCACACGCGATACAAGACCAATGGCAGAACATGTTAGAAATTTCCACCCGAAGCTGTTAAGTTGGGAAAGAACACATATATATGAAGTCGAAACAAACCCTATAAACAAAGACATAGAATGCGACGGAAAGTGCAGGAACGTGCCGACAGTATTCCGCCAGACTAAGAAAATTATACAGCGTTCTGACTAGAAAACCAAAGATGTAGAATCAAACGATAGCCAAAGCAAGAAGCAAAGATTAGAGGAGTCATCTAGATTATACCCAATAAGCGAATTGATTTCTACCCCACTTGATACCTAATATTCAACCATGAGGAAGACTAAATTCTAACTTACCTCATCCAGTGTATCCCGTCCCTTCACAAGAACAGAGTAATAACACTTCTGAAATTTCCCATTCACCGTCTCCTCTCTTTCGTCTATGTAAGCAACCCGTAGAGAAGGATACCTAGAATATTTTAGTATCATTGATATCCATCAGCCACTTTGGAACTTTCTGTTGATTACTATTGAAGTAAAATCCTTAAAACTTACATCAACATGAGGTTCAACACGTTAATGTAACAGCTTCTGTCTCTAGCATCACTAGACTTCTTTTGATTCCCATAAACTTGGCAAGAGACTACATAGGTGAACTTCAGATCAGCCAGAGCTTGTGCAAATTCTGTGATTACCTTCTCATTCTCATTATTTAGAGCTGCAACAGAGACATTGAGTCTTGCTTAGTATCTGGATGCCACTTCTTATAGCAACTTTCAAACAAAAACAGATCAAAAGCTGTAAATCTGCATTTCTTTCTTTCATGTTAAATGACTAACCGTTATCTCCAGCTAATTCAAGATGGCATTGAAGTTCTAGAGCTTGCCTGTAGTACATCATCCCTCTCACTAGAGCAAATGCACATAATAAGAACAGTCGCAATGCAAGGATAAATATGACTTTCAAGCATAGCGTATGGTTCCAGATATAAAAATTCTCAACCTGTCCTAGCCAGAGTCTGCCCTCTGTAAGAGACCCAAAAACGTGTCTCCTGTTCCATCTTTTCCTTCTCTACTTCTCCAGATTTTGGACCTTTTATCCGTTCATTAAAATTGGTCCACTCATCTAGATCGCATGGCACAAGGCATCAGTCAAATTGTATCAAGTGAACAAGTGAATTATAACATACTAAAGGGCAAACTTGCCTGGATAGATCTTCTGCAGGTAAAACAGAATTGTGATTCCATCCTCATTTTCCCTATTAAGATCTTCGGTGGAATAGAGGACATCTTCTTTGTAATATGGAGTCAAGACACTGACCAAGACGTAAAAGCAGAGGAGAGCCCAAAAGAAAATGATAAGGTATCTATTAAACAACCATCTTGGACACACGCACATATATATATTGCGCGCCCATGCATATATACAGAAAAATGGTAAAATGGAGCTTGGAGGTTGAGGAGCTTCCATCCCTACAATCTTTACATAATTTAGAGAAAATATCATAATGCCACCAAGTCAAACCTAGGATATCTCTTTATTACCATGAGTAATTAATTAAACTGGATGTGTTTTGATAAAATAGCTAATAAAAGTAAATAGATCCATTATATTTTCTCAGTAGTCATACATGATTGAAATGTTAGCACCACCATCTATTAAAAATTTGTATATGGTCATATCTAGTCTTTTCAAGTCATCAATTTATCTCTATATATCTGTAAACACGACCATGATTTCACCTCAAAACAACTACACAATTTCAGAAGATATGAAATTAGAAATATCATATGATACTTTTTAAACTATGCCAATGAGAAGCACAAAAACTGCGTGAATAGTGATTGGATTTCCAATTTTCTTTTTTAATCTATAATGGCAGAAGTGTTAATATACTGCATAAAAACTCCGTCTATTGCAAAAGCAAATCATTCTATCACCATTTATTACCAATGAGACTAAATTGTTAACTTAATGCGATTTCCAGCAACTGAATTGAACAAACAAGGTTGTCTCTTTCGATGAAGCATAGTATCTATTCATGTAAAAACAGACCTGAAGGGCAGCATCTTGCGCACTGTCGGAGCACCTGGCATTTTCATGAATAAAGAATTAGCAAAGAAAGTGATGCGCCGACGAGCTTCCAAGTTTGAAGGCACGTTGATGGCAGATTCCTTGACTGTTAGAAGCAAATGGAGCCGAACGACCTAGAAGTCAAAGAATTAGATTTTACTTACTGCGTAATTATTTGTGGTTTCTCAGACAAAAATGAGTCAAGCACACCTTTTCTCTGTAGTTTTTCTGTTGTACAAAGCCAATGTTGATCTTCTCAAACCTCTGCTCCTTTCTATCATTTTTCGTATGGTGGGGGGTATCAATATCCAGGATCCTACAAGCAGCACAGTCAATGACACAAACGTTTTGCATCAACATAAACAAGCATGTTTGTCAGAACTTACCCATGCCCATTCTCCATGACATCCTCGGTAATTATCTCCATGATGTCTTGGAGGATATTGATTATCTGGGATTTGTACACTGTTGGGTCCTCATGCTCACTTAGCTGCCAAAATAACAAAAGATGTTAAGAAGTGAGAAATTCTTGAAACTGTGAGCCAATTGGAGGGAAGAAGAGAAAGTGATTCAACGGTCAGTCCTCCAAGAATAATTTTATATTAATGTATTTATTGAGATTAAAACTGAAGTTAGATATAGGCGACAAAAACACTTACCAAGATGGTCAAGAATTTCTCCAACTTAGTACTGAGCAAAGGCAATTCACTTGTTTTAAATTCATGCAAAAATCTGTGCTCTTTTATGCTCATATCCACTCCATAACAGACTTCCCTTATGATTCTGTAAAAATTGACAAAAGCATGGTTTCTCAATAGCCTTAACTGAAGAAAAATTGCCATCAGTATGATACGACATATTTAATATGGAGTTACAGGCTAAAGTATATGTAAGTTTTCTCACTTACCTTCTGTCAGCTTCATTTTCCAGGAGGTTATATATGATGTCCCGAAGAGTCTGATAACATTCAATCACTGCTGAATGCATATAAGGATCGTTCTTTATCCTCTTAAGCAATTCATCATCATCCTCGCCCTTAAAATCTTTTGCCATGTCTAATGCTATGGGAATCTTTTGTATGAAAGAATAATGACAAGAAGCCTGAATTAGAGCAAATAGATGAGTAGAAATCAACTTGTGAAACTATGCATACCTTGCTAGCAAGCAAGAAAGGAGGCCATTGCACAACAGAGACTTCAATTGAAGAAGATGGTACAAGGAGCAAATCTCTTTCTCTGGATTAATCGGCCAATGGAAGTGTCAGAGTATCCGTTTGAGGCAGAAGACTGACGCTAAAATTGAGGAAGTGGAATTAATTCCTAATTATACCTGTCGCTAATTAGGTCTTCCTCTCTCATAGTCTGAATAAATTTGTTCCACATTCTTAAAAAGTTTGCAATATCTTTACTCAGTATGGCTTCATCCTACCATGGAAAAGTAGAAACGCATCATCAACATGATTTTATAAGAAATGCCACCCCTAAATCTATGAACAAAAAAGGAACTATTTGAATAAAGATTCTATGAATAAACATGGAACATTAGATCAACCAACAATTGGATATACCTGTTGCCCCCTCCTGGCTTTCTTATCATCCGATGATGATGGCAAAAGATGTTTACTAAAAGCTTTGGGCACGGTGTCAAATCTGGACCGTAACATCCCTAGTGTTCGTATCTTAAGAAAAGCAAGAAGGTATCATAAGCAAGGAGAAGTATATAGTATCCTTAAGCATAAACCTAAGAGCTAAACTGTCTGTGTCATGAAAATTGGAAATGCTTCAGGCATTCTATTTTTGCAGGAAGAAAGAATTGTCACTCACCTCGCCTAAATGGCTAAAAGCACCATGAATGCCACCAAAAAGACTAGAGAATATGGCATACCAAATTTGTGTATCCATAAAATAGACCTGAGAACATATCGCACAGGGCATATTGTCATTAAATACGGCATACCGCTAGATCGGGATCATGACAAAACTACCCAGTCTGCTTACAAGAACTATAGGGGCCCATATTGCAATAACAACTCCAACGTTATGTGTCACTGCAGCTGCAGATGAATATTAGCAAAGGCTTTTTCCCCCAGTTAGAAAATACTAGAAACATCGCAAGAGTTAAAAGAAAACTTACAATGTGGAAAAAACTCGTGCCATTGATAATTATCCAGATGCATCTCCAAGATTAATTGTGTTGGTCCAACAAGTGGTGAAATCTATGCACAAAATACGCATGGTTAAATCTTTTAAAGAGAAAAGTGGAGAGCAGAATGCTGCAGAGTAGCTACATCTCCTGAACCACCAGAGCTAACAACATCCACAATCACAAACGCTCCAAAAACAACGACCCCACAATCAACAAACTGGATAAAATTTCCCTTTATTCTATGGACATGCTCAAAACTATCTTGACACGGTATCAAGGCAACACTCAGTTATTCCACCAACGATGCATGCCTTGAAACAAGACTTGGAACCTCTTTCAGCAAGCAACTAATATGAATTTCTAGATGACACATTAAAGTTTATATAGCTTTGATCAAGACTGGTGTTTAGTTAACATACTTATGTACTTATATCTCCCTGTATGTGATTATTCAAGATTTATTCATCACCTATTGTGCCATTTATGTCGTCCTTCAAGTCAAAATGTCGTACTAAATCTGTGATAACTTATTCTCAAGGAAAGCAGCATCATCTGTGAAGACAAGAGTGCCAGTACTTCCATCAGGTGGGTATCTCTCCAATCTGTGACCTATTTAAGGTGATCGTTTGTGTATTATACACTAAACTTCTAACATCAGAAAGGTTAAATGATGTGATAAGAGAATTGATTCTAGCTCGATTGCATCAACTTTCTTCAAGCAAGTTTCACTGTTCAATTTTACCGAGATAACAAAGCCAGGAGTTATAGACCTTATATGATCTTTAAGTAAGAAAAGCAAACCCCACATAATCCAAAAAACTATAACTTGATAAAAGATGATAACACCTCAACATAGTAGCTGAAAGCCAGCTTGCAGACAAGCAGCATGATCCAAAACATGGTGTACCTAAGACACAAACAAAACAATGTACGATCAGCAAAGACACTCATATAAAATATAAAGCAGCACATATCTTTTTACTTAGGGTGATAGGTCTATGTACGAAGACTGCACTTAAGCACAAACTCAAGAACTAGCCAAGAAGGTTTGTCCTTGAAAATAAGAAAAAGAAGACAGTGCTGACATAGCAAACATTGTTTTCAAAATTAAAACAAATCAAAGCACAAATACACAACATATTAATCAGAGCAATTATCTTCTTACTTCAGCAGTGAAAATATGTCCTCATGCATGCCTCTCCCCACATAAAGCTTTGGCTGCATAGTATGAACATTCATTTCAGGGGAAGAAAACAAGATAATGCAAACAAGTGAGTAAGGCCCTTAGTAGCGAAGTGGTAGTCTAATCCATCTACTTGCCTGAGCCCACCACATAAGAACAGTAATAGGGAACATACTTGAACGCTCCATGGTCCTCCTTAAGTAAGGAACGAAGAAAAGTATAGCAGCTAACACATTTGGAATCATATAAATTGCAATGGCATAATAAAAGAGCGACTGGTTCCTCCAATCTTGACCCCAGGTGCTGAAAAATTTCAGGACTCCTGTTGGATACTGCACTTGACTAAAGTAACTAATTGGCAGAACCACAGCCCAAACAGCTGCCATTACAAATTTCAGAATGTATCGGAGAATCTGCGAATATCTCATGCTTTTCCAGGCATTTAGACTTAGAATTATATCCAGACTTGCTGCAGAAGAGGAAAGGAAGAAGGCGGTGTCAGTAATGATTGTATGCTACGTGGCTCTTTTAAAATTTGCCAATACATATGCAAGTAGTCAAAACGGGTCGAGGATGACATATTACACGGTAACTACAGAGATATATTATAACAAGATCTTTCCTAAGGATTGCCTCTAAGATTGACATATAAAACTTGAGATAGCTAGAAACGCCTTCTCCTTATCACAACGATTGGATTTGCTGCATTCTCTATAAAGAAGGCTGCAAGGCTAAGCAAATATTCTCCTTCCTAAGGCTGAACCGGTTTTGGAAAGTCCTAATGATATGTAGATTGCAATATAATGAATTTTCAAATGGACTTGCCCACATAGTAAAATCTTTCATAAAGAAGTGGACCATTATCTTCTTTTTTCGTAATACTCTGATAATACCTTCTTGAATTCTGCTCGATGACTTTGATGGCTTGATGGAATGGAGATTCCCTCAAATGTTACACAATTATGTGAGTATTCTCGCCATCTTTTTCTATTTCTTACACTATCTATTACAAAATTTTGGTTACAGACTTATCAATCCCTCTTATATATTCGGCTTATTCTGCTTCTCTCTTGATTATTTTAATTCTTCTGTTTCTCATGCAGTTTTGTCGGAGATGATAGAGATTGGAGAGGCATCAAACAGGAAATCACTCTACAAATGGTCAAAGGTACTCCTCGATTCTCTTCTATATACTTTATATTATGCAAAAATAAATTTGATATGAATCGGCTCCTAAAACTTTATGTCAATGAAAATTTACATTCTAAATCATAAAGAACATGATTCGAGGTAACGTATGATGCCCACTAGGGATGCCGAGGCATGTCTATAGTACGCGCTGACATTAATCATGACAATATATTGTCCCCTTTTGGGTATATGAAGCGTGACATTTTCCCTTTTCTCAATTTGAGAAATATGAATTTGAATATGATATTTTTTTTTTCTGGCAAAGGAAATGTTGGTATTTTTTCACTTACTATCACAAAAGATAGGATATGAAAATCACTTTGTCTCATTAAAATGCCAGTCACATTTGACTAGTGATTTCTGATTTAAGTGTTTTTACTTTTTGTATAGTGAACCTATGCTCTACTCCAAAACAGCATTATTGTGAAAGAAGAGAAAGATTTGTGTGCCTCATATTTTTTTTTTAATTATTTGTATTTAACTAACAAGTTTCTGCTTCTTTTTCAATTTACAAAGTTGTGGCCTGTATAAATAAATGGGTTTGATAACCTCATATACGATGAGAAAAGATGATGAGAGTTTGTCTGAACTTTTCCTTCCCATCTTCACCTTCCCCCGATAGTAAATTTTTTATGCTCATTTACATACTTAAATATACATCTTCTTTAATCTTATTCATTTAATTATCACTCCATTTGTTTCTAATTTTTTTCTTTTTGCAAATGCCCACTCCTATGTTGCTGAGAGAATCGAGATATTTATGTTTTGTCGATGTCCACATGTGATGTGGACATATCTTTATTGGTATGTATCTACTTTACAGGACAAATGAATTATTAGGTCTTCATATTTAAGAATTTGTTCTACTCCCACCCTTTTCCTCAATAATAAGATTACCTCTAACTACGTCTTGGACATATTATAGAGATATAGTAATAAGTTCTACACATTTCTATTTAACTTAGGTCAACTTTTATTTTGGTCATTTCGTTGATATTTCGATTAAACATGATTTTTATCATATCATGGTTATCCTGCACAAAGCGCTGGCTAATGTCTAGCCTTATTTTATATGTAGCATCAACTAGCACAGTCAGTCTACGGTAATAATGGGGAAAGATACATAATGTACAAACATCACCATACCCCTCAGAAAGTTCAGGAAAGCATGAGTTATGAAGATGGTCAAAACTTGTCTGTAAACATTCTCGTCGGAGAGAGCAGTGACAGACCCGCTAAATGCAACAATTACCATGGCCTGAACCAAGAAAATGGAACTTGGTTAATTTCTTGCAGAGAAAGTCTACAACATTATGCTGCTCAACGTCAAGGCTACCTGGAGTGCCAATATAAGGAATATCCACATCCGATCAAAACTTCTGTAGAGGTGCAAAAAGGTGCGAACTTCCACAAAATTAGTTTTGGGTTGCTTCTTCCGAGGAGGACGCTGGCTGACACGCTGCAATAATATAAGTATATACATCACCATGGGTTCTTTCTTTTTATTGACCAGGATCAACATGGGTTCGTAGACATGCCAATCAGAGAAAAAGATCAATTTGTGGTATTTCGTTGTGCTCCATCCCCTAATTTCTCGATTTCCTCATATAATTTGATAAACCACGAAACTTCTAGATGTTTTCTTTTAGAAAAACGTCGTCATTTGCATAATCTCGGTTAGCCATTATATCCATGTACGTTGTCAAAGAAGCTAGCTTACTATTCGCACTAGTAAGATTGCTCCTGATAGCTACAGTGCTGAAAAAGCAAAAGATTCAGACGTATGGTGCACACAGAAGTGCAAACTGGGCTCAGACTTTATAATTCGAAATTCACTACATCCCTGGAGAGAAGAAGCTACTGAAATCTATTTATAGCTTCATCACTACCTATTTGATAAAAAATTTAAGGCATTCGAATCAAACAAGTTGTTATATTCTGACGATGCTATGTTCCCCTTTTGAAATTGGGAGTTTAAAACACAGAACCAATGCTTAAAGGAGTCAACACAGTGCCTATTGGTGAATGCCCATAAACTAGAGTAGTGATGCAATCACTTTCCTGAACTATAATTTTCAAATTCACCCAGTCAATGGAGAGAAGGAGCTATTAAAATCTGTGTAGAGATTTTATTGAAGCCAATTTTATCCAATATACAGGGATTCCTATCAGACAAGCATTTTAAATTCTAACAATGCTGTGTTGGCCTTTTGGAAACGGGAAGGACACAGAACCACCGCTTAAAGGAGTTAAGCAATGCTTATTGCTGAATGGCCATAATCTGGCAAAGAGATGTAATCACTTTCCTGAGCTAACCTTTTAAGAAAATGGAAACGGGGAGAAAAATCTGATGAGAAAGGTATCAATGGCACTGCCAAACAAAGCCAAGGTTCCAGAAAAGAAAAATTCTTTGAAAGCTTGACTGCTCAGCCAATTATCATTGTGTTATCTAACAGGTTAACCAAATTGGAAAGTGGTTTCTGGTAACATTTTCCTTGTTTAGCTAGTAAGTCATATATATATATTAGTGGACAATGAAGAGTCACAAAATTGAGTGGCATCCAATCTCCCATGGCCATAAGTTGGACACAGAATTGACGCAAAGAGCTGGACACAGCATGCATGCACGCACGCAGCACACACACGCAGAGGGAGAAAAAGGAGTACAGCATTTGCAGTTTGAGGTTCGTCTGGCCCAAAGAAATCAGCTTTCGTATTCAACGGCCATTCTAGATCAAAACACTTGTCGGACCTGAGGAAATTGAAATGTGAATTAACTGACTTGCTTCTGCCAGTGTCATAAAAGTATTCATGCTCAAAAGATATTACCAGAAGTACTCGTTTAGGTCATCATAATTTCTCCATCTTGAATGGCTTGCCTTGCCGCCTTTGTTTCTCTTAGCTTCCTTTAACCATGATACTCAATTTTCAGATCTCAACATGGCAAACAAAAATTTGAGGCATCAACTGACAAGGAACATACCTTGCGAAGGACCTCATAGAAAGGGGTTATTACATCCCTCAAAAATGACTCTTCATCAGGTGCTGCCGATTTATACGTTTCTCCAGTAACTGCATGAACATTACCTTTCAAGATGACAGAAACATCATCCGCCATCTTGTTCCATTGGACAAAACGGAGGTTAATATTACATAACCAACAAGGGAAAAAAACTTGCTAGTAAATGCATCATATACAAGAAAGATAGGTTTGACTTTCAATTGCAACACTTTTCAACAGAAGAATCAACTCCATTAAGAAAAGTTATGCCTTGTCTTTACTCCATAGGAAAAGCTACTTGGTTTCTTTGCTGATCAAAATGTAAGATCTGCCGCATTCTTCTCCAGTAGTATGTAATACATCAATTCAAAGATGTGATCGACAAGAAGAAAATCGGTGACATGTTATTAGAATGCGATTGAAATACAAACAAAAATTTCCAAGGTTGCAATTTTGCTCTTGACAGGTTCATTTCAATGGCTGATTAAGCAGATTTTGCTTCAGCAAGGAAGAGATTATTGAAGTTGGACACAATGATGGATAAGCACCATATTGAACGACCCGATTATCCCAAAGAAAATTGTCTAGTAGTTAGATGGAACATAATCAGCTTTTACTCTAGCTGATTAAGCAGATTTCTTCCTTTAATAGCAAACTCCAAATATGTTTGAGATGACTTCTATTCATAAAAAGTAAACATAATATGTGCCTTTGGATAACTAGAAAGGACATAGATATTGAGATAACCATAGTACGCACCCTGTGAAAGATATAGCAGAGACATTCAGGCATAAATCGAACATTTGAAGCTTCACCCCATATTAGAAGATAGAGCGCGATGTAGATAAGTTGCAACCGTTGAAACTGTTGCAACTGTTGTCTGTCAGGATTTGCGGGGGGAATCCTGGAGGAAAAATTGTGGTTTGCCAAAACATTGAGAAGACTTGCAAATCGGTTATCCCATGGCATATTGGATGGTGATTGTTCCTTCTGAATTTTCATATGAAAGATTTATGTGATAGTAGGGCAGAAAAGCTTACTCAAGATTGTTCTTCTGATGAAGATAATTACACCAAGATCGATAGTTCTTGAGAATTTTTTCCATCAGCTGCTCAACAGTGCAATCATTCAACTGCAGGAGGCATATGTCCAAGATTGAATCACACCTCATTTTTAATTGAACTCTGCTATTTCTATATAAAACTATGCAGATAAATGATGTACATACCTCAGTGAAATTGTCACGTTCTCTATCCCTTATCTCCATGTTGGCAAGTAAAAGAATTAAATGCTCCCTCTGATTTGCCACATTTCCTTTCTTCAGCAACAAGATGAGAATCCATATTTAGTCAGATGATGTATAATTTCCTTCATTAGAGATTCCAGAAAGCAAAGGTGACCTATGAAACTAATTAGAAAGGTCAAAAAGCGATAAAACTCTATTCACCTTGAGAACCCACGGAAGGCTAAGTCCACTACATAGTGTTGACTAGGCTATATAGGTAAAAATGCACCTTTCCACATGAGACATGTTATTACTTCGTGTATTCAAAACACAAATGCTAGAAAAGCCATAAGATCCTTGACATCGTAGTTAGCCAAAATCAAATTTAAAGCCCAATGTTGCCGGTGTCATTTGCAATATCAACGTCCATAACCTAGACCAAACTAGGATGTCGAGGTTCATATGTTTCAAGTAAAACAAACAGCAAGACAATTTTGTCAGAAACATACTGTAATGTGTAACAAAATGTTAGATTGGTAATTCTCACGTATAAGTTTGTGAAACCACTTATCATGATTCAACTGCAAAGGAATGGGCCAGATAATTCGGGCGATTCAAGTTCTTAGAAATGTTTTCAAAACCAAACGGGTGTGAAACCGAGAGGTTGGCAATTCGCAAGATAGACAGTGAGATCATCTGAACCGTTCAGTTTAGTTAAACTGAGTCAAATATGTGATATAGTGAAGTAATCACACAACTGATTTAGGTCAGAGCGCGTGCACTTTTAGCTCTTAGAGATCGAGGATTCAGTCTCCGCAACACCAGTGGGCATTCTTTCTCTGAAGGGGTTCAGCTCTTTTGGTCTAAAATTATCCACACAAATAAGTTGCATGTGCAGCTGGAGAAGATCTGGGCTCAAATCAATGGCAGGGCACGGTTCAACCCCAGCTCAGCGACATGTCCTTTACTTTCCACATCGTCAAGTGACCCGTTCAAACGGACCAGTCCGGTCCGGTTTCCCAAAATTTGGTAGTGGGCCAAACTTGCCACATGGAAAGGTTGTTAGACATCATTTAATTATGTTATTGTGTTCTACTATTTCCAGCATTACTTGAGCAATAACAAAAATTTTCTTTATCATTGTGAATGGTGGATAAGCCACCTTTTCTCTTGTACAATATAAACAAGTGAGAGTACTTTCGGCACACTATGGGGTCGGAGATTATGCGCAGCCCTAGAATCAGCTTGCTAAAGGAGGACCCGAAGCAATATCAAGGCACAATAGTGGATTCAAATTATAAAGGGACGTTCAAGACAAGTTTTACCTGGAACCCAAAAACAGATGAAAGCCAATCAAGTATATCAGTGTTGGACTGGCTGCTCTCCTTTCGCATTACCAAATCATCGTCCTCAACGTTTGACCCTCCATGAGCTGGGAGTATTGGAAGATTGTCCACATTGCGTATGGCCCGAAGGGCAGCCTTAATCTAGACTTTTCATAAAACTTGATGGGTAATACAGCCCACTGTTGAGAAAATCCAATGCAAAACCTTTCATAAATTGAATATTTACCTCAGGAAGTTCCATAATTGCAGGTTTAACCCCAATTGCATGTAATGGCAAAATGTTATAGTGTACAGATTGCTCTTTTTTTCTCTCAACTTCTTCAGCATACCTTTTTGTCTGTAGAGCAAAAGCCAATTGCAGATACCATTATTCAGTGCTTGCCACAGAGAAGAACACAAAGATGAATGCAGGCTAGGAAACTAAAACTCTTTCACTGGAACCTGATCATCAAGCTTTGAGGGATGCACCACGGTTGTCAAAACATCATATAATACTGTAGCAATCTGATATATCTTTGCCATTTCTTCCCTTCAAGAATTAAGAGCAAAAAGAAGAATCAATAAAGTGAAGAGATTCGTTGGCAGTCAATCAAATAACAGTAGAGCCTTACGGCTTTTTGGTGTATTGGGCATCTTTGATATTGTTTTCATAGAACATCTGGTAATACAACTGGATTTCTTTAGGATCATTTCTGGCAAGCTGAAAATGCGTCTCTTCTTCTTCCTACAGAATTAGAATGTCAGACATTAAACAGTTTGCATACAAGTTACAACCCAGTCCCTCTGCTGGTTTTTCCCCCACCAAGGCTAAATTCTGTGACGTATTGTGCACATAATACAAACAAGAAATAGGAAGAAAATAATATAAACAGTTTTCCCTACAAACTATAAGAAGAAATGGTGACTGATGACGATAATGTAATATCATTATCAACAGCCAATATGCCTAACAGCATTGGAGCAACAGCAGGGCCATAGACAAGTAAAAGACATTTCAAGCTACCAAGAATAGTGACCTCTGGATGCTCTTTACATTCAAATGCCTTGTTAGGCTGATACCACTACATCCTCCCTTTTTCTAACCGTCAACTTGAATGATAAATGGCACCAACATATGAGGTTATCTATAAGTCAGCATCCCATGAAATTGGCCTTCCAGTTGCAAGATTTAGGTTAGATATATCCAACATCATATGACTTGTCAGGATTTCCAAGAAAACTTCAAATGAGAAGACATAGAAGTAGATAACATTTCAGGAAAAAAATTAAAAAAAAAAAAATTATCTCAAAGGATCATGCACCAATTAATGCTGACAAACTTTGGTCTCAGTAGTTCAATCCCCTGATTCAGGGATCAACTAACCATAAGTCGAGCAACTCTGACGTCAGATCAAGTCATTGAGTCCGTAGTGCTTAGGACAAGAGTGGCCTAGGGACTAAAAATGGTGCAACTGTGGGTTATGATTGTTGTACAAGTGGTCAGGGAGGTTTCCGGACGAAAATGATAACCCTCGAGCACCGATTGCTACTCTATGTATATGCAGTTTCAGGGGGCTTTCTATAGTCTATGGTCCCTCGAAGAACCAATCCTCAAGAATTGGAAGCTGTTAGATCCCTAATGAATAGATCTTGGCTGTTCATTGAAAATCCATTAAGAGTTTATGCATGACAGCACAATGTATGGGAATTACGACATAATACACTTGGGCATGACGGTGGACAGGTCCTCAAGGGGAACATGGAAGCCTCAACAACTTCAGATATGGCTTGGTTAACTCAAATACCGCACAGTACTTGAGAATAAGTCTTGGGGAGTGTATCAGTAAGGGTTGCAATGCCACAGTTTCATTTCTAAATCTGTCACATTCAATAACGAAGATATTCAAAGGGCAAATTCCTGATAAATGTCTGGAGTGATTGATTGACTTCTTCTATTGATCTACAATGTTTGTTCTCTATTGCAAAGCTACTTCTCTCTATCTGGAAAATTAGTACCAGTTTTCACTGGTGTTCTAAATCAGAAGCCATCAAAAAGCGTGGGAGATTAAGAGACCCATTTTGTTCTTTGAAAGACCATTTTCCCAAGCAGAAGATATGAGGATGATAAAGCTTTATAAAACCTCACAAAGGGCAAATATTGATGTGGAATTTTATTATGGGGCTCTCAATAATATGTGAATATTGTAATCACTTTCCATGGAAACATAAAGAATGCTAAAGCTCCATCAAAGGTCTGTTTTTTCTTTCTTTCTTTTTTTTCAATTCTGAACTGTGATTCTAGGTAACAATAAAGAAAAAAATACAACCTGAAGCTTAGGAAAATTGCAATGGTCAATTGGTTTTCTCTGCAAAAACAATTTGGTACATCTGCTTATTCAGTGGTTGCTGACATTTATCACATTGTTGGATCTTTTGGCAGGGATATCTTGAGTCATGCCCTACTGTAATAAATGCAATCTGAAGTTGGCAGGCATATCAGTCGGTTTGGGCAGAGACCGTGGAATTCAGTGCCATCTTGTGTAACATGGAAGATCTAGTTGGAGAAAACAGAAAGGTTTTCCAAAGCTGATTGCTGTTGCTGACAAGTCAGCTGTGGAGTGATATTCCGCTTGATTGTATAGCTTATTTTATATTTTCTGATACCGTCTATGTATGTACATCCAGTCTAATGGGATACTCCTTGTTTATGTCTGACTCAACTCAAACAATCTACAACTACAAATCCATGGTAATATTGCTCAACATGATTTTCTCACATCCTGATAGCTTAGTAAATGTGAAAATGCAGTCTCTGGCCAACAGATCTAACAACCACAGTCACGTTTGTTAGTTTAGCTGTCACAGCTTGAAAAGACAAAATGCTTCACTGCTAGTGACATGATGTATAAATGAACTTCATTGATGTTTCATCATTCAGCAATGCCGCCATAACAGGCCAAGGGGCCTCGTGAACTAGGAAAGATACCTTCTCAAGCCTGTGTAAGAGATAAGTCTTAAACTGGCGAACACCCCGTCCAGCTGATGTTGGATCCATCGCATGAGCCTTCTCGAATGCATGAAAGCGACCTAATAGGAGAGATAATGCAAGGAAAAGAAGAATTTTTGCTGCATATTAGGAAGAGAACCATGTTTGAAGTCCAACTGATGCAATTTCAACCTTGCCACGCAACATCATAATATTTGTAAAGAAGGCACTAAGAATAAGGTAGACCACTGAGAAAGATTAATGAGCATGCAGGAAAAGCATCTACTATCCGCTCCGCTCTTACAATTATTAAGACCCAGCTTCCAATGACGGACAGAAGTGAACAGCATAGACAGAATTTTCATAAAAGAAAGATGACACCATTGCTGTTCTCTTATTAACAAACCGTTAGAGCTTCCACAGTGACTCAAACCAAGTCATGTTACACCTTCACATTTTTTATCTCTCCAACAATTACAATGTTCACATCGACTATATTCTTTAGACACTCATCGTTGCTACTTTAGTGTTTGAATAGTAATCATCTGTGGCTCTAACATAGAATTCCCTATTTTGATGGAAAAGCGAATTGGAAGGGTAGCACACATGCAAAGAGCTATTGTCGTTGATTATGTTTAAGCAAGCTATAATGTCACTTGACCTATAATTGCAACGAGGATTCCTTTTTATGGGCTCTTAAGAAGACATATCTTGAGCATAGAATGACTTTCTTCCAAACTTATCGAACTTATATTAGATAGATTCAGCTAGAAAATCAGATATTAGATAAGAAACTAGACACTAGATGTTAGACTAAATTATGAGAGAGTTCTATTCTAAGAATCCTCAGCCCATTTTCTCTATCAAACGTCATTGTTTGAATGCATTAGGTAGCATGTAAATGGGAACAACCATACAGCTAATAATTATTGAGTATATTTTGAAATAAAACCGTGGAATTACGTCCTTCTTCCACTTCTTCACTTTGCATATCTATTTAATCCCTTTCATCTAATTCATGTCATCCAAACCCATTAAAATTTGGTAAGTAAACTCTTCAGTCAACAGCTGTTACATGTTTGTTTTTTTTTTCCCAAAGCTAACAATGCCCATAAACTAATACTCTCTTGGGTTAAATTTCAAGTTATTTACTGGAAAGGTCGACGATTGAAGTCGCTTGATAAATGACAAGGGAAGAAGAAAATCAAGCACGCACGAGGTGTGAACAACGATAGAGACATAATCAAAATTCGACAACCACGACTTAGACAGTGACTTGTCCTGCAAGAGTGTTCATTGTCTAAGTCGGTCGTGAGAAAAGATTACTCTTTTACCGTCGAGAAACAACTACATGGCATGGCATTCTTGTCATTGACTCCACCGAGTCGCCTATGAAAATTTCGGCCATCGAACGAACCGAACAACGGGAAACAGGGGATCAAAGGACCAGAAAGAGAGAGGAGGAGGAGCATACACAAATACGCGACCCTCGGGTTCTCCTTCTCGACCTCGTTGGCCACGCGGAGGATTGGCGCGATGGCGGCCAGTGAAGAGGGCACCAGCTCGCTGTCCACGGCGGATGTGTCCTCGTTCGGCAAGTCGGCCATCATCGTGGGCGCCCTCGTCATCTTCCTCGACAGCGACCGGCCCGCCTCCGGCTTGCTTCCGCTCGAGCTCGCCATCCGCGGCGGCGGCGGCGGCGGCGGTTATTCCCCCTCAGACAGGCCCTCTTCTCTAGTATCACCCGGCTCCTGCTCCTCCGGTGGCGGCGGTACTTCGGGTCTCAAAGGTGCCAGCCAGCGTCCAGCGATCGGGCGTCTTCGTCGTCGTCGTCGCCCTTGGCTTGCGGGGGTCTCGAAGAGAGATGTGGACTGCCCCCATCGCCAACTTTTCCGCGCACTTATACACGGGCAGAGGGAGGGGGAGAGAGATACTTTGGGTGGTGAGTGGGGAAAAGGGAGTTGCTCCTGGAGCAAGGAAAGAATGAGAAAATGTTGGTTTTCGTTTGAGTGCTTTGTGCTTATGCCGAGTCGAGTGAGAAATGTGGCTCTTTCTGCTTTGTCGCGCGCGAAAGTGCGACTGCGAACGAGGAAGGAAACGCTCCCCCGGATTTCAATTTTCGGTTTATGTCGGTTTTGTTCTCTCTTCTTGTCCTTGGGCAGCTGCTCCCTCGTTTGTTGGGCTTGGGCCTGAGCAGTGAGCAGTGAGCAGTGTGGATTTGGAGCCTCGAGGCCCATTCTCCTCAGAGAAGAAAATCACCTCAGCAGAACTCGTAATGGGCAGCTGCTCCCTCGTTTGTTGGGCTTGGGCCTGAGCAGTGAGCAGTGAGCAGTGTGGATTTGGAGCCTCGAGGCCCATTCTCCTCAGAGAAGAAAATCACCTCAGCAGAACTCGTAAAATAATTTCAGTTCCTGAGGCACTGTTTGGTAACCATCCAAACAGTGCCTAATTCTGATTTTTTGTTCCCAGAATCGCGTTTTGTAAAATTTTTGTGCAAAATTGATTCTGAGAACAAATCTGTTCCCGAAATCAGTTTTGGACAAGAATTGAGAATAAATAAAAAAAATGATTCTCGGTCTGAGAATCAAAAAAAGAATCAAGTCGTATTCTTCCCTTCCGCCATCCCACAACCACCGTCCACCACCACCCGCCGCCGCCGATCGTCGTCCGCCGGTCCGACGAGCTCGCCGAAGGCTCGCCAGGCCAGGGCAAGGTCCGACGAGGCTCGGCCTCGCTAAGGCTAGGCAAGCCTAGCAACGCCTAGCCCTACCGGTGGCCAAGTGGCCTCGTCGGGGCTGGGCGAGGCCCGCCTAGCCACCGGCGAGGCCCGCCTAGCCACCGGCGAGGCTCGACTTACGAGGGCCGGCGACGCTCCGGTGAGATCGCCGACCCTCGTCTGGCCGGTCCCCGGACCGGCGACCGACCATAAGAAGAAGAAGAAGAAGAAGAATAGGAGAAAAAGGAAAAAAAAAACAAAAGAAAAAAGGAAAAAAAGTAAAAAAGTAAAAAAATTATTTAAAAATTAAAAGAAATTGATTTGGAACATAATCAATGAGCACGGTTCCAAACGCAATTCTATTCCAGAATTAGAAATTTTGGACAGTTACCAAACGCGTTCTTTTACTTAGAATCAGTTTCCGGAAACGGAATAAAAAAAAAATCAATTATGATCAAAATCTACTATCGGGAACAGAATCATTACCAAACACACATAAATAAACAGTTGGGAAAATTACATAGATGGTCCTTGAATTTTGGCTTGATATGTAATATCATCCCAAAATTTTAATTTATTTAATATGGTTCATGAATTTTTGGTACGTCTTTGATGCAATCCCTAGATTAATTTTATCATTTCAATTCGAGTTGATAAAATTTGTAGATTTGGTATCCAATTAAGTACATTTGAACGATGGACCAAAAAAAAAAAAGTTCCACGTCAAATATTTAACTCAAATTAGAATATAATGATCATTTTAAGTTGTCTTAGTTTGGAAAATTGATTATTTATGTTATCTAATGACGTTAATTATTATATTTTGATTTAAGTTAAATATCTTACATAGATATTCTCAGTATAACGTCATTTTTGTCTCTAGCGTTCAAACTAACCAGATTGGACTCTAAATTAGCAAATTTCATTGACTTGAATTAATAGAAAAATAACATTTGAATATTAGGAACTAGATTGAATATTTAAAAAAAATGGAGAATCGCATTGAACAAATTAAAAGTTTAAGAATGACATTGCACATCTAGCCAAAATTTAAGGGTTATTTGGGAAATTATTTTTGCATAGTTCAATTTGAGAACAGGTTCTCTTGTTCAGCTAATTAATCGATAACAATCAAAAAAGGAATTGTTGCGATTGATGAGATTATCTTAGTGGTCTAAGATACCTAGACGTCCACTATCACACCCCAAATTCTATCAGGATGAGAGAGTGACACGGTTGTCCTTTCTCCAAAGTATGCAACCTTAACTATACCCAAAATATCCAGCTTTCAAAAGTTCCCACGATAATATTTTCGTTCTAACGGCCACTAAATGTGATACCCAAAATATATAATAAGAAAAATGAATGAGCCACCACCACCCAGTGAGAAATACATTTCTTTTAAGCAAATCAAACAATCACTATGTAGATTTATAAAACCAAATCACAACTCATTTACACGAAATCCAAAATATATCAAACTAACAATCTTATCAAAATACAAGTCAATGGTCCATTCCATCAACTAAAGCTCAAGTATCTAGCCATGGTCATAAATAACGCCCCGTGCTAAGGCAATCAAGATTCCTTTTTTGAATAGGTCTTCACCTATTATAAGCTAGAAGCTATTTCCACAAAAATATCCTAGACTAGTATGTGCATATCCACGACTAGTATATGCATAATCTATCAACCTCAATCTCTAGAAATCCACAATCAAAATCAGAACCATCTCACAACTCAGGCTTAATAACCAAATCACAACTTTTTGCCATCACAATTTAAATGTAAGTGGTCAAGTCTATTGATTAATCTCTATTAAATCGTAACTTTTCACCATTGATTATATATATCGCATTCCATTTCATAAACCAATTAACAAATTAGTATATAACATTTCATAAACCATATTTAAAATCAAGAACTTCTCATGAGTCTTTCCCAAAATGTTTCATAAACCCATTTGTCGGCAATCAATTTAAACTATAGTCAAAAGATAACCTTTTCACATATAAAACACAAATGGTACAAAATGCTCAATTAAATTTGTGCAAGGAATATGCTCGTGCTTAACTCATAACATAACTAAATCATTTCACTTTTGAAATATGAATTTACAAACTCAAAGAAGATATGGTATTACTCACTTGAGAAAAGCCCAAAATCAACCTACGGTGGTTACTTAAGCTGACACACTTGCAATCCTATCAATTATTCGAAAACGATATTAAAAACTAACACAACTCCAATGAACAACTTGACTAACAATGTTCAATTCTTCAATGTATCGACTCCTAAGCGCTATGAAGAACCTCATTTATGGCATATGTTTGTCTTTACGTATAACTTACACACAAAACTTCGAAATTTCTTTCCAAATAAACCATACTTCGAAATTCAGTTTCGTCAAACCCCACCACTTCACAACGCCCTAGACTGCCATTTTCACAAAAATCATAGCTCCAAATACTCCTTAATCGAGCCTCGTAGTTCAAAATTTACATAACTCCAAATTCGTGCCATAACTTCTAAAATTACTTCAATTAGATGGATGATCAGCTTGAATACTTATCAGGTGTAGCGATTTGCAGTTGATTTGGCTAGTTGAGGTGTCCAAATTAGCTATGCATGAAAAAATTTCCTTTTTTTTCTCTTCTTCCCCTTATTTCCTTCTTCACGGTCGAGCTTCTCGTTCTTCTTCTTTTGTTTCTTCCGTCTACTGCCTTGACTTCACGTGAGATAAGTGCAGAAGAATCAATGAAGATGGGCTGACTTTGTCTGTTACATACATGGGTCTAGGCTTCATGGGCCCATGTGGTACATCCACATCATAACGAGAAGCGCACCCTGACGCCGTTGCATGTGGTAGTGTTTGCCAATCAAAGAACCAAAACTAAATATCTCCTACGCATGTCGTTAGGTGATTAGTTTTAATGTGAATACCCTAGAAACTATCTTATCTTGGTTGGTTTTCAATTTTTGACCCCCGAAATCTTCTCTCTTGACCCTAAAACAGGCTTATAATCGATCAGCTGATTTCAGAGTCTAGTCGGGAATTAGCCAATGCATTTTTTCTCTCATTTTATTATACATACAATATGCATGTGCCAAGCATGAATATGATTCTTTCTGTTGGATGATAAAATGTCAACCGTATTCAATTTCAATAAATATTTTCTATCTTAAAAAGGAGTATAATTACTTAGAATTAAGTTAAACCAATTTAATTCTAGGTTCTTCCCCGTAACAGACCTTACAATTCCGGGTTTCCATGTACAACTGGCCTATTTAAAGCATGGAACTTGAAACCGAACCAGTCAAGGCCAATTCTCGATTGAACCTAACACCTAACTAGTTAAGGCCAATTCTCGAGTTGAACCAGTCTAATTGCTCACCCCAAGCATGTTGCACTACTACTGAATTTGGTTGCTAGCGTAGCTTGAAGATGAAACGCAACTCAAAACCTCCCATCTTCCAGAGAAGCCAACAATTTTTTGTTATTGGAAATGCCATTACCAAGTAAAGACTGCATTTTCCAACGCTGTAGAGTTGTTGGTACAATGCTCGATTTATATTACGATCACCATAATCTCGCTAATCACATTATTTACTCGGATTCTGCATTGTTTGCTTTTGCCTCAGTTTCTGGTCCAGGTTTACATGTTGGGCACAACAAATACAACACAACAATTGAAGGTGACCCTGCAAGTTCTTTGTGGCAACCTTGTTGTTATTTCTCCAATATGCAAACCACATGCTAAGCCAGCCAAATATCCGAGGACAGACCGTCCTCATTCGTCTATTGCACAATGCCTCAACTATCGAGCCATTGTATTCCCCAGAGGGGGAAAATGTTCTATTCCTCTTCAATTGGAACACGAGCAATTACCAAGCTGAAGACATGTTCCTCCAATGCAAGAGGTCTTCCATCTCCAACTGTGTTAGAGTAGCTTTGCCGTGCTTGTGAAGCTAGCATGCATCCCTCGCGTCCCAGATCATACAGTTCACGGAAGGCTTCTTTGATTGCCTATAACAGCCTATTACTTTCCATCAACTAAGAGCAAATGCCCCATTGTAGTTTATACAAAATGATCTAGTAATGATTCATATCAGAGGAGAAGCAGGATATAGGTAATGTGAAAAGTGCATGAAAGTCATACATGCACGACTGGGTCAAATTGCTTTTGTCCATTAGCTTTTACATAGTTCCACGAGTACCATCAGTCCATAGTCCCATTCTCTAAATAAGATTGAAGTCAGGAAATAGTGTTAGGATAATAGAAGACAAGTTGTTTTACACGTTTTAAAAGGTTCCACAAATCAATCTCATCAATTAGCAAGAACATGGAGGACATGGAGGCATGATCTTAACTTTTCACCATTGTCTTCTCTTGCTGTATCTTCAAATACTAGAAATGATCAAAACAAAAGACCATATAAAAGCTATTATCATTATCTCTCTCTTTCACAGATCAATCTCATCAATTAGCAAGAACATGGAAGACATGGAGGCATGATCTTAATTTTTCACCATTGTCTTCTCTTACTGTTACTTCAAAAACTAGAAACGATAAAAAAATAAAAAAAAAAATAAAAAAAAAAAAAAGACCATATAAAAGCTATTATCATGATCTCTGAGTCTAAGAGAGTACACAGGTGTGGTGATTAAAACTCAAACCTTAAATGAGAAAGACGAGCATGCTTGTTCCATGAAAAACTTTTGCAATAGCAGATTGATCACAAGCAAGCTTAGGTTGCTGTTAGACTCAGCCAACCTAAAAGATCAAACCGAAGTGCTTTCTCAAGACGATATTCAATTTCATGCCGAAACATGAGGCTCAGTTTAAGTGCACCGGATTCTTTGAACAATTAGATCATCCCGGTGCTTTAAATATGAGAAAGCTATTCCAACAAGACATGTGCTTTACACGCATACATCAAGCTTAAGTACACCAGATTCTATGAACAATTAGATCATCCACAGTGCTTTTAATCTGAGGAGGCTATTCCAACAAGACATGCACTTTACACACATACATCACGCTTACTAGAAACTTTTCTCACATTCCACGTACGTTGATAATCTAAAATTAATTGATGTTCTTCAATTACTCTTCTGAACAAAACAGAAGACATGCTGTCTTCTAGCTCAGGAGGGAAATGAGTCCCATAGAAAGGAACTGAGAAGGTAACTTCTCAAAACTGATCATCCACGAGGAGTGCGGAGAAACTTATGTCCTTCTACATACTAACAAGGGAAACACAATCCGACCTCTGCTAGCAGAAGAATTATATGTCCTTCCAAAGGAGATTGAAGGAGGGAAGTCAAGTAACAAGCAAACATGAAAGTTAGTGCAGTCATTCCTTGTTGTAATCACACTCATATTGCAAGTACCCATCATCCTTTAGATTTACCATTTCTATGGGAATGGATACTTTCTCAAAAAGTATCGATAAATCTGATTCCATTCTCAAAGTTTCACGAGTGAAACTATTGCCAAGGGAATTAAAGATTTTGGCCACTAATCACTTCGATTTGCAAGAACTATCTCAAAATCAATCACCTGTCAAAAAGTTAAAAAAGATGTAATTCGATCACTCCAAATCCCACGCATCTGCACTGTGATAATCCGTCGCGCACTTCACTTTCCGGGCACAAAGTTGGTGGCGCAAGCCCAGGCATTGTCGTTGGCAGGGTCAGCAAGGTGATCAGCCAGGTTCTCCAATGGGCCTTTCCCTATCACAATGGCCTGGATAAAGAACCCAGACATGGAGAACATGGCCGACCTCCCATTTGTTTATCTCCTTCACCTTCAGCCCTGCGAAAGCCTCCATCCGTGAGGCCCAACGGATCGAAGTTGCAGGTAGATCGGTCGGTCAGCTCTTCGAGTGGGCCCCCCTGCGAACCTGTATCCTTCCACTGCATCCATTAGGATTTACCTATGTGGCCCAGATGGCCAAGATGTTGTGCATCGATCAGGCTCGTGTTCCCCAAATAGTCCAACCCGCCCTCACTGAATATCTGTACACCAGCCTTAAACCAAACCGCCTCGCCAAACTTGACCCCATTGCAGGACAAGCGCTCGGGGAAGATGCACCCAAGGACGCTGAGCATGGCCCACCTCGCATGGATGACCTCGAGCTCGCGGTTCTTGCCAGAGGTCTCCGGATCAGCTCGAGCACACCTTTGAGCCATGCAAACTGCGAACATGCGAATCTTAGGAGAAGATGTCGTCTTATGAGGATTGAGAAATGTAAATCCCATTCCAGCAAATCAATCTTCTTTTCTTGCTGCTCAACAGATGAAAATACCAACAGAAGCAACAGACGGATGAAAAGAATATAATAATGAATGGAGTACCTCAACACTTGAGAGTCAGAATTAGAGAGAAATGAGCAACATTTCTTTCAAGCATTATGTCCAACTGCAGTAATTAAGAAGTCAATCACTTACATTACAGGTTTTGAGTATCCCTCAGATTAAACTTAATCATGGATCCATCCCTTTGGCAGTGAACATCAAAAAATATTGAGCATCAGTGATTTCTCTTCCTTGCCTATCTTATGAGCATGGTGGCTCATAAAAACACCTAGCTTGAGTGCCTCCCTTCTTCAAGGGCTCTTTTTCTTATAGCCGTTGGCAAACTAGCACCCCGGAGAGTGGCATTGCTGGTCTCTTTCTCACCTTCAGTTTCTTTTCAGCATTGGATCCATCTCTGCCACATTGTCGCCACTTCGGTCTGCATTCTCTACCAGTTTCAGTTGCATCTATCTACTCAAAATCTCCTGGACTGCCACTTCCCCACCACTTATTTGAGGTGACAGACAAGCCATTCAATGGAAATCCACACTTGAATTCATCCAAGACCACCCGACTTTTTATCAAGCTTCCACTAATTACACTTTGGATCTGCCCGCTTTGACATTGCTTACTTTCCGGCTGCTGCTAGCTACAAGGCAGTACCATTCCCTGCACTTTCGATGTATTGCTGCTACTTTGGTGATCAGACTTCCTGCATCAACAATAAATTAATATAAATACATTTTTAAATGAATATCCACAAAAATTGCGTCTCCAGAATATGTGTTGTGATTCAGAACGATAATCAATCTAAGGTGGGTATATTGTACATGGGTAATCTGGGCCTGCTTCAGAATAAAATATGGATCAAGTTGCCAAACCAATACCCACCTTTGTTTCCTTATCTTCGACATTAAAGCAAGGTCTCAGATTCTATATCTAGCAGCTAAATTTCCAACTTGTTTTACATCCACTGACAAAGAATCTGCGACACAAGCCAGAATTGCATCATCAGCATGTGCAGAGAGGCAAAGCCTGCCTGGTACGGCCATGATCACCATACATATATATATATATATATAGAGAGAGAGAGAGAGAGATGGCAGGACAGGATACGACAATACAACAGACTGAAAGGGCCATGATGTATAAACAGTGTGCAACAGTACAGTCTGTAAGGCAAGTGACATTGTGCAACAGCACCATTCAGTTGCATAAACACCCCAAAAGTCCTCTGCTCTACTTCCATCTATAAATGACATAACATAAAACCAGTTGAGCTGAACACTTTAAAAGGAGTGTTTGATGTTGACAATTAGAGAAAAATACCAACTTATTTATCAAGTCGAAAATCTTTCCAACTCTAGATGGGACTAGAACTTTTCATAGGACCAGGGAAATCAACATACCATTTCCTCAGCTCTTTGACCTGAGCTATAGGAAATTAGTTGCATTCTTAAGACAAGTGCGAAATATTCCCGGATGCGTTTATTTGATGCATCCAGCTCCAGCACGTACTCAAATTCATCGTTTTAGAATTTACTATCAACAAATTTTTGGCTTTATATGCTCAAGTCATTGGAACATCTTTGCATTTTCACATACACATTGTTAGAATATTTAAATATTAGCTTTCATCTAATATTATAAACTTTTGCGTTAAACTTTCTATATGGTATCAAAGCGAGTTCAAACCTTTCCAAACCCTCCATTCGCCTCTCCAATTAGGCCTAAGTCCACACTACATATGAGGGAGGAGTGTTAAAATATTTAGATATTAAACTACACAGTTATCTAACTGCTAAAGCTTTTGGATTAAACAAAAAAAATACTTCGCATGAATGTCCTTTCAGTCAAAAATTACAATTGAGATAGAATTGAAAAGTTTTCTCCTAATACAGTGAGATATTGAATAATACCATTTGCGACTAAACCATATTCCAATCATCATCACCACTTCCATAGTTTTGAAGTAGTGACCGTAGGCCAATGCTCACACTTGGAGCATCTTTCTTTACCACAACAATTGGCACAGAGGAAGTAGCTGTCGTCAATGAATCTGTTGGCTTGTCTGAAAATTTCTCAGAAAGTTTCCTCTTTTTGAGAGTATTGCTCATTGATTCATCATTACTAATTGAAGGTCGAGTCAAATCTTCCTCCTCCTTAAAATCTTCATCTTCCGAACAAAATCTTTGGATGTATGGAGTACAATTGATTTGAGAAGCGCTTCATCCTCTTCCTCCAGCTTATTTTCCTTTGCTGCAGATGTACCTTGTAAAACCTCCAATATTGCATCTACATCCACAGTTGCGTGTCTAGACTTCATCAATTTCAATTCATCAAGTCTAGCGAGAATATCTATCTCTCTCTTGGTATCATGTGTCTTATTCTCCAAGCACTTCATCGCATTGCCCGTCTCTTTGGCCTCCCTCCTCCTTTTCTCATTCTCCATTACCTCATCCAGCTTATGCCGGGGCTCGAAATTTCTCATCACTCCAAACTCCACAATGTAAACCGAATTCTGCGGATCGGTTTTGATGGTGAGCTCAGCAGAGCAGTTGGTGCATTTGAAGTAAAATCTGAATATCTGAATCCCCAGATACGTCTCGCTTATGACGACCTCCTTCCTGGAATTGAACTTGGCCCCCTCGTAGATTTATTTCCCGCAGGTGTTGCATCCGATGCTCATCGAAAGCATCATCCGAACCTTAATCTGCTGACTTTTGGGCCTCTCCAACCTAGGCAGCTCCGAGGTGTCGAAGCCCGGCGGGTAATATTTTTTTAAACACCTTTCGTTCTCCCATTTCTTCTTCCCTCAACTCCAAACCAAGAGAACGAACGCTGACGCCACAAAGTCTCTGCCCCTCTCTCTGATCGACTAATTTTTAAACAAAACGGTCGAATTGATTTCACCACCAGAATGGCGTGTTCTCGATCTACTAACCTCGATTAAGGTTCTATGCTCGGATCAAACCTTAAACCCCACGAAACTATCCGAAACAAGCTGAAGAGCAGGAGAAAAAGGAGGAAACGAAAACTAACAGAGTCTGCTAAGGCGCGTAGGAGATGACGAGCGTCTAAGGAAAAAAAGGGAAAAATCAGTCGAAGCTTCACTCACCTCGCGATGCCGCCTCTTAAGCAGTACATTCCCTCTCGCCGGAGATCAAACGGCGGCGCAAGGATGTTCCAAGGGTGGCCGGAGGTCGGTGGTGGCGTGGCGTCTCAGGTGATCGGATTCGGGGAGAGATGACGGAGTTGGGGGGAAAATACAGAGAGAGCAAAAGCGGGCCGGAGAAATTTCAATTTTTGGATATTAGTATTTAGTAATTTCTCTGTTTAATTAGTAATTTTCAATTAATAACTTCCTACTCTAACAAGTAAATATGCAGACAATGATGTGGCTCGAAATTAATAACATACATGCACGGTGGACACCTTATTTTTACAAAATTGCAATGACATTTTTAGCTCGATAATAGAAATCTTGAAATTCATCCGTTTTTTAAACTCGTGATGTGAAATAAATTATCCATAAATAAATTTAAATAATACTGTAAAATGACCTTTTGAGTTGTTTAAAGATTCATCATATAACTTATTACATGAAAATCGTTCTTGAGCATTTAACTTATTTATAAATAAATCTAATTAACATATCAATGAGTTATTTTGAGGATGTATTACAATCTATGAATTAATGTATGAAACAATTCACATAACTCGAGAAAATTGTTAGTAGCGTTCAGAATTTATTGACAGTGATTCTAGGAAACAAGATTATGAGTTCTTAAATAATGTAAAGATTCGCAGAAGGTCTGATGCACCCAGCGGCAATACATAAGACAAATTTGAACAAAATATTAAAAGCAAAATGTATAATACATACCCTTTTTGATATTACAAAGTTCAAAAAATCAAATTCAGCAGAACAAAAAAATCTTATACAGCATTTGACAGGGAAAGAGAAGAGGTGTCAAGTTGACAGTAGAGACAATGAACGACCTTCTTGTGCAAGTTCATGCAGCACAAAGGAGGGGAAAAATCACATCTGAAGACAGTAGCGAGGGAGGTGAGCTATCTGAGATGCCATCCTAATGAGGGGGGCTTATGCTGTCTTCTCTTTCCTTCCGGCCAGAATCATCGAAATCTGAAGGCCTCTGCTGAATGCTTGGTTGAAGAGGAGCCGGGTTTGGAACTCCGAAACGAAGGGGAACCACGACAGAACCGCGATGGGCATGAACAGCAACAACCCCATTGTGTATTCGTACGCCCTCGCCAGCTCCTTCAACGAATCCCAGAGTCCTACCTTTTTAAGCAACGACCTGCATGCTTGCCCCATCTGTCGAGAGCAAGAGAAGATCGATCTCATTAGTTTTGCGGTCCTATAGAAAGCGCATGGAGAGGTCACGCAGCTTGAAAATTTACGGAGGAGGACTAATCACGATATGAACGTGAGGAGTGCTTTGTGCAAAATTAGGTAGTTGTGACTTGGGCAAGTCGAGAACAACCCACTTGATACATGAAGCTTCTTTTAAGATTGCACTATTCCAGACTTACCAGAATGAGAGCCCAGCCGGAAGGTAAAAACGCAAGGATGGCAGCAAATATATCAGCTACAACGAGTGCACACACGACGAATAAGACGGTCATAACCGACACGAATCCGAGGAAAAGAAGTGCTTTCAGGATCCTAAACGTGAGCTGGAAGTCCGTACTGAATCTTCGTCTTCCCATGGATACCATCTGAAAACATTAAGGCAATAATAATTTGCAAAGGAGAACACGTTTGTTGCAGTTTGATTTAAATAAGGTAACGGAAAAGTAGCAGAAAGTAAACATGATCAACTGGACTTTACTCATGATAATGCGTGTGGTTAACATGCAGATCTAGGAACAAAACCTCCATCTGTCATACTACGTACCTTTAAAACTAGCAGAGTGGTTAGCAACACCACCCAAGAAATTCCATAAATCTACAAAAGTAAAGAAGTGCCTTAGAGAATGATCCTGTGAGAACAAATCAGCAACAGGAGGAGGAAAGAGAAAATTGCAGTGAAATTTATAGATTACCAGTATACTCTTGCTGCGGCGAACTATTTGAAGATGGTACACAATCCCATACTGGTAAAAAAAGAAGCGAAATGCAAGTATTATCTCAAGGATTGTTCCCCTCGGGTTTGTATGCTTCAGATGTTCCTGTTCTTCCTCCCACCATGATTCCCAACTTTTATCAGGTTGTATCCCAATTCCACCACGATTACCCATCCACCTCTTCCAGTCTGCCCAATCATCTACAGTCTTTTGCCAGTCAAAACCAGATGGATTGAATATGAACGGTGCAAACAACCATGAACCAACCAAGAACCACATGGAGAAAGTGATGAACAAGTAGAGATTTGAACTGCGGTACGACTTCCCATAAACTCCATAGACAATCAACAGTATACACAGCTCCAGCCCTTTCACAAAGTGACTTCGTGAATAAAGCCTGTAATTATCACTGAATTTTGCATGAAAAACAACAAACCCACGACCCGTTGCTCGATATTTGGATCCCCCATGTAAGAGTGTTCTTCCATAAAAATGAGCCTTTGTTCCAAGTTGAAATGTGAAAAACACAGAAGCTAGCTGCAGTTGCATAATGACAAAATCACCGAGGGCAGTCCGAAACCCTTTTTCCAGGCCAGTTTCCATGACCATGGGCAGCACCATTAATAATCCTAACTGAAAGACAGACTGGCTAGCCAAGGCCTCTTCGAGAGCCTTTGTGTGACGTATGCTAGGATTTTCAAGGATCTCGCTTTCCAACCCACTCATAACCATGTACAACCGTCCATACAAGAAAACATACACCGTAAGCACGGTAACCTGAATGAAACAAGTCCAAAACGGTAAAAAAGAAAGCTACCATGAGTAATCAATGCAAAATTCAGAAGAAAAAGAACGAGATAAAAGTCTTGTTGCCTCCAACCATCATAATTCCCCCCCTTCCTATCTCCAGCCATGGAATAAATTACAGCCCAGAAAATGAAGTACTATTCCAAATCTTGGAACTGTTTTAGCCAAACTGATATTTTTGTAACATTTCATTAACGAAGTAGAAATGACATATTCATGGATCACCCACCAGAACTAGACATCCAAGGAGGAACTGTGACCCCTTTGTTAAGGGACCACCCATTAATTGTACTGACTCTCAGAAAGACAGACTGAACCTAAAATTACCCCCAAGATTCACAAGATTTAACTGCTTTGATTACCAAGCATTTTACCATGTGACAGGAAACTGCAATTACAAATTATGAACCAAAAGTTCCATCATTCTTTTAATACCAAATTAGAAAGAACTAGGAGAGTTGCTGCAAGACGAGTAGAGAGGAGTGGTTGATTTACCATACTACTGAAGTAGAAACCAACAGTCGTAAAATAGAATGACAGCATTCTGTAGAAGTCAAATCGCCGCCCGAGCCGATAAACATCCCGACTAAGCGTCTGCTCACCATTTCCATTTGCAACCTTTGCCTCGAAAAGGGATATCTGGTTCATCCCTACATCTCGCCCTTTTCCCACTTGGATATACTCATGATGTGTAATAAATCCCCCACGGAGAGTTGAATTAAACCCTGCAGCGAGAAATGGTCAGATTCTGTCCCTATGAAATATCATATAAATATGCTAGGGTTACCAGAAAAAATATCCTCGCTCAAGTTGATTGTTCTTGAAGCTTTGCTTATGCCCCCCCGTGTTATGTGGAATAACCTGTCAAATATATCAGGATGGCCATAATGGAAACGGACCCTGCAACAAGAGAATGAGAAACACAATTGCCTTTAGATCATTATTGGAACAAGCTGATCTGAACTCTCAGTTATTGAATCAGAGTCTCGCTGCGAATGCAGAGATAAATTATTGCTTGAAATGTGAGAGTTAGTGGTTACCACAAACATCAGATCGGTACTTAGTATAAAACTCAGACTCTATACATACCTTTTTATTTCCTTTCTTTCTTTTGTTTAAGATATTAACAAGGAACCTATGCTCTTCCTTCCTCGTTTCTTTTGTTTGAGTTACTAACAAGGAGTCGGGAACATTAGTCCATTAACTGCACGCTTTCCAGGATACTTTCGTAGCCAATTTTTGCATTGATTAGCCTCCTGATATATCTTATCATGCCCTATAAATACAGGTTCCAATAGCTCCTACACTAAAGTTCTAAGGGTACAAAGAATGTTGTACGACAGAATCAATCCCACCTAAATGCTACAAAAGCATAGACAAAGAGAAATTATTGAATCTACTAGAAATAAAGAAACGCAAAGATTTGAAGTGACATTTTACTAAAATAATGGTGAAGTGTTTGTTAGATTAATGGTCATACAGTACAATGTTCACAGTTATATCCCACAAAAGCAACCCTGATATTAGAGTTACGTGGGTTGCTATAAGATGCAAGAAAAAGTCCACATGTCCATATGCACTCATTCTACAATGTGAATCTCGCTTTAAATCAAGAAAACTCTTTGCTTCACATGCATAGATAATAAACGATTCCTTCCATATTGAAATGTCTACCACTACTTATTTCTGAATATGCATGTAGCTGCATTACAGTCCTTAATTGATTGTTGTAAGTAATGACTCATATTTGATAGGGCTAAATAATAAGATTCATCAACTTTATCAATATATATATGAGACTTCTTTCCTGTACATGACAGTGGCAAAAGATAATCTGCAAGCAATTCTAGAAATTTTCTCGTAAGAGCCTAAAATGAAGATAGTTCATTTGCTTTTCGAGAAAAATAATGGACTTATCAAATTGGAAGGGGTCAAATATTATTTGAACCACCAGAAGAATAAAAGAAAATTTTCATTTTACTGGTTGCTAGAGACACTGATATCGTACTGTAATTTTTGTTTAAAGATGTTGAATTTACAATACAATCATGCAAATTACCAAACCTACCATACTGTGGTTTTTGAAACTCCATATTTGCTAATATTATACTTGCAAACAGTGGCTCAAAACAATCCAAAAAACTAAAGATTATAATCATAAATGATTCCCATCGTTTTCAATGACCAGGCTTCTGATCCAAAAGTTCTTTCTGCTAGACTAATGCAATGCCCTAGCTGCAATTGTGGAAGTCAGTGGAAGTTTTGAGGTTCTCTAAGAAACAAAGAAGAATTTGCACAAGTCCACTGAGATGTCTCTCTCATCAGCAAATGAAGTAAATATGTAAGGCCATCAAAAGGAGTATGTGAATGTTCATGTTCAGGCGCAAGAAGGAGCAAATAACATAGTCCCACACAAAAATTCAGGTTTCATGAGAAAATCTGCCTTTCGCCCAAAGATAAAAGAAAAATCAATGTGTCCGGAGTGCAGACTCCGGTGACTACAAAGATTGAGTTGACAGAAAAACATGAAGCCACAAATTCTTGGCTTACCTTAGGGGATTTGCCAAGATTCGCTGGCCAATAGTGACAAAGCTGGTCTCCTGATTGGACATGAACCAAGCTAGCGATGAAACACTGTAAAAAAAGTGAAAAAATAATGATCTAACCATTCGCATTGGACAAATCTGCTCTGATCTCTTTCAAACCAGATCCTTTGAACTAGATAAAGCAGCCAATAACAGAAGATTTCTGCACATATTAGTATTCCAAGGTTCACCTTCCGGTAAAAATGTGCTCCCGCAGGCCCAAAATACTAGGCTTTCTCTGCCCACGACGCACCTTTTGAAATTCCTCCAATACATTTCTTATCTTGAAAGCTTCTTCAAAGTAGTTATCCTAGAAGTAAGGAAAGAAAAAAAATTCTGAGATACTTCATTCTCCTGTACATTCCATGAAAAGACATAATAAAGCTACCTGATTCATGTCTATAGTCTGCAGTGCCTCCCCACGAGTAAAGATGATAGCGTGATTTTGATTTTCTGGTTTTCCTTCACCAATTTCTGTCGGAGGGCCTGGAAGCTTGATACGGTATATTTCCTACAAATTGAATAGATTATCCATTTGCAGAAAAAGGTCCGCAGAAATATCAGCGATCAAGATTGCATGGCATTCTTGTTACTCAGAAATGTGGCCACCATATTGAAATTTGTATCCTCACATTAGAAGAGATGAGTAAATGTTATAATTCATGTATTTCTTAAAGGTCAATAGCATTATCGGACTGATTGACATATTGAATACTGATATAATCCCCATTAATACATCCAAGGCAGTTGCTTCTATAAGGTAGACCAATAGCTCCCAATAGCAACTCCTCTCAAATAATTAACAGACGGAATTCCACATAGGCTTGACAAAGAGCTTATATTTCACTAATTTTTCTTCACGATAGAAGTAACTGATCAGATAAATTCATCCTTCTGAGATAAAAAGTAAACTAATGCATTTCAGACACTCTAAAGTTGCTTGACACATTATCATGCATCCCAAAACTAGTTGATTTACAAGGTGACTAGTTGCATATTTCAATTGTCGAACATGTTCAGGCTGCGAAAAGGGTTTATCATTGACATTCAGTCAAATCTACATACACCACCGTCAGAGAAAAATTACCATAAGTCAATTACTGGGCTTAGCATTTCCAAAATTTGCAAACAAGACCGCTTCAATTTAGCACTAGTAGTTCCCAAGGTTCAGTGATAAACGGACAGAAAGTAGATGGAAGACCGTAGAGAAGCTTTCCAAAATCTCCAAAATTAGAGGCGGTGCAAAAGGTAGACATGAATTAGTCCTTCAGCCCCGTGAAAGCATTATGTGAAGAAAACAGTAAGGTAAAACCATCACATTTTGAAATTAGAAAGAATTAACCATTGAGAGAAGAATATAAGAGCTATAAGAGCTTGATAACAGATAATTTGGGGGTATAAGACTGTTATGAATGAAATTTTCCAATTGTGAGAATGAGCAGGATTTTTAGTTGAAGAACAATAAATCAACTTTCGAAGTACCAATAAACTCCGGAAGAAGAAAATACGAAAATGCCAACTTCTGATGAAAATGGATGTTGATTGAAGGGTCTGGAAAATTTTTCAAACATTTTAATTTAAAAGTGTTAGATAATCCTACTTAAAGAAATTTATATTAAGATATTGTTTAGCAATACATATAATTGAAAAAGCCACCAAAAACCCTAAACTTTGCCCACAATGATAAATTTACCCAAAAAAATTTTTTGTGAAATAAAAAATCCCAAACTTTCCCAACTGTGACACATTTATCCCAAACTCTGTGGCCAAAGGCATTTTCGTATTTTAATTTTTTTCTTTTCTTTTTCTTGTCTTTTTTTTCTTCTTTCCCCTTATTCTCTCTTCCCCTGCCACCCATGGCGGAGGGAAGCCAGAGTCAGGGGAGGACCGCCATCATCGTCATTGGGCGAGGGTCACCCTCGCCTGGGCGGGCAAGGGTGGCCCTCACCTAGATCACGACAAGAACAGCCCTCACCAACCAAAGCGAGGAGAACCCTCACCAAATCCGGCGAGGGCAACCCTCACCTGCATAGGGCGAGGGCAGCCCCCGCCTGGGCCGGATTTGGCGAGGAATGCCCTCGCCCAACGCTGGCGAGGGCGGCGCTGACCTGAGTCCGGCTTCCCTCCGCCGGCCATGGCAGAGGGAAGAGAGCAAAAGAAAAGAAAAAGAAAAAAATTATAAAAAGTAAAAGAAGAAAATGCCTTCCGAGTAAATGTGTCACACAGATACAAGTTTTGGGTTTTTAGTATCATGAAAAAAAAATTGGGATAAAATTTGGTGTTTTTGGTGGATTTTTCCCTACATATAATTAACAAAAAAGGAGCCCCACACGCGATATAAGACCTAGGGCAGAACATGTTAGAAATTTACACCCAAAAGCTCAAGCTGTTAACTTGGGAAAGAGGACGTATATATGAAGTCGAAACAGACCCTATAAACAAAGACATAGAATGCGACAGAAAGTGCAGGAACGTGCTGATAGTATTCGCCATATATTTGCATGTTAGCTTTAGATGTGCCTCAAATTATTGTGTAAATTAATACCTACAGCCACCTGCACAGACTTAGAAAATTATACAGCGTTCTGACTAGAAAACCAAAGATGTAGAATCAAACGATAGCCAAAGCAAGAAGAAAAGATTAGAGGAGTCATCTAGATTATACCCAATAAGCAGATTGATTTCTACCCCACTTGATACCTAATATTCAACCATGAGGAAGACTAAATTCTAACTTACCTCATCAAGTGTATCACCTCCCTTCACAAGAACAGAGTAACAACACTTCTGAGATCTCCCATTCACCGTCTCCTCTCTTTCGTCTATGTAAGCAACCCGTAGAGAAGGATACCTAGAATATTTTAGTATCATTGATATCCATCAGCCACTTTGGAACTTTCTGTTGATTACTATTGAAGTGACATCCTTAAAACTTACATCAACATGAGGTTCAACACGTTACTGTAACAGCTTCTCTCTTTAGCATCACTGGACTTCTTTTGATTCCCATAAAGTTGGCAAGAGACAACATAGGTGAACTTCAAATCAGCCAGAGCCTGTGCATGTTCTGTGATTGCCTCATCATTTAGAGCTGCAACAGAGACATTGAGTCTTGATTAGTATCTGGATGCCACTTCTTGTAGCAACTTTCAAACAAGGACAAATCAAAAGCTGTAAATCTGCATTTCTTTCTTTCATGTTAGATGACTAACCGTTATCTCCAGCTAATTCAAGATGGCATTGAAGTTCTAGAGCTTCCCTGTAGTACATCATCCCTCTCACTAGCAGCAAATGCACATAGTAAGAACAGTCGCAAAGCAAGAATAAATATGACTTACAAGCATAGTATATGCTTCCAGATATATAAATTCTCAACCTGTCCTAGCCAGAGTCTGCCCTCTGTAAGAGACCCAAAAACGTGTCTCCCGTTCCATCTTGTCCTTCTCTACTTTTCCAAAATTTGAATCTTTTATCCGTTCAATAAAATTGGTCCAATCATCTAGATTGCATGGCACAAGGCATCAGTCAAATTGTATCAAGTGAACAAGTGAATTATAACATACCAAAGGGCAAACTTGCCTGGATAGATCTTCTGCAGGTAGAACAAAGTTGTGATTCCATCCTCATTTTCCTTATTAAGCTCGTCCGTGGAATAGATGACATCTTCTTTGTAATATGGAGTCAAGACACTGACCAAGACGTAAAAGCAGAGGAGAGCCCAAAAGAAAATGATAAATAGGTATCTATTAAACAACCATCTGGGACACACGCACATATATATCGCGCGCCCATGCATATATACAGAAAAATGGTAAAATGGAGCTTGGAGGTTCAGGAGCTTCGATCCCTATAATCTTTACATAAATTAGAGAAAATATCATAATGCCACCAAGTCGAACCTAGGATATCTCTTTATTATCATGAGTAATTAATTAAACTGGATGTGTTTTGATAAAATAGCTAATAAAAGTAAATAGATCCATTTAATTTTTATTTGATTTCTCAATCAGTAGTCATACATGATTGAAATGTTAGCATCACCATCTATTAAAAAATTGTATATGGTCATATCTAGTCTTTTCAAGTCATCAATTTATCTCTAAATATCTATAAGCACGACCATGATTTCACCTCAAAACAACTACACATTTTTAGAAGATATGAAATTAAAAATGTCATGATTCTTTTTTAACTATGCCAATGAGAAGCACAAAAACTGCATGAATAGTGATTGGATTTCCAACTTTCTTTTTTAATCTATAATGGCAGCAGTGTTAATATACTGCATAAAAACTCTGTCTATAGCAAAAGCAAATCATTCTATCATCATTTATTATCAATGAGACTAAATTGTTAACTTAATGCGATTTCCAGCAACTGAATTGAACAAACAAGGTTGTCTCTTTCGATGAAGCATTATCTATTCATGTAAAAACAGACCTGAAGGGCAGCATTTTGCGCACTGTCGGAGCACCTGGCATTTTCATGAATAAAGAATTAGCAAAGAAAGTGATGCGCCGACGAGCTTCCAAGTTTGAAGGCACGTTGATGGCAGATTCCTTGACTGTTAGAAGCAAATGGAGCCGAACGACCTAGAAGTCAAAGAATTAGATTTTACTTACTGCGTAATTATTTGTGGTTTCTCAGACAAAAATGAGTCAAGCACACCTTTTCTTTGTAGTTTTTCTGTTGTACAAAGCCAATGTTGATCTTCTCAAACCTCTGCTCCTTTCTATCATTTTTCGTATGGTGGGGGCCCTGGGGGGTATCAATATCCAGGATCCTACAAGCAGCACAGTCAATGACACAAACGTTTTGCATCAACATAAACAAGCATGTTTGTCAGAACTTACCCATGCCCATTCTCCATGACATCCTCGGTAATTATCTCCATGATGTCTTGGAGGATATTGATTATCTGGGATTTGTACACTGTTGGGTCCTCATGCTCACTTAGCTGCCAAAATAACAAAAGATGTTAAGAAGTGAGATATTCTTGAAACTGAGCCAATTGGAGGGAAGAAAAGAAAATGATTCAACGGTCAGTCCTCCAAGAATAATTTTATATTCATGCATTTATTGAGATTAAAAAACTGAAGTTAGATATGGGGGACAAAAACACTTACCAAGATGGTCAAGAATTTCTCCAACTTAGTACTGAGCAAAGGCAATTCACTTGTTTTAAATTCATGCAAAAATCTGCGATGTTCTATGCTCATATCTACTTGATAACAGATTTCCCTTATGATTCTGTAAAAAATGAGAAAAGCACGGTTTCTCAATAGCCTTAACAGAAGAAAAATTGCCACCAGTATGATACGACATATTAAATATGGAGTTACAGGCTAAAGTATACGTAAGTTTTCTCACTTACACTCTGTCAGCTTCAGTTTCCAGGAGGCCATATATGATGTCCCGGAGAGTCTCATAACATTCAATCACTGCTGACTGCATATAAGGATCGTTCTTTATCCTCCTAAACAAGTCATCATCCTCCTTGCCCTTAAAATCTTTTGCCATGTCCAATGCTATCGGAATCTTTTGTATGAAAGAATAATGACAAGAAACCTGAATTAGAGCAAATAGATGAGTAGAAATCAACTTGTGAAACTATGCATACCTTGCTAGCAAGCAAGAAAGGAGGCCATTGCACAACAGACACATCAGTTGAAGAAGATGGTACGAGGAGCAAATCTCTTTCTCTGGATTAATCAGCCAATGGAAGTGTCAGAGTATCCGTTTGACGCAGAAGACTGAAACTAAAATTGAGGAAGTGGAATTAATTCCTAATTATACCTGTCGCTAATTAGGTCTTCCTCTCTCATAGTCTGAATAAATTTGTTCCACATTCTTGAAAAGTTTGCGATATTTTTCCTCATTATGGCGTCATCCTACCATGGAAAAGTAGAAACGCATCATAAACATGATTTTATGAGATATGCCACCCTAAATCTATGAAGTGGCCAACAAAAAAGGAACTTATTGAATAAAGATTCTATGAATAAACATGGAACATTAGATCAACCAACAATTGGATATACCTGTTGCCTCCTTCTGGCTTTCTTAGCATGCGATGATGATGGTGATGATGGCAAAAGATGATCACTAAAAGCTTTGGGCACGGTATCAAATCTGGACCGCAACATCCCTAGTGTTCGTATCTTAAGAAAAGCAAGAAGGTATCATAAGCAAGGAGAAGTATATAGTATCCTTAAGCATAAACCTAAGAGCTAAATTGTCTGTGTCATAAAAATTGGAAATGCTTCAGGCATTCTATTTTTGCAGGAAGAAAGAATTGTCACTCACCTCGCCTAAATGGCTAAAAGCACCATGAATGCCACCAAAAAGACTAGAGAATATGGCATACCAAATTTGTGTATCCATAAAATAGACCTGAGAACATATCGCACAGGGCATATTGTCATTAAATACGGCATACCGCTAGATCGGGATCATGACAAAACTACCCAGTCTGCTTACAAGAACTATAGGGGCCCATATTGCAATAACAACTCCAACGTTATGTGTCACTGCAGCTGCAGATGAATATTAGCAAAGGCTTTTTCCCCCAGTTAGAAAATACTAGAAACATCGCAAGAGTTAAAAGAAAACTTACAATGTGGAAAAAACTCGTGCCATTGATAATTATCCAGATGCATCTCCAAGATTAATTGTGTTGGTCCAACAAGTGGTGAAATCTATGCACAAAATACGCATGGTTAAATCTTTTAAAGAGAAAAGTGGAGAGCAGAATGCTGCAGAGTAGCTACATCTCCTGAACCACCAGAGCTAACAACATCCACAATCACAAACGCTCCAAAAACAACGACCCCACAATCAACAAACTGGATAAAATTTCCCTTTATTCTATGGACATGCTCAAAACTATCTTGACACGGTATCAAGGCAACACTCAGTTATTCCACCAACGATGCATGCCTTGAAACAAGACTTGGAACCTCTTTCAGCAAGCAACTAATATGAATTTCTAGATGACACATTAAAGTTTATATAGCTTTGATCAAGACTGGTGTTTAGTTAACATACTTATGTACTTATATCTCCCTGTATGTGATTATTCAAGATTTATTCATCACCTATTGTGCCATTTATGTCGTCCTTCAAGTCAAAATGTCGTACTAAATCTGTGATAACTTATTCTCAAGGAAAGCAGCATCATCTGTGAAGACAAGAGTGCCAGTACTTCCATCAGGTGGGTATCTCTCCAATCTGTGACCTATTTAAGGTGATCGTTTGTGTATTATACACTAAACTTCTAACATCAGAAAGGTTAAATGATGTGATAAGAGAATTGATTCTAGCTCGATTGCATCAACTTTCTTCAAGCAAGTTTCACTGTTCAATTTTACCGAGATAACAAAGCCAGGAGTTATAGACCTTATATGATCTTTAAGTAAGAAAAGCAAACCCCACATAATCCAAAAAACTATAACTTGATAAAAGATGATAACACCTCAACATAGTAGCTGAAAGCCAGCTTGCAGACAAGCAGCATGATCCAAAACATGGTGTACCTAAGACACAAACAAAACAATGTACGATCAGCAAAGACACTCATATAAAATATAAAGCAGCACATATCTTTTTACTTAGGGTGATAGGTCTATGTACGAAGACTGCACTTAAGCACAAACTCAAGAACTAGCCAAGAAGGTTTGTCCTTGAAAATAAGAAAAAGAAGACAGTGCTGACATAGCAAACATTGTTTTCAAAATTAAAACAAATCAAAGCACAAATACACAACATATTAATCAGAGCAATTATCTTCTTACTTCAGCAGTGAAAATATGTCCTCATGCATGCCTCTCCCCACATAAAGCTTTGGCTGCATAGTATGAACATTCATTTCAGGGGAAGAAAACAAGATAATGCAAACAAGTGAGTAAGGCCCTTAGTAGCGAAGTGGTAGTCTAATCCATCTACTTGCCTGAGCCCACCACATAAGAACAGTAATAGGGAACATACTTGAACGCTCCATGGTCCTCCTTAAGTAAGGAACGAAGAAAAGTATAGCAGCTAACACATTTGGAATCATATAAATTGCAATGGCATAATAAAAGAGCGACTGGTTCCTCCAATCTTGACCCCAGGTGCTGAAAAATTTCAGGACTCCTGTTGGATACTGCACTTGACTAAAGTAACTAATTGGCAGAACCACAGCCCAAACAGCTGCCATTACAAATTTCAGAATGTATCGGAGAATCTGCGAATATCTCATGCTTTTCCAGGCATTTAGACTTAGAATTATATCCAGACTTGCTGCAGAAGAGGAAAGGAAGAAGGCGGTGTCAGTAATGATTGTATGCTACGTGGCTCTTTTAAAATTTGCCAATACATATGCAAGTAGTCAAAACGGGTCGAGGATGACATATTACACGGTAACTACAGAGATATATTATAACAAGATCTTTCCTAAGGATTGCCTCTAAGATTGACATATAAAACTTGAGATAGCTAGAAACGCCTTCTCCTTATCACAACGATTGGATTTGCTGCATTCTCTATAAAGAAGGCTGCAAGGCTAAGCAAATATTCTCCTTCCTAAGGCTGAACCGGTTTTGGAAAGTCCTAATGATAAGTAGATTGCAATATAATGAATTTTCAAATGGACTTGCCCACATAGTAAAATCTTTCATAAAGAAGTGGACCATTATCTTCTTTTTTCGTAATACTCTGATAATACCTTCTTGAATTCTGCTCGATGACTTTGATGGCTTGATGGAATGGAGATTCCCTCAAATGTTACACAATTATGTGAGTATTCTCACACTATCTATTACAAACTTTTGGTTACAGACATATCAATCCCTCTTATATATTGGGCTTATTCTGTTTCACTCTTGATTATTTTAATTCTTCTGTTTCTCATGCAGTTTTGTCGGAGATGATAGAGATTGGAGAGGCATCAAACAGGAAATCACTCTACAAATCGTCAAAGGTACTCCTCGATTCTCTTCTATATACTTTATATTATGCAAAAATAAATTTGATATGAATCGGCTCCTAAAACTTTATGTCAATGAAAATTTACATTCTAAATCATAAAGAACATGAATTGAGGTAACGTATGATGTCCACTGGGGATGCCGAGGCATGTCTATAGTACGCGCTGACATTAATCATGACAATATATTGTCCCCTTTTGGGTATATGAAGCATGACATTTTCCCTTTTTCTCAATTTGAGAAATATGAATTTGAATATGATATTTTTTTTTTCTGGCAAAGGAAATGTTGGTATTTTTTCACTTACTATCACAAAAGATAGGATATCAAAATCACTTTGTCTAATTAAAATGCCAGTCACATTTGACTAGTGATTGCTGATTTAAGTGTTTTTACTTTTTGTATAGTGAACCTATGCTCTACTCCAAAACAACATTATTGTGAAAGAAGAGAAAGATTTGTGTGCCTCATATTTTTTTTTTAATTATTTGTATTTAACTAACAAGTTTCTGCTTCTTTTTTTCAATTTACAAAGTTGTGGCCTGTATAAATAAATGGGTTTGATGACCTCATATACGATGAGAAAAGATGATGAGAGTTTGTCTGAACTTTTCCTTCCCATCTTCACCTTCCCTTGATAGTAAATTTTTTATGCTCATTTACATACTTAAATATACATCTTCTTTAATCTTATTCATTTAATTATCACTCCATTTGTTTCTAATTTCTTTTTCTGTTTGCAAATGCCCACTCCTATGTTGCTGAGAGAATCGAGATATTTATGTTTTGTCGATGTCCACATGTGATGTGGACGTATCTTTATTGGTATGTATCTACTTTACAGGACAAATGAATTATTAGGTCTTCATATTTAAGAATTTGTTCTACTCCCACCCTTTTCCTCAATAATAAGATTACCTCTAACTACGTCTTGGACATATTATAGAGATATAGTAATAAGTTCTACACATTTCTATTTAACTTAGGTCAACTTTTATATTGGTCATTTCGTTGATATTTCAATTAAACGTGATTTTTATCATATCATGGTTATCCTGCACAAAGCGCTGGCTAATGTCTAGCCTTATTTTATATGTAGCATAAACTAGCACAGTCAGTCTACGGTAATAATGGAGAAAGATACATAATGTACAAACATCACCATACCCCTCAGAAAGTTCAGGAAAGCATGAGTTATGAAGATGGTCAAAACTTGTCTGTAAACATTCTCGTCGGAGAGAGCAGTGACAGACCCGCTAAATGCAACAATTACCATGGCCTGAACCAAGAAAATGGAACTTGGTTAATTTCTTGCAGAGAAAGTCTACAACATTATGCTGCTCAACGTCAAGGCTACCTGGAGTGCCAATATAAGGAATATCCACATCCGATCAAAACTTCTGTAGAGGTGCAAAAAGGTGCGAACTTCCACAAAATTAGTTTTGGGTTGCTTCTTCCGAGGAGGACGCTGGCTGACACGCTGCAATAATATAAGTATATACATCACCATGGGTTCTTTCTTTTTATTGACCAGGATCAACATGGGTTCGTAGACATGCCAATCAGAGAAAAAGATCAATTTGTGGTATTTCGTTGTGCTCCATCCCCTAATTTCTCGATTTCCTCATATAATTTGATAAACCACGAAACTTCTAGATGTTTTCTTTTAGAAAAACGTCGTCATTTGCATAATCTCGGTTAGCCATTATATCCATGTACGTTGTCAAAGAAGCTAGCTTACTATTCGCACTAGTAAGATTGCTCCTGATAGCTACAGTGCTGAAAAAGCAAAAGATTCAGACGTATGGTGCACACAGAAAGTGCAAACTGGGCTCAGACTTTATAATTCGAAATTCACTACATCCCTGGAGAGAAGAAGCTACTGAAATCTATTTATAGCTTCATCACTACCTATTTGATAAAAAATTTAAGGCATTCGAATCAAACAAGCTGTTATATTCTGACGATGCTATGTTCCCCTTTTGAAATTGGGAGTTTAAAACACAGAACCAATGCTTAAAGGAGTCAACACAGTGCCTATTGGTGAATGCCCATAAACTAGAGTAGTGATGCAATCACTTTCCTGAACTATAATTTTCAAATTCACCCAGTCAATGGAGAGAAGGAGCTATTAAAATCTGTGTAGAGATTTTATTGAAGCCAATTTTATCCAATATACAGGGATTCCTATCAGACAAGCATTTTAAATTCTAACAATGCTGTGTTGGCCTTTTGGAAACGGGAAGGACACGGAACCACCGCTTAAAGGAGTTAAGCAATGCTTATTGCTGAATGGCCATAATCTGGCAAAGAGATGTAATCACTTTCCTGAGCTAACCTTTTAAGAAAATGGAAACGGGGAGAAAAATCTGATGAGAAAGGTCTCAATGGCACTGCTAAACAAAGCCAAGGTTCCAGAAAAGAAAAATTCTTTGAAAGCTTGACTGCTCGGCCAATTATCATTGTGTTATCTAACAGGTTAACCAAATTGGAAAGTGGTTTCTGGTAACATTTTCCTTGTTTAGCTAGTAAGTCATATATATATATATATATATATTAGTGGACAATGAAGAGTCACAAAATTGAGTGGCATCCAATCTCCCATGGCCATAAGTTGGACACAGAATTGACGCAAAGAGCTGCACACAGCATGCATGCACGCACGCAAGCACACACGCGCAGAGGGAGAAAAAGGAGTACAGCATTTGCAGTTTGAGGTTCGTCTGGCCCAAAGAAATCAGCTTTCGTATTCAACGGCCAGTCTAGATCAAAACACTTGTCGGACCTGAGGGAATTGAAATGTGAATTAACTGACTTGCTTCTGCCAGTGTCATAAAAGTATTCATGCTCAAAAGATATTACCAGAAGTACTCGTTTAGGTCATCATAATTTCTCCATCTTGAATGGCTTGCCTTGCCTCCTTTGTTTCTCTTAGCTTCCTTTAACCATGATACTCAATTTTCAGATCTCAACATGGCAAACAAAAATTTGAGGCATCAACTGACAAGGAACATACCTTGCGAAGGACCTCATAGAAAGGGGTTATTACATCCCTCAAAAATGACTCTTCATCAGGTGCTGCCGATTTATACGTTTCTCCAGTAACTGCATGAACATTACCTTTCAAGATGACAGAAACATCATCCGCCATCTTGTTCCATTGGACAAAACGGAGGTTAATATTACATAACCAACAAGGGAAAAAAACTTGCTAGTAAATGCATCATATACAAGAAAGATAGGTTTGACTTTCAATTGCAACACTTTTCAACAGAAGAATCAACTCCATTAAGAAAAGTTATGCCTTGTCTTTACTCCATAGGAAAAGCTACTTGGTTTCTTTGCTGATCAAAATGTAAGATCTGCCGCATTCTTCTCCAGTAGTATGTAATACATCAATTCAAAGATGTGATCGACAAGAAGAAAATCGGTGACATGTTATTAGAATGCGATTGAAATACAAACAAAAATTTCCAAGGTTGCAATTTTGCTCTTGACAGGTTCATTTCAATGGCTGATTAAGCAGATTTTGCTTCAGCAAGGAAGAGATTATCGAAGTTGGGCACAATGATGGATAAGCACCATATTGAACGACCCGATTATCCCAAAGAAAATTGTCTAGTAGTTAGATGGAACATAATCAGCTTTTACTCTAGCTGATTAAGCAGATTTCTTCCTTTAATAGCAAACTCCAAATATGTTTGAGATGACTTCTATTCATAAAAAGTAAACATAATATGTGCCTTGGGATAACTAGAAAGGACATAGATATTGAGATAACCATAGTACGCACCCTGTGAAAGATATAGCAGAGACATTCAGGCATAAATCGAACATTTGAAGCTTCACCCCATATTAGAAGATAGAGCGCGATGTAGATAAGTTGCAACCGTTGAAACTGTTGCAACTGTTGTCTGTCAGGATTTGGGGGGAGAATCCTGGAGGAAAAATTGTGGTTTGCCAAAACATTGAGAAGACTTGCAAATTGGTTATCCCATGGCATATCAGACGGTGATTGTTCCTTCTCAATTTTCAAATGAAAGATTTATGTGATAGTACAGCAGAACAGCTTACGGGAGATTTTGGTTCTGATGAAGATAATTACACCAAGATCGATAGTTCTTGAGAAGTTTTTCCATCAGCTGCATAACAGTGTCATCATTCAACTGCAGGAGGCATATGTCCAAGATTGAATCACACCTCATTTTTAAGTGAACTCTGCTATTTCTATATAAACCTGTGCAGATAAATGATGTACATACCTCAGTGAAAGCCTTCCCCTCAGTGAAATCCTTCTCCTTTCTATCCCTTATCTCCATGTTGGCAAGTAAAAGAATTAAATGCTCCCTCTGATTTGCCACATTTCCTTTCTTCAGCAACAAGATGAGGATCCACATTTAGTCAGATGATGTATAATTTCCTTCATTAGAGATTCCAGAAAGCAAAGGTGACCTATGAAACTAATTAGAAAGGTCAAAAAGTGATAAAACTCTATTCACCTTTGAGAACCCACGGAAGGCTAACTCCACTACATAGTGTTGACTAGGCTATATAGGTAAAAATGCACCTTTCCACATGAGACATGTTATTACTTCGTGTATTCAAAATACAAATGCTAGAAAAGCCATAAGATCCTTGACATAATAGTTAGCCAAAATCAAATTTAAAGCCCAACGTTTCCGGTGTCATTTGCAATATTAACGTCAATAACCTAGACCAAACTAGGATTTCAAGGTTCATATGTTTCAAGTAAAACAAACAGCAAGACGATTTTGTAAGAAACATACTGTAATGTGTAACAAAATGTTAGATTGGTAATTCTCACGTTTAAGTTTGTGAAACCACTTATCATGATTCAACTGCAAAGGAATGGGCCAGATAATTCGGGCGATTCAAGTTCTTAGAAATGTTTTCAAAACCAAACGGGTGTGAAACCGAGAGGTTGGCAATTCGCAAGATAGACAGTGAGATCATCTGAACCGTTCAGTTTAGTTAAACTGAGTCAAATATGTGATATAGTGAAGTAATCACACAACTGATTGAGGTCAGAGCGCGTGCACTTTTAGCTCTTAGAGATCGAGGATTCAGTCTCCGCAACACCAGTGGGCATTCTTTCTTTGAAGGGGTTCAGTTTTTTTGGTCTAAAATTATCAACACAAATAAGTTGCATGTGCAGCTGGAGAAGATCTGGGCTCAAATCAATGGCAGGGCGCGGTTCAAACCCCACCTCAGCCACATGTCCTTTACTTTCCACATCGTCAAGTGACCAGTTCAAACAGACCAGTCCGGTCCGGTTTCCCAAAATTTGGTAGTGGGCCAAACTTGCCACATGGAAAGGTTGGTAGACATCATTTAATTATAATATTGCGTTCTGCTATTTCCAGCATTACTTGAGCAATAACAAAAATTTTCTTTATCATTGTGAATGGTGGATAAGCCACCTTTTCTCTTGTACAATATAAACAAGTGAGAGTACTTTCGGCACACTATGGGGTCGGAGATTATGCGCAGCCCTAGAATCAGCTTGCTAAAGGAGGACCCGAAGCAATATCAAGGCACAATAGTGGATTCAAATTATAATAGGACGTTCAAGACAAGTTTTACCTGGAACCCAAAAACAGATGAAAGCCAATCAAGTATATCAGTGTTGGACTGGCTGCTCTCCTTTGGCATTTCCAAATTATCCTCCTCAACGTTTGGCCCTTCAGGAGTTGGGAGAATCGGAAGAAGTTGCACACCGTCGCGTATGGCCTGAAGGGCAGCCTTAATCTAGACTTTACATAAAACTTGATGAGTAATACAGCCCACTGCTGAGAAAATCCAATGCAAAACCTTTCATAAATTGAAAATTTACCTCAGGAAGTTCCATAATTGCAGGTTTAACCCCAATTGCATGTAATGGCAAAATGTTATAGTGTACAGATTGCTCTTTTTTTCTCTCAACTTCTTCAGCATACCTTTTTGTCTGTAGAGCAAAAGCCAATTGCAGATACCATTATTCAGTGCTTGCCACAGAGAAGAACACAAAGATGAATGCAGGCTAGGAAACTAAAACTCTTTCACTGGAACCTGATCATCAAGCTTTGAGGGATGCACCACGGTTGTCAAAACATCATATAATACTGTAGCAATCTGATATATCTTTGCCATTTCTTCCCTTCAAGAATTAAGAGCAAAAAGAAGAATCAATAAAGTGAAGAGATTCGTTGGCAGTCAATCAAATAACAGTAGAGCCTTACGGCTTTTTGGTGTATTGGGCATCTTTGATATTGTTTTCATAGAACATCTGGTAATACAACTGGATTTCTTTAGGATCATTTCTGGCAAGCTGAAAATGCGTCTCTTCTTCTTCCTACAGAATTAGAATGTCAGACATTAAACAGTTTGCATACAAGTTACAACCCAGTCCCTCTGCTGGTTTTTCCCCCACCAAGGCTAAATTCTGTGACGTATTGTGCACATAATACAAACAAGAAATAGGAAGAAAATAATATAAACAATTTTCCCTACAAACTATAAGAAGAAATGGTGACTGATGACGAGAATGTAATATCATTATCAAGAGCCAATATGCCTAACAGCATTGGAGCAACAGCAGGGCCATAGACAAGTAAAAGACATTTCAAGCTACCAAGAATAGTGACATCTGGATGCTCTTTACATTCAAATGCCTTGTTAGGCTGATACCACTACATCCTCCCTTTTTCTAACCGTCAACTTGAATGATAAATGGCACCAACATATGAGGTTATTTATAAGTCAGCATCCCATGAAATTGGCCTTCCAGTTGCAAGATTTAGGTTAGATATATCCAACATCATATGACTTGTCAGGATTTCCAAGAAAACTTCAAATGAGAAGACATAGAAGTACATAACATTTCAGGAAAAAAATTAAAAAAATATATATTATACATAACATTTCAGGAAAAAAATTAAAAAAAAAATTATCTCAAAGGATCATGCACCAATTAATGCTGACAAACTTTGGTCTCAGTAGTTCAATCCCCTGATTCAGGGATCAACTAACCATAAGTCGAGCAACTCTGACGTCAGATCAAGTCATTGAGTCCGTAGTGCTTAGGACAAGAGTGGCCTAGGGACTAAAAATGGTGCAACTGTGGGTTATGATTGTTGTACAAGTGGTCAGGGAGGTTTCCGGACGAAAATGATAACCCTCGAGCACCGATTGCTACTCTATGTATATGCAGTTTCAGGGGGCTTTCTATAGTCTATGGTCCCTCGAAGAACCAATCCTCAAGAATTGGAAGCTGTTAGATCCCTAATGAATAGATCTTGGCTGTTCATTGAAAATCCATTAAGAGTTTATGCATGACAGCACAATGTATGGGAATTACGACATAATACACTTGGGCATGATGGTGGACAGGTCCTCAAGGGGAACATGGAAGCCTCAACGACTTCAGATATGGCTTGGTTAACTCAAATACCGCACAGTACTTGAGAATAAGTCTTGGGGAGTGTATCAGTAAGGGTTGCAATGCCACAGTTTCATTTCTAAATCTGTCACATTCAATAACGAAGATATTCAAAGGGCAAATTCCTGATAACTGTCTGGAGTGATTGATTAACTTCTTCTATTGATCTACAATGTTTGTTCTCTATTGCAAAGCTACTTCTCTCTATCTGGAAAATTAGTACCAGTTTTCACTGGTGTTCTAAATCAGAAGCCATCAAAAAGCATGGGAGATTAAGAGACCCATTTTGTTCTTTGAAAGACCATTTTCCCAAGCAGAAGATATGAGGATGATAAAGCTTTATAAAACCTCACAAAGGGCAAATATTGATGTGGAATTTTATTATGGGGCTCTCAATAATATGTGAATATTGTAATCACTTTCCATGGAAACATAAAGAATGCTAAAGCTCCATCAAAGGTCTGTTTCTTTTTCTTCTTTTTTTTCAATTCTGAACTGTGATTCTAGGTAACAATAAAGAAAAAAATACAACCTGAAGCTTAGGAAAATTGCAATGGTCAATTGGTTTTCTCTGCAAAAACAATTGGTACATCTGCTTATTCAGTGGTTGCTGACATTTATCACATTGTTGGATCTTTTGGCAGGGATATCTTGAGTCATGCCCTACTGTAATAAATGCAATCTGAAGCTGGCAGGCATATCAGTCGGTTTGGGCAGAGACCGTGGAACTCAGTGCCATTTTGTGTAACATGGAAGATCTAGTTGGAGAAAACAGAAAGGTTTTCCAAAGCTGATTGCTGTTGCTGACAAGTCAGCTGTGGAGTGATATTCTGCTTGATTGTATAGCTTATTTTATATTTTCTGATACCGTCCTATGTATATACATCCAGTCTAATGGGATACTCCTTGTTTATGTCTGACTCAACTCAAACAATCTACAACTACAAATCCATGGTAATATCGCTCAACATACATCCTGATAGCTTAGTAAATGTGAAAATGCAGTCTCTGGCCAACAGATCTAACAACCACAGTCACGTTTGTTAGTTTAGCTGTCACAGCTTGAAAAGACAAAATGCTTCACTGCTAGTGACATGATGTATAAATGAACTTCATTGATGTTTCATCATTCAGCAATGCCGCCATAACAGGCCAAGGGACCTCATGAACTAGGAAAGATACCTTCTCAAGCCTGTGTAAGAGATAAGTCTTAAACTGGCGAACACCCCGTCCAGCTGATGTTGGATCCATCGTATGAGCCTTCTCAAATGCATGAAAGCGACCTAATAGGAGAGATAATGCAAGGAAAAGGAGAATTTTTGTTGCATATTAGGAAGAGAACCATGTTTAAAGTCCAACTGATGCAATTTCAACCTTGCCATGCAACATCATAATATTTGTAAAGAAGGCACTAAGAATAAGGTAGACCACTGAGAAAGATTAATGAGCATGCAGGAAAACCATCTAATATCTGCTCCACTCTTACAATTATTAAGACCCAGCTTCCAATGACGGACAGAAGTGAACAGCATAGACAGAATTTTCATAAAAGAAAGATGACACCATTGCTGTTCTCTCATTAACAAACTGTTAGAGCTTCCGCAGTGACTCAAACCAAGTCATGTTACAGCTTCACATTATCTATCTCTCCAACAATTACAATGTTCATATCGACTGTATTCTTTAGACACTTATCGTGGCTACTTTGGTGTTTGAATAGTAATCATTTGTGGCTCTAACATAGAATTCCCTGTTTTGATGGTAAAGAGAATTGGACGGGTAGCGCACGAAGAGCTATTGTCATTAATTATGTTTAAGCAAACTATAATGTCACTTGACCTATAATTGTAAATAGGATTCCTTTTTACGAGCTCATAAGAAGACATATCTTGAGCATAGACTTCGAAATTGACTTTCTTCCAAACTTATCGAACTTATATTAGATAGATTCAGCTAGAAAATCAGATATTACATAAGAAACTAGACAATATTACATAAGAAACTAGACAATAGATGTTAGACTAAATTATAAGAGAGTTCTATTCTAAGAATACTCAGCCCATTTTCTCTATCAAACGTCATTGTTTGAATGCATTAGGTAGCATATAAATGGGAACAACCATACAGCTAATAATCATCAAGTATATTATGAAATATAACCGTGGAATTACGTCCTTCTTCCACTTCTTCACTTTGCGTATCTATTTAATCCCTTTCATCTAATTCATGTCATCCAAACCCATTAAAATTTGGTAAGTAAACTCTTCAGTCAACAGCTGTTACATGTTTGTTTTTTTTTTTCCAAAGCTAACAATGCCCATAAACTAATACTCTCTTGGGTTAAATTTCAAGTTATTTGCCGGAAAGGTCGACGATTGAAGTCGCTTGATAAATGACAAGGGAAGAAGAAAATCAAGCACGCACGAGGTGTGAACAACGATAGAGACATAATCAAAATTCGACAACCACGACTTAGACAGTGACTTGTCCTGCAAGAGTGTTCATTGTCTAAGTCGGTCGTGAGAAAAGATTACTCTTTTACAGTCGAGAAACAACTACATGGCATGGCATTCTTGTCTGACTCCACCGAGTCGCCTATGAAAATTTTGGCCATCGAACGAACCGAACAACGGGAAACAGGGGATCAAAGGACCAGAAAGAGAGAGGAGGAGGAGCTTACACAAATACGCGACCCTCGGGTTCTCCTTCTCGACCTCGTTGGCCACGCGGAGGATTGGCGCGATGGCGGCAAGTGAAGAGGGCACCAGCTCGCTGTCCACGGCGGATGTGTCCTCGTTCGGCAAGTCGGCCATCATCGGCGGCCCCATGGACGGCTTCTTCGACAGCGACCGGGATAGGCCGGAGCCCGCCCCCGGCTTGCTCCCGCTCGAGCTCGCCATCCGCAGCGGCGGCGGCGGCGGCGGTTCCCCACACAGACAGGCCCCCTCTTCTCTAGTATCACCCGGCTCCTGCTCCTCCGGTGGCGGCGGTGGTTCGTGTCTCTACAGTGCCAGCCAGCGTCCAGCGATCGGGCGTCGTCGTCGTCGTCGTCGTCGTCGCCCTCGGCTTGCGCGGGTCTCGAAGAGAGATGTGGACTGCACCCATCGCCATCTTTTCCGCGCACTTATATACGCGCAGAGGGAAGGGGGAGAGAGATACTTTGGGTGGTGAGTGGGGAAAAGGGAGTTGCTCCTGGAGCAAGGAAAGAATGAGAGAATGTGTCGCGCAGAGAGGACTGTTCGGGGCTCCGCCGCCTGAGTGCTTTTGCTTTTTTCCCGCGGCCATAAACAAATGGCGATTATCCAGAGACCGAGGCTTTGCTTTACCGGAAGGAAGGTGGCGGAGAGAGAGAGAGAGAAAGAGAGAAAGAGAGAGACGAGACAGCGCCCCCTCCCCCCCCCATGGCTTTTGTGCTTGGTGCTTTTGTCGAGGCGAGCGAGGATATGCGGCTTCTTTTTGCTTTGTCGCGCGCGCGAAAGTCGCGACCGCGGACGAGGAAGGAAACGCCTCTGCTTTTTGTTCCCCCCCGCGGTTTTAAATCTTCGGTTTATTTCGGTTGTGTTCTCTCCTCTTGTCCGTGGCCTCTCTCGGGTGCTGGGCCTGAGCCTCGAGGCCCTTTTTTCCTCATGTGAAGATGACCCGTGCAAATTGTTTTTTGTCGAAAATCTCATTCAATTCATAAGCACATGATTAGGAATGACACACGAATAATTGTTGAATCATAGCCCAGCACGCCATGCCGTCTCTAAACTTTTAATATGTTCAATGTAGTCCGTGAAATTTTGGTACGTGTTTAATTGAATCCCCGAACTATTGCTCAGCATTATCCTTTTTTGAATTCAAGTTAAGGGAATTTGTAGATTTGGCTTCCAATCCAGTATGTTTAAACGGTGGACCCAAAAAAAAAAGTTACACATGGATCGTCCATGTCAGTTATTCTACTCGAATTAGAATATAAAGATCATTTTAAGTTGTTCAACTAGGGAACATGACTATTTATGTTATTTGATGATGCTGATTATTATGTTTTGATTGGAGTTGAATATTTTACATAGATGATCCACACATGACATCATTTTTTACTCTAGCATTCAAACTAACCAAATTGGAAAGGCGAATTAATGGAAAAATAATACTAAATATTCCGATCTAGATTAAATATTTATTAAAAAATCATGATCAAATTGAACAAATTAAAAGTTTAAGAATGATATTGCACATTTAGCCAAAATTTAGGAGCCATTTGTGAAATTATCCCTACATAGCTCTACTTAACAATAGGGTCTCTTGTCCAGCTAATTAATCGATGACGGTCGAGCAAGGAGTTGTCGCGATTGATGAGATTAATCCGGTGGTCTAACAAACTTGGACATCCACACCACAATGAAAAACGCACCCTCACACTATTGCATGTGGTAGCATTTGCCAATCACAGAATCAGAACTAAATATATTCACCGCATGTCATTGGGTGATTAGTTTTAAGGTGAATAGCCTAGAAACTACCCTATCAAGGTCGACGACAATTTTGGACCCCCGAAATTGATTCTATTGACCCTAAAACCGGCTTGGAAATGACCAGCTAGTTCTATCCAGGAATTAACCGAGTTTTTTTTTTCTCTCGTTTTATTATATATACAATATGTATGTGCGAAGCATGAATAATATTCTTTTTATTGGATGATAAAATGTCCATCGTATTCACTTTCAATAAATGATTTCTATCTTAAAAAAAGAGTAAACCTACTCAAGATTAAGGTTAAACAGTTTGATTCTAGTTTCTTCACTGGAACCAACCTTGCAAGTTCCGGGTGCACATGTAGAATCGGCCTATTTAAAGAATAGAATGTGAAAACCGAACCAATCAAGGCTAGTTCTCGGGTTGAAGAAGCCTGATTGCTCACCCCTACCGTGTTGCACTACTACTGGATTTAATTGCTAGCATAGCTTGAAGATGAAATGCAGGTTGAAACCTCGCATGTCTTCCAAAGAGGCCAACGGTGGTGCATATTTATTAGGCTTTTTGATGTGAATTGTTTGATATTGAAAATGCCATTACCGAACGTAGACTGCTGCTTTTTCCGATGCTGTACGCTTGTATATACAATGCCCGATCACTAGTACGATCACCATAATCTCGCTAATCACACTATATACTCGGATTCTGCGTTGTTTGCTTTTGCCCCCTTTCTGGTCCAATGTTTTACATGTTGGGCACTACAATTACAACACACCAATCGAAGGTGACCCTGCGAGTGTTTGAGGCAACTTTGCTTAAGTTCTTATATCCAATCTACGAACCACATGCTAAGCCAAAAATCCAAGGACAGACCGTCCTCATTCGCCTGTTGCGCGATGCCCCGACTATTGCGCCACTGTATTCCCCAGAGGGGGAAGAGAACTGATATATTCCTCTTCAATAGGAACACGAGCAATTACCAAGCTGATGGCATATTCTTCCAATGCAAGAGGTCTTCCGTCTCCAACTGTGTTTAAGTAGCCACAGTGCCTTTACCAACCTAGCAGGGGCTTACAGTGCATGTGAAGCTAGCGTGCATCTCCATGTGAGGTACATCCCTCGTGCCCCGTATCATGCAACATGCGGAAAAGTTCAGAGAATTCATTTAAAGAAAAGTCGTTCTGTAGAAACATGTCATCTCTTTTGACCAGTCCTGACTCCAGATTGACGGCCCGCCACTTTAGCCCAACATGCTCTGAAACATGTTTCTCCTCGACTCATGATAAAGTGTCATAATCCACGACACGCCATGAACGTCTGATGATTGGGTCACATGCACTTTCTCAAAACTAGGTAAGAGAGAAATATTCTCTTGGTATGAATTTGAATAGCAGAGTCGACTGACTCACGAGAAACCTTAATTCTTAAAGGAAAAAGGGGACATAACCACATTCTGAGGAAAAGGGAGATTCTTCCGTCCAGCTGTTAGTCTATACATCTGTTTCCGTTGTACTCATTAAAGAAGGGTGCGTTGTTTTCGGATTCTTAGAGTCCGAGAACTGTCCCAAATATGTTTGGTCTTGACACCCTGCATCAAAGCCAGAATCATGGCAGAACCCCATTCTTGGTCGCCTGGCATTTCCTTCTCAGAATTTGTCAGCAACGCAAAAGCAATTACCATGCCCGCATGGAACTTCCTTCCAGTGTCTGTGGCATGCAGTCAACTAATGTCTTACTTCCTGTCAGCAATGCGGAAGAGGAAAACATCAAGAAGAGGCTTTAAGCACCAATATTCGCACGCACACTGGAAAAAATCTTCAAAGGGTTATTAACGCGACGCTGCTCCCTAATAAGAAAATGACGTGCAAATTAACATGTTATACTACGGCCGTGTAAACTGACTTGTGGGACTAAAACCAAGTCTGTGGTACGCATGAACGCCCCTACCGCAATGACTCAGTGTATTCGCACAAAGAGAGCATCAAAGAGGAATATTATGAGCTCACAATAAAGGAGATCCCTCACCTGGACTAAAGAAAACACTACAATTAAAATGCCTTGTCAATGGAATTTGACCGATTTTCAAGCCCAAGGCATTCTTAAGAAATACAGAATGCAGAAATGTACAGTGAAGAAGACCTGCATGAGGTGTTTTTAAAAAGAGATCGAGAGCATAGCAACATTAAAATTTTCATACTGTTGAGATTGATATATGAGTACGCTAAGGACCTCAAAGGAATTATTAACAGAGGTGGAGCACCCATTAACTGGTAGGAGGGAGAAAAAGTCCAGGTGGAGTACTGCATATGCCTCATGTTTGAAACTATCCTAAGACACCCGCAAAAAGAATAGTTAATCAGAAAACTGATGGACTAGCAAGCAACCTGGTTTCTTGAACTAGTTGCAGCAGCCGATTGATTGGAGAGGTGTGCAGCTGTTGCACCATAACTTATAAATGTTACTGTTGCATAATCCCCTTGAGTATTTGATGTGATTGGACGTGGCAATTCTCTCATCACCCATAAGAGAAAGGCTGATGGCACTGATGAACCTGGAAACAACCCATAAAATCTACTCAACTCAGCCCAGACACCGGCATCAAAGGAAACGTTAATTCTCCAGAAAAATTCAGACAGGGGAAACTCAATCATAGCCCATCAGCCAGATTCTTATACTAGCGGAATATAAAATAAAACAAAGAGAATAGTTCCGCAACTCAATGCTATGTATTCCCCTAGTAAGACTCAACCGATTTTGGTATAACATAGCACCTCATTCTGAGCGTGGGAAAATAAAAATAAATCTGTTGAAGTTATCAATCTGGCCTGCTTTTTGTATCCAGACACTTCAAAGTAAACTTTTCCTCATTCCCCCTATTCATTCATGCACACCATCAAATTCTGACCTCCACCCCACAACCTCCTCAGGGCTACACAAGAGAGAGAGAGACAGAACTTATACAGGTTGTGTAAAAGCTTCGGCACCTTGACTTTATTTTAAGTTATTGAGAGAAGGCAAACCAATATTATCTTTATTTACCTCAAGCACAGTTGAATTTATCAGAAATGATCCCAATGCTTCCCCCAACCACTATATTTTTCCCAGGGGAGAAAACATTACACAGGAACCAATCTACCGTGGCTATTAAACAAAATTATATCCTATAAATGCAGGATAGACTTTACTTTCCTAGCAAAAAATGGAAAAGATAGACTTTAAGACAGAGGAAATAAACCTTACCAAAAAAAAAAAAAGACAGGAAATAAAAGTACATTTTCCAGATGCTGGCATAGATTGTACAAGAGTCATAACAGTTTATGCATTGTATCATCTAGTTTCAGGCATCTCTTAAGAGGTAGGTAGGTTAACATAAGGGCATCAAATGTTGTACCTATAAAAAAGTAAACAATCAATAGAAGCGGTTGCTTTACTCCCTTAATATCCCAGAGGCGCAAACTATAGAATAGCTGCAATATAATAGCAGATTGAAGTTAGGAAGCCTGGTTGAGAGAAACAATAAGAAACCTGTATGTATAAGCTCAATACATACTGGAGTTTCTGTAGATAAAGCTACTGAAGCCCTCGATGTAAAAGAAATCACACAGACGGCTGCTAAACCACCCACCTGCATCCATAGACAAAATTTCAGAAAAAGTTAAAGGCAAGGCAGAGGATAGTCTGTGCTTATGAGAAGAAAGTAGCAGCCATAAAACTAATTCAAGCTTCTGATAAACTTTGATTTTTGGCTAGCCCAGCACCAACTCTTCGTTTGAAGAAAGGAAGGATCCCAAAGAATCAATCTCCCCCAACTAACGAAGAGATCTTGGCGGAATTGCCAATTAAAAATCCAAGAGAGAGCAGAAGTGCCATGTATATGCTCTCCATGAAATGGGTACCTTATTCAACAGAGAGCACTTAAGAGGAAGAAAAGTGTGATCGACTAGTAACTTACCTTCCACATATCACCTGAAGCACTCTCGGACCGTACTTTACTCAATTTTAAGAACAAAGTGATACCTGAAAAGTGAATAGAGCATTGACACAAAAAGGTATAGATCCACAATACCGAAACAGTTAATCTTGAATTTAAACAAGCTACACCCAAAATAAGCAAACAAAATGGGTGCATTCAACACGTGTGGAATGCTCCAAAAATATCCACGATACAACTTAAACCACTTACTCATAGGGCGAAAATGAGGCATAGTTTCATGAGTATTTTAAGAACTTTTCTTGTCTAACTGATCAGCATTTGATAGATTATCTAACTCCGAGTAATCTTAGTTATTAATAGCAAACAAAAGCAAGCATACACCGGTGGAATTAGTCAAAGTAACCCCCAAAAAAAGAGTAGAGGTTAAAATGGTTAGGCTCTCATAATCATAAAAATATGTCCTCAAAACATGACTCCCTTGATTACAACAGACGTGTTTGACATGAGGAAAGGTTTAAATTAGTGTCATATCCCACATTATTTTATTCTTTTTGTCTTCAATTTCTATCAAGCAATGAATATGAGATGAATTGATAGTGCAATGTATACCTGTAGTCGAAGCTGTAAGGTCCTGTAGCTTCTTCTAATAGCAAGTGTCTGCTTTAAATTTCTAACTAAAAGCATTAAAACATACTTTATGACAGAAATTTACTGGAAGATGATTAAGCATGGTTTCCTGTTATTCTAACTACTTGATGACTAATCATTACCCCAATCCTGAATCAGGAGATTAAGAACAGCATTCAAATATTGACCTGACACCAAGGCTTCTTTAAGTGCCTATAGCAGCCTATCGCTTACCATCAGCAAATGGCCTATTTTAGTTTATACAACATGATTTCTAGGAATGGTTCATATCAGAGGAGAAGCGGCAGAGAGGTAATGTGAAAAGGGCATGAAATTCAGAGGAAATTGTTGCTGTCATACATGCATGACTAGCCCATAGTACTCAATACCATCAAATTGCTTTCGTTCAGTAGCTTTTAGAAAATTCCGCAAGTACCATCAGTCCAAACATAGTCCCATTCTCTAAATAAGATTGAAGTCAGGAAGTAGTGACATATTTAATCACTCATCTCCAACAGGAAGAAAATGATCAAGACCATTTATTTATCGCTTGTCATATGGCATGAATTAAAAGAAAGTAGAAAGTAAGCTTCACCAGAAATTGGTGCCTCACCATAACATACTATAGCTCCCCCAAGTAAAAGAAATGCTACTGCGATAAGCTGTGTATAGATCTGCATGATAATTGCAAGCACTGACAATGAAAAATAGCAATAAAGCAATTGTTTACAATAAAAAGTTACTTGAGAGGAAGCCATGTTAAGTAACTCTATTTTTCTGCTCTCCTAATAATCAGCCAGTGATCCCCAGTAGGAGACCACTTCTCCCACAACCCCCAAAAGAACACAATGAAAACACGTCTCCCCCCCCAAAAAAAAAAAGCCTATAAAAGAAAAACAAAAATCCCCCTCCCAAAACACCAATGGAACACATTTTTTTGTAGACTGCGCAACTAGCAAAAAAGTACCATCTTGTTAAGTAACTTACTATTAGGATATAGAAAAATTTTCAATTGTCCAATCAGTCATAAACCTATTGTAAAAATGTCATTTCAGTCCTAAACTTTCCAATTTAGTCCTAAACCTTTGCACGAAAGTATATTCCTTCCAATCAATTTTCGCCTGAAATCGTTGACATGGCGGTGTGCTACATAGATGGCTCGCGATGACTAAACCACCATGACAGCTATTTCTGGTGAAAAGTGACTAAGGATTACATTGAAAACCCACGCAAAAGTTTAGGAAAGTTTTAGAACTAAATTGGTATCCATACAATAAGTCTAGGACTGATTAGGTAATTTACCCCTTACGTGAAAGGACAGAGAGGTGGGGGAGGGAAATAGAAGAGAACATCCTATAGCTCACCATACCCGAGCAATTGACACAGAATCAATAGGATTCTTCCCATTGCCAATCCAGATAATAACAGCAAACGCTATCATTAGGACAAATGCTAGCATGATAACCTGAGGAAGGCAGATCCGAGTAAGGTGGTATCCAATCAACAGATAAATGAAGATCCAGATTAGACAACAAACATTAATGGATAAAGCTCTTTTGTTTGTGAATCATTTTTAGAAGAAACTAAAGCAGAAATACATTGGTACTTCATCCTGATTTGAGAAATTACTTCAAATGGAACTTTTTCATACCGCAGCAACAAATTTTTGCCGGCCTTCAACTTCAATATTTCTGAATGAGCAACATCTGCAACCGGTTCCCTCATCTGACCAATCTTGTCTGATCGTCGAATTTGCCAACAAGACCTGCTGCATATTATGCCCTTCATTATCTTCACCATCCCCTTCATCCTTTGCCTGATGGCAAAAGTCGACCCTAAAAATCATTGCCCATAGAAGAAGCATATGCATACCAAACAAATTATTACTGAATCAGATAGAAAGACCGGTGTACGTACACTCTTAAGTGAATCTTACTACTTTATTTCAGGTGTGCTTCCAAATGGACGTGCTTAAATTGTGTTTTATAAGGTGGCAAAAGTAAAATAAAATGTGCTAATTTGAGGCACAAAGGAATTTGACCAAGATATATTTAAGCCAAAAGGCCATCTCAACTCTCTAAGGATTGATATAAAGATCTATACTTATCAAAAAGCTTTTACCAAAAAAATTTGGACAGATAGAGCAAAGTGAAGATTAGACACCAAATTGACACGTATTACTTGGATATCCCTCTACCTTGCACATATGACAAGAATAACTAAAGAGGCAAAAAAATATTCTGCAAAGACACATAGGAAAGATCTGCACAGACCACAAGTATGAACTCATTCTAACATATAAGGCATAATGAGTCTTCGTATATTGTGTTTGCGTTGGAGATGTCTAACCACACCGACAAATCCAGTCATCAAAAAATCATGTGCAGAACAAACATCCTGACACCCTAATGCAATAACAAGATATTCTATATCAAAGTTCCTGGCATTAAACGGCGAGACATATCATAAAAACTCAAATTTTACTGGCCTAATGCATCTAAAGATACTGAGAAACTCACCAGAAAGACAGGAGCAGAAGGAATGCTGCTAGAAATAGAATGCTCGGATAGGCTGCAGCATTATTTACACTGTTAAGATGGAACGAAAACATCAAGAGAACCTCTGAAAGAGTGCCAGAGGTAATTAATTAAAACCAGAAAATCATACCCATGAAGATAAATCCACATATTTGGGACCAGCAGATCCATCTCTCACAGCTCGCAACTACTGTAAGGACAAAAAACAAGAAATAACCTGCCAAAAGCCATGTCAAGCTACAATTAAAAGTTAAAACATTATCTTCTCTGGAACTACGGGTAAAATATTCAAAGTAGGTACATCTTCAATTTAATATTCAAAGCAGAAGAATTCCAAATAGCAAGTGCCCAGTTCTACTGAACCCAGCCAAAATAGCTAAAGCACAAATAGATAGGATCAGGAAAAATATGCTATAGAAAGTAGTCACCTCAATGGTTAACTGCATATAGGCTATTTTCCAATTCGTTACACAAAATAAAAATAAAAAAAAGGAAGGAAGGGGGCTCATAGGTAGGACAACTACTAATATTCATAACCACGACCACACAATTCCTTCCAGAGAAATTGACAAGCACAGGTCCTAATTGGATTATTTTCATTCAATGGGAGGTCCTTACATAAGAGGGTCCAGAAGTGCTGGAGGACACGCTCAAGGGATTTGTGTCATATATTGACGCAGACCTACAACGCATGCCTAGCAAGCAAGCCATGATCAAGTGGTTGGAGCCGGTGTCCATGGCAAAAGTTCTAGGCAATGTAGGCCTGAGGTGAATTGGAGTGTCAACGGATACCAACCAACATTAATCGCCCATCTTTATAATGCATGAAAGGATCAAAAGAAAAGATTAGGGTTGGTATTAGCAATGATGCAATCAATCCTTCTATACAGTAGATCTGCATTGTTTCTATGACAAGTCAATAAATAAATGAGAATATCCCTGTCTAAAAGAATCTGTTCTCCATAAACAGACACAATAACCAGCTTTGTAAAGGTACTAAAAGACATATATGCATTGAATAGCAATAGAGTACTGGCAGGTGTTGATTATACACTAAGCTTTCGCAAAAGTTGATAGCACGAAACATAATGCCAGGTGTCCATTGATATCCAAATATTCTACACTACCCGATTGATTGTAGAGTGAAGTTCCATTGAGGAGCATGATTAGACTCAAAAGTTCACTTACACTTCTTGCCTGCCAGACTTGAGTCATATTGGACAGCAGAATTGGGTGCCCAATCGGTTTTATATAAAGTAATGTTGGTATTTTTGCAACACAAACAATGAGTGGAATTACCTAAGTTGGATGACCCAATCATCAGGTGAAGTACCTGCAAAGAACAACTTTCCATCTGATATTGCCCGGTAAAGTGAATGAAAATAGCAAGTGCCGTGCTGACGTATAGATTCCATAATACAACGATATTTGCAATGCAAAAAAACAGTACAATTAATAGTAAGACTTAAGAGGAGCATGATGACCAAACTCCTACACTGTTCAGCAAGTTTAGCAGGTCCATTGGAGCTTCTAGCCCTAGAGATACTGGGAAGTGACATAAAGTAATACTTACTTTCTGACGAGTCCATCCAGCTTCCCGATCTCGTAGATGAATCCGCAAAGCCTGGCAATAAAGCATATGTCACATGCCAAACAGGCTCAGGGAGAGAAGAGAGAGAGGTACAGGGAGACAACCAGTTCCAAGATCAGCAAGTGCAAATTTCGTGAAAGCACATATTGCAAGTTTATCCTGGATGGCATCTATTGATCTAGTCGTCATGACTATATCACTTTATCTGATTCAATTAGTACTTTCTAAAACGATCCAAATCTAACTATGGTCTATGCAGGTCTTCATCTGACAGTACTTATGTTCTAATAAACAACTCCCCACTGCAAAAGATCCAATCCAGACAATATATGACTATAAATATGCTTCATGCAGAAGCATGTGGATCGGTCGGATCGAGACAGACCAGAAAGAGTAAATTCTCCAGCACCTGCCTACCCGAGCACAGTGGATATCAAAACTTGCAAGAGAGCCTCGCTTAAAAATACTCTTAACCCGATCCCTCTGTAGACCCATGGACAGTCTTCAGAGGGACTTCTATCCCCTCTTGAGACACGACGAAAAAGAAGACACTTCGAGGTTCCTCGCACACCGTATCGCCATGAGACGAAACTCCTCAACATGCTCGACAACTAAAAAGACACTCCGATAGTCGTCCTACCGTTTCTCCCTTAGAGGCACGCGGCTCCTAATCCTTAGTTCAAACTACAGAGAGCCTGAATTTTAGATACTCAAACCATCAAAATCCAGCCAGGTGCAGTTACATCGAGAAACGGCTCGAACGGCAGATAACCAAGACAATCACTAAACCGCCCGAACAGCAGCGCGGCCCACCCAGCACTCGGGAACAAACAGAGCTCCCCAGACGGACCGAGCACGAGGACCGGGAGGAGCGCGGCGACGGGACCAGACCTGAGAGAAGGCGAGGAGAGCCAGCGCGCCGTCGACGCAGGCCAGAGCGGCAATGACGAGGAGCATCTCCAGGGAAGGGCAGCGATCGGCGCGGCCCCCTAGCTCCGCAAGCATCTTCATCCTCCTCCTCGCTCGCTCGCTCTTCCTTCACGAGCGCCGAGCGTCGCCGCGCGCATGCATCGGAGAACCCCTCGGATCGCCGCCGCCGCCGCCGCCGCCGCAGCCGCCGCCGGAGGAGAGACCCAGGGGAATGCCGAGGCCCGAGGGGCGCGCCCCGCTCCGCTCGGGCCGATTCGATCCCGTCCGCAGCGAAGGCGACGAGGCGTACGGACGTACGTACGTACGGACGGGCGGACGGGGACGAGAGATCGCGCCGGGCCGAGGAGGAAGAGGAAGAGGAAGAGAAAGGAGGAGGAGGAGGAGGAGTGGCGGTTTTTGAACTCTTCTTCCTTCTCGTGCGCAAAAGCGATGTCCGTAATACTAATAAAATAATATAATTACTCCTTTTAGTTTGACCCGGTCGCTGTCAGTGCGGGGCGAAGCGACTCGACTCGCGGACCGGGCGGGGGGCGGGGGGCGGGGGGGCCCCCCTCGGAGACGCCCGGGGGTCGCCCCGCTCCGTTACCGGCGTACCGCCACCTCAAAAGCCACGCGCGTTGGCCACCGGCTTTCGTCTGGGGAATCAAAAATCCCATCGCCGACCGCGGGCGCCCGCGTAATCCCGGGTATATTCAGCGTCCGGAATCGGGCTCGCGCATGCGGGGAAATCATTAGTTTACAGTTTATATACAGTCTCGGTGCATTGTTTGATGAGAAATTCGGCGGCCCCACTCGAGGTCGAGGAAGTCCAACATGTCATCTCCATCGTAGACTCGTTTCGAATCAATTATATCCGACATTTCTTTTCGTTGAAAGTCTGGGATCTTTTCGAGTTTTGATGTGGTGATTTATTTTTAGTAAATTAGTGTTGACTTACGCTTCATTTGGTGTGGTGTTCAAATAACGGCTAATTAATTAGCTTTTTCTTTTCTTTTTTCATCGTGTCCATCAATTGCCATTCGGAGTAGTTTTCAAACACCAGCAGTACCCTATTAGCTTGTTCTTCTTTGAGCTATGATTTAGGATCTATATGTTCATCAATGGCATAATTATCTGAAAAATTCCAAAGTCATTGTATAATGGCCGATTCAGTCATAATTTAATTGTGCAAATTTAATATTAAACCTTTTAAGAGTTTGTCGATTTAATTTTAAATATTTCGATTGTGTCAATTTAGTCTTAAGCTTTTTGATAATTTGTTAATTTAATCATTTCGACCGATTTTGACTTAGAATCACTAACATGGATGTTAATATTCTCTGAATCATTATCAACATTGATGTAAATATTTTTTGTATTTTTTTCCTTTGGTCTTTCCCTCTGGCCTATGGCTGGTTTTGGCCATGGCAATGATTGGCCATAGGTAAGGGTTGAGGCCTTGCTAGATTCGACAAGAGCAACCTTTGCCCGTGACCAATCACTAGCCATGGTTGCACCGACCATAGGCCAAATGTAAATAAATAAATTTTAAAAATGCAAAATTTGTCCATGTCAGCCGTGGTCACATCATATAGGATGGTTGGCAAATGTATCTACAATTTCCCGCCAAAATTGATTAGAATAATTAAATTGACAAGTTGCCGAAAGGTTTAAACCTAAATTGACAAATAATCAAAAAAATTGAAAACTAAATTAGTATATTTAGTCAAGTTGTCAAAAGATTTACGACTGAATTAATATAATTAAAACAAACTAGAACTAAAATAATTGCAGTATAATAGATTTACGACTTTTAGATAATTTTCTCGCTCATCGATTACATTATGATCGGTAAAGCGAGGATCGAATTGTTTGTACATTATCTGTCCTAATAAAATGGATCGTCAATCGTCCGGGTGGACACTTTGTGCGATTAAGTCCTTTTCTTTCACGTCGGTTGTGATGATATTTTTAGATCGACCCCGACTCGAGGACAAAACCATCTTTACTTTTTGAAACCGACATGCGGTCCCTCGTTGAACGCCTGTAAAAAGTGACATCTTTTCATTCTCCAAAAACTATCATTAACTTCCGATGTCCTCGCGTTCTTCAGTATCGTAAGCTTCCAATCTGATATGACGACCAAGTACATTGGTCTTTCTTCTCATACCTTGTCGACCAATAATTAGGAAAAAGTACTAAAAAAAGCATAAATTTATGATACCAATTCAGCGATAAATATTTTAATTGGATCAATTTAATCATAAATAATTTCTTATCGATACTCATTTGATTCATCCGATCAATTTAGATTTAAAAAATTGACATGAACATCCATCATTATACATGGCAAAATTAATACACAAATATTTATAAAAAAAAAATCGAATTTCTGAACTTTTTCCTTTCCCTTTTCATTCTCCTTTCTTTTTGCCGATAGCTTTGCCTGGACAAGGGTTGCCCTTGCTAGGACACGCCTAGGCAAGGGTGAGCGGCAAGGCCCTCCTTGCTAGATCTGGCAAGGTTGACCATTGCCAGCCATGCTTTATGGCAAGTGGCCAGCAACTAGTCACGGGCAAAAAGAAAAGGGGAAGGAAATAAAGAAAAAAAAATTGGAAACTAAAAATTTATAGAAAAAAATGTCTATGCTGGCTATTTTCAACCTAAATTGGTTGGATAAATTAAATTGATACTAATATAAAAATATTTATGATTGAATTGGTTCAATTTATAACTGAATCGATATTAATATAATAAATTTACGAATTTGTTTTGGTATATTTTCCATGAATGGAATAATGCTCTTGAGAATGGATCGACTCCGTCTAGATGATGGGGTTAAAAGTACATTTCGACGGACGGGTCGCATTCAAATGGCCAGGTGCAACGCCTCATGTCGTCGATGGGACAAGCATTTGCCATTTGGCATCTCTGAAAAGTACTTCAATCTCGACGGAGAAATAGACATGGCGAAGACAAAAAAAAATCTAGCTCGTCTTTCGGCAGGAGGTGGCTGGGACACGCAAGACTTCCACGAGCGCCCCTTCGTGGAATTCAAGAGCTCGGAATCCCCTCTCCCGTATCTCCGGCACGGCACCGCGATGGCGACGGGATGTTTCTGCCGGGAGTAGCAGTGCTTGGGACGCGCGTCCGCGAAAGTGAAAATCTCGGGATTTTTTTGGGGTCGGCATACGAAAAGCGACGCGCAGATTCTCGTTTGGCGCTTGGTCCGATCCGGTCCAGTGATGTACTTCGCAGTTCACACGACCTTTTTTGTGTCTCTCTAGCATCGAGAAATGCCTTTGTGCTGAGTCCCATGTCCCACTTCGTGTACAGCGAGCTCACATCACTCGTGCTGGAAATGTTTCGCTGAAAATATCTGCCGACGAAAAGATCGTTTTTTGCCTAAGAGGCTGGATTTTTTATTTTTGGGAAAATTTCAAAAAAGGACCTAGAGCGTCATATTTTTCTTAAATAAGGGTCCGAAGTGAACTTTGTTTCAAATAAGAACCTGAAGTGACTTTGATTGTTTCAAATAAGAACTCGTCCCCACCGGTTGTCGGCCGGCTAAATTTTCCAACCGATCAAAGGTCTTTTCGTCGTTTAGCATATTCCCCTTTTTTCCTTTTCTTTTTTTTTTCTTCCTTTTTCTTTTTTTCTGGTTCTTCTTCCCGGCCACCGGCGATGCCCACAAAGGGCTGGGCGAGGGTTGCCCTTGGCCACTGGTGAAGAGGAAGAAGAAGAACCAGGAAAAAAAAAAGGAAAGGAAAGAAAAAAGGAATAAAAACAAATGACAAATGACAAAAATACCATTAACCGTCGGAAAGTCAGGTACTTATTTGAAACGAATATAGCCACGTTCAGGCCCTTATGTGAAACAAACATGACCGTTTCAGGTCCTCATTTGAAATAATATCCACTTCGTATATTTATTTGAGAAAGTAATGGCACTTCGGGTCCTTATTTGAAACAAGATTTACTTCGGCTCCTTATTTGAGAAAAAGATGGCACTTCGGGTCTCTTTTTGGAATTTTCCCTTGATTTTTTTTTAGAATTGAATCGGGTCATGCCGTGATTCAAATAGGAAGAAATCGGTATAGCTACGTTATGAACCGGAGATAAACAACAATGAATAAAAATGCCGATGAAGAATCGGTGAAATAAATTGCAAAAAGATTTGACGAGCGTTATTGATTGCCAATACTTTACAATCGATCTTCTTCGGCATAGCAATGATTATTATTGAAAGTCCAAATGTTAACTACATGCGAGATTCCAGAACTCTGCTCTATTCGCTTATTACCCCCAACGTGTTTTTATCTGGCTAGCCCTTCTTCTTCGTGTGGGATACCGATTTCCGACTTTCACCGATTTCCTTCCATTGACAAGGGCTACCTTTCTTGGTCGCCCATTTGAAATAATGGTTAGCAAAAGTCTTGTGGACAAGGCTATATTTGAGCGTCAATACCTACCAAATAAAGGGGTCAAAAAACCTGCCAAATAAAACCAGGTAGAGGTTGAATTTTCCACCAAGACGAGGTCGATAGTGGAATGAATCTCGGTCATTAATCGTCTAGTTTTCCGTATGAAAATCGCAACATCCGACAAATGTCATTTTCGCAGGCTAGATATAAGAATTTCCCCCCCAAAAGAATGTGAACCATGGGTCGAGTGATATTTGGCTGGCGATCGATCATAGGTGAGAGCCGACAAGGGCTGACTTTGTTAGCTGAGCGAGGTTCAAACTGGCAAGTCCGACCCTTGTCAGGTTCTGGCACTAGCAAGGGTGAGCCTCGCTCGAGACCCGTGAGGTTGACTCGAGGTGAGCCTCGCTCAACGGTAAAGGTTGACCCTTGCGAGCTCTTGCTTGTGTCTAGTTGTCGGCCATTAAGAAGGCCAGCAACCATGGAGGGAGAACGAACAAAACAAAAAAAAAAAGAACATAAAAATTATGAAAAAATTATGAAAAAATAATAAATTTGTCTACGTTGATATCGAATGTGTTGTGTAAAACAGTGGTGTCCACATTAATTGACTATATTAATAAATTTTCAAAAGGTTTAGGATTAAATTAGTAAATTGAAAAGTTGAAGCTAAATCGGCATGATTGTAATATGCTTAAGATTTTTTTTAATAATTTTCCTTTAATAACTTGACGTGCTTTAAGAGGATTTATCCGGTCCATTCAGAATGGGACCCACCTTCCCCATGATGGGCCTCGGGTTTGTTTCTAGCCATCGCCACACTACTATTGGACCAATTGTGGCTTAAGAGGCCCGTCTCTCTACACTACTTTAATTCATGCTCCCCCTTTAAATTGATTTAAATTTTTCCTCTAGTGCAAACCCAATCCATTGTAGCAAAAATGAATGAATAAATAATTAAATGATACAGGTTCCCAAATTTTGGGAACGGACCTGTTTACTTCAGCGGCATGTTCACACTAGCTATCATATTTTCCTCGTGATCATCACTTAAAACCGATCATTCATATATTTTTCAAGCTTTCGATACAGTGGTGTCGGTAACTCAGCGAGCGGACATGAAAGATTCACCAGCAGTGTTTCCGATTAGCCAAGACCACTCATGCAATGATAGATACCCACGCCACACGCTGTCACGGAAGCAAGTACTGAAAATTGTCAGATGAACTCGAAAGTGATCGTTCGATGATATGTAGTGTGCACACCCGAAAGTTTCTTTGATTAAGTAATTCATCGTCTATGGAGCTTCGGCTAGACAGCAAAAATGGACAATCGATTTAGGCTTTGTTCGTTTCGCGGAAAATAATTTTCGAGAAAATATTTTCCGGATTTTCTGACGTTCGTTTCATGAAAAATGAATTCTTCAGGGAAAATGTTTTCCGTAAAAGGAAAAAAGTTTTCTAAATTGGAGGAAAATGTGGAAAACATTTTCCTCACTTGATCTCTCTTATCTCATACATTTACAAATCATCACTTCCTCCTCCATTTTCGTCTTCTTCTTTTCTTTTTTTATTCGAATTATTTTTAATTTCCTTTTCTTTTTCTTTTCTTTGTTTCCTATCTTCTTCTTTTTTTGCTAGTCGTCGGCCGTTACCAAGTGAACCTCAAGTTTGTCGATCTCAAGCTCACGCTCGTCGATCTGGCGAGTCTCGAGCTTGACGCTCACGCTCGCCAATCTGATGAGCGGAAAATATTTTTCTTACTGAATACCGAAAAATATTTTCCGAAACATTTTTAGGTTTTAGCCGGACACTAGAAAATATTGTCATTTTCCTGGAAAATGACTTATGGGAAAATATTTTCCGGAAATGGCCAATTTTCCGCAAAACGAACGGACCCTTAATGCGCAACGATTGTCCCTCCTTCCCGGGCATTCAAGAATCGAACCTCCGTTATCGCCGGACCTGTCCCTCCCCCACAGAACTTCACACGGCCCGTACCGGATTTCCATCCTAGCGGCATGGCACGGGCACAAATCAAACTCTGAACCTTTTCTTTTCTTCTCTTTTTACGTCGCAAAGAAGAAGACGACCAAGAAATTGAACGATGGATGAGCTGCGAAGCCAACCGCCTCGTCTCCCTCGAACTTTCACCGTTTCACGTACGTCGCCAGCCGCTCGGACTACCTAACAAAACGCAACTGCCGTCTCATGACTTACAAGACAATATACCGATGTCGCAGCACGTGCGAGATTGGCCCAGACGAAGGATCGTTGGGTCGGATCAAGAACGTCAAAGATTGGCCAGCGCATAAAAGTAATATGCATAGGAAAACCGAATCTCCGAGAACAAAAGAGGACAGAAAGGACCGAGAGGTGTCAAAGAGCTAACGGACGAATGGTATTCCAATCACGCCCTCTGCTTTGACAAAGATGCTCATCGACTTTCGACAACCAAGCCTTTGTCGCCATGCCTTTTGGAAAGAGCCGTTGGGGAGAGAGAGAGAGAGAGGGGGAGAATCCGCAGCGTAGAATTTTCTAAGTGTTTCTCCTCTTTCTAGGGGGAGAAGCTTTTGAGAGGAACGGGACGAGTCCAGCCAAATTGATTCCATCGCCACCTCCCTAAAAGATGGAGCGATCTAGGGTCCAGTAGATTCGATGCCCGGACATCGTTTTCGCTTCGAGTCGACGTGATTAGTCAACGGGAAGTAAAAGTTCTCGCCCGAGGGAAGACGATAAAGGAGATAGAAGTATCTCTATCTCACAACAAACTAGGAAATTAACAAACGCCCCATTTTGAAATCTGGGGAGGGGGATCAAGATCAAGAAGTTATCGAAATTTTTTCTTTAAGAATTTATTTGATTCAGGGAACAAATTCAATTTCTTCATCATATGATTCGATAAAATAAGAGCATCGGATGTGAATAAGCTTACGGAAATTTAATTGGTTGGGAATTGGTAGTTCGTTCCATCACATGTGCTACCTAATCACCTATGTCCAAAAGAGTCCGGTGGAAATGAAAATGTCCCAATTAAACTTGAAATGCGATAGATTTTTAAGTAGAAATGGTTGCAAAGAAACGTAATGGCTCGTTCCATTATTCAAAGCAACAATTTGATAGATCAATCTTAATATACCGACCTACTAGTGAGGAAATTCATAAAAGGTCGCATGTATTTATGACTCTCGTGTTCCATTAGAATGAAACGGGTAAGCTATACCACTCGATGTAAATAAGAGTATCGTTTTGTCAAGTGAGCTCATGTCAAACTATAATTAAGTCTGGATCAACGTTCTCATACACTCGTTGGTCAGTTAGTAAAAACAAAAACAAACACTTACCATTATTGTGATATTAACAACTATTTTTGAAGAAATATCTTTCAATTGATTAATCACGAGAACGATAATCATCTGATAAATCATAATTATTTTTTCTTTAATTCAATATTTAACGAGCATCTTGCATACACTTGCTAATCAAATTTTCGTTTTATGAATTTGCAATGCTAGCATCTTAGCCAATAGCCATGTCATGGAAAGATGAATAGCCACTTGAGCTTCCCATTCATCTTGTGTGATGCAGCAACCGCAACAAATTCAACGAAAAGTCTTTTGTAATTTAAGGCTTCGTTTATTTTGTGCAGAAAATAAATGATATAGAAAACGATCTTCCGAAACCAATGGTTTATATCGCTTACAAAATTGTTTAGAATGTTTCCCAATCATTTTAAATGATATAAATCACTATTTTAAAGAAAATATTTTTAAAATAATTTATTTTTCATAAAATAATCGGAGTATAAATATTCCGAGAGGAGACTCTTGAACACCATCCCTGTATTAACAAAATCCATGAAATGCCAACGTGGAAAAACGGAGTAAAGCGATCATCACCGTGGTGAAACGTCAACGTCGTTAAACGGTTGGTGGTCTGGTCTTAGCTGTCCCGTTACTGAACTAGTCCTCTTCCCTCCGCCAAATGTCGAATCTGCCCCCGCCCTTTAACCTTCCTCGGCCAGCGGGCACCGCACTCGCGCACTCCTGTCTTTCTTTTTTCCAGAAATCCAATGAAGCATCATCGCCCCCACTTCGGTCATATTTAAAGCCCTTCGCTCCCCCTTCGCCACCCGTCACTCGTCATTCTCCGCCACCGCACAGACAGGGGTACAGCTCGAGAGTCTTCTAGAGAGAGAGAGAGAGAGAGATGGCGGAGGAGATGGCGAAGAAGAAGGCGTGGTCGCTGAAGAAGGCGGTGGCGGCAATGAGCGGCGGCGGCGGCGGCGGCGGCAGGGAGGGGCGGCCGTGGAAGCTGCCCGGGATCAAGTGGAAGGGCGGGAAGAGGAGGAGCCTGAGCCTCGGCTTCCAGGTGGCCGTCATCGACGGGGTCGTCTTCCGGATCGTGTCCGTCGTGGAGGGCGTCGTCCTCGTCTCCACGCTCTGCTTCTTCTACCTCTGCTGCGGCTGCCACTTCTGATCTCCTCCTCCTTCCTCTTCACTAATTTGACTGGGTTTTGGTTTCTTCGTCTCACGGAGTTAGAGATTTAGGGAAAGCAATTCGACTCTTCTTTTTTTCGTTCTTTGATTCGGTTGGATTGAATCCTCGTGGAAACTGTAATTGGGTACACATTCTTTGTTTAAAGGTTTCGTTTTGTAATCAATCGAGCAATAACAATTCCGCAGCCTCTCGAGCTCCTTCGGTCCGGGGGGAGAGAGAGTGAGCGAATGAAGCCATTTATGCCGCGCGTGTTTTTACTGCGAAAGCCCGCCGTCGTTTTCAGTTTCTCTTCGTGCTAGCAACGAAGTGTTCCGACTTTCCGGCGCAAGGGTTTTCGGTTCCCTTGATCGGAGTAAAAAACTGAGGCCGGCGCAAGGCTCTTCAGTTCCCCTGATCACAGTAGAAAATTAACGTTCGAGTTACATCGAGCGTGAGGATTGAGCAGGAAAAACATTGCCGAGCGGGGTCGTCTGTTGATTACGGCCGTCCTCACCAGCTTGATCATCCTTCAATGTTTTCCTTGAGTAGACCCGTCAAAATTGGTCATAAGTCCATTTTTAAATTTATATGAGCGTTGAATGGGCTATAATAAGTAAGCGAGTTAGTTACATCGAGTAAATAAGTCATAAATTGTGTTAAATGGGTTTATAATATACTTAAACTTAGTCCATTTATATAACTATGTTTCATCTCTTGCTCTATGGCTATGAGTTTTTGTGAATTAGGTTAAACATGGAAATATATTAGTAATATGTGCCGAGCGTGGTATGTGTTGGGTATGTGCTAGGTCAAATTTGCATTGTTTAGATATGAATCAAAATGTGTTAAATTTGTTTATTTAGGTTAGACCAATTATAACTTGACCCACCCATTTAACGATCTACCCTTGAACAAGGTTCATAGGACATTTAAGGATTCTTTAGGAACTCCCGCATCTTGTCAGCTCATGTTTGCTTTGCCAGCCTATCCTAGCTAGAAGGGGTAACTCGGGAACGAGCAAAACTCAGCCTCTCCTTTCGATTACCTAACTCAATCTAGGTTGAAAATATTTGATTCCCATATTATCTATATTTCAATTACGTCCAAGTGGGCATGCACATAATTTATACATAAAACCGACTGCATTAGCTGACTTTGATTAAATTTTACTTTGGTTGGATTATAAGATGGAGGACTTGATTTGAAAGTTTTTGAAATCAGAACAATTCGACTCGACAATCCACAAACTAAATTAGAAATGGTGAGAGATCATACGGACCAAGAGTGTAATCTTTTCAGAATTATATTTGTGCTTGCATTTGCAGAGATCATTCAATGGTCGGAGATTAAAGGTCGGATTCGTCGATTCTTGTAACGGATGTAATCAATTCGAATAGCCCTATTTCAGTTCGACGAGAAGCAAAGCCGTGCGGTCGGGTTCGGTTCGGTTCGGTTCTCGCACGGTTCCCTCCATCCAGATCAAGCGTGGGCTTGGGCCTAATACGCCCGCCGTAGGCTCAATTGGGCCCGGTCAAGCCCAGCCCACGTGACCGATAACTGCAAGCCGCAAGTCTGCAACTCGAAATCGATGAACCTCGCTTCTCAAAGAGGACGAAGAAGACGACGATGGCAACTCTCTGACTGAGAAACGAAAACTCCGCAAGCGAGAAGGATTAACGCAGAGCAAATATGGCTTCTCCGGCGGCACTCCGATCGCCCCTGTCTTCTTCCCCGTCTCCGTCCTCCCCTCTCCACCGCCTCTCCACCTTCAAATCCCCCACCCCCCCTGCCGCCTCCTCCGCCGGGGGGGCGGCGCCGTCGTCGTCGTCTCCTCTCGACGCCTTCGCCGACGATCCGATCTTCTCTCCCTTCCTCTCCCCGTCCTTCTCCTCCACCACCTTCTCCTCGGCGGCCCTCTCCTCCGGCTCCCCGGCCTCCACCGCCGAGAAGCTCCACTCCGCCATCCGCCTCCTCGAATCCCAGCTCCGCTCCGAGGTCCTCTCCCGCCACCACCACCTCCTCTCCCAGCTCTCCTCCCTCCAGTCCGCCGACCTCTCTCTCTCCTCCGTCCGCTCCAACGTCTCCTCCCTCCAGTCCTCCCTCCGCCGCGTCCGATCCGAGCTCTCCGAACCCCTCTCCTCCATCAACTCCAAGACGGTCCAGCTCTCCAACCTCCACCGATCCACCGATCTCTTGCAGCACACCATCCGGTTCCTCCGCTTGGCCAAGAAGCTCCGGGAATCGGATTCCGCGGATCCGGACAAGCTCGACCTCGGCAAGGCCGCGCAGCTCCACTGCGACATTCTCCGGTTATGCAACGAATACGATCTGACCGGCATCGATGTGGTTGAGGAAGAGTTGAAATGGATCCGCGAGATCGGGGATAAGATTCGGAGCGAGGCCATTAAAGTGTTGGAGAGAGGCATGGAAGGGTTGAACCAGGCGGACGTTGGTACTGGATTGCAGGTGTTTTACAATCTAGGCGAGTTGAAGGCCACTGTGGCGCAGTTGGTGAATAAGTATAAGGGAATGGGAGTGAAGAGTGTTAATGCTGCATTGGATATGAAGATGATATCAACCAGTGGAGGAGGTGTGTATGGTCCGGGAGGGATTAGAGGGAGCGGGACGCCACAGATTGGAGGGGGATTGAAGGCGAGGGATGCGCTTTGGAAGAGGATGGAGGAGTGTATGGAGCAACTGCACTCAGTTGTGGTTGCAGTTTGGCACTTGCAGCGGGTGTTGTCGAAGAAGAGGGATCCATTCACGCATGTATTGCTGCTTGACGACGTCATTCAGGTTAGTGTGTTAGGTTGTGGTGTAGTTTGTATTTGGATGCTCCTTTATGTTCTCTGTTGTGCTATAAGACTTTGAAGACCATACTTTTAATTTAGTCAGCTGAAGCCTTGCATCATCGGCTGGATCAATCTGCTGGTGGGGAGATTTGGTGCAGTGATTCATCTGGGTCGAACAAGTTATGAATTGGATTTTGCATCACTTACCTTCTTGTTCTGGTGCATAATGTCAGTTGTCTAGTTTGCTTAAGGAAATGATCTCTTTGCTTGTAGATACAAGAGCTTTGTTTCTTAATACCTGAGAAATATGCTAGCTCTCTTGTTCTCTGCAGTTCTCATCCTTTGAACACAATGTCAGTTTGATCCTCCTCCTGCTACGCTATAATTATCCAATTTTAGTTGCAATTTGGTTTTCCAAATATTACTTCCAAAGCGAAAATTGAGAAAAGCATTTTTACTATCTATCGATTTCTGATAACTATTTGGGGAGGGCATGTTTTGACTTTCCGATAATTTGTGATTTCCTCTGTTCTCTCATTTATATTGTATACCCTTGCTAAAGTTATTTTATTTGCTTAGGACGGCGATGCAATGTTATCAGACCGTGTCTGGGAGGCATTTGTTAAGGCCTTTGCAAGCCAAATGAAATCCGCCTTCACTGGATCAAGTTTTGTGAAAGATATGTTTACGGAGGGATACCCAAAGATGCTTTCCATGGTTGAGAATCTCCTAGAACGGATTTCACGCGACACTGATGTTAAGGGTGTATTGCCGGCTATCACTCCTGAAGTGAAAGATCAAATGGTTTCAGCAATAGAAATATTCCAGACTCAATACCTGGTTCAATGCTTTAAACGTCTTACAGATCTTGTCAACAATGTATTCCCCGTGTCCACTCGTGGAAATCTTCCCTCCAAAGAACATATCTCAAGAGTTGTGTCACGAATACACGAAGAGATTGAAGCTGTCCAGATGGATGGGCGTTTAACTCTGCTCGTCTTGCATGAAATTGGTAAGGCATTGCGCCAGCTGGCAGCACGAGCTGAGAACCAGGTAATTTACTGGACATTATATGTTGCACTAAGGTAGATTTCTCTGTTCTTTTGCATGATTCCAGATTTTATTTGTTCAGTGCATTTGTTAGGATGAAGTGTCTCTAGAAGCATATATTCAGCTTAGCTTGCCCTTACGGCAGGAGAATAAATGTTAAGTTGATTGTAGATGAGGATTTTATTCTTTTCTCTTTCAGGTGGCATTGGTTTTCTCTTTTTCTGTCTTTTTTTTTTTTTTATTCGCACCTGCCCCTGGGGGGGTGGGGGGGAGGGGTTGGTTGTTAACAATGAGAATATGCACCGAAGGAAATCCAGAAAAGGGAGCTTGGTTGGGGGGGAATTTGAGGCTCAACAGCTTCATAAATGAATGTTTTTTCCCCTCCTTATTAAAGCTAGTCAACCCTAGGAGAAGCATTTTGCTTGGAGGTTTTGGGTATAGCTGTGATCATGTTATATGGTTTTTCAGTGAGTCAATTAGAATTGAAGCTGGATGGTTTGTCTATTGAAACCATGCTTTAATTTATGTTTCTGTAAATGATCAAGTCTTTTGACCATCATAGATTGGTTAATCATGCTGGAAATGGGATATTGGTTCTTTTGTGACTTGTAAGGGTACTTCTTTGAAAAATTGGTCTTCTTACAATTTGCGAGAACAAAATGCTGCATTATGCAAAGTTTATCAACACGCCAAAGTCAGTCCGATATTTCAGATGTTGGCCATTCTCATGTGAAGGCTCGTGAGTTGAAGAGCACACTACCTGTTGCTAATAATCATAGACGATATTTGCCTTGGAATATGAACTCCACTACAGTATGTATTCAGCCAGATGCTGCATGCTTCGTATTTAGTAAGAGTTCCGTAAGCCATCAGTATGAAAATGCTTGCTCGAAGATTCTTCTGAGTGGTTTATAGATTGAATTCCAGATGACAATATGGACTTAAGAACAACAGTTTGGCACCGTAAATTAGCCTGCTTATTCCACTATTAAACATACCTTGGTTGGTCAAATGATCTGACAGGGTAGCCATCTAAATCTCGTAGTTGAAACAAGAGTCAATCACTTGAAATATTTAGATCTTTATCTATATGCTAGATGCATTGATAAAGATCTATTTTTCATAGCAAATTACATAGGTTAGTGAGGTGTTTTTTAAAATGGTAGGTGAATATTTATTATTGGGACACTTGTGTTTGTGTGATTCTAGCAGTAAGTTTCGTCATTGATTCTCTTTTTAGGATGAAGGGAGAACACACGATCCTAATTGTGATGTTTAGAGAAAAAAAAAGTGTCTGGTATATGCAGGGGAGACAATCGAGTTCACGTAGCCTTTCCCATATACTGTAGTGACAGTTTCATTGATTTGAATTTGTGACATCTGGGTTAAAATGAAGTAACCTTATGATTCTTGTGTAAAGTAATTCTGAATGGCAGAGGGCAAATTTTGTAATGCAGATATCTACTGGTCCTGAAGCACGTCAAGTGATGGGTCCCGCTACAGCAGCCCAGTTGAAGAACTTCACCATATGTCAGCATTTGCAAGAAATTCACACCCGCATATCATCTATGATCCGGGAATTTCCGCCTGTTGCTGTCAATGAGCTTTCCCCTGCACTGGGTGCAATATATGAGGTTGCATGTGATGCAGTGACATCCTTATCTCAAGCAATGCTGGATCGCCTGGAATCTTGCATACTGCAAATTCATGACCAGAACATTGGTGTGCTGGGGATGGATGCTGCTATGGACAATAATGTATCACCCTACATGGAGGAGTTGCAGAAGTGCATTCTTCACTTCCGTACTGAGTTTCTAGTCAGGATGTTGCCTCCAGCTAACACAACAGCTGGAGGGACAGAAATGATATGCACTCGGCTTGTGAGAAACATGGCTTCACGAGTTTTGATTTTCTTCATTAGACATGCTTCTCTCGTGAGGCCTTTATCAGAATCAGGGAGGCTGAGATTGGCTAGAGACATGGCCGAGCTGGAGCTGTCAGTAAGCCAGAACTTGTTCAAGGTGGAACAACTAGGTGCACCTTACCGAGCCCTTCGAGCATTTAGGCCTCTCATATTCTTGGAAACATCTCAGCTGGGAGGATCTCCCCTTCTTCAGGATCTGCCTGTCAGTGTTATACTTCACCATCTCTACACCCGTGGTCCGGATGACCTGCAGTCCCCGATGCAAAGAAACAAGCTCACGCCATTGCAGTACTCATTGTGGATGGATTCACAAGGAGAGGATCAGATCTGGAAAGGCGTGAAAGCAACTTTGGATGATTATGCTGCGAAAGTAAGGGCAAGAGGGGACAAGGAGTTTAGTCCGGTGTATCCCCTTATGCTTCAAGTGGGGTCATCCTTGACAGAGAATGCTTCTGTGGCTCGGTAACCATGAAAAAGAGCATATACCTTATTGAAGCTGTTATATTAAGAGCATACCCGGTTCTATTATTTGGCGATGTTGCATTTGAGATTTTTGGAGAAGGCTTGTAATAGTGCTAGCCCCTAGTGTCAGCCATTAATGTAAATGCAAATGAGGTTCATGAAATTCTTTGGTCAAATTGTCCATAGCTCAGGATAAACTATTTGTCAAATTCGACTGGTATGTCTTTCTACAGGTTGCAGCCATAGCTTTGATCGGATATTTTCCAAGAGACAGGGCTGATCGACTATTGAGTATGGCTGAATCGTTCCTTTCTTCCTTATTGAAACTCTTCCGGTTCGTTCCCTTCCTGTCTCCTGGTCCTTTTCGTACCCACATGTTCTTGCATCACCACTGCTAATAAGGGTCCACATCAGTTGATGTAATTCGCTACAATAATACTGCCTTGTCTGCATTTCCCCTCTTCATCTGCAGCCAAAGAGCAACTAAAATAGTAAATCACGCAGCTTTCTGGGGGGCTCCACATTCATTCCATGTCTGAAGCTGCAACATTTGCTGAGGTACCTTAAATAAGAATGCCGCTATATATACATTTAATTTAGGTAAAGCAGGTAGGTTTAGGATTAGACCGTATAAATGAAAATGACGCGCATTTTAGGTTTCAGCAGATTTTATACCACGGGGTTGGCTGTAACATTAACGGGGCTTTCTATAATAATTGATGAGGGCAATGCCGGCAATGCCAATGGCATTTAAGACAGCCAAAGCCAAGATTGTGGATCTTGATGCGACGTAGGAAAGACAGTACGTATGTCCATTTATACGGTGGGCTGCGTGGTATATAGGCTCTTTCACACACACAATGATTTCGATGGGATGTCCCTATTTTCCCTTCTTAGACAACGATGTGTACACAAAATTTACTAAATGAATCCGACCGGCTTCGTTTGTATTAGAGGGACTAGGGAGCCACCAGGCGGGGCAGGTCGCTATACTTTGCCATTAAGTAATCATCATCTCGCTCGTCCCTTTAGGACCTGACGTGCATCACTGGCGACTATCTGCACAGGTTAGGGAACGTGAACTGAAGTCGACGGCTTTGTGCGTGTTAGGGAGGCTCATCACTTCAGAAAAAAACTTAAAACAAATCTCTTCTCTGCTATGGACACTGCAATTTCTGTCAAAGGGGGTGGCTATGGGCATGATGTTGCAGAGTCCTGTGCTGGTCAAGTCTTCACACGACTGGAAAAAGAAAATCAAGGTAGATTTGACCTATGTTTTCTTGCTCTGTCTTTGATTGAAATCAAATCAAACCTAAGTTGAATAGTCCTCATAGTTTGTTAGATTAGATTATGGTGGTATAACCTCTGAAAGTGCAAGGAATTTCATGTTCGAACCACCTACCGGGGCTTTGGCTTGCATTCTAATTGGACCATGAGATTTGTGGGTCATTCCATGAGCTTAGGATTTTACCTATTTTAAATGGGTTTTCTTGTATAATAAAAACGATGGCAACGGAACAATTTCGAAGATTATTGTAGCGATAACATGGCGGAACTCATTATTGTTTATCTGTTTAAATGCATGTCGATCTACTGGCAATCAATAGGTTTACTATACCCCAACTCTCCAATTGCCACTCTTATTCTTCAAGTTAAATTCTTCCGTAGCTTTTCATTTTCGAAACTGTATATTTGCAATAGGCGAGCATGAAGCTACAATGGATGTAACAGCAAGAAATCGAACAGAACATGACAAGCTCTTGAATAGTAAGCTGCGTGCCCCATATGCCCAGCTACTTCCTGCATTATAACATTTATTTTATTCGCAAAAATGCGACTCAGCCTACTAATAAATTCAAAATTCTGCCACATTATTTTATGGTTGCTTAGCCTATACCTGAGCAGCCTCAGGAACTGACCCCCGGGCGTCAACAATCAAAGCCGGTATACGTTTTCCTCGAAAAAGCCCAAACCTCAGCATCTATTTCTTTTAAATAATGCCCAAGACGTATTAGGCCTTATAGAATATCATTTACTAGGTGTCGCAATAAGTTTATGTTACGCATTCAGACTGACAGCAATTTCATGTCTAGGTCTCACTTCTCTAAATACTTTACTTAGGATGCATCATTTACAGAAATAACTTCAGCAAAATAGCTTAATTTTAATGGTCATAATAATTTCTCGGCATCTCACTTGTTTGAATACTTAATTTTAAGTGGGGTGGGGTTGGGGATATGGTTCATGATTTGATATATCAAGTGGTATCATGATAAACTGCAAGCAGATATTTAAATAAAAAAAATCACAGACAAATGACTAGAGAGGACAAATCATGTCACTTTAAAAATCATTCTTGGGTTCGGGTCTTTTATCATTTTTATCATGCTATTCTATACTAGATGGATCCTTTTGTAAACTGATAATAATTTCTTCGTATCTTCGGTAACACGCAGACAATTTCGTTGTATCTTGATCATCACTTACCTGTATTCTGTCTTTTCATATGAGCGAGAGAAGAGAGAGAAAGAGAGAGAGACTTTGGGATTACTTGCGTGGAAACGGACCCCTAAACTACAAAACCCACTTTTAAATTCAACATCACTTTCAGCATCTTCACACCATTAAGCCGTGGCTTGTTTTTGGGTTTCCCACAGCCCCTCTTATCAAGATAACGACCTCATATTGATAGCATATAACAACTCCTATATAAACATACTCGGACCCTCCGACAAAAAACAAGGCCAAGGAGGTGATCCCTAAGCTTTTGCCCTTTTCCCTCTTTTATATCTGTTCCTAGGGGAAGAATATGGAAACCCTGAACCTAGCCTCCCTCAAAATATCCAAACTCAAAAAGAGGCATCAACGACAGCAGCAACAGCAACAGTTCAACAGCTTGATCAAAGTCCTGAAACCCAAAGTCTACATCACAGATACTTTCGGCTTCAAGAAGCTTGTCCAAGAACTCACTGGGAATGTCAGAAAAAATGAGCATGATGGTCGTCTTCTTATTTGTCCTGAATCTTCAACGAAAGTGATCACAGCCCCAGAGATGAAGGATCATCATCATCCTCGTGAAGGAGATGACTCCTCAGACCAGTACTTATCCAACCAAACATCCTCGCCTATGTCCTCAGACGGTGCCTCGAACCACCAATTCTTTGATGAAACGTACTCTTTCATGGGGCAGCTGATGACTTTGGAGCACTCGACCTCGAACAGCGACCTCATGGTGGATTCGCTCTCGCCCAGTGGAGCATCTGTTTCGAAAAGCCCAAGCTTTTTGGGCGAGGATCTCGAGTTATGGCTCCAGGATTTGGAGAGCATGCCAGCTGCTCCATTCTGCAACGGTTTGGTTCAGTTGGAGCCCGAGGTCAGCATATATGATTATGAGCTATCTGGGCTAGTGTGATCTCTGAGAGAGAGAGAGAGAGAGACCTTGCGATCTCCATGATCCTATGATCACCTGGAGCTGCTCTATATATAAGAGCTGAACATATATGTTTCAAAGCCAAACTTTAAAACCATATATGGTTTTTGTTGTTGTATAATGAGTAGGAGTCAGAAACCATGCCTGGTTTTTACTGTGCATAGAGGTCCTTGTTCATGCCCTAATAGAAACTTATGTGTGTGTGTATATGGAAGTTCACCTTGTATCTCGGTTGCGCCTACTATAAGTATATACAATATTCTATATATACAATTTTATTCTTTGTTAATTCTTGTCCCTCATTTTGTGAATCTACAAACTTCCTCGTGCCATGTTCGTGGAATCAATGTATGAAGATAGCGTATTTTCTCTTGCGATGTTCGAAAGCATCTGAAGTATATCTTTGTTAATTCTTGTCCCTCATTTTGTGAATCTACAAACTTCCTCGTGCCATGTTCGTGGAATCAATGTATGAAGATAGCGTATTTTCTCTTGCGATCTTCTCTCGCATTTTCTGATCCATATATGAATTGGTCATCGCGATCATCATAAGGAAAGTAACCCTGAAAATCTTGCCATCCCATTCATAAAATGTTGGGCATTGAAGAAAAGATTGATGAAAGGGCACGAACCCTCAAATGAATGTGAACACCAAGACGTGTTGTGATCATGTTCCCCTACTTACAGTCACGGTGTCCTCTATTTCTCGAGACTTGACTTGAGTAAAAGCGCGTGCACTGTACTCTGGGTTTCATGGTTCTTCCTTTTCTTTCCCGCTTTTAAACTACGATACAAAAGAGAAGGCAGTTTCATGGAAACTCAAGGTCGCTAATCTGGTGCCAGATGGCTTTTTCCTTTCTCCTTCCTTCAGATGTATGAGCCGAGGGTTTGGGATTTCTTTTGGGAGCGTCGCGCAGATTAGGGTTTAGTACGGACATCTAGCGAGTGTTAAGAATATATAAAATTTATAATGGGCTTGAATCAAAGATGACTCCGTGGCCCAATGGATAAGGCGCTGGTCTACGAAACCAGAGATTCTGGGTTCGATCCCCAGCGGAGTCGCCTCTCCTTTTTATTCTTAAACAACCTTTTTTTTTTTGGGTTAATACTCCTAAATTGGTATACTTGTGACTAATTTATCGCAAACTAACTTATTCAACAGCCAAAAACTCTATGACAAACAGAGAGTAAAATTATAAATTGGTACACTAATCACTATTTAGTAACTTGACGGTAAAATTTAACGGAAACTAACATAAGGTAAATTTGTCACAAGTGTACTAATTTGGTATAAATTTGTTAAAGTGTACCAGTTTGGAATTTTTTGTGGTTTGGGATAAATTTGTTATGAGTATATCAGTTTTCCAAATTGGTATACTTGTAATAAATTTATCTAAAACTAACTTATTCAACAGCCAAAAACCATAAATTGATACATTTGTGACAAATATATCATCCATTAAACTGGATTAATATTACAAAAAATCACAAAAATTGTATAACTATAACAAACAGAGAATAAAATCACAAATTTGTACACTAGTTAACTGTCATATATCAACTTGACAGTAAAATTTAACGGAAACTAATATAAGGTGAATTTGTCATAAATGTACCAGTTTGGGGTAAATTTACTAGTTTGAGATTTTTAGTGATTAAAAAATTAGTTTGGGATAAATTTGTCATGGGTGTATTAGTTTTGGGTTTTTCAAGATATTAATCTTTTTTTTTATCCCTTTCTATTCAAGTATGCTGTATTATGCGCTAAATTTCAATCCACACCTTTAGTTTTGACTTCCAAATGATCATTAATTGTCAGGAAATTGTGGTTCAAAAGTTCGTTTCTCAGGAGACCCCCAAAACCAGGAAGCACAACGAGTTGAACCAGAAAAAATGACTAGAAAAGGACTTAACTGGGCTTGGAAATTGCCAAAAAGAGAGCTGACTGTTTCTGGGTAAGAGCTCACTGACTAGCTTTGAATTCGCAAGACGGTTCAAGCCCCGTCATCTGGAAGGAGAAGTCCAGAAAATGACTGGAAAATGACTTAAGAGCTGACTCAAAGTTTTGAATTTCACAAGGGCGTTTGAGCCTGGTCATCTGCGAAATGAAGGAGAAGTCCAGGAAATGACTAGAAAATGACTTCACTGGGCCTGGAAATTGCCAAAGAAAGAGCTGACTGTTTCTGGGTAAGGGCCAACTCACGAGCTTTGAATTTCACAAGAGGGTGCAAGCCTGGTCATTTGCAAAATGAAGAAACTCTTTTTCTGCCTGAGACTCCGAGACAGGAATTTGACCTTCAGCTATCTACTCCTCGTCCAACGGCAGTAGATACTGCAGAGACGATCGTAGATTTGCCTATCATCACAAACGTTCACTTGAGTATCAGTAGATGGAAATACCCTCCGTCCAAGATCACCTCGATTCTTTCCAATTCATGTGAAAGAAAACAGGAAGAAGGGAAATACTTCCAAAGCAGAAGAAAGTTCATTTAGCCGTAATAGCTCCATAGTTTCCTCGACAAAACATAGTTTAGAAAACATATTCAAAACTGCTATTGTGGTTTGTTGTCTGGACTCCAGCATTAATTTCTCGTGTTGGTTTTCGAATGATCACCAGCGGGTTCTGCAGGAGAAAATTAGACCTTGCTGCATGGTGTGCTTATGCTAAGATGGATATTAACCAATGTCGTCTTGACAATGGAATGCGGACAACCAATGAGGTTTACATGTCGTTTTGGATGCAATTAAAGGTGAGCAGGGAAGATTTCCGTTAGACTCTGGCAAAAGTTGAGATGACAGACAATTGCATAATTGAATTAGAAGATGGAAAGTGTCGACATTAGGTCTATTTTGAACAATTCTTGAAGCATAGAGACATCAACCACAATCCTAGCATAACAGGTCTCCCTAGCGAATGAGTTATCGACAAAGAGAAAGCAACCACAATCCTTCTGTATGCTATTGGGGCTTCCTCTGCGGATTTTGCGGGGCTGGAAGGTGGTATAAGCTCCTCAACTGTCTGCTTATGAGCCTACTATTTTGCAGAGATAGCTGAAGATCCAAATCATCAGACCACCACTGCTCTAGTCCATGGGCTTCAAGAAACTTTTGTTTTCCCTTGGACATCACAAACAGCTTCGCTGCTACATGACCATTCTCAGTTGCCGAATCTTCTTTCCTGGCATCCTTGTCGTGATCAGTATAATAGCAGCAAATGTAGTCACCATCGTTCACATACAGGTGAGGTACCCATTTTTGCACCCCTGTGCTAGAATTCTTGTTCCCGTAAAAGTATGAAACCCAATTGTTCCATCCTAAAACAGGATTCCTCTCTTCTGCAGCGTCAATTGCCTGATTTTCGTCATTCGAAGCGAACATAGATCTGCACTTCTTCCAGGCATCCCCAGCTTTCTCTCCAATATTTCTTAGGCTCATAGACAGCGAAAGAGAAGGAGGGTTGAATAAATGTGCATCCACGTAAATGCCCTCTTTAGCCAATGCTTTCCCTACCTGAAGAGCGAACCCTGCTCCTAGAGAATGCCCTGCGACACAAACATTTTTGCTTCCATACTTTTCAGCAACTGATTTTAGCGTCTCCAGTGCTATTGTATACCTTACAGAACCTTTCAAGCTTTCCCAAGCTAGGAACCGGAGGTCGTCCTCGACGTCCCTACGAATTGTAGGGCTCTTGAGTAATGTCCCCCTGAGTGCCAGAACTGCTTTTGGCACTCCGCTCGGTCTCATGAGTATAAAATCTGCTAGCGCTGCAGATCTGTCCCATTCTAGTAGTGCCCCGAAAATGGATCCATCCCGCTCATCGATAAGGGTTTGAACTAGCTTGTATTTGAATGGCAACCACCAATTTGGAGCTAGAGCATTTTCTTCTAACCGGTTCTCTTGTCTGTCTAATTCCAGGAGGTACACTGCCTGTATGAAGCAAGCCATGGCAGTTCTTCTGTAGTTCCCATCCTTCCTGGATGCAAGAAAGATAGTCATCAAGTCAAAACTCCCATAAGAAGATATGACCGCCTATAAGAAATTAACAGGGCTACTTAAGTCTGTAACAGTTTGAATACACTGAGAATTGTTCCCTCAAGCTTTGATGAATGTCATCATCCACTGAAGAAATTCAACCAAAGGTACAAAACAAATATGATGCTGACAATACAGATATGATTGTGAATTAAGCTGAAATGAAACTGGATCAACTTAAGTACTTCGATAATTTGGTGAGTAAATAGCTGGATGCTTCTTCAAATGGAGAGCAGGTTAAATGTCTTTACATCATGAGCAATTGGATGCATAAGTCATTATTAACCTGATCGAACTTTGCCCGATTGAGGAGCAGTGAAATCTCGATAATTTAACACCACTGCCTATAGCAGAAAAACGTTCAACAACTAAATACCGGGCAATACGAAAGAGATGCTACAAGAAAATGACACTCAACTATCAAATCGACAGCATGGAATTCTACGGCCCAAACGCGAGATGCAACCCCATTGCGAATCTCGGTTTCCAGGATGCGGATATATCAGAACAAACAGGCCATGATTTGGTTTTGGCACCTCATGTCGAGCAATAGCTTAAAGAATTGGGTAATGGGTCAGATTCAGAAAGCCCCTCCATGAAGTACAACCACCATATGCACTCGACTCAAGAAACTTCACATCGACATCCGACAGGTAAAAAGTTGGAGCTTTAAACCAAGATATGAGGAGGCGAGGGACGGACCAGTTGGAGCTGATGAGGTGCCTCCAGTTGGGTGAAGCGAGATGGCGAGGTCCGGACATGTGAAATGCGTAGGGATGAGCCTGAGCCTGAGCCGGAGACGGGTCGTCGTGGTTCGCCGACATCTCCTCTGCACTTCTGTTCGCAATCGAAATCGATCCGGCTCAACCCATCACCGTCCACTCCACCTCTTCGCTTTGCATCTTCAGCTCATTCCCATATTCATATGTGTGTGTGTGTGTGTGTGTGTGTGTGTGTATGTATATGTATATAGAGAGATAGAGAGAGAGAGAGAGAGAGAGATTGATGGAGAGTCTGACGAGGACTGGAGGTTCCTCTGTTTGCTTTTGTGAAGCTTTTGGAATCTCATTCGATGCCACCGGTATTTGCCAGTGAGAAAAAAACTGTTTCTTTGAGCGCGCTCTGCGCCCCCTTCTCCAACGGTCGCGATTCCTTCGTGGCGTCTGTCGGCTGAGGAGCTAGCTATTGAAATTACGAAACTGGCCATCGGCTGATTGGGCGTGGCAGGGGTAGCTGCGGCTCCGGTTGAGGGGGGCATTTTGGGGAAGAAGTAGAGTTCGCTTTGACTTTTTTTCTTTTTTTCCCTTCTTTGAGCGAGTGAAAAGATGGACAAAATTTCGACCAAAAAAAAAATAAATAAATAAATAAAAGATGGACAAAGGACGTGCGGGGGATCGGGCAAGCGGCGGAGGGGCGCACGGGCACGCGGTTCCTTAATCAAAGGGGTCTTCCTCTTCTTGGACTTTCCTTGGACACTAAGTAAACCTTCAGTCCCATATGATTAGATGATAAATTCTGTACTCTTGCCCCCCAATTAAAACTTCCCCTTTTTAGGGTCCCTTTATTTCACGGAAAAAAACTTCTAAAAAAACGTTTTCTGAATTTTCCGTCATTCATTTCACGGAAAATAAATTAGTGAAAAACGTTTTCTGCTATTGGAAAAAAAACACATTCAAAAGTGAGAATTTTTTTTTTTCATTTTTTAGAAATGGACAAATTTTTTTATAACTTCTCCGCCTCGCTTTCTTTCATTAAACACATTTTCCTTTTATTTTTATGTTTTATATATTTCTTTTTCTTTTTCTTTTCCTTCTTCCTTGGCTGGTCACCACAAGCTAGCTTGAGTCTTGCCATGGGCCAATGAGCTCGAGCTTGCCCGAGGCTAGATCCAGTGAGGGTGAGACTCGAGCTCGCTTTTAATGAAGCTCGGGCTCACCTGCTTGGTAGAGCTCCAGCTTGCCTGGATAAGGTGAGTCACGAGTTCGCCGGCTTCGGTGGAGCTTGGGCTTTCTTGGATTAGTCAAGCCTTGAGCTCGTTGATCCGTGTCTTGGTCAATCACTAAATGTCTTGGATTAGTGATCGGCCATCAGTGGGGCACATAGTGGCAAAGGAAGGATGAGGGAGAATGAGGAAAGAAAAGAAAGAAAAAAATAAAATAAAAAAAGATGTAAATTTGATTTTTTAAAAGTGAAAAAATTAAAATTCATTTTTTAATATATAAAAAATAACATTAATTTTGTTTGTAAATTAAAAAAAATTAAAAAACGATTTTTTTGGTCATTTTTTTTTCTAAAAAATCAAATAAGATATCAAATCGAAAATATTTTTTCCACTTCATTTTTAAGTTTCAATCGAACATTGAAAAATATTGTCATTTTATTGGAAAATGACTTCCTAGAAAATATTTTCTAGAAACATAATATTTTTTACAAAACGAACGGATTAGTATTTGGGAAGCTGTTAAATTAAGGTGTGATTTATTATTTAAATATTTTAATACTCATTTTCATGCGTGAAAATATGTGATTGAGGAGGCAAATTAGGGTTTGGAAGATTCGAGCTTAGGATCTCCTTGTTTTAAACACCAACTATTTTAAAAATTTAAGATATTAGATAAACGGATGATTTACTATTTAAATATTCAAACACTTCTTATTTGGAGTCAAGTGGTTTACGCATGTTCTATATAAAAAAATTCGAAAAGAGAGACATTCAAGAGGAGGGTATGGTAACCATCATTAAGATCGGCCATTGCTTACTGGTGTTCATCTCAAGACATTTATTATTTGAATATTGGAATAGTGATTTTTGAATAAGAGAGAGTCCGCCCGGGTTAATGAGTTTTTACAAAACCACATCGGCATTTAGAATATAACATTTCTAGATATTGTAGAGCGCAGAAAACCTTTCCCTATTAATTTTACTTTAGAAAATAGCAAAATCTAAGGCATTCGAACGAGAATTGTTGATCCAATCAAGCGCAACCCTTTATTCCAAAATTAATTATTGAAAGTCTTGAGAAAGAGAATCCCTCTGCCGGTCTCCGGTGACACCTCCCTGCATTATTCTTCTTATTTTCCTTTTCCCTTTCCCTTTGTCCACGGGGAAAATATAAATATGTGGAGGAGCCATTTTCTCATGTCGGAATTGATTATTATAAGTGGCCATAATAAATCACCAACAGAAATTCCCAAAATAAAATTTAAAAAAAAAACAGAAAAAAACTTCCAAGATCCAACTGAATTCGAGCGCCACGGGACTGGAGTCTCCAGCGGAGGAAAACCAGAACTCCCGGGACACCGAAATATCGGACATCGGACAGCCATGGCTCTGTACTGTCGCGCGGTTTCTCTTCACCAAGCGCCTTCCTCCGCCGCTCCGCCTCCGCCCCCGCCTCTGATCCCGAAGCAGAGACCTCCTCCTCTCTTCAAGCTCTCGTCTCCCGCCCCGCCGTCGTCGAGCTCCGTCTCTCCTTCCTCTTTCAAAGCACTTGCCCAGGCCGAGAGAGCCGACGGCGGTGAGGTTGCGGAAGAGGACCCACCTGCTCCACTCTCCGGTAAGTCTCTTGAACATCGTTTGGGGGGCTTGAATCCTTTAAATGGCGATGACCCTTTTGCTTGGGAATAGTTTAATACGGTCTCTGTTGCAAAGTTGCTTCCTTTTTTCCTCTGGGTGTTTTCTTGATCGATTGAAGATATGTGGTCACTGTATCCAATTAGCCAAATCAGTGCTTTTGTTTCCTGTAGTGAAAATTGTTTGAAGTCTCCTGGCCGAAACTAGCAATTTGAGAATTCACAATTAGAATCGCTCCGTGTACTTTGTGCATCATCAGTCCTTTGAAATGGGTCTTTTTATCTGAATGGTTTGAACCGTGGAGATTAGAGTATAATCTATTGGCTAGTTACCTCCTGTAATTGTTTTCCCTTCTCAAGGATCACCCTCTTCTGCTCGTTCACGACTGGATCTTCTGGAGCAACTAACTGCTTCTAGTTCGAGCACAACAGTGGACGGTGAGTGTAATTTTCCCTTTTAAAGGACATTCAGGAACTGTGCATTTGTTGCGATTATAGGAAGGAGGAACCATTGCTATTGCTGCCAATTTAACTCTGAATTTGTGTATGGGGACTAGGCTACATGAGTGACAGTGTAATCGGTAAACTCACCATCCGCGATCAACTTGCGCAATTGGTTGGGGACAGACGAGGAGATTTCAGTGTTCCCTTGGGTAAGAAGAACTTAAAGAAGGCGAGCGAAAAGTTCTTGACCATCTCGCAGAAGAGAAACATCAAAAGACAAGCTTACCTGGACGAAGTGTCTCAGAGGAACGATTCGGTTTTTTTCGCCACTATCGGAGCGTTTGTAATTCTTCCGCCTATCATAATTCTAGGGATAGCAATAATAACTGGTTATGTACAGCTTTTTCCGTGAGAATTATAATATATCTCATACACAGCTTATGGCACCCTACTCAACACGAGGCTGTTGTTAGTTTCAGTTATTTACCGCGTCTACATGTTACGTGTATTGAGATTAGTAGGGTTACCGTGCATGCCGACTTCTCCTGGAGATGCCATTTAGCTTGATTCCAAAACCAGCTAAGCTTGTTGCAAGAAATTTGGCATGGAGAAATAGAGTTGTTGAGGATCCGTAACTTGAATTTAGGCACTAGTGGATTGCAATGTATAATCATTGCCACTTTCTTTTTGTTTATCGTTTGCAAAAGAGGTTGTGGTTAATCCTTGAATGCGATAATTAAATTTCTTTTGGCATCGAGTGTTGTGTAGGAGAGTCTGTTTGAAGTTCACTAGATTTTGTGTGGAACGCTGTTTTGTATGAGACTTCTGCAGAAACTTCGCACTATAACTCCAAGTGGAAATGGTTCATGACCTAAATGGAATTAGCGGCTTATAAACGGTTCTAAAAGATTTTTTTATTGAATTTCGGAAGCATTCCTGATGAATTATTTAGTGAGCACTTTCGACAGAAATCTCTGCAGTTTCATTTGCTCTTGTTAAAGGACGGAATCTGGAGATTTTGAAGGCATGATTGCCTTCATGATTGGATACTTGATAAAGTAAAAAAGGCACTCAAACCTTTCAGTTTCATTGGAAAATACTCTGCACATCCAATCTCAACTGCAGAAGGGAAGTCAGTGTAGTTACTCTTAATAAATTTTGCACAGCTAATCTGTCGCTTCTCTATCCTATGCCTCACGCACTCCCGATGCCGTAATTTCGAAGTGCGTGAATAGTGGAGTATAAAACATGGATAAAAAAAGAAAAATCAATTTGAATGTTAATAGCAACGCGTTGAGCAATATAAAATTTCAACCAGACTCAATCAACGACTCTTCCTTGACATTGTGTGAGGCTGTCTGGTCAATTGGTCTTGAAGGTTCATTGCCCAAAACTACTCCCTGCTTTTGTATGTACTCCAACTTGTCTTGCAGCAGGTAGAAGAATGAAAAGAAGGAGACCTCAACAGTGAAAAGGATCACCCAGAGCCTTATACTTCTCGATGTCTTTTCGCTGTAAGCTAGTAAACCTGAGTATATGTTGATCGCTCCCAGTAGTGAAACTGTGGTTCCAATTGCCCAGTGACCGAAAAACCATGGAAATCTTCCTTTGGATCTTCTGTGAGTTTGAAACAAACTTACTGAGCACAAAGCTGCACAATCTTGGGTAACATTGATCAAACATAGTAGGGATTGGGCATAAAGTTGTTCTGATCTGTAGTCAAAGTCGCAATCGCTTTTCCGATGCCAAAGAAAACGAAATAGAAAAAGTAGTAGTGATAGTATCTTCACTTGCTTCTTTTGACAAAGTCTTAGTAATGCTTGTTGAGATGAAAACTTACGATGCTTTTCGGAAGGTTTTTATGGTAATTGAAGCACTGCATTCCACATCATCATTTTAAGCCATTTATGGAAGCAAAAACAGAACTAATGTACAAGATGCCAGAACTTGCGTAAAAAATAAAATGCTTCTGCTGGCGTTTCTTATTAAATTGGATTAAATTCGGCAATCATGTTTTCTTTTAAACCCAACGGAAAGATTAGGTAGTAAAAGTATCAACATAAGTTTTAAGTTCCAATGATGATGAAACTGACTGCTTACCTTACTGGGCGCAGAAAACCGGCCAGAGCTTGCAGCCATATGATCCCATATAATACTAAACCAATTCTTTGGTGATGGTTGTTAAACGAATTGCTGAAGTTCTTGATTGACATGATAGCTCCTGCTGTGGCAAGGAGCACCGAGAGAATCTGTTCAAGAAAGAATCTGTTTAATGCCCTCTTTGAAAAATGGGAAAGAGCGGTCATAATTGAACTATACATTCTTTTGGAGACTAATTATTCTTGACAGAATTCCAACATTTGTTATTATCTGTCTACATCTTTCTCCAATCCATAATTGGGAACCGATATTGGACAGTACTAAAATATCAAATTCACTGAACAGTATGACCTAGAAATGAGTAATTTGACGACTTCTTTAAACTATCAAGTGATCATCATTCTAAGAACTATTCATTCCGAGTGGTAAATGAAGTTCCTCCTTTTCAAATAACGGTAGCGAACAAAAACTAATGGCTTATGGAAATTTTTCTGCTAACAGTAATCATTTCTTATCATTATCGTAAAGTTGCATTGTGGGGGATCAACTTTTGATGAGCCATGTGGAAAGCCTGAGTATGTTATCCTTCTCCAGGTTGGTGGACGTTTATTTAGAAAAAAAAATTTGTGGTATTAGTCTGAAACAGTTGGAATTCAGGAATAGATTTCACAGGATTAGTCATTGAACTTGCCTGCAGAATAGCATGGGCACGAAAATAAATCTTGAGCTTTCTTCCAGATTCCACCCCTTTTGACATTCTAATGACCAGAACTCCTAGAGGCATCAGCAATCCTAATGAAACCCAGAGGAGGAATCCGTGCAGCGTGATTTGGAACAACAACCGAGAGCTCACCTGCAAACGCAAGATATTCAGGGAATTCTTTCGAAAATGATTATTCAGAGCGCTGAGGTGGAACAATTTAAGCAGGATCATGTGTTCCTTACCTTATGAGCATCAATGTTGCTGCTCGTATGACTTCCTACATTTCGTTCTTGAGAGGAGCCGGCGAACATTGGCAGTGAGAAAACCAGCAAAAGCGTGCTCATTCGGGAGCATACCTTATGAGGAACTAGCATCTCTCTACCGGTTGAGACAATGCATAGGGTAGAACAGACTGGGACTGTACACGGTAGATACCGGAGGATTGCACTGATATGAGAGAATCAGAATATTTGTCGGATGGGTTTACCGAGTGAAAGCTAACTTGGCTTCTTAATTTCCTTCAAGACTATCATAAAACACTGAAATGGCCTCTCTCTCTCTCTCTCTCTCTCTAGAATACCCAGTTGAAAGCAACATACAAGGCTCGTTTATATAGAGAAACGGCTATCATTGTGAGAGAGAGGAGATCCTCCAAAGTACCCAACTCTCACAAACTTTTTGTTGAATACTCAAAGAAAGAGAGATGCCTGTTGAAATAGTTGCTAAAAGAAAATCAGGCAGATTGCATGGAGGTAAGGGGGCCATGGAAAAGATGACCAAGCCGAGTGGAGAGGGGAACGAAGCAAAGAGAGGTGGTGGTTTTTCAAACAATGCGCTGTGGGGTTCACTCGTGTTCTGTGGCAGGCTTTATGAACGTGGAGCTGCAGGGCAAAAGGGAATGTGGGTGGAGGACAAAACAGAAAATGGGCAAAAGAATGTGAAGTGGAACTTTTCGTGGGCAGGAGATGCTTCATTTTCTGCTGCATGACATTATCTTGGGTGACCCCAAATAGGGAAATACATTATAATAACAAAGGCCCGGGTTTGAGCGGTTCTGTCCATCACTCTAAAAAGCACAAAAGGCCATGCTTGATAAAGTGCTCCTTCCCAGCGTATACCCTTTTAGGTCCTAGACGTGAAGAAACGAATTTGGCACCGAAAGGGTCGTAGCTGAACATGCCGGTTATGGTTTTTTAAAGATCAACACATTGTTGGGTTCTCCTGTTTTAAGTTGTCAATTAGTAGTAACCAAAGACATTCAGCAAAAGTCGAGGTGCAATCGGGCGTGAGGTGAGCAAGCCGTGTTTTGTCTTGCAAACAAGAGCTTCAGCAATCGCGCTTTGCTTTAGTCTGATCAGATGACGGAGTAATAAGATGCATGTACAAGTAGGAGCAGACACGGCGGGAGATCTCACGTTTGGTAAGGAAAAGCAGGTGGACCAACAGAAGGCTCGCAGCATGCAACTTTTGGCTAATAGCCCTTGTGCAGATACAGATACACAATGCTGCTTCTGTGGTCCTCTCTCTCTCTCTCTCTCTCCCCCCACCATCCAATGCCTCACTTGTTCAGTCCTTTAGCTAATGGTTTGGATCCTCTTTTGCGTAGGTACATGCGCATGCCGATTCCATCGACGCAACCAGTCAATGTACCTCCCACGATCCCGCTTCCCCACCTGAGTTTCCCCGTGTCGTAGTTTCACAGCACGATACACTTTCAAGTTACTGAATCCACAACCGTACTATAATCCCGATCCTGCGTATTAGTAACTGGTGAAGTAGGTTGGACATGGCTCAGGCCAAACCGGAGGCATATATGCATGGATTCCCTTAGCGAGGATCGATCGAAACTACTGCGGCAATTGCACTCCGCGATCGCTTTGGTAACATTTAAACATCATTGCCCATAATTGCAGCAGACCAAATCTAGTCCCCACGAGCTAAACCAATTCAAATGTTTGGTGAGTCGTCGCATCTAATGCCAATTTATTGTCCAGCGGACAATCATAAGCCTTACATCACCATGGCCTGATTTGGTTAAAAGTTGGTGTTACCGTCATTCATGCAAGAGCAGCTTCATATGGGGATTGCTTCGCGGGGGCAAGGCATGAATTCCAAGCCAGGGAGAGAAAAGCAAAGCCAATCCCTTCTTTCTTTTTCCCTCTTGGACCGCAATTTCAACGTTCATTTCTCAATCAAGTAACGCAGGTTGCGACTAATTTTTCTTAAACATTAAGGTTTGTTTTGATTATTTAAACGGCATCCAATGAAATGTTGCTGTGCGCATAGCGAAGTTCATGGCGAATTCGAATTGCCCTTTAGCAAAATGGAAGCGAAGTTTAAAAAAAAGAAAAAAAGAAAAAAAATTGCTGCATAATTTAGAGATTAAGTTCAAAATAAAGATTACTAAGCCATTTGTTAGCTCATGATGAAAGTGCTCTAAATCAAGTGAAATTAGATACCTAGGAGCTCAAGAGCTCCGTATCTACTTATCAAGTGAATCTGATGGGCTGACAGGATTGTGTTCCTTATTTTAACATCTCAACCTCCAATTGATGAGATTTTTTTTTTTTTTTTAATTTCCTTCTCCTATGAGGATATCCTTGTATGTTACGTTATAAAGTTTAAATGTCGCAATTTAAGGACATATTAGGATCTAAAAAATCCTTTTTGGTGGCTGAAAAAATAACTCACCTACGCCACCTCCGTTGAAGAACAAGATGACTTCCATTACATCAACGACAAACTTCAAATTAGCAGAATAAAATCCGTGCCCTTACGTGTAAGGAGAAGTGGAGAATGATTTTGTGATCTTTCATAAGCCGGTCTTGTCCGCCCTCTTCCGTCCCTCCCTCCAAAAGCCAAAAAAAGGCCACCCCAAAAGCATCACATCACATCACATCACGATCTATCCTAACTTAGTCACCATGTCATTATTACGAGAAATCTCATATAGATAGGTAAATTCTCGGTTCTCAACGAAAAATCAATCCCTGTTCATCATGCTCGATGACCGTTGAAAGTTGTCGGCATTTTGAGTTATGTATAATAGACTTAGGTGATCTCGCTCCCATTCCGAAAGAGTTGCATAGCTCATATTCCGCACGCCAAATTAATCATTGCTCATCTGCCTAGAGTCGAATCGAATCCTGTAATTCATTTGAGTTGTGTTTGGTCGTCCAAATTTCTAAATAAGATTGGATTGAATAGGATAAGATAATAAATTCGTGCTCGTTTTCATATCTAATTTACTATTTGGTGAACTGCGAATTTAAAATAGAATGTATTCACAATAATGACATCAGTGTGAATGAACACAAAAGTTCACAGATGATATTTATATTTATATATTGAATTTATATCAAAGATATAATTAAATTCGAATATATAAATAACAAAATGATTAAATTAATTTTTTTTTGTTATTTTGAATTTTTATACTATAATTCAAATAGTATTTATATTGACATATAATTTTAATTTTATTAATTTAAGAAGCTTATTATTTGAAAAAAATAACTTTTCTATTGTGGATAGTAGAATTTCTATTCACTTTTATTTCACCTCCTTTATAGGATAATTTAATCTGAACTATATCTCTCTAATATCCGAGTTTATTAGATGTAGGATAATTTTTTTTTTCATATCCTAAAACTTTTATCCTAATCGCCAAAGGAAGAAGTAGTCAAACAGTTTTGCTACATTGAAGTCGGTAAGGCCATCATTGCAAGGTCGTGTGGGCTATAGGCCCACACATGTTTGGGCCCAGTCAAGCCCAACACGCCTTCCGGCTCGGCCCAAAACTTCAGCCGAAAGAGGCTTCGTCGTCCCTCGCATTTGTTCCGGCGTTTCTCGTCTCCGTCCCTTCCCTCTCTCCCTCTCTCCCTCTCTCGTTCTTTTCCCTCCCAGGAGTGCTCTGCAACATCATCGCATCGCCATTGAAATCCTTTGGAACGAGACCAATCCGGTCCCTCTGGTCCCTCTGGTCCCTCATTGCTCGAGCGCTTCTTCCCTCTCTCTCTCCTCAACCGCTCGATCATGGGGCCGCGCGTCCCCCCGTCCGCGATCCTCTGATGCGCGGCCGTTGCTCGCTCCTCTGATCGGTAACCCTAAAATCACCTTCGCGCCCAGCTCCGTCTCTCTCATGGCGAACGTGTCCGTCGCGGCGGAGTGGCTGCTCCTCTACAACCGCTACTACCGCAAGCCCGAGCTCTACCCGATGCGGTGGAGGCACGTCGACCTCGGCCGCAACAAGGTCGCCTGCGCCTCCTTCGGCGGCCCCATCGCCGTGATCCGCGACGACTCCAAGATCGTCCAGCTCTACGCCGAGTCCGCCCTCCGCAAGCTCCGGATTTTCAACTCCGCCGGCGTCCTGATCGCGGAGACCGTGTGGAAGCACCCCGGGGGGCGGCTGATCGGCATGTCGTGGACCGACGACCAGACGCTGATCTGCCTCGTGCAGGACGGCACGGTCTTCAGGTACAACATCCATGCAGAGCTTCTTGAGCCTAGCATTTCGATGGGGAAGGAGTGTTTCGAGCAGAACGTTGTTGAATGCGTATTTTGGGGCAATGGATTGGTGTGTATCACTGATGCAAATCAATTGTTCTGCGTGTCGGATTTTAAGAATCCACAGCCATATAAGCTGTCGGATCCGGGGCTTGAGGATTTGCCGCTATGCGTGGCGGTGATCGAACCGCAGTATGTGATGTCAGGGAATGTGGAGGTTTTAATGGGGGTTTCAGAAGGCGGGTTGGTGGTGGTGGAGGAGGACTCGGTGCAGAGAGTGGAGCAGGTGGGAGGGGAAGTGTTGGGGCCATTGCAGAAGATGGCAGTGTCCGGGGATGGGAAGTGGTTGGCGGCCTTTACACATGACGGGCAGCTTTTGGTTATGCCCACAGATTTCTCAGAGATCAAGTTTTCTTGCAATTGCGAGGTGGGTTGCTTTTCAAATGGTAATGGTAATGCATAATGTGAACGTTACCGATGATTACCGGATGGTAATGCATTACTTCTTTTAATAGAATAATAGAATGCTAACAAACCCAGTAATCGAGGTTTTGTTGGTTTCGTAGACTATGCTTGTCGTATATGAAAGATGAGAACTTTTTTAAGCTTGGAACATGTTTTTGTAAATCAGTATGATAATAGTCAAGACAGTTTGGTGTTGCCTGAAGAAGAGCCAAAGCGCAATACTAGCTTATTGTAGCAAGTGGAGTGCCAGTAATAATTGCACTAGGGATGTTAGAACCTAAATTTATATATCACTCCATCATACTAGATGGATGCATGTTTTTGCTGCAAACAAGTGCCGATGAACTGTCTGTATCTTTCTCGCTACTCGACAGATAGTATCACGATGATGTTCACACAAGGATATTTATGGGTTGAGATTTAGCAAGATTTTTTTTATAACGAATCACTGATTTTATATGAGCAGTCAGCTCTGCCTCCCGAGCAGATGGCCTGGTGTGGAATGGACAGTGTTGTACTTTATTGGGATGACATGCTCTTGATGGTTGGTCCTATTGGAGAACCAGTGCGCTATCTCTATGATGAGCCGGTGGTACTTATCCCCGAGTGTGATGGGGTGAGAATACTCTCCAACACTAGTATGGAATTTCTACAACGTGTTCCTGATTCTACCGTGTCTATCTTCAAAATTGGAAGTACGTCAGCAGCAGCTTTACTCTATGATGCCTTGGATCACTTTGACAGGCGAAGTGCTAAGGTCAGCCATTTTTTGTTTGGAATTACAAGTACCTCATTTATCATTGCCTAGTGTCCATACTATTTTGAGTGTGTCTTTAGCCTTTGGGTTTTTTTAGTTGATACCGTAATAGTTGTTGGTCATTCTTAATCAAATGGAATACTTGGGGAGAACGCAACTGAAGAATGTTTGATGGAACTGAAGCTTCTGTTTCTATTGTTTTGAGTTTTTCTTCTACAGCAATGGTCTTCTTCTTCTTCTTCTTCTTATTGGTGCTAAGGCTATGGTATTGTTGTTCTGTATTTGTCTAGTTTTGGTCCTTTAGGTAGTTACATTGTCTTTTCCTTTTTCATTCTGCTCTTGTACATTTCATGCGTACTAGAATCTAGATAGTTTGTTTTAATGTAATTTTGTCATTTTTATTTTTTCAAATTAGGGATGGCTACATATTTTGTTGAAAATTCTTGTGGTATGAGGACATGATGATGGATGATAGGAAGCTATTTCATGACCTAATGATGGTTTGCTATGGTATTGTTGTTCTGTATTTGTCTAGTTTTGGTCCTTTAGGTAGTTACATTGTCTTTTCCTTTTTCATTCTGCTCTTGTACATTTCTTGCGTACTAGAATCTAGATAGTTTGTTTTAATGTAATTTCGTCATTTTTATTTTTTCAAATTAGGGATGGCTACATATTTTGTTGAAAATTCTTGTGGTATGAGGACATGATAATGGATGATAGGAAGTTATTTCATGACCTAGTGATGGTTTGTGATGGTTCAGAGATAGAGATTATCTTTTCTTGAGAAAAGGCTGATTGGTACTTGACTTCAGGCGGATGAAAATCTACGGTTAATTCGTTCATCCTTGCCGGAGGCTGTTGAAGCATGCATAGATGCTGCAGGACACGAGTTTGATGTGACCCGTCAGCGAACACTACTGAGAGCTGCAAGCTATGGCCAAGCCTTTTGCAGGTAGTCTGATTTTTCGAGGTTTCTGACATCAGGTTCTTAGTCATATCAATGAGAGTGTTAATTTGTCCATAGCTTCTAGCACCTGGCTTTTCAATGGATTTATGTGGATATGGGAATGAATAGACTTTGTGCTAAATGCATATGTATAGTTACTTTCAGCTGAGGACTTGATTCTAACTTCTAAAAAAGAGTTTGTTTTTCAATAACCTTTGGTATTGTATCGGTATCATTGCTTAAATGACAGCTAGCTCTTGCTTATGAAGTGTGTGATATTCAATCCCCGAGCAAGCTTTGCTGAAAATGGAAAAAATTTAATTAGGAAACAGGAATTTTTATGAAATTAAGTAGAACATGCTTAGGAGTAATTTGTGTTAAGTAGAATTCATAGAAGAGTAGTATTTGCAGAGCTAAACACATAATTGGTAAAAAAGGAACTTTCATGAATTAAGTAGATGATGTAGGATGACGAGTCACGACAAAGAATAAATATTTAGGCTTCAGGCACAAAGCTTCTTAAGCATCATACTTAGGGTTTCTTAAGCATCACACCTAAAAGAAGAATTGCATTATACAATGCCAAAGCAAAGTACTGCCAAATTTAAATAATCATCAACTTTATTGAAGAGAAAGAATAACAACCATATTTATAGCAGTTAGACTCCTAGTCTAATTAGGAAGCCTCTAAATGAGAATGTACCATAGAATATGGAATGTAATATCCTACTTAAACTAAAAAGGAAACTTCCTAAAATCATTATAATACTCAATTCCTAGTTGATAACTTCACTATTAAACTTAAAGGAGAGTCATAATCCATTTAGAACTCTTCTTTTAATCGTGAATTGACAGTGGTCCATCTTCACTCAGGCTTACTGATAACATCAATCTTTGAGCAAATATGATCTTGGATAATTCTGTTGGCTGCATCAGTGGAGCACGCAACAGAGTAATAGTAACTGAAGAGTTAAGCTGAAAAGGAGTTTTGTGTATTGAGTGACATATCTATAGTGAGATGCTATTTCTCTTAGACGACCATATGAGCAACTTCGGCAAAATTCTTATATTAATTTTTAACCATGACATGGACGGTAATCTGATTAAGCATTTTAACTATGACATGTTCCTGACCCTATAGTGTAAGAACCATAAAGCATTTGGGTTTCCGTATTGTGCAATGAAACGGGGAAAGAATCATCCCGTTTTTTTTCCTGCCATTACATTTCATATAAATAGATAGGACGCAAAACAGACAATATCGATCAGTTTCTCCTTTATTGTTCTTGCAATGTCCAGTTACATACTGTATCTTAGAATGATAATAGTATTTCTTACCCCTGATTGTTGCTCTCGGTAATGATATCCAGTTGGCTTTGGCAGTCATTTTCAACGTGATCGTATTCAAGAGATGTGTAAAACTCTGCGGGTTTTGAATGCAGTGCATAACCCTGACGTTGGAATACCTCTTAGCATTAAGCAATACAAGGTTGTTAAATTTCAACAGATTTATGTTTTAATTCGTGTTGCCCCTGCATACTTTTAGTCACGATTTCTGAAAATGCTTCGTGTGTGCAGTTGCTTACATCATCAGTTTTGGTTGGTCGCTTGATTAATGCTCACCAGCACCTCCTCGCCCTTCGCATTTCAGAGTACCTGGGAATGAACCAGGTGAGTTACCTTGGAGGCTTATTACACAACTTTTTTTCGGTGCACAAGCATGAAGAGAAATTCTAAACACAAGTTTTGTTGCTGAGAAATGAAATCTTGCTTGAGATATTTGTTAAAGCAACTGGAATGAGTTAAACTTTAGATTATCACGGCATAGCCACCCTACACTTGTCTTCATGCCAGTGTCCTGGACTTCGTGACAAGTTATTGTTTTCCATTAACTCAATATCTTTCCCAGGCACCATATTGCACTCACATTCTTAATTGTGATGTCAAAGTCTATCTTTGTAAGCCCTTTCATATCTTTATTCCTTAATGAGCAACATATTTGGAAGTGTGGAAAGGAATTCAAACGTGTATATGAAGTTCGAAAATTTCCTCCTTGTTGGATAGTGCAAATGAAAAGCCGACATATTGCCCTTTTCATCTTGGCTCAAGCTCCACCCGTGCCTTATAGTTCAGAGATGAGCCATTTGTCCATTAAAACATTACATTCCTTACAGTCCAACTGCAGTTGTATTGATCATTTCATTTGGCAACATATCCTATTGTAGATCATACCATACGCAACCTGAAGAATCTCTTACAGTCGTTAGGAGACACACTTTTAAGTTTGGTTTCTGGCTTATGGTGGGACTAAAGCAATGCTAATCATGTGTTCATCTATTCCTTTCATGGTTCATATTTCTGGGTTACTTTGTCTTTGTAGGAGGTGGTGATAATGCATTGGGCATGCTCGAAAATTACAGCTTCTTTGGCAATTCCAGACACAGCACTTCTGGAAATGTTACTTGACAAGGTTTTGAGATATGTTTTGTATGACTCCTGAATGTCTAAAAATCAACTGTATGAGGAAGTATGTTTTACAGTGACTGACTTGAGAAATTCTGCATGTCAGCTGCAATTATGTAAAGGCATATCATATGCAGCAGTTGCTGCTCATGCAGATAAGAATGGCCGACGAAAGTTAGCTGCCATGCTCATTGAACACGAACCCCGTCCATCCAAACAGGTTGGCCTCTGAGGAAATAGTTTCTTTAATGCTGTGTTTCTGCAATCTCATGCATAATGTTTAGATGGTTCAAGCTGATATGTTGAATAAGTAATATGTACTCATACGCCTTTTTCATCCAGGTTCCTCTTCTGTTGAGCATAGGGGAAGAAGATACAGCTCTGATGAAGGCAACTGAAAGCGGTGATACTGACCTTGTTTATCTTGTCCTCTTCCACATCTGGCAGAAGGTACTGCTTTCTAAGAAATTAGATAGTAGTACTTCTGTAATCATTATGATATTACTTATTCAGTATCTTCTACATATCTGGAGCATAATTTGGCTTGCAAATGCATTTCTTATGGTTCGACAATCATTCTTGTCCATTGCAGAGGCTACCTTTGGATTTTTTTGGGATGATTCAGGCCAAACCTCTTGCACGAGATTTGTTCATCACATATTCAAGGTATTTACCGGTTCCTTTATATAGCACCTTCTGGCCCTTCTTCTCTGACCTCACAGAAAGTAAAGGAAAAAAGAACATAGAGTGGACCAGCCTGAAAAAGTAATGTGTGTTGCACTCTGTCCCATATTATTGAAGGTTCAAGGTGCACCATAATGGCCAGTAATATTCTCAAGACTACTGTCAAAGCATAGTAGACCAATTGTTTGAGACTACAAATGTTAAGAAAAATAGTTAATGGGGTGATGATGGGGGAAGGGAGACAAGATCCAATTTATGACTGTGATAACGTATTATATTTTCGCTAAATCATTCCTTATCAGCGTGCCAAAGAGGGAAGTGGATTTGATGTCCTCAGATATTTTGTTCTTTATAGTGAAGAAGACGGACTTTAGGAGAGAAGGAAAAAGGTGGCCATGCTTCTTCAAGCATTGTTTTGAAAATTTTCAGTCTCACCATGTATGGGTTTAAGTGGAAAAGGGATGGGCAAGGGGTCATATAGCAGCTTCAAGTTCAATCCTCTGTGAACATTAAACTATTTGAGGATAGATGAAGTGCAAGAAATGTGGCTGGAATGAGGCTAATAGTGTGTCGAGCATATGTTTTCTGCATGGATACTGACTTATTTTTTTGTTGCAGATGTTACAAGCATGAATTTCTGAAGGATTTCTTTCTTTCAACTGGACAACTTCAAGTGAGTCTGATAATTTGCTTTTCATCACTTTTTTGTGTGCATTTTCTCTGTTGGCTGAGTACAGAATAGGGGTCAATAATGGTTCAGTTTGTTAGATTATTTATCTATATCAGTCCATCCTCTCATAAATACTGCTTTCCTAAATTCCATTGTCAAGTTGAAGTATGAATGTCATCTACTTTATACTTCATTGAGGCACAAGGGGCTTCAAGTTTCTTTCTCCCTTCATTGCAAAGGGGATGGTTGGCCCTAGTAGTTGTTTTAAGTAGGAATTAAACATCAGGAAATGTTCTGGTGCCAATAGATGGTTAAGGTGGGCTGGTATAATTGTTGTACTTCATGGTATGCTTTGATCAGCTCTGCAATTTCTCAGATTCATATGTGATATTTGATATTATTGGTATGAACCCTGTTGGACTAGATTCCAACCATTCTAGGCTTTTTCAGTTGTTAGCATGCAAAACTGAGTAAAAGGGCACTGGGGCTGGGCTATGTATAAGTGACTGTATATTGTTGTCAAAATTGCATCAAAGCTAACAAATTAAATATATCTCTATAGTTTCTCTAAATGGTAAATTTTCCATTATCGGTTCATTCATATGTAGTTTCATGCTCTGTAGGAGGTGGCTTTCCTTTTGTGGAAAGAATCATGGGAACTTGGCAAAAATCCAATGGCAAGCAAAGGATCTCCTCTCCATGGCCCCCGCATAAAACTTATTGAGAAGGCTCATGGTCTTTTTGCAGAGACTAAAGAACATAACTTCGAGTCAAAGGCTGCTGAGGAACATGCCAAATTGCTTAGGTTCACTCTCAATCTCGTCTTATTTTCAGAGCTTTACCTTCTTGTTTAAGAATGTTCAAGTTTTAAGCATCTAGAAGTGCATTTAGCAATAAACACAAACAATCCATTCTTTGTCATGGAATGGGCTTTTATTTATAGTTAACTTGTGTTATTCTCATTTTGAAAATAAAGCAGACAATCACTAAATAATAAGATCTTTGATTTTTTCTTGTTAAAATGAAGAACAAAATCTTAATAGATCATCATGATTTTCTTGAAATTTAGCTTAGTGAAGATTTTCTGCAAAATTGTTGCCTTCATTTTATCTTGGAATATGTTAAGGTCTGATACATTCTTTATATTCACGTGAAGTATAACATAGCAAGTAATGGGTTGCTCTTGCGGTCATGATAGCTATTTCAACTTTAAAAGCATCGAATAGAGAATGTATTTCATTTCTCATTTGCCCCATTATGGAACAGTAAAGCGACATTCCCAGTAAATTCTGACAATAGGGCAAATTCTTGTTGGATATCCAGAACTTGGATGATAACTCTATGTGAAGTCTCTTGCATGCTAAAAATATTTGTCTAGCTTCTTATGAAGTAGTTCTCACACTTCTCGAGATTGTGACCACGACGTCTGAGGATCTTTATCATGATGAAAGTTGTATGTGCCGACCTGTGATTACAAGCCCTCATCTTGACGTCTTTGAGGAGCCTTCTAGTATCCCCCCCCCCTCCTTTCTTCCTCGAAGTTTGAAGTGATTGTTTAAGTGGATTTTAAAAAAAGAATTATTTGATGATTTGTTTACAGTTCATATGGTCTGTGTAATGAGTTTAACTGCTAGCAAATTATGATAATCTTCCAAGAAGTGAAAATTGAAATTGTCCAAGTTGCTTTTATTGTTTGATGGATAGTAATGTTTCTTTCATTTTACTTTTTCCTTTTTTAAGGTTCTTCCTTGAATTATCAGTGAGACTTGTTTATTTAATTTGTCCTTTTGTCTTCTCCTTAAGATGGATGTCGTTCTTCTCTTTATTTCGCAGAATACAACACGAGCTAGAAGTCACCACTAAGCAGCCAATCTTTGTTGACTCAAGCATTAGTGATACAATACGTACCTGTATTGTTTTGGGAAATCATAGAGCTGCAATGAAAGTGAGAACTGAATTTAAGGTCGGTATGGTAGCACCATCGCTCTCGTTCCAAAACAGGGGCGACAATATTTAGTTATTTCAACATTATTAGATGATGTGTTGCCCAGGTGACACGGGATAGAATATATGTGACATCACCATTTTGTTTTTCTAACTTTCAGCTCCCTTCTCTTCTAACATCACTTTGGTCTGCAAATTACTTAATTGATATTTCAAATTTCTGTGAAACTGTCTTAGGTGTCCGAAAAGAGATGGTACTGGCTGAAAGTTTTCGCACTGGCTACTATAAGAGATTGGGATGCACTCGAGAAGTTTTCAAAGGAGAAGCGACCACCGATTGGTTAGCATATTGAATTTTTTTTTTCCTCGTTCAAATTGAAAGGTCAAGGCAAGGTTAGGAAATTGTCAGCTATTGACTGACACAAAATACCGCGCAACATTTTTTTGCTGATCATGACATTAGGCTGTCCGAAAAATGTATGAATTTACAATGTCATTTTTCTACATGTCCTTGAGGATATATCAATTTTCAGGTTGGGCGTGACTAATGATGAACCCCATTGGATTATATTGTTGAAACATAATCTGAGCTGAAAGAATAAATGTTGGAACTGATCATACCAATCGCTAATGGACTTTTTACCGTTTACAACAAGATGATATTTACTTTCGAAAACCAGTTGGGTACTCTTGGTCTTGGTAAGATTGGGTTTCCTCTCTGAATTTGTCTGTTCGTCTCTATGATTAGGCTATCGACCATTCGTGGAGGCTTGTGTTGATGCTGATGAGAAGGGTGAGGCCCTCAAGTATATCCCAAAACTAGCAGATCCCCGGGAAAGAGCTGAGGTATTCTGATGTTCCTTGTGATGGTTTCCTTTTCCTTTTTGGAGAGTTTTTCTTTTTGAGCGTAAAAGATGAGTAGAAAGTCTTGAAGACTTTTCTTGTGCTTGTTGCAAAGATCCGGTGGTTTTATCTGCTCTTTTACTTTTTTTTTCACACTAATCTTTTCATGTATTGTTTTGGTAGGCTTATGCTCGAATTGGCATGGCCAAAGAAGCTGCTGATGCTGCCTCTCAGGCCAAAGATGGCGAATTGTTGGGTCGGCTGAAATTAACCTTTTCACAAAATGCAGCAGCTTCATCAATTTTTGATACTCTTCGAGACAGATTGGGAGTTTCTTAATCCCACGGACACTCCATCTGGGCTTTTATAACTTCATCTGGGGATTTATGTGCATATTCAAGTTGCTCTTCTCTCGTGGGTGATGAAATAGAATGGCAGGAAAAGATGTTCATTTGCTTTCGGCATTTATGCATCCTTCTGCATTCCTTGATCAAGTGCGGTTCAAAATCTGCTCTAGCGACGCACTCTCTCTGCTCGTCGCTTCATCTCTGATTTTGGTGCTTTATTATTTTCCTATGACAAGTCTTTGAGTGTTTTTGTATTATATTGTAACTTGTTTGCCTTTTTTTCTTAATCTAGCTTTCAGGAGATTGTAATCATAAAGTGTTCATTTTATAAATGCACATTGCTTGTAAACAAACATCTCCAATTTGTGAAGAGAATGTGAGCACGAGGTAATCGATCTGTTTCTCTGGAGCATCTGTCAATTGAGTACATTTTAATTTGAAGCTGTTTGGCTAATCTTCCGTGCCATCGAAATCTTACTGGATTCATTCCTCCGCCAAGAGACGGTAAAAGAACAATACAGATAGCAGTACAATTCACTAACACTGCATATCCACATTTGCTCCTATTTTCAGGTCGTTCTTAAACTTTTAACAAGGACGACATGCGACCTCATTGTCAAAGCTAACAAGGACAACACATGACTTCACTGTCAAAAAGCCCAAAACGAAAACTGAAGGAAAATTACTGTTGATGCAATCTTTTCCCAAGAGACTGCTGGACAGGAAACCTCGTTGTGATTGTCATTGGCCCATCTAAGGCCTTGAAGCATGCACTACCATTCCTATGGATAGGTGCAAGTTAAGACATGGCTCAGGCCATCTAAGGCCTTGAAGCATGCACTACCATTCCTATGGATAGGTGCAAGTTAAGACATGACTCAATGAATAACTTCATCAACAAGGGAGAAGGCGAGATCCTACACTACCATACGATTCCGGCACTTGCTGAAATGGTCGACGATAACCATATTAATGAGAGACCACTTGGTCAATTTGATGGTTCTAGCTGAACCAACCTTTATAGATCATGCATGTTTCTACACGCCACTTTACCCGAGGTCTGCACTTCCCAATCATAAATTATCTGCAAGTATCATCCCTTATGCAAATGAAATGCGAAATCTCTTTGGATACAACTACCCCACTGGAGGCTTACTCGAGATATAACATCCTCTGAAGCACACGTCGACATGGAAATTTTAGTTGAAGGACCATGGGAAAATGTCTGCAGAATCCCATACAAATTTGCCAAACAATACCCAAAATTTGATGGACACAGAACGTCACCCATCAGTCAAAAACCATGAAATATATCATCTAACTTCTTGAGAAATCAATTACCAGCTAACGGCATAGCTCTGAAAGGTGCAGTAAGAGATAAAAGAGTTACATAAATAGGTTGGGCCTGGAGGCCTTGTAGGTGGTCTTCAGCTTCCTCGTTGGAGGCCTAACCTTCTTGAACACTAAGGGGAATTTGATCTTGGAGTTGTGGAACTGCTTGGTGCTCTCTCTCTTGCACAACTTCGCTGGAACAGTAGCAGTCTTGATGATTTGAATGCAAGGGAACCTCACTCTGTGGCGAGACGCCATTTCAGTGTACATTTGCTCCACTGCCCCATTCAGAGTTGTGTCACGGTATTCCTTGTACATGTTATGATACCCAGTACGGCTCTGATATCGCAGCCAGATACCATAATTGTTGATCTTTGTGGGATTCTTCTCAAATATCTGTGCATGCAATTAAAAAATATGATTACACTTGTTGACCAAGTATCCAAGTATATTCAGTAACAATGGAAAAGCATGGCATGAAGCTCTTCTTCCATACATAAATAGCACCAAACAGAGCTCAGGGAACAGAAAGAACATGAGTAGAGGTATTTAGTCTAACTTAAGCGGAAAACTAAAAAAAAAAAAAAGAAAAAGAAAAAAGAAAAAGGAAAAAAGGAAAACCAACATCGATTGACTGGAAATGATATGCACTTGCTAACCAGTAGTCTGGGACAAAATTGTGGGAAACTGATATGCTAAGACAGGCCATAAATCCAAACAGAAATGCATTATGCTTGATGCTATGCTACACTCTTCTTGATTCAAAACATAGTCATGGACTTGGATGTACATAAAAATCGTCAATGGTCATCTCAAGTGCTTCAGAAAATTATTGACATGATTAAGTCTTGGATGATGTGATCAAATGGTCAGCACTCTCCTAGTGTTATGTAAACTTTGTGAATTTTGTAATCCAGATGAAAGTCCAGCATCCACTTCAGACTAACTTAGTCTTAAGCAAATGCAGATACCAAAAAAGCGAAGTCATTTTGAAAACAAACTCGCACTGAAGTTAAAGTCAACAATGAAATTAGCCTTCAAAGCCAAAAATACATTCGAAAAACGAATTACTCTAACCAGCAACTAATCTCTCCTAGCATGAAAGGAGTGGGGAAAAGCATGACCAGTACCTCGTTGATGGCCAGAACCTGCCCATTGCTTTTCTTAACCTTCTTCAGCTTCCTCAAGAAATACCTGATTAAACCCCCAAAAGAAGTCACGAGATCACCCAAATCATTGGATCAAAGGCTATTTATTTATTTTTTCTGAATCAATCAGCAACAAATAATTCAAAAATCCCCTCTTTTCAGCGTAATGTAACCTAATTAAACAGCCTCCAGACCGCAATCGAGCACTTAGCAAGGCGCAGCATTCGGAATACACACTCCGCCTACTTTACTTCCCTCGGACAAACGCAGCAAAACCCAGAGCACGCAACGAACATCGAGAACGAACGAGACGTACCAGAACTTCGACTTGGCGCGGACTTCATTGGTGGCCCACAGCTTCATCCTGTAGATCTTCGGGTGCTCATCCGATTCGGTCGGCAGAGCTCTCCCCACCACCTGGTACTGGTGAAACTGCGCCCACGTTCACCCAAAAAAAAAAAAAAAAACACAATCAACGACGAAACGCAAACATCCCTAACAGCTCCGAACATGCAGAAGCAGCTCGAAACCGAAAATCCCCGCAGCACTCGGAGAAGTAATGAGCGCGGGAAGGGCGTGATCAGCGACAAACGATGATCTAGCTGAATCGTGGAGTTCAAGGGCCAGGGAACCAACCCTGAAAGTCACCATCGTCGACGTCGCGGGCGGCGGAGGCGGAGGAGGAGCGCGGCGACTGCGAGTTCGTTCGGCTGCACCAGGAAAACGCTCGCTCGATCGATGGAGGAGGAGGATATAAGAATCGCGGGATGGGAGGAAACCCTAACGCGAAAGCGCTCTGCTGGGCCTTACGCAAGGCCCATGAATCGTAGGCCCAGTAGTGATGTAAATGGATCTGAGAATCCAAGACTGCTATTCATATCCCTTTTTTTTTTATTTAATTGTCCGATTTGTTTTTAAAAAAATAAATAATTTGACTTAAAAATGATTATTTATATTTTATATAAAAATATATGAAAAAAAAAATATCCGCATCATTCACAAAATTATTTAAATAAAATTATTGTTGAAAATAATTTTTATTAATTAATCATTTTAAATGATATGATGATTATTTTTGCAAAATAGAAAAAAAGGTAGGTTTCAGAACTCTATGAATATTAACATATTTTTGACGGTAATTGTTTAGAAACGGGTTCGATTCACGTTATAATTCAACTGTAATTTTATGACTTTGACTAACATTGTGAGCAAATTTTTGAAATGTCAAAGTCGCCTTTTGAATGGGAAGATTTTTTGATTGTTAGTAGCTCAAGTCGTGAGGTTGTGATAATCAGCTGGTCAACTTCACTAAAATTAAGGACGATGCGAAGCAACTTGTGAATCAGATCCGGACATTTCATGGAGGTAGGGATCCTTTCCTTTTCCAAGAACTAACGAATGACTCGTTCGTAATGATAGGCTCCATCGGTTGACTGACTTCATTTTCTCTCAAAATACCAGCTTTGACTAGGGCAAAGGCTAGTGTAGTGGTTGCTTGTCCCATCATTTCTCGTATTACGTGCGGCAACAGGCGACTCCTTTGCTTTTTCTGTCTCCGGCTGTCTGGTATGGATATGCATTGCTTGCACCAGCCTTTTTCTTTATATATTATACATCCATACATGTATATATATATATATACATGTATGTATGTCTGATCTAATTATTTTTGCTTGTCTGCAAAATGAATCGGAACAAGGGGCAAAGCCAGAGGCAAAGCAAGGAGAAAAAAGGGAACAAGAACAGAACCCCAATGCTTCCAAAATTTTCCTAATCAAATCCTCAACACAAGTGTCAAACATCATCTGCACACTTCCTGGGTGCAAATCCCAGCCTAGACTTCTTCATATCAAACCACATCTGGAAATCCTGCTGCAGATAGTTCCCGATTATCGAGAACCCCGGGAACCTCTCTTGCTCCATCATCGCCAGGCACGCGATCCCGTCCTGCGCCCACCGGACGAAGTTGTTCTCCGCCGGAAAATTCCATGTCGCCCCGTCCGCGAATTCGATCCCGAACCCGGGCAACTCGGGCTCTGGCACTCCGGACACGTTGTAGCAAGGATAAAACTTATCGTCCTTCGCCATTGGGTACGCCTTCACCTTCCTCTCGAACGCTTCCAGAATCGCCCTGTACGCGGGTCCGATGAAGAAACTAAGCGGAGTGCCCGAATCTATGATCGTCCCGCCATGCCCATCCGGCGACACTTCCCACGTATCCTGGGGTATGTCGAGAATCTCTCCTCCGACCATGATCGATTTTATCTTGACACAGTAAAATGTGCTGTCTGGGCATTCCTCGGCGCGAAGAAAGGAAGTGAAATTCCAACCGGGGCGGCTCGAAAGCTCGTCGGCTTCGCCGAAAACCAATCTGCTGCTCGCATTGGGGTTGCTGTGTCTGTTCGCGAGACAGTAAGAGAAAGATTGGCCATTCGGAGACTGAAACTGAGAGGCCAAAGACAGGGCCCCTCTTCCTAGTCCCATAATCCCTGGAGCCCCATCAGATTCACCTCCGTTCCGACGACCGCAGCCAAACAACACATCCTCCTTCCTTGTGAATTCGGGGGCGCCGGCCCGCGCCGTGAGATTGACCGTGAATGTTTCTAGTGCCAAATTGCCGGTCGAGTTCGAGCCGTCTCCATACGGATAGATGTAAGGACAGGTCTGGTTTTCGGACTCGCATAGCCGCAGAGGATCCGGGCCTTGGACCTGGCGACACCGAGGGTCGCGGCAGCTTATCTCTCGAAAAGAAGCGGAGCCCTCGGGATCATAGTGTGGCCCGCCTTGCTCGGAGCAATCAGGACAAGCAGCACATTCGATCCAACTGAAGTCGCTACCTGTATCAAGTATCAGAGGGACATGCCGAGGAGGCGTCCCTATGTATACATCGATGAAGTACTGTTCCAAGCCCGGAACCACTCCGTATCTTAGTGTAGCCATGAGGGTGCCTGGGGGGCCGCCTGCCACGGATTTTTGCGAAGGCGAACCATTGATCGGCTTCAAATGCAGCTTCAGCTTATCCTTGCCCCTGTTGAGCCTTGAAATGGGGTTCCGATGCCTGATCTCTGCCATCTTCCCATGATCGGTCTGAGCTCGGGCCAAATCCTCGGCTGCGAAGGATTCTTCCTGCTCGGTCCCTCCGACAGTTGGCTGGTGGGAGACTCGAAGCTCCACCTTCTCTCCTTCGTCAGCATAAGTAAAATCACCACCACCATAACCAAGACGATCACCTCCCTCCTGTTTGGTCTCTGATAATGGGGATGTGATGCTACCGGGAGTGCTTCCTGAAGAGGGAACGGAACCGAAGCTCGGGTTGAGCGACAACTCGATGCCGCCTGAATTCGAGGCATTGAAGTTGCGATTTTCGTGGTTTATGACTCTGGTTTCTTCGATGAAGCAGAAAGCGAGGAACATAACAATTGCCAGAAACAAAAGAGCTCTGCAATTCATGGTGGTCTGCCTCTTCTGAAGTGGTAGAGGCCGAGATTTCCTCGATTTGAAGAAGGGCATGGCGAAAGCTACGAGCTTTTAAGAATGAAACAAGACGGGAGCGAAAGGCCAAAAGAAAAGGCCAAAAGCGAAGGCCAGAAAGAAAGAAAGAAAGACAGGTTTTTGTAGTGGACTTTCGCTTTCAACATTCCTCGGGCAAACGCCCCGCGCTGTAGTCGTTGTTCTGCAGCTGTCTCTTTGATCCGTTGACTTGACGTCGACTTTCTCTCCCCCCATTTTTGGGTCTGAGGATTGGAATTTCTTGTCCTTCTGATCTCTCGGGTCAAAGGGAACCAAATCCGGACGTGGATCTATGAGCTTCGTGCCGACTCCAGCGGGCTCGGCCAGTGTACCGCTAGGAAAATCTCGTCGTGGAACGAGTCGGGATATGAACTGCTGTTTGGTTCGATTGTATAAGAATCTCCCGCTTAGGTACATGCTCGTTCTGTGTCGCGGGAACAAGACAATTCATAAGGGCCCTCTCCTATGTTGGCGTCTCTCACATGGATCGATAGCCTATAGGTACCGAGACCTGTTTTGTCTGGATACCTCGGTGTTTGCACGAGGGCCGTCATCAATGCATTGCTCTTAAGGCAAGATATAGTGTCCCAATTTTGTTCCGACGATCGGTTGCGAATTTTCTATACGAGTTCAGGGAGAGGACTATCTACCGTTGATGATAGTCTCGAAAAAGCTTGCGAAAGTCTCAAATCCGACTGGTCTGAACAGATCATAAAAGGAGAATATGCTAGATTAGTTGAGAGGCTTTTGAGCTTTGGTTTTTCTTCGATACGATATGCAAGGGACCAAACTACTTCAAGCAAAGAAATTGGGCACTTTTAACGACCGCCCAAGCATCATGGTCAGCCTTTTCGTCCTTACTTTGTCAAGAATCCGCCTGGAGTAGGTTTGAACTTCGGCATTTACAAGTTCCTTCTTGTTTCACGTGCGCTAAAGATGCTGACCGAACGAGACGCCGTTCTCATCTAGAAAAAAAAGGAAAAGTGGAGTTAGAAAGGGCTGATTTCGACTCCGCGTAAGAGCCACCGAACGTCCTCAAGTGGATCACGACGATGCCGCCTGGCAAGTAGGATAGGATTGGATGGTGATGATCATCAACAGTCACTTCGACGCTCACACTGTACGGAGTTTGATTAATTAACAGAATTAAAAAGGGATTGTTGTGTTTGGTGACAAAGAAGCAATGGCGTCATTGTGTCTTAAGGTTTGAAAATGAAAAAGCTCACCTGCAGCAGGCGCATTCACATTCCTGTGCCGACAAAGGAGCCCCACGCTATTTCACGCTCTCGACGGGCTAAAGTGAGGATTGTCTCCGTCGTCGACATATTAAAAAAAGAGGGCGTTTGTCCTTTCCACGCTCGAGCTTCCTTGAGTTTTGCTTCGGACTAGACACGGTCTCCTCGCTCAACCTGCAAACATAATTCAGTTCTAGGGTTTCGACGCTGGATTTTCTCCCACGATGAACTAGCTCGACTCGACTGTGGTCTTTGAAATGGTAGCGGCTGGAGCGTGCATAATTCTAACACTGCCTACTAGAAATTTTGTCTTTGTCAAGTGACGACACTTCAAAGTTTTGGACCATAATAACTTGAATATGGAGAGCTCCAACCGAAGCCTCGCGACATGTTATAGTGGGAGAAACCCCTTGCGACTCTCGATTTTTCTTAGCTAAACATCCACTGACATATATATATAAACAACAAAAACTCCACGCACCGAGGTGCATTGAATTTGTTCTGCTAAAAGAGAACACCGCATTCAGTTTTTTACACTATAGCGAGGGTTGACTCTGCATCCACACTCCACGAGAAAATTATGTAAATTTGAAGCAATTATTGCCTTGAATAGTGAGGGAATACCTGTTATTCTCTCATCTTTATATTCTAGATACACAATTGTCGCCAGGTAAAGAGTAAAGGCAAACAGTAATAAGCTAGAAATGCACAAATCTTGATGTAACCATATCTTGATTTGAGTGACTGAGGGGAGATTCATCGTGGATGGAATAATGGGGGATGACGGCAGCCACTACTTCTCGCATCAATAAAATTAGCAGTAAGCCGACATTTAGCCTGCGTGTAATCATGAAGCCGAGTTTTTTTACCTGCAAGGGTATGAGGAAAATCTCAGTCCACTGAACATGTCCCTGGACTACACGGAAGGGAAATAATGTTTCTTCTGTATTAAGCTTAAGTTCCGTAAACAATAACTATGTGAACAAACAAACTGCATTGCCTTTGAAAATCACTGCTTACATAGGATAGATATTTATCAGCCTATAACTTGGACTGTGCCTAGTTTGATGCACCCTCGGCTGGCTTTGCAGACGAGTCTTGCAACCCACAGACCAAGTTTGCAGGAACAGCCACATCAATCATCTTTGGGTAAGAGAGGTTTAGATCTGCAGTACATATCATCAAAAGCCACTTCAATATCATATGAAGTATCGACAGGCAGTCTTCAACCTAAAGTAATATCCGAATATTGAAATTTCCAATTCCAGAAGTGGTTACTTACTTTCCATAATACTCTTGAAAGTTTTCTGCAATATGGAAAAAAAAAATGTGTCACAGTTAGAGAGAGAGAGAGAGAGAGAAATTATGTAGGTCATGGTGATGACAAAATAAACACATCAAAGATCAAAACCAAGCAAATGTTCCTCTTCACAGAAGCAAATTGACTTAACCGTTGTAAGTCATATAACTAACTCCTTGTTTCTATGGGAAGAGACAATAAAAATGCATCTGCAGATAACTAAGTCGCAGGTGACATCTAATGTAATGGAAAAGTACGTGAAGTTGAACATTTCACCTCATCTTTCGATAACCTGGGATTGTAGAGAAGTTCCTCCCCCACAGAGCTAACCTGAATTACGAAAAGGAACTTTCTGAGAGTGTGTCTGTGATTTTGCAATAATTTGACACTACGGAGCTAAGGATCAGATTGTTCATACAGTGAATCCCTTGTAGTCATGAGCAGGATAGACCAATGTATCCTTGGGTAATGTGAAAATCTGAGAGAGAGAGAGAGAGAGAGAGAGAGAGAGAGAGAGAGTTAAGCATCAAAGAAGAAGTAACTGGTTTCCAGTGAAGGAAATTCATTTGTCCAATCTCCTTACCTGTGAATGCACTGACTGGTACAATTGAAGTGAACTTCCACCCTGCAAGCACATTGTCAACATTCTAATATCAAGCTTCAGATTTAAGTATGGAGGTTCCAATTTATAAACTGCAAAATAGAACCATTCCCTTTGCATAAAAGGGTTTCTGATTGTTGCATTGATTGATTAAGATTATGACAGCTGAACTTTTGCACTCTTACAAAGTATGGGGTATTTTGCAAGAAATCAAACCTGGAAATCAGTCCGCCCACACCCACGAATTAGCAAGGCATCTCCAGTGAAAGCCATCCTTGGTTGAGGTTGACCAGGTCCATCTCCTGTAACATATGTAACACATCCTTGCGTATGTCCTGGCGTAGCCCGGACCTGCCATTAAAAAGAAAATTATTGACATGTCATGTGACTTAAGTACACAAGTGAATTTGATTAATGGCAGGATATGCAACTTGCAGCATTCACTGCATAGTTTTAAAAGAGTAAATCACTTTAATGCAGTCCCCTTAGTATTTCATATTGCAGAACAAATATTAGAATCATAGGAATAATCCAATGCTATGCAAGAGCAAAATAGTGCCTTTGGATTATTAGGTTTGAGTGTTTCTCATATATGATGATTGTCACCCAGCATGAATTTGCAGTTATTTGTGAATTATGCCAAAAGCAAATCTATGTAGTTAGCTCATTTCAAGAGAATCCCCATCCTCTTATTCAATGACTGGCCCTACTACCAAAATACATTGTCCAGTTGGTGACATAATAAGTATAAAAGTTTAGGCTGTGATACCTCCAGTAATAGATCGCCAAAATGAATCTTTTCTCCTGCTTTTATAAGAAAGTCAGCTCTTGCATTGCTTGCCTTCGAAATGACAGATTTTACTCCAGGGACTTTCCCCTGCAAGACAGAGAAACTATCTAAAGAGGTACTTTCCCCTGCAAGACAGAGGGACTTTCCCCTGCAAGTAAGCATTTTCTGCACATGAGACAGATCAACACAGGAGATGAGTGCCTTACCTTTATCAAACCAGTCCCAGTCACATGATCAGCATGTACATGCGTGTTGATTGCATATATCAGCTTCAACCCAAGCTCTCTCACTAAAGAGAGGTCCCTGTCAACTGTCTTATCAACTGGGTCAATTAACTGCGAGTGAGACATACACGTTTCAGGATACATCCCCATAGACACGCCAGCTGTAGTTAGACAGCCGTCAGGATAAAGATTATAGATGAAAGGAATAGATAAAGCAAAGGCAACACAAAAGAATACATGAAGATATCGAGTAGGCTATTCAGGTAAATTTGCCTCCTGAGAGGTTATTTATTATAAAACTACTTCTGATATCTATAAGATCCTTTCAGTCCTCCAATCCTGGACAAATTATCCTCCTAAATACCCTGATATACTCGTCCATCTTCACATCGTGATAAACTGCTAGTAGGGTGATTTTCTACAGTTTTGGTTCTAGCTCAAAAGGTGTTCCCTTACCTTTCCATAAGCTCAAGGTGGAGAAACGATGACTATAGTTATATACAACATCAGATTGAAATGTGATTTTGGTGGCATCTTGACAGGTTGTTCAAAAGAATGCAAATGCAAGATCTGCCTCACATCTATCAACTCTACAGTCATAAGCAACTGTCTGCAGACATTAAAACCAAGCATTAAAACCAATCATAAGCAAAGTGATTAGGTACAGTACAGTTCACTCCATTTGTTTGATATGCTAAGAACTGAACTTTATCTCATTTCCCTTGATTTGTGATCAGTGGGATTACAACATCGGTATGCTGAAGAGTGATTGAGACTACTAAAATGTTTTGGACACAGCTTAAGGCATTTCTAACTTATATTTTTGAACAAGTATCCAATAAAAAGCCCATGACGACAGGTAATGAAATGAGAGAAAGTTGTATACAACAATCCAGAACTCAATCTGGCCTTGGAGACAGAACGACCATCAAGTTTAGCGAGATATTCAGACAAAAAAGCTTGAACTGGTGAATATCCGACCATCATCGGACTAATCTAATTGTTGCAGACTGCTTCACCCAACTTCAAGGAGAGGTATATGCTAAAACCAATCCGAAAGCTCCATCAAATTACTCCCAACATAACACTCTGCAACCTATTCAATCGAAACGTCGGCGCGAAGCATGTGATGCGATGCCATCCAAAAAGCAGCGGCCATCGCAAACACGGAGCAAAAAATTGATGCGATAATGCGAGAACCCTAACCACGGCGGGCTTATCGGGGTGAGACACGTCGGCGAGCAGGTAAGTGTAAGTGCACGACTCCCCCTCGAAGAGCTGACGGAAGAGGAGCTTATCGCACGACGTCGTGTAGGCGCGGGCGCTCCCCATCGCTCGCCATCTGAGGCCGCAACCCCCCGCCGGCGCCGGCGCCGTCCTCCTCGTCCTGGAGATCGAGATGGCCGGACGAGGCGCGGCTCTCGGAGAGAGACCGCAGGAGGAGACTCGAGCCAGACCGCGGACGCGGAGCATTCCGTTCCGCTGGACGAAACGGTCGCGAATTTGCGAGTTTCGTTGTCGAAGGAAGGAAGGAGGATGAAGATCGGTGGTCGGAGCTCTCAGCAATGGCGCTGATGTCATCCCTGGCTCCGAAACCTCGGGAGAGGGAAAGCGACAGCCACCGTGGAGCGACGCGATCGCGGCCGTTGCTTTTCGCGCGTCCTGAGACCCTGTCACCAATAAATAAATAAATAAAGGCTTTCTGAGAATGTCACGTGAATACATATATATATATATATATATATATATATATATATATATATATAATGACAAAAATAATTCATCAAGTTTAGCTAAAATATTTGAACTTTACTTCAATTTATAATGTGATCTTTGAATTTTTAATTTTTTTAATATGATCTCTAAATTTTTTGCGCATATTTAATTTAGTCTATATATCATATTATTAATCAAATTCAGGAATAATATTAAATATTTCCATATAGTTCAATGACTAAATAAAATATGTATCAATATTTCATCAATTACATTAAAAAATTTAATATTTTAGAGACCATAGATTATATTAAATGAATTAAAAGTTCATGAAAGGTAATGCTCTTGAGTCCAAATCAAAATAATGAATCAATACCTAACAAGCATTAGCTCTCCCAAAAAAAGAAGTGATCTGGCCATACTTTCATATTGTATATTGGGTAAAAATTTATAAATTATTTGTATTATTTTCTCTGATTGTTATTATAGAGGTATATTCCTTTTGTAATAATTACGAATTTTTGATGGCCAAATCCCTTAATTTTTTTTAAAAAAGAAAAATTTCAAAAAAGGCCTAAAGTGCCTTAATTTTCTTAAATAATGGTCAAATGACATTATTTTAAATGAGGGCTTGAATTAACTAAATTATCTCAATAAGTGCCTTTGGCTGACACCGACTTTGCCAACCACCAGAGAATGGGTATTTTGGTAAAAAAATTGTAACTATATTTTCAAAATTTTTTGATTTTTTTCATCAATTTTTTCTTTTTCTTTTCTTTTTTCCTCCTCCCTTCCTTGGACATGGCCGTCGATGCCCGACGGAGGTCGCCCTCGCTAGGGTTGAACGAGGGCAACCCTCGCTTAGCGAGCCTCACCCTTGGCCGCTCAGGCGAGTCCACTCTCACCTCTAGCAAGGGCTTGCCAGTCCTCATTTCTAGTTGCCTAAGGTTGTTGGCCCTCCACCAAGTACTAACAACCTCATCGGCCTTTGTTGCTACCCCATCGACCATGGGCAGTTGTGTTTTATTTTCTTTAGTTTTTTATTTTTTAAGAAGAAAATAAAAAAAAAGAGAGAGAAAAAGAAAAATTTTAAAAAAATTAAAAAGATAAAATTATACTTCATATCTGGTGAGTTCAACTTTTCTTTGAAACTGATATATGTATTTCAAGCTTTTACTTAAAATACTGTTTATTTTAGGTAATTATTTGAGAAAATAAAGTCATTTCGACTTTTTATTTGAAATAATGTCTAATTTAAGTCTTTATTTAAGAAAATGATGGTATTTCATCTTTTTATTTGAAATTTTCCTTTAAAAAAAAAAAAAAAATCTCGTCGCCAAAAGAAACCTCGTTGGTTGTCACTTCCTTCCGGGCACTGCTACGCCCCGCCGCCACGGCGTCCTATTAAGCCACCGTCTTTAATAATTTCCAGCCCTGCCGCCATCGTCCTACGGCGAGCTCGCCTATCAGAAAACCGCGTCCTCCGTCTTCTGGAGATCCAGTTCGCTTCTCGCTCGCTGCTGCGTCGCGCGCGAAGTCACGCCCCCGTTCGTCGAATCATCACCTTCCAGGTATGTATTTTTTCACCGTGTTCCGAACCGGCCCGAGTTTGGGTTTGTGTGATGCGGCGATCTGGGGACTTTGGGCACTTCCATGTTTTTTTGTTTTTTTTGTTTTTTTTTTTATGTGATGATATAGCTGATTGCGATAGTTCTGTGTAAGGAATGTTAAGCTGGTTCGTGGTTTTTATGTGCTTTTTTTGGCATATAAAGTAGTTGTAAGATTTGCTACGACCTGCTCGACGAAATGCCTCAATGGAACTCTTGCGTTTTGGGGAATGGGAAAGCTCGATTCTCCAATTTTTTTCTTTTGAAGTGAAGCTAACGTGATTGTCCACAAACGTTTGATGCCCGCGTGTGCGTCCTGTCTTACTCTGGGAAGTGCTCTCAATGAAAGTTTCTTAAAACGTGTCGTTGATTTCCTAAGAAGGCAATCTCGAAATGTTTGGTCTTTTTTCAATGTTTTGCTTTTTTTTTATTTGCCCACCTACCATTGGTTTTCAGCTGACTTTGCTTCTCTTATGGGTGCTTCCTTTGGTCGATTGCCTTTATACAGTGTTGTTGGTGATGATCATAGTGCCTGGTTTAGTATGGAGTTTCTTATACCTTCTGGTACTATCTAGGCTCATGAGAACGTGGGTTTTAGTCTACGCTAGAGTCAAGCTTATTGCAGGCATGATGGGTTGTAAAACAGATGATTGCACCTGTCAGATGAGCTGTTTTTGTTGATATTAGGGGATTCTTGTGAATAGTGGTTTACTGTAGGATGTTGAAATGCTAATGAATCATATGAAATCTATTAAGGTTCTAAGTGAAATTAAGCATGAAGAGAGCTTTCTGTTTGACGAGATGAGCATGCTCATGGACGAACACATGTGGCATTCAATTTTCGAGAGCTTCGTATTAAAGGTTGTGACACTAGTAGATTTGCCAGACCTTATTATGGAGGTCACTTGATTTGTGATGATATAGCTGAACTGGTGGAGACACGCTTTTAGTTGGTATGCTCAAATTGTGCTGTTGTTGTTGCTTTTCCTTATAATTTTGGAACTTCTATCTCATTCACTAAGCAGTTTAGGTTGCATAGGCTTGCATTTTTTGACGAGCAACTTTCTTGCTCTAAGAGTCATGCAAGCCTGAAGTAGATGATCTAAGTGCTTGTCTGCAGAGTTAATATAAACTAAAATACCATGAAGGCGACCACCAGGAATTTTCCTAAGAAATGTTGCTAGACAAGGGCATAATCTTAAAAAAGCGACTGAACAATTTCAAAGTCCACAGTAAATGGCCATATGGCAGTTTTTAGTTGAGCCTGATGGAAGCACAACTTTCACCATGGGATGTTTATAATATTGTGGTTGGATATGCATTGGATGTTACTTTGACTTTTATAACTTGTATTGATTTTCGGCCATGTAAACTCTATATCGGCACCGCTGGAGTCCTCACAGACACCTTCACATTTTGTGGATAATCATGATCTTTGCCTCAGTCATATTTATTTTTCACTTTGTCTAGTTGCTAGAATGTTGTCACTTCCATGCAGAGGACAATAGTAGGTATGGCAATAATATCTCACTTGCCATTGTCTGCTATGATGCACCCCCTTCTAGGCTATGTGAGTTGTTTTTTGAAAGTAAATCATCATAGAGGATGACAACCAAATGCCATTTGTTATCTGTGTTTTCGGTTCCTTCACCATATGATTATCGTTTTGCTAACAATATGTCTCTACAGATAAGAGACATGATAGAGAAAGAGACGACATCTACCTTCAACAAATCAACTGGCTTGCCTAGGAAGCGATTCTACCGAGCACGAGCTCACAGCAATCCACTGAGCGATTCGCACTTTCCTGTTCCACTCTCCCCAAGTCAATTTGATTATTCTCTTCATTACCCTCAGTTGTTCCCTGCTTCATCTGATGATGATAATCCCAAAAGGATTCAGTTTGCTGACATTGGCTGTGGCTTTGGAGGGCTACTAGTTGCTCTTTCAACCCTATTTCCCGACAAACTCATGATTGGGATGGAAATTAGGGACAAGGTGACCGAATATGTGAAGGAGCGCATTTCTGCATTGAGGACGACCAATCCCAGTCAATACCAAAATATCTCAGTAGTACGGACCAACTCTATGAAGTACATTCCTAACTATTTTGAGAAAGGAAAACTGACAAAGATGTTCTTCCTATTTCCGGATCCTCATTTCAAAGAGAAAAATCACCGTCGCAGGGTGATTAGCCCTCACTTGTTAGACGAGTATGCATATACTCTGGCTGTTGGGGGCATAATTTACACTATCACAGATGTTGAAGAACTTGGTGAATGGATGAAGGGCTGTTTGGAAAACCACCCTATGTTCGAGGCATTGACGGAGGAAGAACTCGAGAACGATCCGGTGGTGAAGCTATTGACCAGCGCGACCGAGGAAGGCCAGAAGGTTGCCAGGAACGGTGGGCAGACATTTCAAGCAATATACAGACGCATTGCCCCATCTCTATGATAGAAATCAACTAATGGCTCTATGTCTGTGTACCAGCAGTAACTTTTTGGGACCATTTTTAGGTGAACTTTCATGCATTTTTCTGGGATCCTTTGAAAGATTGAGATCTTTCTTAAATGCAAAAGTAAAATTGCATACCTGTTTCTTCAATACTTATTCTGTCTTCCTTTTTTTCTCCTGTTGTTTTGTCTTTATTTTTTTGGCCAACTATATATACACATTATTATTGCATTTAAACTTCGCCACTTTGAAATTCCATAAAGCGAATTTTTTTAGTAGCACTACAGCTTTAATGTCAAGACTTGGCAGGGACGGCGCGATTAGCCAATCTAATTGGATTTACAAAGTAGATCATTAATAAAATGCTTCCTATTTGTTAGGCAATCGACCGTAACAAGTTGCACTTGTCAGTGTGTTCCTTCTCCGCAATTTGATTATATTCATGCTTTTAGAGTATCAATTAGGGTTTCACTAGTTACATTGGTCTCACAGGTGGGTTTCAAGCGGATTGATGGTACCGCGAAGTCGAGCGGGTTTTTCCATGTTAATAGTGCGGGGTCCATGTCGATAGTTACGTCTTGAAGTGTTTTCATAAATAATTGTTGAGAGCTTTGCTATGACCTCGTCGATGAAATGACTCAATGGCCAATTGTTTTTCGTGTGAAGGGAAGCTAACGTGATAGACCAGAAACTCTTGAGACCACGCTTAATTCTGAAGTTTGGGATGTCCTGGTATCCCGTGAATGTTACTTCGTTGATGCCGGAGTGTGTTATCCATTGTACGCCGGGAACTGCTCTGGATGTAACTTGTCGTTAATTTCGTAAGAAAGAAAGTACTTTTGAATTGTTTGATTTTTTTCGAACCTTTCCATGTTTTTTATCCCCTAATTTTGCTCCCCAGGTAGCCACTGTTCCATTTCACCGATTCCTCTTCTACTATGGGTGCTTCCCTCAGTCGTCGCAGGACACCTCACACCCACCAAAGCATGAAAGCTAGGATCTTTCAGAAAATGGATTCCTCATTTTTTATGAAATATTTATGTAGTAAGAGTTAAGTTAGAGTTTTTGTTACTAATGAGGAATTTTTTCTCATCGAAAACCATAAATTTCATATACAATAGAAGAATTGAATAGATCTTTTTTTTTAGTTTTCGATATATAGATAGTGAACGAACTTCAACCCTCGTGTTTAGTTGCCACCGTTGAGTTTGGAACGTGCGAGCATGTCGTCCTTACCACGCAAGGGACTATAGTATGGCAATGGTATCTTGCTTGCCAGCGTAAGTTGTGATGCCCCATCTTCTAGGCTATGTGAGTGTGCATTCTGGGAGGATACCACTGTCTGCTGTTCGATTTCTGTGTTTTTATAATTTGCTAAAAATCTGTCTCTACGGATGAGAGACGATAGAGAGAGAGAGAGAGAGAGAGATGATCTCTACCTTCAACAATCAACTGGCTTTGCCTAGAAAGCGATTCTTCTGATTGGAGTTTGAAGTACTTAGGATTGTTGTCGCACAGTACACCGCAAGAGTTAGGGTATCATAAATACTATAAGGTGGAAAACAGTTCATGGGCAAAGGGTATGCGAGCTGGCGTCATGTTACTCATGTTCGCCCTGATTGGGTCCGCATGAATTGCTTTGCTATGCAAATTCTGCCAATAGCCATATCGTTGGTCTTGAATCATACATCCGGAAGGTGATGCAAGTCCTGGTAAGCTCCTAAATAAATTAAGAGAGCTCCTTTTCATGTTATGAATAGTTTTGAGGGGACGACGACTTGAATGGCCCCAGTGGTGGTTGGAGTCGCTATCGTGACGTCGAAAGGCCAATTGTATATGGTCTACGGTAGAGAAAATGACGAAGGGAACCGTCATTATCGATTTGTGCACAAAATTCATCCTTCCTTGCAGGGTCATGCCATGTCGTGCACTCTCCCATTTGATGATAGAGAACTTTCCATTATCGTTCATCAGAGAAGCACAATCGCAGCCCCAAATTCATTGGCAAAGAGTGTTTTATTCCACTATAATTAGCACTCAAAAGTATACAATGACAAACTATGCTTGCCACTAGAAACCTAGGCTTAGGTAAACAAATGGCCAAATGCATCCATTCAGGCGGAGCCGGCCCCAAAAGTATACAATGACAAACTATGCTTGCCACTAGAAACCCAAGCTTAGGTAAACAAATGGCCAAATGCATTCATTCAGGTAGAGCTGGCCCTGAGACTTGCCGTGCCTCAAGCGTCTTGCTGGCTTATGCCGTGTCGTGCACTCTCCCATTTGATGATAGAGAACTTTCCGTTTTAGTTCATCAGAGAAGCACAATCGCACCCCAAATTCATTGGCAAAGAGTGTTTTATTCCACCATAATTAGTACTCAAAAGTATACAATGACAAACTATACTTGCCACTAGAAACCCAGGCTTAGGAAACAAATGGCCAAATGCATCCATTCAGGCCGAGCCGGCCTCGAGACTCGCCGTGCCTCAAGCGTCTTGCTGGCTCATGCCATGTCGTGCACTCTCCCACTTGATAATAGAGAACTTTCCGTTATTGTTCATCAGAGAAGCACAATCGCACCCCAAATTCATTGGCAAAGAGTGTTTTATTCCACTATAATTAGCACTCAAAAGTATACAATGACAAACTATGCTTGCCACTAGAAACCCAAGCTTAGGTAAACAAATGGCCAAATGCATCCATTCAGGTGGAGCCGGCCCCAAAAGTATACAATGACAAACTATGCTTGCCACTAGAAACCCAGGCTTAGGTAAACAAATGGCCAAATGCATCCATTCAAGCGGAGGCCGGCCCCGAGACTCGCCGTGCCTCAAGCGTCTTCTCGTACTCCTCGATGGACTTGAAAAGCTCCGAGAAGTTGCCCTTCCCGAACCCTCCGCACCCGCCCTTCTGATACCGTTTCCCGTTATCGTCCGTGAGCATGCACCCCAATCTCTGTATGATCTCGATGAATATGGTCGGCCTGCAAGGTCAGGCAGCAAGAGAAACCAGATGAACAACATCAGAGGAGGACCAACAGATACTTTGGACTTAGAAATTCACTGCTACACACTATTACCCAAGTTGGTTTTCACTCGAAACCGAAATCTATGGCGACTTTTTGCTCCTGACATCAAATTATTGTAACAAATTCAACCTAAATCCAAGGAAAAAGTGGGGCCTTGAGCGACTTGGGCAACTGATGTAATCGAGGGTCTGTTCTATCAAGTGCATACATGCTATTTTCGAAAGAGAGAATGTAGTCTATTGTCTCGTCAATGATCGACAAACCCATGTTTTGTACCCTCAAACCATATCCAATTCACGATCCATCCTCAATTCAAAGGTTCACATGCCCATAGCTAAAGGAATTGACTTTGGCGAAGACTCGAAGGAGAGAGAACGCCTGAAATCGAGATCACATACCTGTCACCCACGGGCTTGGTGAAGATCTGGAGCAGCGTCCCCTGATCGTCCCTGTCCACCAGAATCCCCAGCTCCTCGCACTCCTTGATCTGCTCGTCCGTCAGCACGTCCCCGGCCCGGGCCTTCAGGTTCCGGTAGTACGTGGGCGGCGGCGACGGCATGAACTCGAACCCGCCCACGCTGCTCCGCTTCCTCATCTCCCTCAGCGTCCGGAAGATGTCCTCGCTCGTCAGCGCCAGGTGCTGCAGCCCGGCGCCCTCGTTGTGCTCGAGGTAGGTCTGGATTTGGCTCTTCCTCTTGGTCCCGTACACCGGCTCGTTCATAGGCAGGAGGACCGTCTCGTCGTTGTTCGCCAGCACGAGCGAGTTAAGCCCACTGTCCCCGGTCCCGACGTCGTCCTTGGTGAACTCGGCGAACTCGTGGAAGCCGGTGAACCCCTTCACGTACGAGATCGCCGGGCCGAGCTCGGGGACGTTCCCGACGGCGTGGTCAAGCCTCCGGATTCCGAATTCCAGCGGGAAGGAGGAGATCTCGTCCGTCGGCTCGAACCGAGGCAGGAACCAGGAGTCCGGCGAGGAGTCGCCGCTATCGGAGGCCGGGGTTTTGTAGCTGACGTAACGGAGGACGACGTCGCCGTAGAGTTGGACCTCGGCGATGGCGGCGCGGCCGTCGAGGACGACCGGCGGGGAGACCGGCCTGGCGCCGTGGGCGACGCTGGCGCGGAAGGCGGCGTCGGCGTCCTCGACCTCGACGGCGACGGCGCGGACGCCGAGCCCGTGCTTGGCGGCGAAGGCGACGCAGTCGGAGTAGGAGAAGGAGGGGAGGGAGGCGGTGGCGGAGGGGTCGAGGCCTTCGGAGGCGGCGATGGAGGGGGAGTAGGGGGCGGTGAAGAGGAAGCAGAGGTCGCCGGAGCGGCAGAGGTAGGAGGCGTGGGTGGCGTTGCCGGTGGAGAGGTCGGACTTGGCGACGACGGGCATGCCGAGGCCCCAGGCGAAGCGGCGGGAGACGTTGGTGGCGTCGGTGCACCAGAACTCGACGTGGTGGAAGCGGCGGACGGGGAAGCGGTCGGACCGGGGGTTGGACCGGACGAAGTTGGAGAATCCGACGAGCTTGAACTCGTCGGAGCCCGCGGCGACGCCCCCGTCGTTCTGCTTGCCCATGTTTCTACTTTTTGCTGGTGGTTTTGATCGGTTAACTGGTACCGTGGTGGGGACGGACTGTGGTGGGGAGGGATGGAGAATATAAGGAGGGGCGTGGGGGACACGTGGCGAGAGGTGAGAGGAGGGAGAGCGGGGAGTGATGTGGCGAGGCTATCGAGGAAGATAAGGTTCACGGTAAGAAGGGAAGGGGTTCGTGTAGGAGAGTCACGAGGGTGGGCAGGTGATGTGGTCCGGATTTCTATGAGTCGAAGCAGTCAAGTTGAACTGAAACTCTGCATCGGCTGGCTGACCGGTCGGAGATTGACAGGCGCGTCCATTCGAGGTAGACGGGTTGTTGAAGATCTCTTCGATCAAAAAGACATAAAAAAAGGTTGTGGAGGATCTTCACCGAACTGGGATATGAGGACGATGGGGACATTCGACGTACCCGCGTTACGCGTGGGGACGAAATTAGACCGTGCCTTGACCCGTGTTTTGGTTTAGTGAAACCCTGCTGGTGTGAAATTCGTCCAAGCACGAATTTTCCACTCGGGTAAGGACGATCTTTTTAGCTAACTACGGGATTTAGAACATCATGACTCGTTGAGAGATAGCTATGATCGGAAAAATTAGAAAAGAGATTGCTATGATAATTTCTTTTTTTATGATAGTTTGTTCACATTAGGCTCTGTTTGATAAGCGGTCAAATATGTATACCTGATTCTATTCTTTTATTCTCCGAAATAGAAAAAAAAAAAATGAACACAAATCCGTTTGATCATTTTTTTTTTTGAAAACAAATTTGTTCTTGGGAATAAACTTCAAAATCAAGGCCACTTAACTTTTTTTTTTTATCTTCTTCCTTTCACTAATTTGGTGAGGCCATGCTCACCCAGCCATTGGTGAGACTCCACCTCACCTAGCCATTGTGAGGTCAACCTTGCTATGATTGGGCGACGCCACCATCGTGGTGGCTGGGTGAAGGCAAGTCTTACTAATAGCTAGCTGAGGCTCAATCGACGAGGCTGTGGGCCCTTGTCTAGCCGGTTGCCAGTCATCACTAAGGTCGGCGATTGGTGAAAGAAAGAAGAAGAAAAAGAAAAAAGAAAAAAGAAAAGAAAAATGTAATAAAATTATTTAAAAGTTAAAAGAAATTCCAAATCTTTAAAAAAATTTGAGAGTCATACCAAACATATTTATGTTTTGGGAATAGAAATTTTGTTTAATTATCAAATGTCTTCAAATAATAAAAAACTCATCTAGAGAACAAAATAAAAATAAAAAAAATTATTTTCGAACATAAATTATTCTTGGAAATATAATGATTGCCAAATACACCCTAAGATTTAATCAAGATATTTCTTTTCTTATCGTTTGCATTTCTAGTGATTGCTTGTATATCTCACTTTGATTTGATTGTGTATATCGATTGATATATTATCTTTGATGGTCATCCATTAAAATTTATTTAGCACCGAAATATACTGAAATTTCACGATTTATCTCTTTTGCATTATTTTTATTTTAACTTTTGTCTAACCAAACTAAAATGCACAGCACAACACAAAGCACACTCTTTGGAGCCGACATGAGCAAAATATGTCGTGTCGTATTTGGGTGATCTTTTGCACATGTTAAAATCATGTCCTCTCCACAAATTTACCAATCTAATGAGCAATCTTCACAGATTGAGACTTTATTACCGAACATTTACTGAGTGCAATTTTGATTCTTAAAAGCTTCGGATGCGTGGACTGCAGTGTTAAGCCATTAGGCATGAAAGCATACGCAAAAGAGAGAGAAGTACTGACCAGTAAAAATGTTCTTTCATTTGGTAAAAGAAACCATTTCTCTGCATATACGTTTCCAAGAATTAAATAAGTTGATTTTCAAACTCCCAAGATTTAACATGATTCTCTGTGCAGTTCATGGTGCTATTCCCCACAGCTACTTAAATGCTAGCAACCCAAAGCAACAGATGAACAAGAAAATGTGTTATGCATACCTCATCCAGATAATATACAACCTTACTACTGTATCGCATATTTGTTCTAATCAACACTGCAACTGCTGTTTCCTCTGCACTCATTTTAAGCGAGGATCTTCCTCGTCAGTGATGCTTACGAATGCCTTGATGTGTTTCTGGAAGGATGATGCAGCTTGCTCTCTCTCTCCTCTAGTCATCCCAGCTTGTCGAATGTGATGGCCATCAGGTAGAATGTTTCTGCTGCCAATTCATGAAACTGCTTGTAACGGTACAAAAAATCAATCAAGTAAACGACTTCACTGATGCCCATGAGAGCATGCAGTCCCTATTCTATGGCGAGACCAGTGCATAGGACAATGCGATGAATATTCACCCCACACTGCATGAAGACGAGATGGGTAGAGACTGGTGAGTGATGGAAGTACTCGCTTTGTTCTTCTTTCTATGTTGCAGAAGATAGAGGTGAGCATTATTTGTTCAGCTAAGTTTATAATGCTGGAAAGGTAGGATCTTTTCATTTTTTATATCCAGATCGCAAGCAGTTAGAAGTGATGACCATTACTGAAGTTCTTGCAAAGATAATCGCATGGCTTTAATAAAGATTTCCATATGAGACTGAGGGGCAAGATGCTTCATATATGAAATTTTCAGTTTCTCCACGAACCCCGTTTCCATTGAATATAAGAGCTCTGTAACTTGGCTTGAAGAAATTAATGCAACGAGCACCCTTACATGAAGGAGTTGACATACCTCTAGAATTTGAAGCTCATCGGAAGCTTGCCTCAGAAATCCAGCACGATCCCTGAAGTTTTAGGAGCTGCAACCAAGATTCAGAGAAATGTTAGCAATGGCATTATTGTGGTTGCATTCGAAAAAAGTAATAAATCCTTGCAACTACAGATAACAACACTCACCGGCCTGAAAGCCAGAAGTTGACTAAAGGAATACATCATGTTGAATTTCAGTAATGAGATGCACAAAATAGTAGTGAAGCATTATACAGAGACAATGCAGCCTCTTTCAAGGATGCATTCAAAAAACCGTCAGCGCTAACAGATATGGAGCTCAATGTCGTCAATGTGCTCAATGCCTCGTTATCTTCTAATGCAGCATAAGCGACACTTTGAGCAATGACAGATTGGCGATATCGGAGGAGAAAACAGAAGAGGTAACTATTTGGAGGTAAACTAGTCCCCAAAAGGGTAACCATTTTTATCCATTCTTTTCCCTAGTACGACAGTTATGCACTTCTGATGGCTGGTTGATCTCAATCATGCCTGATTCTACACATTGCTGAGACTTGACTGTGATACAGACTGAGCTGTCATACTTGAATATAGCAGTGCTTGCAAAAAGAAAGGGCTCTCTACTTAATGCCAATGAAATGTTGGCGATTTGCTTTAGAGTTTCCATACCGAACCATCTAACGATTGAATCTTGATTCAAGATAACAGCTTCTCCAGTAAAAGGATGTCTATGTTTTACCCTGCTGAGAAAATCTCCTATGCAATAGTGAGATGAATCTTATCAAATGAGTGTTGACCGTCTGGTCCATCAAACATGCTGGCCATAGCATACTCTCTGGTCGGCTGTCGGGTGTACATTCACCTGTAAAACTATAACTTTGCCCTCGAATGTTGAAATGGAAAAGAAAAGAACCAAGACTTTGGATCGATAGCTCCTTAGCAACAACAAATGCAATAGTATCCAGAGTGATAGCATATTGTCATGTTTGCTTTCTGAATTTTCAGCTTCTTTGATCTAATCCAGTTCCTTGATGTACATCACAATGAATTCTACTCAATGAAAACTCACCAAATCCCCAAATTGCAAGAGGTTTAGGCTAAGCCACAATCTTCTCCATCTCAAAGGCTTTCCATCTTAAGTATAAGCATGTCGAAGCCCAGGATGTACGTTAAGGGCCTGTTTGGTAATACTCTGGAAACAACTGATTCTATTCTTTTGTTCCTGGGAGTAAAAAAAGAATAGAAATCCATTTGGTAAATTTTTTATTCCCGAGAATAGATTTGGAATAGAATCAAGAAGTAGAAAAATATTGCTTCTTGTTTTCGGGAACAATTCTTAGAATTAATTCTAGTTTTTTTTCTTTTATCTTCTCTTTTCTCTCTTTTCTCTTAAAATATTGCTTCTTCCTCTTTCTCGATTATGGCTAGCAACCAATCAGACGAGGGCTGGCAACCTCACTAGAGTGTCACCGGGCCATGGTGTGGCTTGGCCTCGTCGGGCCACCTCCAGGTTGGGGTCACTTGGCAGTGGCTTGGCAAGGCTTGTTGGGCGAGTTTGACCTTGCTAGATCTGGGAGAGGTCGGCCTCGCCTAGCCAAGGCGAGACCGAGCCTCACACAGACACGGCGAAGCTTAGCCTCGCCAGCCGGCGTGAGGCTTGGTCTCGCCAAGCTAGGGAGAGGCTCGACCTCCCCCAAATTTGGCGAGGCTGAGGCTTGCCTTGGCCAAGGGAGCCTCCGACGAGCTCGCCAAACCTTGTCCATTATGGCCGATGACCGGCTACAAAGAAGGAGGGAAAAGGAGAAGAAGAGAAAAAGAAAAGGAAAAAAGAGAAAAATAAGAAAAATATAATAAAAATATTAAAAAATTAAAAGAAACAAAAAAATTTAAGAATTCTACCAAACGCATTTCTATCCTGAGAATAAAAATTTTGAACAGTTATCAAATGTGTTCTTTTGCTAAAAAATTGTTCTCAGGAATAAAATTAGAAAAAATCATTTCCGATTAAAAATTGTTTTTGGAAACAGAATCGTTACCAAACTCGCCTTAAGCTTAATGATATTACTCTTACCAGCGAAGTCCTCATGAAAGCAAGGTTCTATACCTCTCTTTGAGATTTATGTCATACATTGCCTTTGATTGTTTCAATTTTGAATATAGAGTAGTGAAAAAATGATGCAACGCATTAATGGGGAAAAATTATTAAAAAAGTCATAAATCTATTGTAATTGTACTAATTGAGTATTAAATCTTTTTTTAATCGAGTCCTGTTTACACCTAAATTTTGACTACTCAGTCATTTACTTATTGCATAAAAAGTAGGGATTAATTCTTAACCCCTTAAAAAATAGAATTTAATTTGTGTAGCATATAGTTTTAGGAGCATTTTTTTTATTGGATCAGCGACGGATGGGTTCGACTTGATGGTTCAGAGCTTTAATTTGACAAGTTGGACTAAACCCACGAAGAGAGCAAATTGGCCCAAGCCCGTATCCTCGAGAAGATATTACGAGCTCATCTTTTCAAGATTTGAAATTTGAAAAAAAATCCTATTGCAATTTTGAATCATTGGCAATATGTGATAAAATCAGTGGAGAATATTCATTTTTGCAAAGGAAATCTAGAAGAGGTGAGGAAAATAAAAAGATTTTACTTCCAAAGGTCATAGGTGATCTTCGTGCATATTGAAAAATGATATAAAATATTCCACGAAAATCACATTCTTAACCTATAAAAGGAGTTGTGTACGGAGAGAGAAAGGGGGCCACACAATTCAATACGAGGCCACACATTGAATATACGGCATAACAGAGTGATACACGTGAGGGGAGAGAAGAGAAAGAGAGGAGTCTCTCGTCCAAGCCTTGGCCAAGACCCTCATCGTGCCATTGTGCGAAGCTTACTATTGCGTTGCTGCCGCTACGCCATGCCATTGCATCCTCACCGCCAGTTACGCAATCCCGTGTTGCCTCTCCCTCTTGCTGCATCGACGCCGCTGGTCCTCGCACTGTCATCAACAATCGTTGCAGCTATTTATGTTTTTGGTGGACATCTCGAAGCATCCCGTTAGCAGCGAAGATCCAAGTGCTGCCGCTCCTTGCTACATCTATCTCGTCCTTCATCCGCCCAAGCATCATCGTGCATAGTTGTTGAAGGCCATGCAAGGAAGGTCAGATCTTTAGTCAAAAGAAAAATCCAAGCGGTGGTCAAAGAGCCTTGGTGGAGATTTGAAACAAGAAGAGAGGGGCTAAAGCGATGGTGGTTTTCCTTTAGTGGTCAAAGGGAGATTTGGCTAAAATTTCTCTGTCCAGTGCACATTGAGGAAAGGAGAATCTTTGGTCTGTTCTTGTGGAATTTAGGGACCATCAAAGAAAGTCTGTCGGCTTCAAAGTTTTGCTTTGTTCGTGCCTTGCAGTCCGCTTTGTTCTTTCTTGCAGATTCACGGACGTTTGTCAAGCACTGCTGGCACCATCGCCCGTCATCATCCAAGCTCGTTGTTCGTAGATTTCAATTTGGGAAACTTATTCGCGCAATAATTTGAATTAGGTAATTATCTTGTTTGCCATCAATTTGAATATTTGGTGATTCAATTTGATTGAGAATATTACATGATTCCTAAATTTGAGTGATAAGTGCACTCCCAATTAGGATTTATTGCCTAATCCGCAACCGCACGTCAATTTTTTATTCCATCTACAAGGCTTTAGATTAAATAATTAATCACGCGAGAATAAAATTGATATTTTGATATTTAAGGCTTAAGATTAATTTATCGATTTTATTAGCGAAATAATCAGGTTTGATTAGATATCGTTTCCAAATTCGAACAATGGATAATGTCTTTGATGACGGTGAATGATTTTGTGCTTATCTTTTAATTACTTTATTTATCCCAAAAATACAAAAAAAAATTGCATTTGCATATCATGTAGATTAGAATTGATTTCCTAGATAGAATTGCATGATAGAATAGTTAGATTCTTTTCTAATTATATTAGAATGCATGTTTAGATAAAATCTAGGTTAGATAGTATTTTGGAATTAAATTGCATGTTGAGATAAATTTCTAAGTTAAGATAGGATTCAGATTAGTCTATTTCCTAACTTAAAATAGATAATATCTCACTTTAGCTAGATTTTTATTATTAGTAATTTTTAATTATGATTTTTTAATAAAAAATACAAAAATATCATCCGCATGTTATATAGAATTAGTTTCATGATATGCATGGTATTTAGTGATTGTTGCTAGGTCCATTTAATTAGAAATTGCCCGTAATTAGAATTAGGTCATTTGGTTAAATTGCATTGCACATAAATTAGATTTTGTTAAATAATAGAAAATCCTTAAAAAAGATTGAGTGACTACGTGTTAATTAAGAATCATGTATAGGGCTTTTGATGTGAATTTTGAACTAACATTGCAGATGTTTTCGTTGCTACGAGGTAAGTCCCGTAATTTATTCATTGCTTTATTTGGGTGTTAAATTGGTGGTTTGCGCACCTCACATGTTAGGGAGTTAAATTAATTCAAGCTACTTGAAAAAAGTTTCGAAATAAAAAGGGAAATGCACCGAAATGGTATTAGAAAAGTCCAGTGTAACCAAGTCCCGGTACCCAAAGTCTCTGGTTCGTAGGAGTAAAATATCTCTCATTATTTTACTTAGATGTCTAATCGACCTATCGTAAACTGATTAGTGTCGCGCCCCGAACCCCGAGCGTATGCTCATTCCTTAGTGGTCGATAAAATTTGCGACTTCCTAAGACGAGTCGCCAACCCTTTCATTTTATTGCATATATGGAAGCAAATAATAAATCTCCTGACAGTAACCATCTCGGGATAAAAAAGTAGGACAACGGATTTACAAACAAAACATGTTTTTATAAACCAACTGAGTCATGTACAAAGTCTTTGACCAAGAGACTACAAAAGATTGGCTTTCCAAAAAGAAGCGGTCCTAACTGATCTACACTTCAGATTACCTCAGCACAACTCCAAGTCCTCTGCTCTACGGTCTTGAAAAATTATCCCATGACGGGGTGAGATATAAATCTTAGAGAGTTCATGCTCTAAAACCTTATTAGGAGGGAAATACGTTAAGAAGCGTCCTAACCACACGATCACACAATCATAGAGACTTACCTTGTCTCAGATCCACCTTGCAGGTCAGCACAGTTCATTTACATTATGCATAACATTGATGTACACAACCATTGAAACGCATTACTCAACTCAATAAATCACAGGAGTATAGATTATAGGGCCAAATTGTTATGACACATCCCATATCATGTCACATAATTTTGTCCTATAATCCGGCACATCTAGTTCACTCAACATGCGTTCCAATTGATAATTTCGCCCACTCTAGGGTACGGCCTACTAGAAATTCGGCGGTCTGCTAGCATTGCCAGGCATCGTCTCACCCCATTGAGCACGACTACGTCTCTCAAAAACGCCTTTCTCGAAGGAGCATAGGTCTAGCCTCTACTGCGACCCGAAACCCAATGAGTGGGTATCCCATATAGGGTAACGTCCATCCGACATAGTTCGGGGACAGGTTCTTTTAACCATCACATGACCAATCAATCTCGGCCCAAGACATTGTGCATTGCACTCAAATACCTCAGTTAAAATAGTGATCCCGGCCTATTTTCTTCGTATTAAAAACACCCAATGAAAATAATCGTGCGTGGGTATACGGTCATGTTGGATCAGGAAAATTCATAACATTCTTTTTAAAATCCCATTGGTTTATATAGTATATAAAACCATTTTCGGTGTTTAAAATCCGACACCCAGGATTTTCTGAATAAATATTGAAATTCACAAATTTTGGAATTAAATACTCAAAATTCCAATCAGCACTCAATTTGTACAAATTAACACCCAATTGCATAAACTGAACACACTATTGCAATCAGTACGAAATTTCGGTCAACGACTGTCCTGGCCTAATTTCCGGAAAAATAATTAATAATTAATTAATTTCTAAAATTAATTACATAATCCAATTTAAATTCTAAAATTACCAACCTAGGTTGAAATCACTAAATTAAATACCGATACGGACCCGAAAAATTCCCGAACCCTTCTAGATAAATAATACAATTTATCTAGACCTCACTTAATCTAATCTAACCACCTAACATGCATAGTTGCATAATTAAATCACTAAATTAATCTAACTAACCACATAATTCCTAATTAATTAAATCTAAACACCCCTTAGACGTCATTAGCCTACTAAGAAGAGTTTAGTGCATAAACTCACCGGGTTAGCATATACACTGGTTCACGGCGACAACGATGCGACGGCGGCCGAAACTCGGGCCTACGGCGGCGTGGGAGGTTGGTGGCTTGCGTGTGCGGAGGGCGAGGAGATCGGTGATGTGAGGTGCGGTCAGCGGCGGTGATCGGCAGCCGAGCATGAGCGAGATGGTGCTTGGATTTGGACTGGAAATTCACGGGATTTTTGGGCGAAGCTGTTAGTCACTGGTGGTGAAATGCCGAGGGGAAGAGAAGAATTCTCTCTCTCTTGCTGCGGTGGGATTTGGTAGTCGACACTCAAGGGATGCGTGGCTCCAACGGAGGGTGCGTGGGCGGACGTGTCACTGAAGAAGACCTTCCCTTGCTTGACCAATATAGTCAACCTTCAGCCTTCTCGTGGAGAAAATATTGAATTTTTTGCATGGGAGAGGGTGGTTGACGTAGCTGCTGTTTTGGCCGATCATCCCTCTTTGGTCGACTCCCCAAAAAGTCATGTGCATGGGCTGAAGACATAGTTACTTGCACAGTTGCATGGTAATCAAAATGACTTGCATGGAAGGTTCGGTTAGCAGGGTACAAATGCGGGTGGAAGGGGTCTCATTTGTGGCGTTATGCAAGGAAATTTTCGATGAGACGTTGAATTTTTTTTTTTGTGATCGGATCATCTCAACGTGGCAAAGACGTGACCACGAGGGTACGTCATAAGACCATCACGAAACGTGACGTCTCGGTCTGGCGATGGTAATGATGAAATGGGGTCATACGTGGTGCTAACGATGTAGTCCGACGACAACTTCGTCGACTCGTCACAAATCGTTACGTACTCGAGGTCCGGCGAAATCTAGATGTCACAATTAGTGACGACTCTTAGCTAATAATCTCTTGCATGCTAAATATTTGAACCTACGTTGCGAATTGATATAGGCTTGGGAGAGCCCGAGTTAAGTTTAAACTTAGTAGTCCATTAGCCTAATCCTAGGTGATTTACCCGAAATTTAGGTCGCGACAAGTCCTAAACTATGAAGCATGGATACGTTGTTCGTGCTTCCGTGTTGTGTCCAACACGTGTTGGAGCGTGTCGGACACGTCGACATGCTCGGACATAGTCGGACACGCGTTGACCGCGTGTTGGATTTTTCGACATGCGGTCAACTTTTCTCGACACGCGTGTTGACGCGTGTCTGGAAGACTTTGGTGGAGGCGAGGGAGCAAAGGCCACGAGTGACGGCGAGAGAGAGCGGCGAGGGCCGCCACTGTTGCGATGGATTGGCGACGAGGACGAGAGGAGGAGGAGAAGGATCAAGAGGAAGAGGAGAGGAAGGGGGTTGTGCGGAGAGGAAGGTGGTCGTGTGGCGAGGAGGAGGAGAAAAATCGAGAGGAAGAGAAGAGGAAGGGATCGGGGCCTGAGGGGGCGCCGAGTGGCGGCGGCGGCATCTCCTCCTCCTCGGCGTCGCGTCCGCTCCATCGTCGGAAGCTGTGAAGGTGTTTTTTGTGCGAGCGGTAGAAGGAGGAGGAAAAAGAGGATCGATAGGGTTTTGAGTTTTGGGGGAGGGGAAGATGGCGTGACTTTTGAGTTTTGGGGGAGGGGAAGTGAAACTGATAGCTTGTTTGTCAGAGATGTGGGGAGGGAAAAAAGTAAAATGAGTTTAGGGATTTTTTTTTATCGAAAAATTAAATAAATGAAATTGAAAAATAATTTCGAAAAGTGAAAGTATTGAATTTTGAATAATGATAAAGTTTGATCATTCTAGAAAATCATGAATTTATTTAAATAAATTGATTCTAATTTCTTATTAATTATTAGTTTCATCAATAACTTTTATTAAAATTAAAAACATGTTTCGCATTAACTATGAATATATCTTTCGAATTTCAAATGAATTGATTTATTAATATTATTAGCGTAAATTTATTATAGGCTCTTTTTTGATTTATTAATTAATTATTTATAAATTTGAATCAAATTAATTAAAAATAGAAATATTCATATAATATTCAACGTGTCGCAACGTGTAGAAATTCTCTATTTTTTTAGAAATGACGTGTCGACGTGACGTGTTGTGTCGTGTGTCCGTGTCGCGTGTCCGTGCTACATAGGTCCTAAACCTTTTAAATTTATACCAATTTAGTCCATCTAGCTAATTTTGACCAGCCAGTATTGACATAGATGTTGACTGTCGTATGTGGTACCATCGGCATTAACGTGAATAATTTTTAATAATTTTTTAATAATTTTTAATTTTTAATTTTTCATTTCTTTCTCTCTTTTTTTCCCCTTCACTTCTTTCTTCCTTGGTAGGCTAGAGGCAAGGCTAGCAATGTCCCTCACTGGCTTCGGGCAAGCCTGGCCATGGTTAGGTGAGACTCGACCTCACTAAAAATATATATTTCTTTTAAATTGAAAAAAATATTATTAAATATTGTCCACGTTAATGCAATTCGCATCGCGTGAGATAGCCAATGTCCACACCGTTGCTAACCAGTCGAAATTGACTTGATGGATTGAATTGATGTAAATAGAAAATGTTTATAACTCTATTTGAAAAAAAAAAGGTGTAGGACCGAATTGAAATAATTGTAATAGATTTAAGACTTTTTTAGAAAATGATGGACAAGATATTAGGTTTGTGTCAGCAACGAATGTAAAGGAAAATTACTAAGCAAATAAAAAGGCAATTATCTAAGTTGTTGAACAGGCCATCTCGGGTGCAGTCGGGAAGATCATCACAAACCAACACGATCGGAATAGGAATTAGGGACAAGGTGACAGAACATGAGAAGGAGCGCATTTCTGCATTGAGGATGGCCAATCGCGGTCAATACCAAAATATCTCGGTTGTATGGAAACTCTATGAAGTACGTGCCTAACTATTTTGAGTAAGGACAACCGAAAAAGATGTTCATCCTATTTCCGGATCCTCATTTCACAGAGAAAAATCACCGCCGCAGGGTAGTCACTGATTAGCCCTCCCTTGTTAGATGGGATCCACTCCGACTGCTGCTGGCATAATATTCGCTATCATAGATGATGTTGAAGAACTTGAAGAGTTGCATGAAGGGCTGTTTGGGAAACCACCCCCAGTTGGAGGCACTCGCGGAGGAAGAATTCGAGAATGATCCTGTGGTGAAGCTATTGACTAGCACGACCGAGGAAGGCCGGAAGGTTGCCAGGAACGGTGGGCAGACATTTCAAGCAATATACAGACGCGTGGCCCCATCTCTATGACAGAAATCGACTAATGGCTCTATGCCTGTGTACTAGCAGAAATTTCATGCAGTGAATTACTTATGTAGCTTTTCATAACTGTCCTTTGGAGCTCACAGTATTGAATTTCTTAGGGTTGCTGTCACATGAAACACCAAATGAGCTAGGAGATCGGAAATTTCGGAAGGGGTTCATGAGTTAGGGTATTCGAGTTTCAGTTCACGGTCCTTATTTTTGCCCTCCCTGAGCAAATTAGGCGAAAGCCAGATGGTTAGTCTTAGATCATACATCTGAAAGCTGATTATAGTCGCGGTAATCTCCCAAGTTACTTAGAGCGATTCTTCATGTCATGGAAGGTTTTGAGGGGCGATTGTGATGTTTGAAGGCCAATCATAATGTCCAAGATGGAGGCAGTAAAGAAGGAACTATCGTTATCAATCTATTCACAAAGTTCATCATTCTTTAATGGGTTCATGCCTTGAACGGGAGAACTTTCCATTATTGTTTATTAGAGAAGCACAAACGCATCCCGACTTTTATTCCATCATACTTAGCACTCAGACGCACGGTGACATACTATGCTTCCATTAGAAACCCAGACTTAAGGAAACGAATGGCCAAAGGCGTCCATTCAGGCAGAGGCCAGCGCAGCAACTCGTTGGGGGTCGAGCGTCTTCTCATACTCCTCAAGGGACTTGAAGAGCTCCAAGAAGTTGCCCTTCCCAAATCCTCCGCACGCGCCCTTCTGATACAATTTCCCGTGATCGTCTGTGAGCATGCACCCCACTCTCTGTATGATCTCTATGAATATGGTTGGCCTGCACATTACGGCAGCAAGAGAAAACCGATGAACCACATCAAGGTAGGACCAACAGATACTTTGGCCTTAGAAAAGATCCATGTCATGTACCATTACTCAAGTTCATGCTCTCTTAAAACGGTAAATAAATGGCGATTTTGGGCTCCCGATGTCAAGTTAGAGTAGCAAATTCGACCGAAAATCCAAGAAAAAAGTTCGGACTTTGAGTAACTTGGGTAACTAATATAACTGAGGGACTATTCTATCAAGTGCATGCATTTCACGGTTATTCCTATCTAAAGTGTCATAAAAAAATTTCGATAGACGATCGTAGCCAAAAGAGAGAGCCTGCATGAAATGGATCACATACCTATCACCCACAGGCTTAGTGAATATCTGGAGCAGTGTCCCCTCGTCGTCCCTGTCCACCATAATCCCCAGCTCCTCGCACTCCTTGATCTGCTCGTCCGTCAACACGTCCCCTGCTCGGCCCTTCAGGTTCCGGTAATACGTGGGCGGCGGCGGCGGCATGAACTCGAACCCACCAACGATGCTCTGCTTCCTCATCTCCTTGAGCGTCCAGAAAATGTCCTCGCTCATCAGCGCCAGATGCTGCACCCCCGGGCCCTCGTTGTGCTCCAGGTATGTTTGGATTGGGCTCCTCCTCTTCGTCCCGAACACTGGCTCGGTCATCGGCAGGAGGACCATCTCATCGTTGTTCGCCAGCGTGACCAAATTGAGCCCGCTCTCATCAGTCCCGATGTCGTCCTTGGTGAACTCAGCGAACTCATGGAAGCCGGTGAACCTCTTCAAGTACGAGACCGCCGGGCCGAGCTTATGGACGCTCCCGACGGCATGGTCGAGCCTCCGGATTCCAAAGTCCAGCGGGAAGGAGACCTCGTCCAACGGCTTGAACCGAGGCAGGAACCAGGAGTCTGGAGAGGAGTTGTTGCGATCAGAGGCCGGGGTTTTGTAGCTGACATAGCGGAGAACGACGTCACCATAAAGGTGGAACTCAGCGATGGTGGCGGCGCCGTCGAGGACGACCGGCGGGGAGACCGGCCTTGCACCGTGGGTGATGCTAATGTGGAAGGCAGCAGCGGCATCCTCAACCTCGACGGCGATGGCACGGACGCCTAGCCCGTGCTTGGTGGCAAAGGCGACACAGGCGGAATAGGAAAAGGAGGGGAGGGATGCCATGGAGGAGGGTTCGAGGCCGTCAGAGGTGGCAATGGATGGGGAGTAGGGAGCAGTGAAGAGGAGGCAGAGGTGGCCGGAGCGGCAGAGATAGGAGGCATGAGTGGCGTTACCAGTGGAGAGGTCGGACTTTGCGACAACAGGCATGCCAAGGCCCCAAGAGAAGCGGCGAGAGGCGCTGGTGGCGTCGGTGCACCAGAACTCGACGTGGTGGAAGTGGCGGGCAGGGAAGCGGTCGGACCGGGGGTTGGACCGGACAAAGTTGGAGAAGCCGACGAGCTTGAAGTCGTCGGAGCCGATAGTAACGCCGTCGTTTTGCTTGCCCATGGTTTTGCGGAAGCGAGGGTTGGTGGCTTTGGTTTGTGAATGGCGTCCGTGACCAGGAGCCGGGTGGGACTGTGAATATATGGAGGGGCAGGGGGAGGGGAGAGCGAGTGTCGGGAAGGAAGACCCTCGTGAAAAACGGAGCGAGGTTGGATTCACATGGGGAGTTCTCTGCAGCTTTCTCCAGGGTGAAAATATTGGATGGTCCTGGACATGGTCTCCGACCACTCAGGAAGTGACACGTGGAGGTCGGGGGTCGCAACCAAACGAATTTATGCACAAAAATAATTTCATTTCTCTCTAACTAGCCCGCAGACACTAGCCACCTACGCGCTCTCTCTCTCTCTCTCTCTCTCTCTCTCTCGCGTGCTCTCCACACAATTATTTCTAGGGGTGAGCATCGGTCCAAGGTCAACCTTGGACCGACCTTGGACTGGCCCAACCCTACCGGTCCTGGTCCGGTTTCGAAGGAGACTGAGTTGGTCCTTGGTCCTAGAATTCCTGAACCAGCACTGTGCGGGTCGGTTATCGATTCTGAAAGTTCCGGGTCGGTCCAACCCGGACCAACCCTGACTATATATATCTAATATATTATTTATATTTTTTTTATATAGAAAAAATCTTAAAATAAACGGCGTCAACAATATCAAATAGCTCTTTAGCGAGGAGTTCAAGTAATTTTACATTATTCTTTAATAACTTAGGTTTTTAATGTTTTTTATGGCGTCAATAGTCATAATTTATAAAGAAGGAAAATGTTTTTGTGAGAAATCCTCACAACATCCAAAAAGGCATCTTATGGCATCCTCTTCTAGTATTCATTCTCTTTTGTTTTATTTGGCCTCTTAGGTCGCGTTTGGTAACGATTCTGTTTCCGGGAGTAGATTCTAATTAGAAATGATTTTTTTTATTTTGTTCCCGGGAATTGATTATGAGTAAAAAAACACGTTTGGTAACTGTTCAAAATTTCTGATTCTGGAATAGAATTGTGTTTGGTACCGTATTCATTGATTCTGTTCCAAATCAATTTCTTTTAATTTTTAAATAATTTTTATACTCTTTTTTTTCATTTTTCCTTTTTTTTTTCATTTTTCTCTTATTCTTCTTCTTCTTCTTCTTCTTCAGGCCGGTCGCCGGTTCGGCAACCGGCCAGACGAGGGCGGCCCTCATCGGCCAAGCCTTGTTGGCAGCTGGGCGAGCCTCGCCGGGGCTGGGTGAGGCCCTTGCCGGTGGTTGGGCTTGCTTTCAGCGAGCTCGTCGGAGTCTCGCCGATGACTGACGGCGGGCGGTGGTAGTAGACGGCGGCGGACGGCGGCGGACGACGGCAGACGGGGCGGTCGATGAAGAAGAGAAAAAATGGAAGAAGAAGAGTGTTTTGATTCTTAGATTTGTTCTCGGAATAAGAAACAACTTTTTTTTTATTCTTGATTCTGTTCCAAATCTACTTCCGCGAACAAAAAATTAGAAATTTGATTTTGGGAACAAATTTTTTACCAAATGTGATTCTGTTCCCAAACTACTCCCGAGAACACAAAATCAGAATTTGGCCCTGTTTGGATGGTTACCAAACATGGCCTAAGTCTTCAATTTGCTAAAAAAAAAAAAAAAAAAAAAACAACAACAACAACAACTTTTCTGCTCGCCACTCGACACTTGCCTCGCTTGCTTTAGGTCACTTGTGCCGCTCGCTGCTCGATGCTCGCTTGGCTTGTTGCTCCCCATTTAACATTCGATGCTCATTTTGTTCGACGCTCACCTCACTTGACCCTCACCACTTGCCTTTCTTAGTTGACCTTGCTCATCATCGAACCCATTTGATTTGTACGGTCCTCGATTGCCCTTTCAAGAAGTACAAAAAATGAAATAAAAAATTATTGGTTAGTCCTGGATTAATCTTGAAATCGGACCAAACTCATTACGTCAGTCCGGTCCTCAATCGTTTTAAGGAATAAAAAAAATTATCAGTTGGTCCTGGGTTGACCCTAGAACCGAACCAAACCCATTGGGTCGGTTTAGTCCTCTGTCCCAAGCTCAATAGGGTCGGTCCTCAGTCCCAAAAATTGAGAATCAGCACTGTACGGGTTGGTCCTAGGGTTAGGGGGTGGACCGGCCCAATCTGGACCATGCTCACCCCTAATTATTTCTATCTTATTCTCTTTCCTTCGTTCCCTCTCTGAGGCAGAGGTTAAAGAAAACCTCTTTCCTCTCCGGCAAATCTTATCAAACGAGTGTCGACCATCTGGTCCATCAAACATGCTGGCCATAACATACTCTCTGGTAGGCCGTTGGACATACGTTCACCTGTAAAACTATAACTTTGCCCTTGAATCTTGGGATGGAAAAGAAAAGAACCAATAGTATCTAGAGTGATAGCATATTGTCAAGTTTGCTTTCCGAATTTTCAGCTCCTCTGATCTAATCCAGTTTCTTAGATGTACATCACAATGAATTCTACTCAATGAAAACTCACAAAATCCCCAAATTGCAAGAGGTTTAGGTTAAGCCACCATCTTCTCCATCTCAAAGGCTTTCCATCTTAAGTATAAGCATGTCGAGGCCCAGGATGTACGTTAAGCCTAATGATATCACTCCTACCATCGAAGTCCTCATGAAAGCAAGGTTCTATACCTTGCTTTGAGATAAATATCTCATACATTGCCTTTGATTGTTTCAATTTTGAATATAGAGCAGTGAAAAAAAATGATGCAACACACTAATGGGAAAAATTACCAAAAAAATCCTAAACCTATTATAATTGTGCCTATTCAGTTTGATTTTTTTTAATCGAGTCCTAAACATTTTAAATTTGTACCAATTCAGTCTATCTAGCCAATTTTGATCGGCCGGTATTGACATGGACGTCGACTGTCCTATGTGGTGCCGCCGGCATTAACATAGATAATTTTTAATAACATTTTAATATTTTTCAATTTTTTATTTTTTTCTTTTCTTTCTCTTTATTTTTCCCATAACTTCCTTCTTCCTCTGCTGGCTAGAGGCAAGGCCGGCAAGGTCCCTTGCTGGCTTCGGCAAGCCTGGCCATGGCAAGATGATGCTCAATCTCGCTAAAAATAAAAGAAAAATAAAAAAAAATTGACAAAAAAATTATTGAATATTGTCTATGTCAATTCCATTGGCGTCGCGTAGGATAGCCAACGTCCACACCATTGCTAACTAGCCAAAATTAACTTGATGGACTGAATTGATACAAATGTAAAATGTTTATAACTCTATTGACAAAAAAAAAAGGCGTAGAACTGAATTGACATAATTGCAATAAGTTTAAGACTTTTTTAGTAAATTGTGGACAAGATATTAGGTATGTGTTGGTAATGAATGTAAAGGAAAATGGAAAATCTCAAATAAGGACCTAAAGTGGGTTCATTTTCTCAAAAAAGGACCAAAAGTGGACACTGTATCAAATAAGGACCCAAAGTGGCTAATTTTGTCTCAAATAAGGACTTAAACTTTCAATCTTATTTACAGCTTGGGGTAGTTTTGTCCAAGAACATTTTTTCTTTTATTTTTTTTTCTTTCTTCATCTTCCTCACACCTCCTCCTTCGCTCTATATTGCCTCATTCTTCAACACCATAATCAGGGCCCCAACCAACGACCTCGTGAGCTTCATGTCATCACGTAGTTGGTCTTAGTGACAAGAAGTCGGAGTGGAGTTATTTGCTACTAGTCACCTTCTCGGATGCTAAAATCCTCAATTCCTCAAGATGCATCAAATCTCGGCTCGCTTGTGCTCAACCTAAAGCTTGGATTGACCTCAATTTGACGATGACGATGTTGGATTTTCTATCAGGGGCAGTGGTCGAGAGCTCAAATAGGACTTGTTAATGGAGGCAATGGGGCAACGAAGTACAACAATTTCTACAGTTAATGATGTCAAATATGACTAATGATCAATCTCAAGATGGAGTATCGATTGAGGAGAAGAGCCGTGTCGATGAGAATGGCAAGAGTGTGAGTGGATGTCTCCAGACTAGGAATTATTAAAAGGAGCCATTGGCATTGCAAAGGGGAAGGGGGATCTTTGAAAGATTGAATTTACGCAAGAGAGGCAAACCCAAATTTGAAATTGATGAGGCAAACTCTTGTCGAGGTTGAAATAGTCACCAGCTGCAACAAAATTGTTATTTGGCGTGAAATTGTTGATCACCAAGTGTTAATTGAATAGAGGCATAAGTTAGTCAAACAAGACGATCTGGCGATGCTTGGATATTGCTACTATGTTGTTGGCAAGCAGGACTGAAAACAACACAAAAAACTGCAGTTGCTGGGTTAGCGGAAGGCTCGGAATAAGTAGAGTTTGATGCACTCTCGAGGTGAGAGAAATACGTCGCTAAAGGGATTAGTTGCATAGCTTGGGAGTTGGACAAGAAGTTGAGTCTCAGCAAAAGCATATTCATATTATGGCTTTGAGATTAAAATTCGCAATGAATGTTGGAATAAGAAGAACTTATTTTTTAAAGCTCATTTCGGCTTCTTGGAATTGTCTACAAACCATTTTGAGGAGCGAAATTTAAAATTTTGAACGAGTTAGACTATGTTGTAATGGCTCATGTTAAAGAAAACACAATCTTGGTCATACAACGAGATGACACAAATAGCCATGGAGGGGCTGATAATGGAGGTGATGTAAAGAGTGAGAAAGATGAAGAAAGAAAAAAGAAGAAAGAGAGAGACAAAAAATAAACAACAATGTTCTTGGACAAAAGTACCCATGGCTGTGAATAAAATTAGAAGTTTAGGTCCTTAATTGAGAGTAAGTTAGCCACTCCAAGTCCTTATTTGAGACAGTGTCCACTTTGGATCATTTTTTGAGAAAACTGCTCTACTTTAGGTTCTTATTTGAGATTTTCCCAAAGGAAAATTACGAAGCAAATAAAAAGGCAATTATCTAACTTGTGATCTCAGGTGCAGCAGGGAAGATCATCACAAACCAACACGATCGGAGTAGGAATTAGGGACAAGGCGACCGAACATGAGAAGGAGCGCATTTCTGCATTGAGGACGGCCAATCGCGGTCAATACCAAAATGTCTCAGTTGTATGGAAACTCTATGAAGTACGTACCTAACTATTTCGAGTAAGGACGACCGAAAAAGATGCTCATCCTATTTCCGGATCCTCATTTCACAGAGAAAAATCACCGCCGCAGGGTAATCACTGATTAGCCCTCCCTTGTTAGATGGGGTCCACTCCGACTGCTGCTGGCATAATATTCGCCATCATATATGATGTTGAAGAGCTCGAAGAGTTGGATGAAGGGCTGTTTGGGAAACCACCCCAGTTGGAGGCGCTCGCGGAGGAAGAATTCGAGAATGATCCTGTGGTGAAGCTATTGACTAGCGCGACCGAGGAAGGACGGAAGGTTGCCAGGAACGGTGGGCAGACATTTCAAGCAGCATACAGACGCATTGGCCCATCTCTATGACAGAAATCGACTAATGGCTCTATGCCTGTGTACTAGCGGAAATTTCAAGTAGTGAGTTACTTATGTAGCTTTTCATAACTGTCCTTTGGAGCTCACAGTATCGAATTTGTTAGGGTTGCTGTCACATGAAACACCTCATGAGTTAGGAGTATCAGAGATTTCAGAAGGGGTTCCATGAGTTAGGGTATTCGAGTTTCAGTTCATGGTCCTTATTTTTGCCCTCCCTGTGTTAGAAGATATGCAATATATCTTAGGAATTGATTTTATTCTGTACATATCAATTCAATATCAGATCTAGATTTAGATTGATACATAGAATTCTTTATTTCCATTAATTGTACAAACCTAGTTCTATATCTTTAGGACTTGTACATTTTACAATCAATTAGAGGAAATACAGTAAAGAGCTTCGTTCCTCTCTTCTTCACCTTCGGCTTCTTTCATGGTATCAGAGCCACGAGGCTTCTGATTTGCTTCCGCTTTGTTCCCTTGCCAAAAGGTCTTCCACCTATAAACAAAAAAGGGGAAGAAGTTATTCTTTCGGCATTAGAATTAATTTTCGAAGGTTTTTTTATCTTACCATGACATCCCCGCAAGCTAGCTTCTCGGCTTCTGGAAATCCACCGACTGAAGAGACGTTGCACCAAGATCTGCAAGATGAAGATCGATCTACAGCGACTCCACCTGCGATTCCACCTGCAACACTTCCATTCACAAGTCAGCAGACACAAATACCGCCCGCTCAGTGGTGGCCCACGCAGACTCAGTTCAATGCGGGGCAACCCTTAGCGGGTCAACCATACCAATGGATCCCGTATCCATTTCTCTTTGGGGCAAACCCAAATCCATCATCGTCTGCATCTGTGGGTCACCAGAGCCACGTCCGACCCGATGGGGATCCGCCAACCACGAATGGGGCAAATCCAGCCATCGGATCGGAGCGGTTAAGCGGGTCGGGTCAGCCGGGTATGGGAACAAATCCCTACCCGGGTTTCTATGCGGGTTATCCGATTGGGGCGAATGAATCGGGTCAAGGCACAAATACCTACCCGAACCTCGCGCCGGGTTTCCTGCCCTTCCCAGCGGCGGCGCTCGCCGGACGACCAGAACCCGGCGATCCATTGTTTGTTTCCAACGCCGATGGACCAGAATTGCGGCTCATCAGCCAGCAGCTAACTGGCCCAGAAAATTACACAAGATGGTCGCAGGAGTTCCGGCGCGCCCTGGCAACCAAAGACAAAGATGGTTTCCTCGACGGAACCATTCCAATACCCATGGAGGAACGTCTGGCCCGACTCTGGAGGAAGAGCAATCGCCTGATCCGAACCTGGATCGGCAATTGCGTCTCCTCCGAGGTCTCGACCGGACTCCCACCGACAGAAGATGCAAAGGAGATGTGGGAAAATATACAGGAAATGTACGGGAAACTAGATCAGGCAAAAATTTTCAATCTAATGCAGGATCTCAGCGAATTGAAGCAAGGCAACATGACGGTCACGGCCGTTTTCAACCGGCTCTCGTCTCTGTGGAACAATCTCGAGGCGGCCGAGGAGAAACTCGTGGGACCAGAACCCACGCTCAAACAATACAGATCTATCAAAGACAGGGAGAAAGCTACACGCTTTCTCCTCATCTTGAACGAAACATACCTCGGATTTCGCTCACAGATCCTTGCCATGGATCCGATGCCGCCGATTGGGCGCATATTTCAACTGGCCGTGCAGGAGGAGAGTCAGCGACACGCGACGCCAGAACACACCAGGAGCAGTGAGAGCGTCGCTCTCGCCGCCCGCGGCGATCGGCGAGACGCGGCCACCAGGACACAAACCCTAAATCGAGAAAGACGAGCGGCCAAATTGGGGCTAGGGTTCGCGGAAGAGGACTCCCGCATATATAAGACTGACCGAATGGACGGTCAGGATGTGTTACGAGGATCCGACGGCTTCGATCATTTGATCGGATCCAACGGTGGACAGGAATTCGCGGGCAAAGGATCGGACGGCCAGATCTTCAAAGCATCGGACGGTCAGATCTTCAAAGCGTCGAACGGTCAGATCTTCAAAGCATCGGACGGCCAGATCTTCGCTGCGATTAAAGGCACGGACGGTCAGATCCTTGCCACGTCAGCAAGGAATTTCGGGAGAAATTTTAAAGGCAAGAATAAATTGTTTTGTGATTATTGCAAGCGTGCTAATCATTCCATTGATAATTGCTGGAAATTACATGGAAAGCCCGGTGAAAAAGAAAAAAGAATTTCAGCAGCTTATCAAATTACTGGTTCGACCGGTAAACAGGGTGACCAATCTATCACAACTAATCAGTATCATCAATTGATGGAGGCACTTCAGAAAATGGACACCAACAAAGGAGCAAGTTTCTCAGGTATTACACATTGCTTGATTAATTCAATATCCAAAAAATCATGGATAATTGATTCAGGGGCAAGTGACCATATTATATGTGACAGGGCATTTTTCTCAAGTATCAATCCTAGGTTGGATTTCCCTATTTCTGTGCAGTTGCCTACTGGGGATATTACTCATGTCCATGAAACAGGGACAATAAATCTCAGTCCAAAAATTACTCTTAGAAATGTTCTCCGTGTCCCAGAATTCCAGTTTAATCTAATATCTGTGTCCAAAGCTTGTCAAGAAAATTCATGCCGGGTCATTTTCAATGCTGATGCATGTTTCTTTCAGGACCTTTCGACTGGGAAACTGATGGGCTTGGGTAGTCTCTCTGAAGGCCTTTATTTCTGGAATAATTCCTTGAGTAATTTTTCTTGCATTCCTTTGAATAAATCTTCATTATGTAACTTGACTACCAATGATAGAAATTCCATTATGCATTTAAGATTGGGTCACAGTGCCTCTTTTTCATATCCACAATGTTCTATATTTCCTCTTGCTAAACAATCTCGTGCTCCTTTTCCGTCTAGTAGTACCCGCACTAATGCAATTTTTGCCCTAATTCATGTCGATATATGGGGACCATATCACACATTTAATCATGATGGGTCTCGATATTTTCTCACTATAGTCGATGATTATTCTCGTGCGACTTGGATTTTCTTGATGCAATCCAAGAACCAAACTTATTCTCATTTGAAAAGTTTTCTCTCACTCTCAAAAAATCAGTTTGGGAAATCCATACAGCGGATTCGTACTGATAATGGCAGAGAATTCTTCAGCCATGACTGTTCTTCATTATTCACTCAATATGGCATACAACATGAGAGCACTTGTGTCTATTCACCACAACAAAATGGCGTGGTAGAACGGAAACATCGCCATTTATTGGAAGTCGCACGAGCCTTAAAGTTTCAAGCGTCAGTTCCGGACGATTATTGGGGAGATTGTGTGATCACAGCTGCTTACCTAATCAATCGTATGCTGACTCGCATACTTAAAGGAAAAACTCCATTTGAGTTATTGTTCAAAAAAGGGCCAGAACTTCAACATCTCAAGGTTTTCGGATGTCTCTGTTTTGTCACAACAGTGGGACCTAGAGACAAATTCACTCCTCGAGCTCGACGATGCATTTTCATGGGATATCCCAATTTACAAAAAGGCTATCGAGTTCTTGACATATCTACAAAGGAATTTCTAGTAAGTCGTGATGTCATCTTTCGTGAGGACATATTTCCTTTTTCTGAGCAACCCACTACAGCTACAGATACAGGGATGACAGCTCCTTCTGGCAGCATTGATGAAGCAATACCTCAAGACATTGCCTATATACCATTGGCAGAATTGAGGCCCATTCCTCCAACTGCTTCATATCTTCCGGAATCAATATCAACACCTGTTGATAGGGCCATTTGCCCAGAAGAAATCTTCCAGCCACGACTAGAAAATACCAATGCTGTTGAAGACAGTCAGCATATTGAAACTACATCTACCAATGGAACTCCCACAGACATTATTCACCCAAGGCGTTCAGGTCGCAGCACACGACCTCCCACATGGACCAAAGACTATATCTGTGCCACTCGTCACTCTCCAGGTACTCAATACCCAGTTTCATCATATGTTTCCTTCCATAGATTATCACAGGAACATAGATGTTGTGTTAGTCGCCTCTCAGAAGAACAAGAACCTCCTAGTTATAAGGAGGCATCTACTGACCCAAAATGGCAACAAGCCATGAAGGCAGAACTCCAAGCACTTATCGACAACAAGACATGGGATCTTGTCTCCCTTCCCTCTGATCGAAAGCCAATTGGCTGTAAATGGGTCTACAAGATCAAGTATCGTGCTGATGGTTCCATTGAACGATACAAAGCACGATTGGTTGCCAAAGGATTCACACAAAGGGAAGGTTTTGATTATCACGAGACCTTTTCTCCTGTTGCCACTGATGTCACTGTTCGTTCTTTTTTATCTGTTGCTGCTATTAATAATTGGAGTTTACATCAAATGGATGTACATAATGCTTTTTTGCACGGGGATCTTAATGAGGAAATCTACATGGACATTCCTCAAGGCTTACGGAGACAGGGGGAGAATCGGGTATGTCGTCTCCGTAAATCCCTTTACGGATTGAAGCAAGCATCCAGACAATGGTATGCTAAGTTTGCAAATGCTCTTATAATAGCAGGCTTCAAGCAGTCTAAGTACGACTATGCTTTATTCACACGGACCGAAGGTATGTCATCTATTTATCTGATGATATATGTTGATGACATACTTGTTATGGGAAACGATAAGGCTGCTATAGACAATTTCAAGGATTATTTACATGCTACCTTTCACATTAAAGATTTAGGAGCACCTAAGTATTTCCTTGGAATTGAAATTGCACGATCTGATCAAGGGATTTCTCTTAGTCAACGGAAGTTTGTCTTAGAGATTATATCAGAAGCAGGTTTATCAGGATGCAGACCAGCCGCGATCCCTATTGAACAGAACATTAAGTTGACTACTGCAGAATATGATGAGGGCATTTCACAAAATGATGACCCCATTCTCAAAGATCCGTCAGGATATCAAAGACTTGTCGGGAAACTCATTTACCTGACAATGACTAGACCTGATATCTCTTATGCAGTACAAACACTTAGTCAGTTTATGCACAGTCCAAAGCGGTCTCATTTGGAAGCAGCATTTAAAGTTGTGAAGTACCTAAAAGGGTGTCCAGGACTTGGAATTCTTTTATCCAAGAAATGTGACATGAAGATGAGGGCATACTGCGATGCTGATTATGCTACATGCCCTACTAGCCGAAGATCAGTCACTGGATATTGTATCAAATTAGGAGACTCACTTCTATCATGGAAGACCAAGAAGCAACCTATTGTATCCTTATCTTCAGCTGAAGCTGAGTACCGAGCTATGGCAAAAACTACTTGCCAAGTAGTATGGATACGAGGGTTACTTAAAGATCTCGGAATACAGGTACAAGGAGCAACAACATTATATTGTGACAATGATGCAGCTCTCAAATTGGCAGCAAACCCTATAGTGCATGAAAGAACTAAACACATAGAGGTGGATTGTCATTTTACACGAGACAAGATTCAAGAAGGAGTGATTGAAACAGAAGGGATTGGCACAACAGAGCAACCAGCAGACATCTTCACCAAACCTTTATGTCATCGACAACATGCATATCTATTAAACAAGCTAGGCGCCTTGGACATATACAAGCCACCAGCTTGAGGGGGAGTGTTAGAAGATATGCAATATATCTTAGGAATTGATTTTATTCTGTACATATCAATTCAATATCAGATCTAGATTTAGATTGATACATAGAATTCTTTATTTCCATTAATTGTACAAACCTAGTTCTATATCTTTAGGACTTGTACATTTTACAATCAATTAGAGGAAATACAGTAAAGAGCTTCGTTCCTCTCTTCTTCACCTTCGGCTTCTTTCACCCTACGCAAATTATGCGAAAGCCAGATGGTTAATCTTAGATCACACATCTGAAAGGTGATTATAGTAGTGGTAATCTCCCAAGTTACTTGAGCGATTTTTCATGTCATGGAACGTTTCGAGGGGCGATTGTGATGTTTAAAGGCCAATCATAATGTCCAAGATGGAGACGGTAAAGAAGGAACTATCATTATCAATCTATTCACAAAGTTCATCCTTCTTTGGTGGTTCATGCCTTGAACCGGAGAAGTTTCCATTATTGTTTATCAGAGAAGCACAAACGCATCCCAACTTTTATTCCATCGTACTTAGCACTCAGACGCACGGTGACATACTATGCTTCCATTAGAAACCCGGACTTAAGGAAACGAATGGCCAAAGGCGTCCATTCAGGCAGAGGCCAGCGCAGCAACTTTGTTGGGCGTCGAGCGTCTTCTCATACTCCTCAAGGGACTTGAAGAGCTCCGAGAAGTTGGCCTTCCCGAACCCTCCGCACCCGCCCTCCACATGGCGTTTCGAGCTCGAGCTCAGAGCAGCAACCCATTTTGCGATTCACTTTCCTGTTCCCACTCTCTTCAAGTCAGTTTAATTTCTCTATTCATTACCTTCAGCAGTTCACTGCTCCATCTGATGATGAAATCCCGAAAGGATTCAGTTTGCTGACACTGGCTGCCGCTTTGCAGGGTTACTAGTTGCTCTTTCGACCCTATCTCCCCACCGTTGGCACCGAAAAAAATTGGCCTAAGTCTCCTTCCATAAAGTTTAGCAACCCATTTTGTCATTCATTACATAGAAGGATCGACCCCAACTCTTAAATAAAAATATCATTCATTTGCTTATTAGGATCATTTTATTTTAATAAACCCATATAAATTGCATTCTGATTGGACTAGAGCTAAATGGGTTTAAGCAGAGAGGTTCTGAACTTAATTAAATTATCTAGACTAAGCCTGCAAGAGCGCAAAGTTTGGCCAAGCCCATTATATACTTACATGCCCTAAAATCACATGGAGAGCACATGGTCAGTGCGAAACTAGGAAAGATTGCAATGTTTCATCAAATTTGGAGGGAATAATGTTATTGCCCTCGGATATTTTACTTATATGAAAATAATGAGAGGACAATATCTTAATTTTTTATGACGAGAGAGCTAATATGTTGACTTAGCCACAACCTCCCTCCTGTTCTAGCGAGGCCGGCGACCTCACAGAACATGGCTGACTCCCCACCAACGATGGGGCGGCGGCCAGCCAGCCCTCCTGCCTATATTTCTTTTTCTTTTCTTAAAACTTTTCGTTTTCTTAACTTTTAATATAATTTAACTAAAATTTGGGTTACAATTAAAATGTCGTTGATCAGTAGGAAATTTTAGCCAGATGATGAGGTTAAACCCTTATTTGAAACTATCATGGTCACTTCAAACTCTTATTTAAGAAAATGTAGACATTTCAGGCCCTTATTTTGGATGTTTTCCTTAAGATTGACCAAGACTATTTGTAAAACATTTTTGAAATAAAGAGAAAAAGTACTCAAAGGGGTAAAAATAATCTAGTGTAAACAACTCTCCATATCCACAAAATCTGTGATTCGTAAAAATGAAATGTTAGTTGGATTTTTAATTGCCATAATAGATTAGTGGCGACTCTAAAATAATTCAAATTGTAGTTTAAAGATACAAAATTAATATCCCAAAGTTATGATTAATATGAGCTAGGAGTCCGCACTAGACAATGTACCATCTCTTTAATGAGTAACAATTTATGCCCCCCTAGTAATCCATTAGCTTTCTATGGTGATTCATTGTTAGAAGGTCGCAACAAGACTAAGTAAGACCCAGCGAAGATAGAATTTGCTAAGTGTTGAGAGTTCCTACTCTGACGGGTATGGATGATCGACAAGATATATGGTATGTGCGATGGCAACGCAAAGGAAAATTATTAAAGTTCTGAGACACATGAGTATCTGTTAATGAGGTTCGGTCAGGTCGATAAGAGAGTCAAAGCTGAAGTGACTTGCAATGAATTGTAAGAAAAGGCAGCTATATAAGTTGTGGAGCCGACAATCTTGAGTGCAGCCGTGAAGATCAGCACAGCTGTAATGCGAACGTAATCATCAAATCATGGAGCCATAGAACTCGGAAGCCATTAACTGTGGAGGCTGAGAAACATCGCCGTTATAATCGCTAGAAAGTGGAGCCACAAGCTGCAGAAGTAACTACTGTTGTTGGGAGTAAAGAGCATAAAAGTAACGACTATCGAAGTAGTGGGCGCTTCCTTTGTAACCATTGTTAACTGTCCGTAATAATATAAATACTTGAATCGTAGTTTGTGGCAGAAACGGCCAATTAAGCAATGAACACTGGTTGTTCGATTCTGCTTCTCCTTTATTTTTGCATTTCTTTACACATGGCTGGCCTCCAGCCTCCATATTTTTACTTTCTCGTCAATTCGTGTTTTCTGTCCAAGAATCAATAAATGACCCTTCACATTCTTTTGTGATTTCCATCTGGATCCACACTTTGAAAGGCTTTTTGTCCGAAACTTTTCGAAGATTGTCCACGAAACACCCACAAACTCATGATCGGGATAGAAATCAGGGACAAGGTGACCGAACACGTGATTGAGGGCGACCAATCCCGGTCGAAGAGAAAAAATCACCAACGCTGGGAGATCGGCCCTCACTTGTTAGACGAGCATGCATATACTCTGGCTGTCGGTGGTGTTAGAAAAATTCTCTTAAAGTATTTTGAAGTCGACAAAACATTTCCATCAGTAAAGTCTGAAGACTTGCAGACTCTACTGGCAAAGTCTGAAGACATCAAGACTCAAGTATCAAAGTCTAACTCTCATGGACAAATTCCAGAACGATAAAGTTAAAACTTTTATTCTGATTACTTCTAGTGTAGTTTTGACTCTAACAGTTAAAGAATATCTCACGACTGAAATTAGCACTTCAAGATCTTTTGTTCGTATTCGAATAATCTAGATCCTCTAGATTCACAACTTATACTTGGAAGGTTCTACTTATGGAAACCAAGATCTTGATTGTATAGGCGAGCAGGATTGATGGGCTATCAACATTTTCCTTGAGGAGCTCGAGATTTCTCTAAATTGATTCTGTCCAACGGGTTGATTGGAAGAATTTCTTTAGAAAGTGCCAACGGTAATGAAGGCATGAGGAAGTATTTAAAAGGAGATGCTCAAGTTGTTCAAGAGTGGAAGATAGAAGAATTCTAAAGTCCGAATCTCTTTGTTATTTTGTGATCTTATCCTTCGAGCTATACTTGTAATCAAAAGAGAGACTGAAGTGTGGTGAGACCTTGAGGAAGTGTAGTAGAGTATCTACACTGTGGAATCAAGGGCGTGAGACTGTAAATTCTCTCTTTGATTCTTAGTGAAATCCAGCCAGTGGGCTGTCCGTGCGGGAGAGTGGACGTAGGCTTGGTCTAAGCCGAACCACTATAAATCTGGAGTCTTGATTTTCTATTCCTAATCCTTTTACTTTATATTGATTTCACTTATGTCGATTGATGTCCTTAATCCCTTAGTCCGTCATCAAATAAATTGTTTATACACTCTTTTACGTTTTATAAAAATCATCTTAATCACATATTCACCCCTCTCTAGGTGCTAGTACTAGTTCTAACATGTGGCACAACTTACGCCATCACAGATGTTGAAGAACTTGGGAGAATGGATGAAAGGCTGTTTGGAAAACCACCCCATGTTCGAGGCACTCGCGGACAAAGAACTCGAGAACGATCTAGCCATTTGTTGACACTTAATTTTGACCATACTATTTACTTGTTACATTAAGCATTTCATAGCATTGCATTTAGGTAATAAAAACATTTAGGATCAAACTTAGAAAATAAAAAATAGAGGATAATAAATAACATAAAAATAATAATAAAAATTTGGAGGGAGATTTTGGAATCTTTTGAATAATGAAACATTTTTCTTGTTAAACATATCTCCTCAATTCAAAATTCAAAAAGTTAATTGTTGTGTGATTTTGGAGTCATTTTTCTTGTTGAGTTGTTGAGTGAATATCTCATTTGTAAAAGTAATTTTGAGTTTTCTTCTATAAATAAGAAGGCGAGGCTTCGGTTTAGGGGGGGGTTTTGTTTTGTAAAATGGAGAGCAAAAAAAAAAAAAAAACTGGTGAGAAAAAGTAAAGAACTTTTCTCTCTCCAGTTAACGTCAGGAGAGTGACGTGAAGAGCAGAAACGGTACAGTGACGTGGGCCCCCCCGTCCGCTCGTCTTCCTCCCGGCGCCTGTCGCCTGTTCACGCCATTCACCGCGCCGATCGCCGCGCCGGTGCTCCCTCGTGCCGGTCGCTGCGCCTCCGCCACCGCCTTTGCCCGTGACCCAGCAGTCCATCGCTTCCGCTCCGCTCACTCCTCAGCCCTGCACGACACGCCTCCTCCGCAGTCGCCAAACTCGCACCGCCGCGCCTCCATCTCCGCCGCGCCCCGCTTCGCCTCTGCCGGCCCTGTCTCCGTCTAGATTTGTTGCTCCTCTCTCCTCCAGGCGAACCCACACTGCCGATGTTGCTACACCACAGGAGCAACTCCATCGTCGCCAGCAGCAGCTACCACTGCGAACCGATGCCCGACGCCTGCTCCTTCCTACCACCACTGCTCCGTCTCTGCGCGCCCGACGACTGCAGCGAACCTTCACCCGACGCCCCGCACTGGTGACCTGCGACTGCCCGAGTGCCGCACGCCTCCGCCGCTGCCGCCGGAGCGCCACCCGCCATCGTGCCGGAGTCATCTTCACCAGCGACCTGCTGCTCGCTCGCCTCAGTTGCACCCGACGCCCACTGCTGCGCTTCCTTCCGGCGAACCCACAACAGCACCCCTGTCGCCGCACCACTGCACTCGCCACCGCACCGGAGCCCCACTCACGACGCAGCCGCGTCTCTGGAACCCGAGACCCAGTATCGAACACCGCCCAGCCCAACAACTATAGCAGCCCGCTACCGCACCACCGTCTGTGACGCCCCTCACCGTCGTCGCCGGCCAGCTCTCGCCGGAGCTCCGACGCCGGTCACCCTCCGCTCGGTGCCGATTGTCCTCCCTGTAGGTGGTTTATTTTATTTTATTTTAATTTTAATTTTTCACTTATTTTATTTTATTTTATTTTATTCTTGTTTCTAAGTTTAATTATTTAAGTTGGAGCATTTGATCTCAAGGTTCATTTTATGAATACTGTAGGCATTATCCGTAGGGATTTTGTCCAAAATTATTGTAATTATTAATTTAATCCGTAAGACGTAAGATCATTTTTTTAATTATATTAATTTTTGGGCATTTTGGTAGCATTTTAATTGTTAAATCATTATAATTATTAATTTGGTCCGTAAGATTTCGGATCAGATTTTTAATTATTTTGAATTCTATGTCGTAATGTTTAGGGTTAGAGTAATTGTTAATTTAACTTGTGAGACAACATGTTATGTTTTCGATTACTTTAATCATTTATTTGTTAAATATCTTGATTGTTTAGACCTATGTTTATTTTGATAATTACTTGCTTTAAAAAAAAATCAAAAAAATCAAAATCTTGCATAAAAGCATGTAGGTTTAATAAATCAGACATGTAGGATTAGGTTTGTGAAATTTTCGTCATCTAGCGATTGTTGCTAGATTCATTTAGTTAGAAATTGGTCGTCATTAGAATTAGGTCATTTGATTAATTTAGATTGCATATTTAATTGTTGCATTTCTTTAATTTCGAATTTCATGGAAAATACAAAAAAAAATTTAGAATAAATTCAGTTCATGCTTTAGGATAGATTGCATGTTTATTCATGTTATATAGTTTAGGTCATATTGCCACGTCATATCATTTCATGTTAAATTAGTAGCATGCATTGCATGATTCTCATTAAATAAAGTGAAAACCAAAATTGAGTTTGCATGTTAGGTTTATTTAATTAGAATTTGCTTGTTAATAAAGTTAGATCATGAAGTTAAAATGCATGTTTCGATTTCAAGATAAAAGAAAATCCAAAAAATGCTTCGTGTGTTTATTTCTTTTAATGGAAGTCTTTTGATTGTTTAATAGTGATTGTGTACCCGCATGACCACCATTTGCATGTTAGTAGCTTAGGTTAAAATTGATCAATACTGCTTGCAAAATATTTTTGAAATTAAAATAAAAAGGTACCGAAAGGGTGTTAGGCTAATCTAGCATAACCATGTCCTCGGACTTATTGAATCTCTGGTTCACAAAAATAAAGTATTCTCCTATACTTTATTTGAGTTTCTAATTAACCCTAATTGGTTAGTGGTGGCTCTAATTGAGTATAATTGCATGTTTAAATGGGTTAATTCATTAGTATCAAGTCGCAATTGGTAGGACTTGAGAGGGTCCGCGCCAAGTTTTCGGACTTAGTAATCCATTAACCTTCTTTAAGTAATTGACCCTCGAAAATTAGGTCGCGACACCATAGGTGGTGAAAAGCTTTTGTTCAGTGCAACAGAGGAAGGCCAGATGGCTGCCAGGAATGATGGGCTGACATTTCAAGCAGTATACAGAGGCGTTGCTCCATAACTGTCCTTTGGAGTTCGAGGTATCGAATTTTTAGGGTTGATGTCACATGAAACGCCGCATGAGTTAGGGTTATCAGAAATATTAGAAGAGAAAAAGAGTTCCATGAATCAAAGGGTATGCGACTTGCAGTTCACGGTCCTCATCTTTGCCCTCATCGGGGTGGTATGAATTAATTAGCTGTGCAAATTCTGCAAATAGCCAAACCGTTAGTCTTAGATCATATATCTGAGAGGTGATACAAGTCCTGGTAAGCTCCTAAGTTGCTCGAGCTCTTTCTTATGTCCGGGTTCCTACTAATACTAGACCCGACCCAAACGTGTAAGATGTATGTCTATGGTGACTTAACCCAAGACTCGACTTAATATAGAACCCGAAGCGAAAACACAATTCTGATATTGTATTCAAGAATAGAAGGTACAAGAGTCACTTTTTTAATGACAAGGTTGCACGAGACTAGGTTAAAAACAAGTCAAAGATTACTCTTAAAAGAGTTTTACACGTACTTTGCAAATTCGTTGGCCTCTTATACTAACTACATGTTGATTAGTGAATTTTGTTGTCCCATGATTACTTTGATGCATGTCGAGCACATATATCGCCGTAGGTACATGAAACCGACATTCGTAAGGTTGGCTATATGATCTAGAAAATTGATATATTAACTGATGCAACAGATTGTAAAGTGTGCATTTTAATAAAATATCACATCACCCAACATATTTACCTTAATTATCAATCATGGCATGCTTAGCACATAAGATATGGCCCCACTTACTAAAAATATGGCACTACAATGACAAAATATGAGATCGCTCAATCAACCACCGGCATAATTTATTCATAGCGGTATCATCCTTCTTTGCTGGATCATATTTCATCGTGAAGCACTCCCTCACACCAGGACGAAAACACGGGAATAGACAAAAGTTTTCGTGAATACATATCGGCGATGGCCAAAAGCATCCGACTCCATCAGCTAAGACCCTTTATTTTAACATGCACCAGCACTCAAACATACAGCGACAAACAATGCCCACACTTAAGGAAAGATATGGCCAAATGCAACCATTCAGGCGGAGGCCAGCTCGGCAACTCGTCGGGCTTCAAGCGTCTTCTCATACTCCTCAACGGACTTGAAGAGCTCCGAGAAGTTGCCCTTACCGAACCCTCCGCAACCCCCCTTCTGATACAGTTTTCCGTGATCGTCCTTGAGCATGCACCCCAGTCTCTGTATGATCTCTAGGAATAGGGTTGGCCTGCTCGGCAAGGCAGCAAGAGAAACCAGATGAACAACATCAAAGGAGGGCCAACAGACACTTTGGCCTTAGAAAAGATCGATGCCGTATACCATTACTCAAGTTGATCCTCACATGAAACAGTAATCTATGGCAATTGTTTTGCTCCTAATATCAAGTTAGGGTGACAAATTCAACCGAAATACAAGAAAAAAGGGACTTGGATAACTTGGCTAACTAATGTAACCGAGGGACTATTCTATCAAGTTCTTGCATGTCATGGTTATTCCTATCTAAAGTGTCATCAAAAGTTTTCGGTAAACGATCGTAGCTAAAAGAGACAGCCTGGTATGAAATGGATCACATACCTATCGCCCACAGGCTTAGTGAAGATCTGGAGCAGTGTCCCCTCGTCGTCCCTATCCACCATAATCCCCAGCTCCTCGCACTCCTTGATCTGCTCGTCTGTCAACACGTCCCCTACTCGGCCTTTCAGTTTCCGGTAATATGTGGGCGGTGGTGGTGGCATGAACTCGAACCCGCCGACGGCGCTCCGCTTCCTCATCTCCCTTAGCGTCCTGAAGATGTCCTCGCTCATCAGCGCCAGATGCTGCACCCCTGGGCCCTCGTTGTGGTCCAGGAATGTCTGGATTTGGCTCCTTCTCTTCGTCCCAAACACTGGCTCACTCATCGGCAGGATGACCATCTCGTTGTTGTTTGCCAGCATGACCGAGTTGAGCCCGCTCTCATCAGTCCCGACTTCATCCTTGGTGAACTCAGCTAACTCATGGAAGCCAGTGAACCGCTTCACATATGCGACCGCTGGGCCGAGCTCGGGGACGTTCCCAGGGGCATGGTCGAGCCTCCGGATTCCGAAGTCTAGCGGGAAGGAGGAGACCTCGTCTGTTGGCTTGAACCGAGGCAGAAACCAGGAGTCTGGGGAGGAGTTGTCGTGATGGGAGGCCCGGGTTTTGTAGCTGACGTAGCGGAGGACAACGTCGCCATAGAGGTGGACCTCGGCAATGGTGGCGGTGCCATCGAGGACGACTGGCGAGGAGACCGGCCTGGCGCCTTGGGCGACGCTAATGTGGAAGGCAGCACCAGCATCCTCGACCTCGATGGCAATGGCCCGGACGGCGAGGCCGTGCTTGACAGCAAAGGCAACACAGGCAGAGTAGGAGAAGGAGGGAAGGGAAGCGGTGGAGGAGGGGTTAAGGCCTTCGGAGGCGGCTATGGAGGGGGAGTAGGGGGCGGTGAAGAGGAAGCAGAGGTCGCCGGAGCGACAAAGATAGGAGGCATGGGTGGCATTGCCGGTGGAGAGGTCAGACTTGGCGACGATGGGCATGCCAAGGCCCCAGGAGAAGCGGCGGGAGGCGTTGGTGGCGTCGGTGCACCAGAACTCAACGTGATGGAAGCGGCAGACAGGGAAGCGGTCGGACCGAGGGTTGGACCGGACGAAGTTGGAGAAGCCGACGAGCTTGAATTCGTCAGAGACGGGAGTAATGCCGTCGTTTTGCTTGCCCATGGTTTCCGGAAGCGAGGGGATGGCGGCTTTGGTTTGTGAATGGTGTCGGTGGCTGTGAGGAGGATGCGGGGTGGGACTATACACCGGGGAAGATAAAGTTCACGGAAAGACGGGTGGGTGAGGGAGGGAATATTTTCTCAGGATGGAGAGCAGATGATGTTGTCGGATTTCTCAGCTCAAAGCAGTCGAAGTCAAACTGAAACTCATTTTCTCTCTTACTGGTGGGAAGAGATACAGATGGCCCAGCTTTTATAGGCGACGATAGGTACACATTATTGGGTGACGGTGTTAAACGAATTAATGTTATAGACTCCCAAGATTTTAATATGATTCTCTGCGCACTTCACGGTGCTATTCCACAGCTACTTAAACACAAGCAAAAGCCAATACAAAAGATGAACAATAAATTGTGTTATTCGCACCATCTAGATAATATACAACCTTACTATTGTATCACCGGAAAAATACCAAAAAAGTCATAAATCTATTGTATTGGTACCAATTTAATTCTAAATTTTTCAACCGGATCAATTTAGTCCTAAACCTTTTAATATTGGTACAAATTCAGTCTATCTGGTTAATTTTGGTCGGCCGGCGCTGACGTGGACGTCAGTCAGACGTTAACGTGGCAATTTTTATGATTTTTTTGAATTTTTTTCTTTTTTCTTTTCTTTTCTCCCTTCTTCCTCCTTGGATTGTTCCAACGGTGGCCGACGAGGGTGGCGGCCCTCGCCCGGCCTCTCCTAAGGCTGCTGGCTAGGTGGCTTCACCCGAATCTGGGCGAGGCCAGCCTTGCCCTAGCCTTGCCGTGGGCGAGGAAAAAGAAAAAAATTAATAAAAAATTCGAAAAAATCATAAAAATTGCCACGTCAGTGTCCGACCATTGACTGACGTCCACGTTAGCACCAGTCGGTCAAAATCGGCCGGATGGACTGAATTGATATCAATATTAAAATGTTTAGGACTAAATTGGTCCAATTGAAAAGTTTATGACTGAATTGGTACCAATGTAATAGGTTTATGACTTTTTTGATACTTTTCCCACTGTATCACATATTTCTCCTCATCGACTTTGCAACTAAGGTTTCCCATGCACTCATCTTAAGAGAGGATCTTCCCCCTAAGGAACGTTTTCGAGTGCTTTAATGTGTTTCTGAAGGATGATGCAGCTTACTCTCTCTACTCTAGATGGCCCAACTTGTCAAATATGATTGCCATTAGGTAGAATGCCTTAGCTACCGATTCATGATACTGTTGTGGAAATTTGATTGTTGACGAAGATAGAGAAGTAGTAATAGATCATTGATACTTTGATGCGTGATAATGATCACTACTCTTAAAGTATTATTTGGTCCCATTATGGTTGTTGTCGGGTTTAGAACAAATATACCTCTAAGATATGCACCAAAGTCGTAGAGATCCAAGTTCAATAATTACTCAATTTAAGTGCTAAGAACTAATTCATTCCAACTCCAACCTTCCATTTCTATCATAGATTACAACAAAACCTTCTGCTCTATAAAAAAAATTATAGCAAACCAAAAACTCATTTTACTTATAAATAATCCAATACAAGTGCATATTCCACGTCTTCGACTATGGTAGACATACAAACTTCTTCTTATTACTCACTTCACATTTGAATAAACTACTCAAGAGAATAAGAACGCAATCAACGCTCAATAAAAGTTTCTTTCAATTTTCAATCTTGAAACCTCACTCTTTAAATGGTTGACCAGAGATGTTAAACCCTTCATTTAAGCTTGCATTGAATCGACATCCTCCAACTCGTCCATTAACTTAGGTGGAGGTTGATTTCAGCCTTCAAGTAACTCCAAGATCACTTTTGTTGCTCGATCAGAGAATTTTCTATCAACCCATTTGAAATATTTGCACTTCGAGCCTTCTCTATATCTGCCGCACCTATGGAATCTTCTCCCGGGCTTCAACCGAGTCCCACATGTTCTTCTCGGACTCGGTAACCCACAATAACAGTAACACTCACCATTAATTCGCTTTTTTTTTATAGGAATGTGAGCTGTTGCTGAAGCTTCTGCCCTCCATTTGTAAGAGCAAGCTAATAACTTTGGAAGAAAATCGAAGTATGCACTCGAATTGGTTGAATTGGGGATTTAGGGTTTTCAACTTCCGGTTCTGGTCGAATTTTGGGATTTAGGGTTTCTTATTTGGGGGAAAAGAAGCTAAACGGCGTCTTTTTATTGTTTGCATGCTGATTGTACTCTCCGGTGATCCACGTCGGTTTCAAATATTAATAAAAAACTGTCACATCGGATTTCCGGCCAACTAGATCGGCGTTGGCACTGAAATGAGCGTTTTTCAAACTTTTTAGCACTTAAGTAATCCGACTGAAACTTTTGGCACCAAAGTGAGCACCGTATACAACTTTTGGCACTGATAGTGTACTTCCCCTCATTGTTATGCTTAAATCCACATGAAAATACCATTGAATCAAATTTTCTCATGCCATTACTTTGGTGCTTTCTTTGTCTCTACTCATGTTGCCATTATCAACAAAATGCAACTTATTCGCAACTTCTTTCACATGATTAGCCTAACGATCCCAAGAACCTTCCTCAATTCGAATATGTTTTATTACACTATCCACAATCAAGTTCTCAATCGTGTAAAGAAGTTTATTTCGATAATCATTTAAAGTTTAAGGCAATTTTGAAATAATTACAGCAACTTGAAGAGGCTCATAAACTTCAATCTTAAGGTCTTTGAGTTTGGCAATATATATTTAAAGTTCATCCACTTGCTTAGACATAGATTTTCCATTAATCATGACAAATTCAAAATATTTCAAAGTAGTAATTCTATTTGTACCTTGTTTGTCAACATTGTAATTTGGTTTCCAAAGCATTCCAAATGTCACTAGTATTTGTGTCAAATTGAAACATTTGATAAAAATGATTTGATAGAGTTTTGAAAATCCTTCATCGGCACTTCCTTTCATTATCATTTTCTTAAGATTATCACATCACTTTTATTCATAATTTTCAAAGTAGAATAGCCAACATGAGATAATCAAGTGTGCCACAAGGAAGATGACTCAAACATATAAATGAAAACAAAACTTTCATTTATATTTATTTGTCAAGACTACAAGCACTTGATACATCCACTATCTCCATCTCCATGAAAAAATAATACCCTAAGATTGTTGGGGAAATTTGATTGCTGATGAAGATAAAGAAGTAGTAATAGATCCTTGATACTTTGATATATGATGAAGATCACTGTTCTTAAGGTGTTATTTGCCCCTATTATTATTGTTTTCAGGTTTAGAACAAATATATCTCCAGGATGTATACAAAAGCCGCAAAGAAATGAGTTCAACAATAACTCAATTTTCTCTATTGGAATTTTACATTGAATATGTTAAAATTGTGTGTGTGGAAAGAGAAGAAAATAGAGTTTTGAAGAAAAAATATTTATGAATAGTTGTGGCTATTATAAATAATATGTAAATTGAACTCTATCACAGACAACTAATCAACACATCTTTTGGATATAGGTACCTTATCTCCAATCATCACCACTCTTTATGTTAAGAATTACTTCTTCTCATAACTATTGATAACCTCTTTTTTAGACGAAGAGTCACCTCTTTTCATACTCAAGAATTACGTTTTCTTTGATCAAGAGTCACGTATTCTCTTATGATAACAAAATATTTCAACAAATATTGCAATCATATACGATAAATTAATCAAGTAGTGTACAACTTCTCACCAATGCCCCACTGTGAGACCTGTGCATAAGACAACACAATAAATAATACAAGGGAGAAGTTGGCAAGCATAATTAAGCTCCGGCAAGATTTGATGGCAAACAATTTAAAATGGTACATGTGCTTGCTTTGTCCCTTTCTTTAATGTTGCGGAAAGAAAAACAGAAGCATTATTTGTTCAGAAATTTGGCTAAGTTTCTACATTGATTCGTTTGTCACTGTTGAAAGGTAGGATTCTTTTTTTTTTTTGTTTCCCTCATGTCCAGATATCAAAAAGTTAGGAGTCATGACTACTACTGATGTTCTTGTAAGGATATTGGCATGGCTTTTTTATAAAGTGTTTCCATACGAGACAGAAAGGGGCGAGATACTTCATAAATGGAATTTTCGATTTCTCCGTTAACCCGATTTTCACGGAACATAAGAGCTTTGCAACTAGGCTTGAAGAAACAAATGTAATAAGCATGATTCCAAGGAGTTGACGTACCTCTAATATTTGAAGATCATCACAAGCTTGCCTCAGAGAATCCGGCACAATCCGTGAAGTTTCAGGAACAGTGACCGGCATGATTGTGGTGCGCTCGGAAAAAATAATAAATCCTTGCAACTACAGATGACACAACTCTGCAGGCCACACGGCAAGAAGTTAACTGAAGGGATGTATCATATTGAATATCTGTAATGAGATTAACAAAATAGAAGCGATGCAGCCTCTTTCAAGGATGCATTCGAAAAAACGACCAGCGCTAACAGATACGGAGCTCGATGCCTTGTCATCTTCTAATGCAGCATAAGCGACACTTCAAGCATGATCCAGTCAGTAATGCTGAAGCTTTTGACCGGTGCAACCGAGGAAGGCCAGAAGATTGCCAGGAATGGCGGGCAGATATTGCAAGCAATATACAGATGCATTGCTCCATCCTTTGGAGTTTGAAGGATCGAATTTGTTAGGGTTGCTGTCACATGAAACGCCGCATGAGTTAGGGTTAGCAGAAATATTAGAAGAGGGAAAAAAAAAGTTCATGAAGTAAAGGGTATGTGACTTGCAGCTCATGGTCCATATTTTTGCCCTTACGGGGCGATATGAATTGCTTTGCGGTGCAAATTCTGCAAATAGCCAGATCGTTAGTCTTGGATTGTACATCTGACCGGTGATATAAGTCCTGGTAAGCTCCTCAATGACTTGAGCTGTTTCTTATGTTATGGATAGGTTTGAGGGGGAGGGCAACTTGAATGCGCCAGTGGTGATTGGAGTTAGTATTGGGGGTGTCTATGGTTCGGGTTCCCACCGTTACCCGACTTGACCTGAACATGTGGATATATGTCTATTGTGACCCAACCCGAGACTCGACTTGAATAGGACTCAAACCGAAAACATGGTTTAGATATTGTATTCAAGAACTGAAGGTACAAGAGTCATTTTCTTTACGATAAGGCTGAGAGAGACTAGGTTAAAGCAAGTCACGATTACTCTTAATTACTTTACGTTGAGCAAATTCTCGTTGTGTCAATAATTACTTTACGTTGAGCACATGCATTGTCATTGGCACGTGAAATTGACATTTGAAGGGCTAGGTATGTTAAGAATATGATCTACAAAATTGATATACTAAGTGATGTAATAGCTTATAAGTGTGCAATTAAATAAGTGGATCATGATAAGTAACTATAATATCATATCACTTAATATATTGATTCTATAAATCGATTATAGTATACTTAGCACGCAAAACATGACTCCACTTAAAATATGCGATTGCAAGTACATATTATGAGATTGCTTAATCAGCCACCAGCACAATCTTTTCACAAGCATAGATAACGTTTTCATGAATACATTTTAGAGATGAGTAAAAGCATCCAACTTCATCATCCAGAAGCCTTTATTCTATCATGCACCAGCACTCAAACATACAGCGACAAACAACGCTTCCATTAGAAACCACACTTAAGGAAAGAAATGGGCAGAGGCATCAATTCAAACGGAGGCCGGCCCACCAACTCGTCGGGCATCGAGCATCTTGCCGTACTCCTCGAGGGACTTGAAGAGCTCCGAGAAGTTGCCCTTGCCAAACCCTCCGCACGCGCCCTTCTGATGCAGTTTTCCGTGATCGTCCTTGAGGATGCACCCAAAGTCTCTGTATGATCTCTAGGATTAGGGTTGGCCTGCTCGGCGAAGGCAGCAAGAGAAACCAGATGAACAACATCAAAGGAATACCGATGAACACTTTGGCTTTAGAAAAGATCAATGCCATATGCCATTACTCAAGTTGATCCTCACATAAAACGGTGATCTATGGCAATTTTTTAGCTCCTGATATCAAGTTAAGAGTGACAAATTCAACCAAAATCCAAGAAATGAAACCGAGGCCCTATCCTATCAAGTTCATGCATCTCATGGTTATTCCTATCTGAAGTGTCATTAAAGTTTTTCGGTAAACGATCATAGCTAAAAGAGAGAGCCTGCATGAAATCGATCACATACCTATCCCCCACAGGCTTAGTGAATATCTGGAGCAGAGTCCCCTCGTCGCCCGTCCACCAGAATCCCTAGCTCCTCTCACTCCTCGATCTGCTTGTCCGTCAACACATCCCCGGCCCGGCCCGGCCCTTCAAGTTCCAGTAATACGTTGGCGGCGGTGGCGGCATGAACTCAAACCCACCGACGTTGCTCCTCTTCCTCATCTCCCCTTAGCCTCCTGAAGATGTCCTTGCTAATCAGCGCCAACTGGTGCACTCCTGGGCCGTCGTTGTGCTCCAGGTATGTCTGGATTTGGGTCTTCCTCTTCGTACCAAGCATTGGCTCGTTCAATGGCAGGAGGACCGTCTCGTCATTGTTCGCCAGCACGACTGAGTTGAGCCCGCTCTCATTGGTCCCGACATCCTTCTTGGTGAATTCAGCGAACTCATGGAAGCCTGTGAACCGCTTCACATACGAGATTGCCGGGCCAAGCTCAGGGACATTCTCAGGGGCGTGGTCGAGCCTTCAGATTCCGAAGTCTAGAGGGAAGGAGGAGACCTTGTCCGTCAGCTCGAACCGAGGCAGGAACCAAGAGTTGGGAGAGGAGTTGTCGCGATCGGAGGCCACCGTTTTGTAGCTGACATGGCGGAGGACGACTTGCCTGTAGAGGTGGACCTCAGTGATGGTGGCGGCACCATCAAGGACAACCAGCGGGGAGACTGGCCTGGCACCATGGGTGACGCTAATGTGGAAGGTCGCGTCAGTGTCCTTGAACTCGATAGCAATGGCCCGGACAGCAAGGCCGTGCTTGGCGGCAAAGGCAACACAGGCGGAGTAGGAGAATGAGGGGAGGGAGGCCATGGAGGAGGGGTCGAGGCCGTTGGAGGTGGCAACGAAGGGGGAATAAGGAGCGGTGAAGAGGATGCAGAGGTTGCCGGAGCGGCAGAGATAGGAAGCATGGGTGGCATTGCCAGTGGAGAGGTCGGACTTGGCAACGACAGGCATGCCGAGGCCCCAGGAGAAGCTACAGGAGGTGTTGGTGGCATCAGTGCACCAGAACCCGGCGTGGTGGAAGCGTCGGATAGGGAAGAGGTCGGACTGAGGGTTGGACCGGACAAAGTTGGAGAAGCCGACAAGCTTGAAGTCACTGGAGCTGGTAGTAACGTCGTCGTTTTGCTTGCCCATGGTTTTACAGAAGCAAGGGATTGGTGGCTTTGGTTTGTAAATGGTGTCCGTGACTGTGAGGAGGGAGAGAGGTGGGACTGAATATATTGTTGGGAGTGAGGAGATCGGGGAAGAGAAGGTTCAGCCTTTCTTAAGGTAAATGAAGCAATTTCTGTACAATCACGTTTTCAATATTTAATATGATTCTCTGTGCACTTCATGGAGCTTGTCCACAGCTACTTAAAAAACACAAGCAAGCCAAAACAAAAGATGAACGAGAAAATGTGCTATTCACATCATCCAGATATTATACAACCTTACTACTGTATCACATATTTCTCTTCATCGACGCCACAACTGCGGTTTCTTTTTGCACTCATTTTAAGAGATGATCTTCCTCGTCAGTGACCTTTTCAAGCGCCATAATGTGTTTCTGGAATGATGATGCAGCCTGCTCTCTCTCCTCTAGTTGCCCCATCTTGTCAAATGTGATCGCCATTAGGTAAAATGCTTCAGCTGCCAATTCATGATACTGCATCCAATGATACAATAAATTAATCGAGTAGGCAATTTCTCACCAATGCCCATAAGAGCATATGTGGTGCCTATTCACTTGCGACACCAGTGCATAAGACAATAAAGCTAAATATACACAGCACATGAAGAGAAGAATGGAGAAGACTGACAAGCTTATTAAGATCCGAGAAAATTTTATGCCAGACAATTTAAAATGGTACAGGTACAGATCTGTTCTTTTTGTAACGTTGCAGGAAGGAAAACGTGAGCATTATTTTATTCAGACATTTGGCTAAAGTCATATGTTAATTTGCTTGTCGCTGTTGAAAGGTAGGATTCTTTTTCTTTTTCATGTCCAGATAGCAAAAAGTTAAAAGAGTCATGACCATTCCTGAAGTTCTTGTAAGGATATTTGCATGGCTTTATTACAGGGGTTTCCATATGAGACAGAAAGAGGCAAGATGCCTCATATATGGAATTTTCGGTTCCTCCATAATCCCAATTTCCATAGAATATAAGAGCTCTGCGGCTAGGCTTGAAGAAACTAATGTAATAAGCACGCTTCTGAGGAGTCGACGTACCTCTAATATTTGAAGCTCATCACAAGCTTGCCTCAGAGAATCCAGCACGACCCCTGAAGTTTCAGGAACTGTGACCAGGATTAAAATAAAAGTTAAGGGCTGCATAATTGTGGTGTGCTCGGCAAAGGTAATAAATCCCTGCAACTACAGATAACAACACTCACCAGGCCACACAGCAAGAAGTTAACTAAAGGGATGTATCATATTAAATATTTGTAATGAGAGGAACAAAATAGTACCAATGCACCCTCTTTCAAGGATGCATTCGAAAAACAGCCAGCGCTAACAGATATGGAGCTCAATGTTGTCAATGTGCTCAATGCCTAATCATCTTCTAATGCAGCATAAGCGACACATTAACAAGGCATAGCACAAAGAACTACAAAGGTATCATTAGCAATTAGAACGGTAAATACCTGAAAAACTAGCATCAGACAGATGGCATTTTGCTTCTGCAATGTGTGCACGAGCTTGAAGCTCCAAACCTCCATGACCAAGGATCATAGGAAGGGCAGAGTGTATGAGGGTTAAGGCTCTTTTTGCATGGATTGATCCGAGAGACAGCCAGAGCTCAGCCAGGGTTAGAGTAGCTGAAGCTTTTAGAAGATCTAGATTGAATGACTCGCAAAACGAGAGGCTGGCCAATGCATATGGAATTCCTAAAACAGCATTGCCTGATTTCTGATAAGAGAGAAAGTTAAATGTCAATAAACAAAAGAGAACATCAAAAGGAATAGTGGCATTCTTTCCATTCAGCAGCACACAGTGGTTTCTAAAACATAAACTGACATAAAATTTCTACTTTTGGGCCAACATTGACATGAAATTATTAAAAAAGGATATCTAAAGCTCGCTCGCTCGATAAAGCAAGCTGGAATTGCTATTTACTGCTGTACCTTGTGTATTTCAGCAAGCAAGAGGAGGGTACTGGCATCTTGTACTCGCAGATTAAATTTATAACACATGCAGAAGAGTGCATGCGCAACAGCTGCAGCCTGCAAAGACAAGTACATTAAAACAATTTATCAAGATGAAAAACATAAAACATCCATCTTTTATTCCATTTCCAGAGTTAAAACTAACGGCAACACCATGCAGACATTAGTACTACATCTAGAGTATGAAAAGACTTTTGGCAGATGACGAAGGAAACCAAATGGCAAAAGTGGACTGGCAAATGTCATGGTTCCTTCTCTGTTAATTTATATCCAACTCATAGATGCTAAATGAAAATTGTGAGGTAGGTAAACTGTGTCCATATGTATTCACGTAACGCCCCATATAAATATCACTCAGTGGAAATAAGTTGTTTAAATATGTCGAGACCTCACTGAACTGCTTGGCAGCAAGCAAAGTACGGGCATGACGAAAACTAGCTTCTGCCTTCAAATCCATGTCAACACCTGTGACAGGCGATGCAAGGACTGCAAGCTCATCACATACTTGTTGGGCCAACTTCAAGTGTCCACTGCATCATGAGTAATTTGATAATGTCAATTTTTAACAACTAGAGGTTGAGTTAGGTTTCAAAAGCACACATACCGATGTAAAGCGCGCTCGTGAAGTAGCTGCAGTTTCAATACCATAATTTGTGATTTTGAAACTGATATAAATTTCTCCTCCGCGATCTTAAGAGCAGCAAAAGCAGCTAAAAGATAATAAATAAATAAAATCATTAAGGACGATGACATGAAGAGTCTATACAAGCAAGCACATAGGATATCTTCCTGTGCATCGATGAGAAGATTAGAAAGGACTGAACTATAGATAAAAATTTAAGGACAGGAAAATTTTACAGAAACAGAAAGGATTTGACAAGAACAGCAATTTTGCTGAAAAGAAACATGGAATCAAAGTCAAATTTTCTCCGATCTTCACTCTCCATATTATGAAGATCTTGCATGTAAAAGGGCAAATAGAAAATAAAGGTAAAAAGTACAGTTAGCATTTAAATGTAAAAATTCACCAAATTGCAAAACCTGATCTAACTAAAATCTAATCAAGCCCTCTAGTTGGCACCGCATCAATACTCAGAAAGCAACCACTACCCTACACATAAAGAAAATTCAAATCTAGAAGAAAAGGAAGGAGAAGCTAACAGATCAAGAAGTATTCATGGCCTGGCAACAAAATTCCTATGAACTCTCATAGAGCCTACCAACTTCCTGTTTAAGACCTTCAGAAAGAAACAGGCAAATAGCAGAGTCCCCCAAAGAAAATTATCTGAGAAAAAGGACAGAATCCTATAGTGGCTCTAGATCTTTTAACCCGACCTTTATATCCTTTGTATGCTGCTAAATACTGAATAAGCTTTCCATAAGCCACTGCTGCATCAACTGAACTGCAAACATGAATAGTGTAGCAAACCTTAGGTCAAATAAGCGTGGATATTAAGAAAAGGCCTATAGAAGAGTGACACATAAGGACATATATGTATCAGAGATGTAAAACTTACCTGGCACAATCTGCAAAGCAAGTTGCATAAACCAAAGCATTCATTCGAGCAAGAGGTGCACTGCAGGCATTACAAAGGTGAGGCATCTAAATTGGAAATAGAATGCCCGACGAAAATTCCTTTTAATAATTCAATGAACATGACATTTGTATCAATGATAAAATTAACTAAAAATTCAATCAATCAATGAAGAGTTGACTAGAAGATAAGATGCATGTGCAGCCTATGCAGTTTAACGCATTCTTCCCAAAAGTAGAACTAATCAGGTTTCAAGCAAGTTTTGATGCAAGAGAAGTTTCTACCGTTGCATCAGTTCACAGATGATAAACTACTGTAAACAACCAATATCTTTAACAGTGTAAAGCTTTCAGTTAAAAGAACTTCTCTCCTTTCTTCATTAAGTCACACAGACAGTAACGATAATATTTCATCATCAAGCATAAAATTATCTACCATATTTCACTAACAGAGAAGCAAAGTCCTTGTTCTAAACTATATCTCCAACAGAAAAATCTAATGTCCAGTAAAAATTTTCAATAACAGAGATTTAAAAAGTTCCTCATTAAAATACAACCAATAGGGAATTCCACAGAAACCTCTGCAATATGTCTAGGCAATTGCGGATGTAATGATCTCATTGCAGGGAAGACTCAATATGCTTAAATAATTGCTTAAATTGATTAAAGATAAAATTGGGCTGGGCCCTCATTGTATGCTTTATATATTAATAACAGCATGACTCAAAGACTGAGTTATGCAAACATGATAAAACAAAACAAAATCTAACAAAAACACAGATTTAGAACCCATATAATCTGGAATATCCATTTAAATACGAACCAAGATGGATGAATGCCTACTCAATGCCCTCTTTATCCTTGAGAAAAAAAAAATGGCACCAAAAACATTTGCACCACTCAGTATATGCTTTACATAGAGGGAGAAAACCTCCTAAGCAATCATGAAAATAGAAAAACCTAGACATACTTTATAACTTGACAATGGACAAATCAATTCAAATATTTAATTAGTGCCTCCTGAGCTAAAGCTCACAAAATGTGCTATTAAGAATTAGATCACAAGAGAGAGATACTCAAATGATTACATCTGCACATGATTGGCTTAACGCAATAGTACTAAGATGCTCTATTTCATAGCTCAAAAAGAGAAAAGCTAATAAATAAGGACATTCTATTAACCATAAACATCGGATTTACCAAATATAATCAACAGGTTCAACCATACACAGTTCTTTAAACCATTTGTTCCAATGGCAACTTAACCTCTGAACGAAGTATTACCTGCCATACATTTCCCATGCTGTGGCACGGAGCAAATATGAAGCACCAACCAGTTGTGACACAGATCCAGGAATAGAATTAGGTTGAGAAAAGAAACTGGAAGCGTTAGATCTATTCCCAGGTTCAGTTTCTTCAAAAATTACTGATGAACCTCTTTGTCTGTGTAAATTCTTAAGCCAAGTAGTGCTCAATGAACCATCAGTTATCATCATGGAACTTTCAATGTCAAAGTCACTAATCAAATTAGAACTTAATCTCAGTTCCTGCAATAAGAATTGGAGGAAGCAGGAAGCAGAATTAAATTATGAGGTAAACAAAAGCTTGTGATTCATGAACAGGTGATAGCAACACATATTCTAAACTAAAAGACATTACCTTGCAAACATTAATTGGGCTTGTTATAAGCTTCATGGAAGCTTTGGGACCAAAGGATAGCACAGGTCTTTGTACATGCTGCACATTGAACCAGAAAGCAACAGGGTTACAACATATGTCAAACCCTCTCAAAAATCCCAACCCCGGGCGGGGGTGGCAGGCACACAAGAAATCCACTGAAGAACTGACTGATGAAAACTTCAGTTAGTAAAAAAAAAGTATCCTTAACTCAAAAACCCCATCAGACATTTTACATAGTTCAGCAATCATTGCCCTTTCTCCTTAAAAGAGAGGATATGCATACAACAATACAAGAAATGAATTTTTATCTCACCATTAAATGAAATTTAGCCATTGCAAGATGATTGGAAGCCACCAGTCGTTTTAACTTCAAGCTTTCAGCTCTCTTTAGAGATTCTTTCAAAAGTACAAAGAGCTGCTGGTGGATTGATAATGATGTTCCCATGTTGGCAACAGGCGAATATGACGATCCAAGCAATCCACTTGCATTTGATATACCGATCTCAGACAGCAAGTTACATATAGCTGCCAGAGTGTAGGCAAGACAGGTATCATTACTGTGCTGCACAAGGTAAAGAAATTTAACCTCAGTGAGAATGTAACATTTGCAAATTCAAAATGTGTCTTTGTGCTAAAGACCCACATGGTTTCTTTTAGGCTAGCCCATGAACAAACTTAGAGCAAAACAACAGTTACCATCAGAAACGCCGCTACTATTTCTTCCAGCAAACAAATATATAATTCAGTCCAAAAACCAAGAAGGCTATTGTTTTTCCAGCTTATCTCTAAATTATAGACCCAGAATTTCACAGTTTATTTCTTTTGCAGTGCCCCTTAGGCATTGTGTGAGAAAAGGAAAGAAGGATTTCCTAAATGATGGTCAAATGTGCATTAGATAGCATATTGTTATTTTATAGTAGCAATGGCAATAATTAATCTCAGACCCTTAACAGTCCATGAATTATGTTTTCTGACAGTATACTTGTCAAAGTAAAAAATGAACCAAGGTTCGGAGTCAAATAGGATGCAGTCCTCTCATCTTAAGATACATGACCTTAAATTTTTACATAAGGTAATCTCCTCAAGCTGAAAATAATAGACCAGGAGGTCAATTGATGATTGGTCAATCTATGCATTCTCTTCACCCCCCATTATGACCAATCACACCCAGGCTCAGCTTCTTAAAAAAATGTGAAGCTTTTGAAATCCTTCTCTTCAAGCTCCATCTTGGACAGTACCGACTAATCTCCAATGCAGGCAGAAATTGGCACCAATTTTTGCCTAAATAAGTCTACTTTTGAAAGAAAGTAACCTTACTAATCTCTAATCTTAAACAGTTGACAAGTTTTCCTTCCTAGTTATTTACAGTTAATCCACAATATATGTCCAAATATTCAGAACTCCCATGAACAGCAGGTTCTGGAAAACACATGGATACTATATCATCACAAGACAAACTTACAAGGGATTGTCTGGGTCAATCTATCTTGCAACATGCTCGTGACACATCCATAACTAATTTTCCCAAAAGGATATCTGGCTACACCAATACACATCTGATTCATTCTTAATGAAGAATATATTCAAGTACTTGCCACTAGGTAGTCACGTCAAATTTTGAATCCATATTGAAAGTGAAAGTTCTGATCAGATGATAAGATCAGTCAACAAGCAACTATTCCTATTTATATAACAGCAAAGAGAAACTTCAAGCAGAAAAGAACATGAAATGAATGGCAAATTTGTATTGAGGGATGAGATTATGGATTACCTGTTGGGAGACACGAACTGCTTCAGTCAAAGCCTAAACAACAAAAAGAGAAAAATTCTACTTATTAAAGCATGAAAAAGGATGCTGAACCTGATTGAATCTGACTCGAGGAAAACAGGGAAACAGAGTTGGTTGCTGTTTTTCATGGATCATATTAATAAGACTGCTCTCCAGTTCTTACCTCCACAGCTTGCTTAGGATGACCAAAGTGAAAATGCAACATCCCTGAACATAATAAAGCAATCTCATATCTTCCAGAATTATTGAAGCCAGATGAGGGAGGAATACCATCAAATCCTTCTATCCCTGCACTTTTATGTTGACAACATTTAAATTAGCATATTGTCAGAGATCATTTACTACCAAATAGTCAGAAGAAGCTTCAGGATAGATACACAGGAATCCAAAGTTTGACAGAATAATAACTTAAGATACTCAAAATTCCAAATGGGATGCTAGTTCACAATAATGACAAGCCATAAGTCCTGAATCTGAAAATCAATTCACTTTGTATCAATCACTTCAGGAAGCAATTTTCAGGAGTGCTCGAAAATACAACTGGACATCAAATTATTGTTTCAAAGCCTGAGTTTATACTAAATTAGTTGCCTTTTTAGCTTCTAACTAATCCAAAAATAGAATAAAAATAATCATCGTCATTAAGTCTATTTTTTTATGCGTTCAGCCATGAAGTTTCCAATTACAACTAAAATTTCAGGATGGAGTAAGAAATACTTAACAGAGACGAGAAATCTCATACAGGTTATGCAAGGACTGGACTTCACAACAACTGAAGCACCATGGCATCATCATTTAATACATCAATATTTACCTATAATCAAAATATTTATGCAGATTCTCCAAAGCAGAGGCATAGTCATCATGGTATAAGCTGTTTAGGTATCGCAAAAAGTGTACCTGAAACCAAAGCCACCACCAAATACTTCAGCTTCCAGCATAGAAGTCAACAACTTTAAAGAAAAGGTCAAAAGGATATAACCAACAACATACAACTCACACGATGCAATTCAGGTGCCAACTTTTGAAGTTGCCCAAGCATAAACTCTAAAGCGTTTAAAGGGAAAGAGCTACCATGCCTGTCATTGAGATAAAATACAAAATCATGTGCACTCTTGTTTAGAAACACAAAAGATAGAAACAAAAATAAAGGAAAAATAGGAAAGAATTACTTCTCAATTGCATCTGTTTGCTCTAGCAGGTATCCTTGTATTTGCCAATTTGAACGCAGGAAAAAGCCATGATCAACAGCCCCAGATGAATCATCAAGTGTCATTGCATAAGAAATAGCCTCTTTCCCTTTTGTGCTCTGTTTAAACGTTGGTTTGGCTGAGAGTTCGATATCTGTATCTTGAGGTTACCAATAAGCTGTTACTAGCTTGCAACCCTTCTGGGTGGACAGGTCTTCAACTGATAATAAACAGTGGAGCACTAGCACTAGAAAAAAATACACCTTTTCTTCCCATAAGGTAACTCCAAACCATGACCTGATCTCATGTAATCTCTATTGGCTTAGGCAAGCAAAAACAAAGCTAAGACTCTGATAAGTGATGCTTTCAGAAATTTGAAGATTCTAAATTTTTGTTAATAGCGATAATACCATGTAATGACCTTCAAAATGTATATAAATAATTGAGCACCTATACCAAGGTGCACTACACCCATAATTATCAAGACAGCTGGTACTCTTAGAGGTGCTCTCTTAGAAAGCCTTTAACAACTTGCATGAAATGCTTTACAAATTTTATAGTTCTATTGCACTGTCAAAAATTATCTGGTCAAAAATTACTTCTCATTTTGCCATTCTACCCACATTCACAAGCCATTACAAAAGGTTTGCCACCTGAAGCATTCATCATCATTCAGAATACTCTCTTAAATTACATGCAAACATCTGAAATAGTATTGCTGTAAAGGGAAGGTACTATTAACGGAGGATTCTTTTAAGTTAAAGTTACCTTCAACCAAACCAAAGATTGGAGTGGGCACATGAAGGTGAAAAGGAATCCGCTCTCCAGCCTTCTTCTTAGCCTCGATTTCTTCAGTAACTTTCTCAAAAACAAAATTTTCGAGGTCCATATTTTCGTACTCTGATGCTTCCATAAGATTAACACTAGAACCATCTAAGTGGGCCTCATGAGGAGCACGGCTTGATAGGACTTCTTTACAGTACGAAGCAATATTGGTCAAAAGATGGCAAACACCCTGCATATTTAACATTTCTCTTTTCAAATTTACAATAATTACTCAGATGAGATTTTTGGACTGATCTTCTTTTACCCCATGTGAAAAACGATATTTCGGGGATTCATGTGCTTGCAGGTACAAGAAAGTGAGAAAATGAGAATTTAGGAGTTCTAAAAGAGGGAAACAAGAGTACCTCAAAGGAAAGGAGATTAAATGCAAGTATGCAGCGGCGAAGAAATATTCCGAGGTTGCTATTTGGGTCCAATATAATCTGGTCATCTTCAACAACGCCAGCATCTTGGCCAGCAAGGACTCCTAGGTAATATTTCCCATAATGTTAGACTTACAATTTAACTCGTACTCTTGCAGAAAATTGAATCATTAGAACTAGTTCATGAGAGAACAATGCCACATGTCAAGTACCGCACTGTGAAGATAAAAAGATAAAGTAAGAATTTCCCAAGTAACAATTCAGTGTCCACTAAATAAGGCACTTTCAGCAAGATCGACAACCATTTAGAATACTTTAAAATGTTTAAAGTATTTATGATATTTGTAGAATCCATAATTCAAGGATGATATACTTGCCTTCAATTTAAGCATAAAACAAATTGGGAAAATGAAAAATGCTCACCAAAGAGTTGAAGGATATTGCCCACAAGACTATGTAGGATTGGGATTTCTAATCGCTGTTTAGCTAACCTCTTTTTCTGTGTTCTTAGGCTTCGCTTTAGCATTACTCATGAGCTATCGTTACTTAACAAAGTGAAATATAGGTAAGGAGGTGCAAGACGACAATGAAGCAGCACGTTACCCCCCCGCCCTCGAGTATTCGCAGGAGCTAACTCACCAGGCATCACACTCATTGTGCGAACATGGAGAGAAATGAATAAAAATACACGAAGGCGAATTAACTAAACTGACCTCGCATTTCTGTGAAAAGGTTAAATAGATCATCCGGAGAAGACAGAGAGGACAGCCTACTGATTAAGTGGTCAGCTAACCAATCGATCGACGAGCTTCCGATTTCCCTCAATTGATTTATCAGCTCATGCAACTTTGGCTCCAAAATATCGTCACACGACTGCATCATGGAATCACACATCCAACTGTAAAAACGAGCTCATACAAACCTTAACAGGAGATAGCCAACTGAGCAACAATCCCTGAGCGCATCGAATTGGAAATGCGCATAAGAAGCTCGACCTAGGAGCTGCTCGTGGAGAGGAGTTTTAGTACCTTGGTGAGGGCCAGCGAGAAGAGGCCGAGGCGGTTGTGCTGAGCGAAGGAAGAGAAAGGGAACGGCACGAACACTTGATTCGGAGAAGCGTAGACCTGCAGGAGTATGCAGAGCGACACCTTGTGCGGAGTCACGTCGAACGCACCCGGTACCTTCACTATTCCCGCCATCGCCGCCGCTGCGCGAGCATCCGCAGGTGCTACGGATCGCTGCCAGGCGACGCCCGCGACGATCGCGGCGATGCCGGCGCGCCTGAGGAGAGAGAAGGAAGAAGTTGGTGAAAGTTTTTTCCGGCGAAGGAGCGTCGCCGGATCAGGATTTGCCGACGACGACGACGGTGACGATGTTGGTGATGAAATGGTTTTTAGGGTTTTAGGGGGATTTTCAAAAAAAGGAACCGGGAAGTTGGCTCAGGATCCGGGTCGGGTCGGATCATTTCGGGCACCCGCAACCCGCATCAGCTCTGCTCGCAAGACTGGACCGGACCGGACCGGACCGGCCGGCTGTTGACTTTTTAAAATGGAAAAAATGGGCATGACATAGAAATGATCGCTTAACTAATCCAACCGTCTGGTGGTATTTTAAGAGGCAAACTATATGTTTGTTTCCCAAAAAATTTAAAAAATTAAAAAATATTTTTTTACAAAATAATTGCTTATATCATCTATAAAAACGAATCAATAAAAAATATTTTCATCATTCACATAAATGTTTAGACATAAATTATCAAAGATAATGAAAATATTTTTTATTAACTAATTATTTCAAGCAATACAAATAATTATTTTTAGATAAATCATTTATAAAATTTATTTTCCATAGAATAAATAAAGCAATAAATTATATTTCATTTATCATTTTTAAAGAAAAAAGTCCATTATAGTGGCTATTTATTCTACTGCAAGAACATTGGTAATCCATTATCTCTATCACTTCCAATTGCGCCACATGAAAACTTGAAAAGTACTTACGCACTACGATATATTCTAGACAAAATACCACTATAAATCTTCAACTATGGTATTCATTTTTTGTATTAACAAATCTCAAAAACTTGTGCCGGTATGACAAAAACATTCTCTTTCAGCCCAAAATCATAAATTTTTCTCATAATAATATAATGTCCCATACATTTTCTTTCCGTTCACCAATACTCCAAATTTATATCAATATGAAAATAATTTAGATTTTTTTGTCACGTTTTTACAAGCTAACACAAAAAATGAAAATCCAAAATCATGGTATCACCACAAGCATGATTTAAAATTCTTCGGGACACGATTAGAACTCGAGGTATTGATATAACAGTCTGTTTTGAGTTTTCACCGACCCGACCCCATCATATGATCTTAAAAGCACAGGGGCTTTATTGAAAAAAGAAAAAACGCTTCCGGGGCGTAAGCGCAAAGAAATAAAAGAAATACACATAATCGAAAAAGGGGAGATGAGAGACAAGAGTAACGTAAGGAAGACATCACCATCTTCACCTGCAAGTCCATCGAAAAACCTAACAGCCTGGTCGGAGCGAAGGAGGCTTTGGAACCTCGCTCGCTCTCTCTCTCTCTCTCTTTCGCAGCATCGACGGGGAGAACTGACGATTTCTCCGGCTGATTCGGCCTCCCCGGGAAGCCTCCGTCGTCCCGCCGCTTCGCCATGGCCTCCAATGGCGCTTCCACGGTCAGTTCCGCAGCACTGCCACCTCGTAGTCGCACGCGTGCGTGCGTTTATTTTTGGTTTTTTTTTTTTTGTGGGGTGGGGGGGGGGGTGGTGGCGCGAGAAGCTAAGGAGATTTTGCGATAATCGTGGCGTTGTTTCCAGACGGCGGCCGCGGATGCGGAGAACAGCTTGGACAAGATCAAGCGGCAGCTCGCGTCCGGTTCCGGCAGGAACTTGCTGCAGGGCCCACTCCTCAAGCGATCCGAAACTGTAAATTCTTGTCCTCTCTCTCTCTCTCTCTCTCTGAGATTTTGCGATCTAGTGATTGTTTTTGTTGAAATGTCACCTGGGTTTAGGTTCTCGTTGCTGTACGGCAGCGATTCGAATCGGGGGTTTGGCCTCGATCTTCCTTGATCACTGCGCGAATGGGAATTGCATTGTGTCTATTGCATTTTCGGGAAAAAAGTCGGCGTCATGTTCTTTGTCCCTCTGATTTTGAGAGTGTGATTCGAATTAGAGATACGGACGTGGTTCAAGTTAGAGGAGGGCATGTGCTCGCTTACAATTTGACAGAGAATTATTTCTCGGGGTAGAATTCGGAAGGATGATTGTGCATGGGATAGAAGAGCGCCAGTGTTTCGTAGTTTGGAGGGGACGGGTTTTCTATCTGATGAATTAGGAGTCAGAACCAGTTCATCTTTTGTGTCATAAAGTGACTGAAAAGTTTGCTAGCTCTTCGCGATAGACATAAAAAATACTCATTGATGCAGCAAAAATTCTCCACTTTGATGCTTCTCTAAAAAATCAAATAACTTTCATTTTCTGGAGTCAGGTGCCTTATGGAAATTTAGAGGTTTTGATTATTATCAGCCAACTTACTTGACAGCTCAAACTATAGATGTCCTCCCCTCTTTTTACTCCGAGGCTGTTGCCGTAGGGGAGAAATGAGATCTATGTCTTTTCTTGTCAAGCAAGAAATTCAGCTTTTTGCATTTCGACTTTGAATGCCTTAGAAGTTAGCTTAAGTATTTTATACAGTTTACTTGACTTTAGTGGAAGAAAGGCACTTAGACCTGGTCCTCCAGCTTAAAATTTAAATCCATCTTACTTAGTGGCAATGTTATTAGATTATCAGCTAGGGCATGGCCACTGTCAGTTTTACTATCTCCACTGATGAAACTGCGTTTACTTAAAATGTTTTACCTTTCCCTGGCACATGATCTGTCTGATTAAAAGATCCTGCTTGTGATTTTCTCTTCTTAATAGATAAGGAAGTGGAACGAGCGGTGGGTGATCCTTGACCCAACAACTGGAAAAATAGAATACAAGTTAGTCATTTCAAACTGAAATTTTCTGTGCTTTCATTTCTAAAAGTCTGTATTTATCATTTAAATTTCTTTGTTGTTTGTTCGTATCAGAATTAGGAGAAATGAGCCAGCTGTGAAGGGCACCATAATATTTGATGCTAATAGCACCATTGCAGTGTCTCCTGTAAACTTCCAGTAAGATTTATTCTTTCAGAACTTGTTCTACACCACATTTCTGTTCTCATTTAGCTAATTTGAACTTTGGTTCATGATTTATGGTTTTTAAACCTTATATTCATCTATGTTTCAGTGGATTGCCAAAGTATGATGGCTGCTGTTTCTGTATCCTCTTGGCCCAGAACCTAATTTCTGGCTGTGAGCCTGTTATTGTCAATTGTAATTCTTCAAGTTGATATATTTCAGATGCAGTTTTCAATGAATCTGTGTGCTTCTTAACAATATTTCCTAGACATTGGGACTCCGACAAAGAAAGATTACTTTCTATGTGCTGAAACTCCTGGTGCAGCCAGAGCCTGGGTGTCTACTCTTCAGTAAGTTAAATCTTGTATTCTGTTTTCGTAGCTTAACAAACATTGGCTCATTTATTGTTAGCTGTGGCAGAGATTTTTGAAAATTTACATGTAAAGGAAGTTTTCGAAGGGGTCAGGAACTCTGTTACTCTGGTGGTTTGATCTTAAAGCTGAATAGGGGAGGAAAAGCTATAGATTTGTTTTGGCAATTATGAGTTCTCTATTATCGGTGGACCTAATATGGATTTCTTTTTCAACACTGAATATTGCAGATCTTCACCAATGTATACATATCATCTTTTAAAATCATTAGAAATTTCTCATAATCAATTAAAGTCAAACTATATTTTTGCTATAGTTTTGGGAGGAGGCTTTGATATCCATCCATGAATTTGATCATCATGATATGGATATTCTGTTGACTAAATACCATGGTCTATGAATCTATTTTTGTGATGAAGATTTATTTGTGGAGTACACAATGTCTTTGTATAATTATTTTCAAGCCACAGTAGATGTCTCTTTGCGACATTCCATTTTCCTCAATTTAATTCGTCACTGTTGCTAAACTCTTCCTCTCGTTATAACCTAAAAAATGCTTAGCTTTCTCTGTGACCATATCAGTTGTTACAGTTCTCACTTTTTTACTTGCACACAAAAATGAACCAACCGCTATATATATACCAGATGAGGAAAATCTCTCTCTCTCTCTCTCTCTCTCTCTCTCTGGGGCAATCACTTATGGTTCTCTATCTTTCCATCTTCCAACAATCAGTGCATCCCAGTTGGTTCTGAGGGCTCATAAAGAAGCTGTAAATTCCTTAAGTGGGAATGGTTCTGCTAAATTAGGAACAGTTGCAACTGTAGTTGCTGCAGCTAATTCAACAGCACTGGAATGTTCCAAAGAAATTGAAGCAGCAATGCAGATTTCTATGAGAAATGCTCTGGGGATGATGATAAATAAGCCGATTGATGGTCCAATAGATGATATGACAATCATGAAGGTACAAAATTTGAACTCCGCTTATCTTACTCTTAAAGCAGTGAAGAAAGGGCTTTCCCTTCATATTCAATTGTTCCTCACTTTGGGTGTTGAACATCTTGTTGATTTATCTTTGGAATATACATCATTTCTTTAATGTAATGAGTTTCTCTATCTGCAAAAAGATTGGACTTTTGCCCTATTCAAGGGTTATTAATTTGCATTATATATCCTACTAGTGATTATACTTAGCCCAGCCTGGTGGAAATGGTCTCAATTTTAGATCCTCATGCAGTTATCATGCTTGACAGGCAATGGTAGTCCACATGTCTTTTTATTACTGGTGTATTTGTTGAATCATGAATGCTAGAATATTTTGCAGGAGACACTTAGAGTAAAGGATGAGGAACTACAAAATTTGGCCAGGAGTGTTCGGGCACGGGATTCAACTATTAAAGAAATAGCGGAGAAGCTTTCAGAGACTGCTGAAGCAGCTGAGGCTGCAGCATCTGCAGCTCACATAATGGATGAACAAAGAAGAATATCTTGTGCAGAAATTGAGCGTTTGACAAAAGTTTACGAGAAGCAGGTGGAAACATCAAAACTGAAGGTAGTTCAGTTTTCATATCTTGGATGTTGTCCAACCACCCTGAGTGTATCACGCATTGGTTATTTGGCACCAAATACCTTATAAAGGATACATGGAAATGCCATCTAGCATAGATAGCCAAGTTCTATCTTTCTCTAGATGAGTTTTGTTTTCCTTCCAATGATTGGTCTGTAGCTAATTTGTATTTGGCTTTGTATGTGCAGTTGAAAGAGTCTGAAGGAAAGATTATGGCTTTAAGCAGAGAAAGAGATCAACTAATAAAGCAGAGAGATTCTGCTCTTCAGGAGGCACAGTTATGGCGTTCTGAGATTGCAAAAGCTAGAGAGCGTGCTGTTATCTTGGAAGCAGCTGTTGTCAGGGCTGAGGAGAGGGCCAGAGTTGCGGAGTCAGATGCTGGTGCTAAAATAAGGGAGGCTGAGCAGAAAGAGGCAGCTGCAACAAAGGATAAACAGGAGCTTCTTGAATATGTGAATGTCCTTCAAGCGCAGCTTCAAAGGTATATTCTTTACTTTTGGCGACATCCATGAAGAGTATCATTCCCTATTGTTTTCCTATTTGCATATCTTTACTGGTTGTCATGTTGACCTATTTGTATTCTATACATGTAAATTCATCTTAACAGAGATGCCGTGGGAATAGTTAGAATGGTGTAGAAACCCTTTCTTATATGATGATTAGATCAATTCTATCTTCTTAATGGTAAATCATAATTTTGTTGCTGTCACTCATCTAAGGGCCATTGGTGAATAGATTTGCTTTATTTGGACAGACAACACATGGACACAAAGCAGGTTTTTGAGGAAAAAATCACGTCTTGCTCGGATATGGGGAGTGCCCTTCCATTGACGAAACATGTAGACTCCTCGGAGGAGAATGTGGATAAAGCATGCCTCAGTGTCTCTCGTGCAGCATCGGTTTCTGGAGAAAATGTCATCCATATGACTGGTGATCAACAAAATCTCCAGCCAATTGCCGATGGGGAGTGGAATGATATTCAGGCTACAGAAGCAAGGATATCTGACGTTAGAGAAGTTGCTTCTCAGACAGAAGGACGGAGCTTGGACATTCCTGTTGTTAGTCAACCAGTTAATAATGATCAAGGGCAAGGACAGAACACATACCATCAGGCTTAATGTTTGATCCTGTGAAGAGACTGAATCAACAAATAAAAGCATTAATAGCTTCAGGAAATGTAAACATGGGGAGTGGCAATCTACCTGAAAAGGTAAGCTTGAGGAGAACATGAACGTCGAATCTTTCGGAGTTGATTCTTTTCTCCCGTTCTGGAATTTCAGAAATTGTTAACTTTTCCCGTAGCATTGGTATTTAAGAGTTTCTACCAGAGGCCATTCTGAGTATTCTGCTGGGTAAATTGGGGATCAACTATGACTCCTAAAATGTACATGTAGAGCAGATGATTTGAGCTGAATGTAAAATTTTCAATCAGTCTTGAGGTTGCTTGAAATAGTTGGTATCTTTGTGTTTCAGATTTTTCCAGTTAAGGTATAGAGAGTTAATTTGTATATGAGACTTGTTTAAGACGGAGGATTGGCATACCCCATGTCAAGGCGTGCTGACTGCTGAGAGCTGAACTTGGGTCTGCAGAGAGAGAGAGAGAGAAGGGGGCGCCGGCCCCCCTTCTATTGAGGATCATGTGGATAATGTTCACGAGTTAAAGTTTACAAAAGGCCACTTAACGGCTTAGTAATACCGACACACGACACAGGACGTTGACACGTAATTTCCCAAAAAATAGAAAATTTTGGTACGTTGGAACATGTTGTATATTAAATGTATATAAAAAATATAGACATGATAAATTATCATTTTATTGTTATTTTAATCAAATTCATTTGATTCAAATTTAAAAATAAATAAATAAATAGCTTAAAAGGAATTTACACTAAAAATTTTAATTTATTATTTGTCTATTATTTTTTATTTCTATTTGACAAATTCAACTCCATTTCAATAACTTATAAAATTTGGAGGAAAAAACAAAAATCCAAGTTCTGGACTTGGGTGTTGGAAGAAAAGAGAAAAAACAAACTTGTGAAGTGAATTGTAAGTCATAAGAAATGAGAGTACAAAGAAAAAACTTTATTATTATTATTTATTTTTTTAAATTTATACATTTTGACTCATCGTTCATTGAAAATTTCTAAACTTGACCCAGTGTGTATCGAAATCACATGTCGGAATTTTGAACTCGCATGCAGGATTTTAGACTCGTGTGTTGGAAGGTGTCGAGAGAGTTAATTAAGTGTTGGATTTCCGACACCGATTGAATGACCAAGTATCGGAATGTGTCGGACACTCCGACACGACGTAAAGACTCCCAAGAGTGTGAGTGCTTCCTAGCTTAACAGACTAGGATCCATCCCAATCCGAATTGTAGTAATCCCTAGCCTCTCAAGAACCGATGCCCAGGAAAATTGGAAATAGACTTAGCTGGTTTTGCATTGGTCTCTTCTCAGGAGCCCACTACGATCGCGGCGAAAGAGTTCCCTTAGAAGATGTAGTCTGTTCAATGTTTGCGCAAATTACGCTAGCTATGTCGCCTGCTGGTGATTCAACCAAACACATTACCACGTCAAGTCAGAGTCAGCCCTTTACCGGGGAAAAGTATAAAAAAAGAAAAAAAAAATCTTAAACTTATTGTACTAGTATCAATTTGATCATAAATTTTTCAATTGAACTAATTTAATCCTAAATCTTTTCACATAAATATCAATTTAGTCTATTCGACCGATTTAGGTTGAAAATTACTGACGTGAATACCAGCCTTCTTAGCGCTGACATGAATAATTTTAAATATATTAAAAATATTTTTTTGATTTTTTATTATTTTTTTCCTATTTTTCTCCTTTGGATTGTGGTTAGTACTGTCTATGACCAGCAACCAACCATAGGCAAGAGTTGGCAAGGGCGTTGCGGCCCTCGCTGAATTTGGTAAGGGCATGACCCTCATGGCCTGGGTGGAGAGGGGCTCTCGTCAAATATGGCAATGGCTCAACCCTCGTCACCTAGGTGAGGGGGGCACTTGTCAAATTTGGCGAGGGTCGACCACCTGGATGAGGGCAACCCTCGTCGCATCTAGTGAGCATTGACCCTCGCCACCCTTGTCAAGTCTAGCGAGAGTTGAGCCCTTGCCAGATCCAGCAAGGGCCCCCCTCACCCAGGCCATGGGGTTCGTGCCTTCGCCAGATCTGGGGAGGGTCGTGACGCTCTTGTCGACCCTTGCCTATGGCCAATCGACGGTTGTGGCCGTGCTACGTAAGACAGCTGGTGTCCATGTCAATAATTTCCTACTTAAATTAGTCGAATGGATTGAATTTGCACCAATATTAAAATAATTGGGACTACATTGATCTAATTGAAAGATTTAGAATTGAATTAGTATCAATACGATAGGTATGTGACTTTTTTGTACTTTTCCTACCCTCATCGCTAGGCTACCCTTCTTCTTGGTCATGACAATATTCGTATGAGAAACTTCGGCTTTTGCTGGGGTCCTAGTTTCTCGACAATGTTGTCCATCTCATGACAACATTGTTAGCAGACAACCCCGTTCCTAGATAATCTGAAAGTAGAAAGGATGCTTAGGGTTCGTTTGGTTCGACTTTTGAGAAATGCATTTGTAAAAATGCAAATACTTTTGAGTGAATGAGGTTTTCCGAAATACAAATATCATTTGGTAAAATTTGCATTGAAATACAATTTTGGCCAAAATACCGTTTACCAAAATTTGCATTTGTAAATGAGTTTTATTAAATTAAAAACACAAAAAAATATTTGCATTCTTTTTTTTGAAATCCGACCACTAAATCGCCGAATCTGGCCCCTAGACGGCCGCCTGAGGTCAGGCGACCCCAGGCGACGGTCGCTTGAGGTCGCGCGACTTAGGCGGCCGTCGCCTGGGGTCGTGCGACCTCAGGCGGCCGTCGCCTGGGGTCACCCGACCTCTGGCGGCCGCTTGGGTCGCACGACCCAGGCATTGCCTGAGGTCCGGCGACGATCGCCGGGGTCGGATGACCCTCAGGCAATGGTTGCCGGCGTGTTGCTGGCACACGCGACCCCCTTAGCTGGCGGTCGTTGGCCTCAGTGCAATGGTTTTCCTCACGAATGAACAGTAACCGCGAAGTGAATAGTAACCGAAACTTGCATTCCAGAAATGCAAGTTCCCAAAGGACCTCCGGACTTGCTTTGAACTAAGAGCCCGTTTGGTTCAGCTTTTGGGGAATGCATTTGCAAAAATGCAAATACTTTTGGGTGAATGGGGTTTTCCGAAATACAAATATCGTTTGGTAAAATTTACATTGACATACAACTTTGGCCAAAATACCGTTTGGTAAACTTTGTATTTGTAAATGACTTTTATTAAATTAAAAAAACAAAAAAATATTTGCATTTTTTTTTTTGAAATCCGGCCACCGGACCGCTGGATTGCTGGATCTGGCCCTTGGACGGTCGCCTAAGGTCGGGCAACCCCAAGCGACGGCCGCCTGGGTCGCGCGACCCCAAGAGACGACCGCCTGAGGTTGCGTGACCCGGCCGCCTAGGTCGCGCGACCCAGGCGACGGCCGCCTGAGGTCGAGCGAACCCATGCGACGACCGCCAGGGTCGGGCAAACCCAAGCAGCCGTCGCCTGGGGTTGCCCGACTCCGGCGACCGTCTAGAGGCTAGATCTGGCCGCTGGATCTGGCGGTCCGGTGGCCGAGCTTCAAAAAAAATATATAAATATATTTTTGCTTTTTTAATATAATAAAAGTCAGTTATAAATGTAAATTTTACCAAATGGTATTTTAGCCAAAGTTGTTTCACAATGCAAATTTTACCAAACGATATTTACATTTTGGAAAATCCCTTTCACTCAAAGGTATTTGCATTTTGGCAAATGCATTCCCCAAAAGCCGAACCAAACGGGCCCTAAGGGCCCTTAGAGTCTTTGGAGACACAATTGCATCTTGTTAAAGTCGTCCAAAAAATCGAACTAAACGCGTTTGCATTTGACCAAGGGACTTTAGAGTCCCAAAGCCCATTTGCAAAGCCGAACCAAACATGACCTTAAAAGAGGTTAGAAACCCATACAATGTCCGTCTCACGACAAAACCCCCCACCTCGCCTGATGTCGGCAGCGCTTCTTGTAGAGGAAATTAGACCTGCGGAGAACGCCAAATGGCATCAGCTATAGCCGTCAGCTGGGAGAAATATGTGCATGTTTAGTCACTCTAGTGTTGGATAGCCAAGCGCAACAGGACTTGCTTTTCTGAATGTGAACACGATAATTACAAAAGAACCGCTGCTGTAACCGTGTAGGGCCCTTGCTTGCCATGACTTTCGGCAAATGTTTGGTGACTTGTGCTGTATTGCTTAGACATCGGCATCGAGCAAGTTCAATGAACAATAATTCAAGCAAATGAGAGGGTTACCCAAGTCAAGGGGTTTGCCAAATAGCTGTGACATTTTTCTAGTGAAGGGAGAAATAGAAGGCATTCGATTGACTGAGATTCAATTCGCACCCGTATGAGTGGTTCTCTCTCGTTGCGTCTGCAGCTGAGGTCATTTTCTCGATATTTGCTCTGTGATTTTTTCCTTCGTACCGAGTCTCGGCCACCCAATGCGAAGAACATTGTAGAATAGCGTGTCCTTTGTATCGAGACGAAATCGATTGAGTCTATTAATCTCTCTCTCTCTCTCTCAAAACATTTGAAATGAAGCGGCTAAACTCATAATTGAAACTGCGAAACTAAAAGAGCCATCGATCGAGTAATGCTGTAAACTAGAAACTTTGATCAGTACAAGTTCGTTCCCTCCTATTTACACACATCAAACAACACATATCAATCGTGGCTTTATGTTGTGAGGAAGTTAGAACCTTTACACAGTGTATGCCTACTTATCCATGATATTGGCGGAAACCATATCAAGGCCCCCTAACGGAAGCCTTTTTTATTTGGCAGATTCAGAGATATATATGATGCCCCCTCTCCCGAGAGAAGGGCGTACGAGCTCCATTGATGAAGAGATGTTATTTTCGCATTTATCTCCCGTCAAAAGCTTGGCAAGGATCGATGGCGACTCGCTCGACTACTGACCTTAGCTCGTCCCAGCCGTTCCCGTGCATGAGAAGGTCCTCTCCATGCAGATTCCACAGTCCGGAGTAGCCCGGTGCTGCAATCGGCGCCTGAGATATCGAGTTCAATTGAGTAAAGAGCAGGTAGTTCCGGTCGTCAAAACGGTCCATGATGACCGGCTTCATCTCATTGTGGGCGACGACGGCCGAGTCCCCGAAGCTCACGTACTGCTCGGCTGATTCAGTTTCGAAGCTGCTTGTTATAGAGCTTGAGTCAGTCGGGTTCTGCTTGAGGGTGGTGTTGTGCTCTTTCAAGTTCGGCGTGTACTTTCTGTGTGATGGGATTCTCTTGAAAATCCTGCATAGCGTCCAGACCTCCTATGAAGCCCACCAAAGAAAGAAAATCAAATTCAGTGTTTTTTTATTTTTTTTTAGGTGGGGTATCGAAAGTCAGACACAGTAAGAACATGAATATCGAATTTTCGTAAGATGGTGTATGAACTCATTTTAGAAATTTCAAGATTGTATGCCGATCTATGGAATATATTATTCTGGAGAAGACCCGTTCACAATGCATGCCATGATATATTTGACCACTTTATCGATTAGAAAAAGAGCAAGAAGACGCCCTTTCAATCTGATGACGTTTGACTTGCATCTAGAGTGCACAAGGAAGATTGTTGTTTATTTGATAAATCTCATGGGGCTGTCTAAGGTGGAATTTAGGAACAGGTTGTTTTTTATTTGAGCATTTTCTTACAGAAGTGAGCTAAAGACTTAAAAAGAAGAGAGAGAAAGAAATACCCAGAAACACTTGGCACGAAAAATCTGATGAAAAAGAGCAGTAACTTTGGATAGAAAATAAATGATGATCATGTTTCTCCTCATCATTCCCATGCAATAGCGTAGACGATCTTTGCAAAACTCTCGTAGACATAATCTAGAATGTCGAGCAACACCACCGTGAAAATGGATGAAGTGAGAATTCTTACCGCTTCTTGAGCAATGCTCTTGTCTGACGGGAGACTATCATGGGCGGTTTTCCCCGACGGTGGGAGCCGGAACTCGTGCATCATCCAGTCGGTCTTCGTGCCTTTCCCGGCGCTTCCACAGTAGTAGACCAAGGACTTCTTGAGGCCGATGCAGTCGTGGGGCTCTTTGGCCGCGTGTATCTGCTTGTCGATGCCGGTGGCTTTCCAAAACCCGGACCCCGTGACACGGTTGGGCCTTATGCTGTTCCTGTACTTTCTCCCTCTCATGCAGAAGAAGTACCATTCTTTCTCCCCAACGGTGCTTACTTCTTCAAAGTTTTCACAATATGATAGTGAACTTTAGTGATATATAAGTTTGAAACTTTCAATATAGTTCACACACTCAGTATTAGGTAGAGCTCTAAATATAAATATATACATGCGTACGTATGTATTTTTTCACTGTGAAAAATAGAAAAGAAGTCCCATTTTCTTGTTTACAGGCAATAATCATCATACTTTCGAAGAGAAGGAGACCATATAGCTTTTCATTTTATCAGGCGATTTAACTTCCTGCTTTTCACAACAGCACCAAGATACTGTTCATTCGGCTCCAGAAATTTTCGTTTTCCAAATCTTATAGGGCTTATGTAACTCAAGCAGACGAATAAGGTAATAATTGTCTCGATCTAGTGCAGGAGAAATATTTCTCGACCTTTTTGATATTAGAGGACATACAAGTGCACTGCAATTGGAAGAAAAAAGTCCGAGGTGTTTAGCGATCATACTGTGGTTCTTTCACTTGTTATTCACAGTTTCGTCAAGGTTATTACCTATCGGGTAGGGAGGGATCTGTCTGAGAAGAACCATCTGATGATCAATATACATGGATATAGATAGTGATCCCGTAACTTTTCACGTATAGGGATTAAAAACCAGTCCTCTTTTTCTGCTGAGCAAGCAAGTATTAATAGAATTCTTCTGACCATCTTGTGCGTCGTCCATCGTTGCCGGCTAAATAAGTAGCTAGCTTTCATGATGAAAACACCTCTATCATAAGGTAATCTAATGAATATTAATCCTTCGGTTGTTCAGACAGATTCTCAGCTCAAACCGACCAACTGACATGTGCTCATCTATGCATATCGAAACCAAAAAAATTTCTTCTCTCGATCTTTTCTCTAACTCTACTTTCTTGGGTCGATTCACTTAAGGGGTACATGCGATGAGCTGTAGGGTTACCGGAGAAAATCAAGATACTGACATATTAAGGTCGTTGATGATACGATTAGAAAGATGATTTTTCTGATCAATTCAGGATGAAACGCGCAAACTGTATAAAGAAGAAAACGAATGAACGCGAAAAGGAAACTTACTTGGAAGATCCCAAGGGTCGTACTTGTAGATATCGACATGCTTGATGAGCTCGATGCTGAGCGGCTTCTTCTCCACTTTCCTCTTGAGGTAAAACGCAACGAGCTCTTCGTCCGTCGGGTGAAACCGGAAACCTGGAAGGGCCGTCCCGCCTCCATCTTCATCCTCCATAATCCTCTCTCCACCGCACTCACTTACGCTCTTTTTTGGCATAATCTCCATATCTATCTCCCTCTCCCTCCCTCTGCTACTTCTTTCTCTAGTATTCTTTGTTGTCTCTTCGGAGTGCACTAACTCATCATACAGGTCTCGAAGCAGGAGATTCTTATAAGGCGTGTGGGAGATGAGGATTTTGGCATATGAGAGAGATCGTGTGGTTTGCCTTTGGTCAAGAACGGACTTTGATTATTAATATAAACCATTAAATGATCATGGAGTCGCCATCGCCCAAGAGAAAGTTCTTCATTTCCAAAGGAAAAGAAAATCAGTTGGCTGGGCTTATTCTACGGCTGACGTGATCAACTTATCTTCCCGATCACTAGTTAAAGTAACATGTTGTATTCTTTCTCCGTTTCTCGTAAATACACGTGCTAGACTCGCGTCGTCTCTCCTAAATTTAACCTGTCCCAATTCATTGAAATAGTTCTCAATATTCATCTCTATGCTGCTTAAAACTTGAATAAAGAAATTACGAATGTGATCCTTATTGTTCCCTCAAGAATGGTCGATGTGATAAGCACGATTAATCACAATACGACATGTTTATTATTCATGAAACTATGAAGTTTTAAGTAAACGAAATACGGTGAATCATTTGTTTTTGCTTATAACGTGATCGAGCTACCCAATGAAGTTTAGGACCACCTACCGCGTGGTAGATAGTAACTTTATCAACATGTTCACTTTCAAGATCGTGTATGTCTGGTGAAAAACCTGATGCAAAGGGATATTTCTCGAATTTCTCGGAGTTATTATCGTTCATTTCGTAAATCAACTGGGTAAAGTCAACCTGAGCGGCTCTGATCGTTTGACTTATTCAGGCTGAGTTCCACTTGTTTTTGTCCTTTTCATTTGGACAGTTTCAAAGGAGGGAGAGAGAAAAAGGGAGGGCTCTCTCTGTTGGTTTAACATAACTGACGATTAAGCTTTCGTAACATGATTATTTTACCTCGTTTTAATCAGATTAGATCTAGAGGAAACACTAATCATGTCGCTTCTGAAATGAAATTCCACACCCGCATAAAAAAATTAAAAAAGAAAGAACGAAAAAGATGTTCAAAACGCTCCTAATCTAAGTAGACTAGCTTGGTGAGTTTTCTTCATTTGACTCGGAATTCGCAACGTTATGTGCTTACTTCTCCGAATGTTTGGTTAATATATTGATAAAATTCCGTATGCTTGCTTAATGTAGTAATATTCTTTGAATAGAAGAAGACTAATTCAAAGTCACTGTGGATTATGTTTGTACTTGCACGTATTTAGGTTTCTAGTGGCCCCCTTTTTTGCGTTTTTTGGTTTACTATTATTTGACAAATCGATATATAGCCAAATAGAATTAAACTCGAGACCCATGCTTATTTAGGCGTAAGATACCCGTCATTTGATCATTAAACCAATCCGTCCACATCAGTCTAATTGAACATCTTTTGTCTATATTATACGTGAAATTGACACGTAAAGTGATCAAACTTTCTATATCAACTTACGATTGGATGGCACGTTATTCATAATATCGTTTCTAGAAGGATGCTTTTGAGGAAATTTATTCTTGCCAAAATACAAAAGTACGACCCAAATATAGATAACCTGTGAGGACTTGATTTTTCAAACTAACCAAACTTATCCCAAGTCTAGAAAATGAACGAGGAGATGATGGGTAGATCCAGTGCACAGAATTTTCTGCGTACGCAACACAACTCCGAGCGGTGTGTGGAATTAGAAGCATAACTTAGTCGTAATATGTCGCAATCTACCCAGTACAATCGTACAGTCGTGCAATCTGCCATCTGAACATTGCGATTTTTTTCCATGCCAAATGTCCTGAGAGCCAATGAACACAAGGCAGGCGCTGCCGTACCGACTCCCGCAACAGAGAGACCGAACGAAGGCCTGACCACGCATGGCAATACGATTGACCTAGCGATTGAAAAATCAACGAGCATGTGAGCGAAGCGCACATCAGAAATTCAATTTATCGTTCTATAAATTATTAAGTAATTTCATATTCGAATTACCCGGTCAGATCATTACTTGGATCTTACCTAACTCATAAGTTTAGTCAGAGTACCTTTCATGAGTTAGATTCCACATAACTTGGCAAGCTTTCGATTTCCAGGACTTCCTTTGAGTTGTGATGCAGCTGATTTCTCTTGAACCCAAGCAATAATTTAAGTTTCAACTTACACACGATTTGAAAAGTATATTTTAGTGTCTGTACGAGAGAGACTGCAATTGATCAGCTGATCAATCACAGATGTAAGTGTACTAGCTATATCATTCTGATTAAGGTTGTATACATAAGTAAGATCCTTCTAACGAGGACGACTCGTTCTGGGCACTCGTCCCCAGGCATGCCTAAGTCCTCAGGGTTGACCCAGCATCATGAATCACGAATTAATGATGTTGGATTTTAACCGAAGAAATAGGGCTAGGTCAACAAACACAGCTGCTCGAGATAAAACAAATATCTTGGAAAAAATCTTGGTGAAGACCACGCCTTTCTGCATATATCTTTCCACCATAGGCATCCATTTGGATGCGCTCCGTGTCCTTTACTGTATGATGGGAATGCAACCCGCATGACATCGTTGCCCCATACGGTATCGTTCATATTTTGAGTTATAAAGTCTTGATCACTTCATCAAACTAAGTACGTGGATTCGTTGTGTACATTTGGAAAACGATCTTGTGCTAATCGCTTTGATCATGAACTACTGCGGATGCACACATCATGTATCCGACAGCGGAGTTCCTCATGGAGAAACACCAGCGGATCCGTTGTTCGGGGCACCCAGAACATTAAGACCATAGTCATAATCGACATGTCTCTTTCGCACGCCGTGTCCACATCGATCGAATAATGGTGTGAGGCCCAGATCCACATTTTTCCCGGCATATGCATAGAATTATGAGGAATGTTCTCCCCCTACTGAGCTTTTGTACGTGGTCCATGGGACGGAAAAACAATGGGTACGCCCAAGAGGGAAGAGAGAGACAGAGAGACAGATGCAGCAACAATAATGAAGGGCGAGATTAGGTTTCCAGTCAATGGAGAGAGGATAGAAAAAGAGTATATTTTGTTCGGAGCACGACTATGCCCCCCAAAAAAAGAAAGATTTGATGGAAAAAGTCTTAAGTCCTCGATTGATATTTTTGTTATGGTGGTCAAGTCCTCAAAACTTTTGGCTCCAGAAACACCCCAAAAGTCTATTTAGAACCTTCTTTCCTTGCCTGACAAACCAGGCAACAGAAACCCTCGGTTTTCTCTAATGCCCCTCGCAGCAAACTTGTGAAAACTTGTCTATTCTGGCTCCAACAGGATTGTACTCCTCTCCAACCGTAACATCTTTTGATTTTTAACTTTTCTGTATTGGAATTTTCGGGTCTTGCTGTCGTTTAACATGATATTTTTGAAACCAAATCCTGGAAGTTGCTGAGAATTTTTTACTGTGATGTAATTGGAAACGAATAAGGTAACACATCCATAACAGGATCACACCCCTTCTAAAGATGTCTTTTGGATTATTTAATTTGCAGGAGACCTCCAATATGTCTAAAAGGAACCCAACCTTTTGAATTGATTTCTCAAGAGGGTTTGGCTCAAATCACATATCATTAAAAGACAATATAATTTTACACATACACATATCTCCCTCTCTCTCTCTCTCTGATTTTCAGTCAAAGAAAGAAATCATGCATGTTAGATCAGGTTCCATTTGATGGCCGTAAAAGCAAGATTCTCTATCTTGACGAGCAAACGATGCAGTCATGGAACCATACAAGACGTTAGTCTGAGCCGGATGGTGAGGTTTGATGACTTACGAGATATAAAAGGCCCCAGCGTCTCTATCAACTCAGTTACTTCACAGGAAACTTGTTGCTGAGTTCCCTAACAAAAGAAAAAAAAAAGAAAAAGAAAAAGGAAAAACAAAAGAAAAGATGTTAAACCTTTGGAGTGAGTATTATCTATAATCATTTCTACTAAGCCATGTCAATCGTACATTGAAAGTCCTTGACACTAGAAGACATTCTTATGCAATTTCTGCACCGTCATTTATTTTATACACCGTGTTAAGAAAATGAGTGTATAACACATCTTTTTTCTTGCAATGTACACCCGGGGCATGCACTGTTCTTGTAACATGCTATATGAGAATGGAAAATTCTACTATTTCGTTTATGATAAACTTTTCCTCACTTGTAGAATTGAAAAAGAGTTGATAAGTTAAAAAAGTAGTTGACAAGAAAATTACCGGGCACTAGATTTATATGAATCTTTATGAGTGACTTACCCACTTTTTCCATATTAAACTACCAACTAGCTTTGGTAATTTCATTCTATAGTCCCACCAAAAAAAAAAAGCTTGGTGAGTAACTCAAATAAAGGTTGGCATCCCAAAACTAGTTGGTGGCTTACTTGGAAAAAAGTCGACGATTTACTCTAATTAAAATTGGTAATTACTGAAAGGAGTTGGTGACTTTAAGGTGTAACAAAGAATTGCAAATAAATTTTGTAAATGACAAGAAGTTGGGAAAACTTAAAAATGTTGGTGAGTAACTCAAAACAATCACTTGAATCGCTCTCTTATGATGATCATCCTAACATGTTGAGGGCTGAGCATTTCGCTAATCAACATTGTATTTTCTTTTCTCTCACGCTGCATCTATGAACATAAGCATTTTAATCGGGACATGGTGTGTGATTATTAGTTCGTGTATGCAATTATCATCTGCCCCCAAAGTCTTTTCGTGTGATTGAATGTTAATGGACATATCGACAAGAGTTGCTATCACTACACGGTCAAGACCCTAAAATCATTATGCGAGCGTAACCATCCATTGAAAACAGAGGCCATCCCTCTTTATCGAACCCGTCTCAATCTTATGAACCGCATCCCCTCTCAAAGCAAAGTCAATTTCCTCGAGTCATCAACCGGGAAAACCCTTGGCTAAAAGAAGCACACAGTACCTCAACACCTCTATTTTCTTCGTCGTGCTTTTTCTGAATGATTATAGCTAATTGTGACCTAATAAATGCTTGCAGTCCTAATACATTTGATTAAAGAAAGTAACCCTTTTGACCAGAGAGAGCAGTGGTTCGTGCCGAGGGAGTTCTTTCCCTTCGCACCTGAACTTAACTGTGATTTAATCAGCTTTAGTTCATTGTCTTCAGCCATAAAGCGTCTTTATAATAATGTTACACGTATGGTAATTCTAATCACCGGAAACGGAACTAACATAAACTTCAACGTTCATATACATGGGATACCTAACCATGTGCATGAACCCCGAATTTCTAATGACCCAACAACCAAAATCTAGGAGGGCTGACTTCTATATTACATCATCGGACTTTAGAAATGGGAAAAGTGCTTAAAAAGTCCTAAACCTTTTGTATTTGTGCCAATCTAGTCCTAAACCTTTTTAGTGCCAATTTAGTTCTAAATATTTTTCCTTAGTGCCAATTCAGTCCTTTCCGGCCAATTTTGGCCAGATTTTGACTGGACGCAGGCCGACTGACGTGACCTAATCAGTGCTGATGTGGACAAATTTTAATAATATTTTAATATTTTTTATTTTTTAATTCTTTATTCTTTTTCTTTTTACTTTTTTCCCTCCCCTCCTCCCGCCGGCGAGGTCAACCTCACCGGCCACCTCGCCCTCGCCACCCAGTGCGACAGTGGCCGGCCACGTCAGCACTGATCAGGCCACATCAGCCAGCTAGCGTCCAATCAACAAAATTTGGCCAAAATTGGCCGGAACGAACTAAATCGACACTAAGTAAAATGTTTAGGACTAAATTGGCACAAAAAAAAAGTTAAGGACTAGATTGGCACAAATACCAAAGGTTTAGGACTTTTTAAGCACTTTTCCCCTTTAGAAATATATATGTACCGTCCTTCCACTTAATTGCTCGAGTTTTATGTTGGGCCTTCTATTTAATGAGCAGTATGAATTATTTAAGCCAAACGCCAATGATCACCGGACATGTCTAAAGATTCTGCCATCTTAATGAATTTTTCGTATCAGTATGGTCCGACGAACGGTTCGCCTAGCATGGCATTACAGTTCAAATCGCCAGCTCGACCTCTCATCTTTATCTGGTCTTTCCCATCCGGCTTTGTTGGTATGGTCATGTCCACATCTTGTCTATCTCAAGCACAGGCCATCTTGTGGGCGAGGGTGAGCGTCGAGAAATACCCACAAGACGTGAATCCATTGAATGTTAATTCGTGTCCCTCATAGTTTGAATTTCTAGAAAAGGTAACATGCGCGGCACACATAATGATCACAGCTATACTCACGGGTCAAATAATTTCTGTTCAGCTTAGTATGAATTTGAACGGGCGGCTTTAACTGATGTTTTTTTGACCTACATGTTTATTAACGCAACAAAACTCAAGAGATTTCAAATAGGGCTGCTCCAGCAGCTATAACTTGCGTTCCTTTCTTGTCGGAGGACGACGCAACTGTGTGAAAGTAGAGAGAAAACGCGCTTCCATCATTGGAAAAGCCTGCACTGCCGGAAGGAATCTGATGCTTTATTTACTACGTACACATTTGAACAAAGCGCTCTCGTGACTTGACTTTTGTTAAGGCGGGACAAGCCAGAATGCGAAAAGAGTAAAGCCCATGTGCTACTCGTTTCTCATTCAGAAAGGGGGGCCAAAAATAGATGCTACAGAAGTTATAGCTAACGCGCAGATCGTATCGCAGCTGAGGAATTTTCTCTTGATATTACTGATCCATGCAACGGTGGATACGTCTATCGTCTCTTCAACACATGACGCTACACGGTGCATTTAACACAAGGGAGAAAATTCTTTAGAGCTGGATAGGCAAACACGCGATGACTTAAAATGAAGATCGAGTATAGCTTATAATGAGACTTGCATTGCTCAGGTATGGGACAAATGAGTCTGACATGTGTGGACACAGGACATTTATAACTTGATGGCTTAAGCTTTAAGATTGATAATGGTATCAAAGCAAGTTCAAACCTCATTTTATCTATCAACTAAAGCAAGTGTTCTTCTATTAACACGATCCCCACCTGCAATGCATCGATTGTCTTTCAATTGTTTATTCGTCTGTACATAAGAAACGTAGTCGCCAAATAACTGGACAAGTACATGTTACACTCGCTACCTCAATACACTTAAAGGTTCCATATCTGCCAAATGCTGTTGAAATATTGTGTTATGAACCATGGAGCATGGTACTAAAAGCTCAGGATTTACCGACTTTGATGAGATAAGCCATGAAGACACGAGGGAGTAAAAAGAGTAATCTGTTGTCTAGACAAGATGGAAACCATGAGCAAACAAAACGGTATATTCACCATCATCCTGAGGAATATCCATTAAACATGTAACATATCCATGTATCACAGTCCTTCAGCAATGCTACAGGTCGATGAATAAGCAACCCTTTGCATGGCTGATCAAGCAGAAATAGACCCATGCAAAGAAAGATTCAGGATTTCCTACGACCAGACAATTTCCATCACCTGGGTACAATGCAAGCAGCTATCCATCTAGCAGCCAAATGGCTGAAAGCAAAGATGCCTTCAGAAATCACAAAGACGGTTGCCCTGTCAAGCTTTGATGTAAATTTCATACCTTTACTCTTCTTGATATGTTCACCACAATAATTACACGCACAAGTTAAGCATAGATGCATAGCCAAATGATAAGCTAGAATGACACAACAGACTCGGAGTGGACTGAATTTCGAAAATGAGATAGAGCAGTGTCACTTTCCTCATCCCTTTCAAAAGTTAATGGCATTCCTTGAGGTTGCTTCCTGGAGGCCAATTAACATGAAAATAAGGTTCAAATATTCTACAAGAAAAGCAAACAAAAGCACAAGCAGAAATGGGTATGCAATGCAAGTCAAGTCCTTCGCAAGCAAACTTTCTAGGAGAAAATAGCAGGTACATGAATTATCAGCAGAACAAATAAAATTGAAACTCGATGCTTAATGCAGTTCCAAAACATATTTCTGCAGTTGATTTCTAGACCAAAATATTCATCTTGGTGTTTATATTTCACCAAATCCACATCAAATTGCCAAATGCAGAACAGGCTACACGTCTACCACACATGTTGCCATCAGAGACAAGACCAGAACCCAGAGCATTGCAAGTTTCTTCCAGTCTAAGATTCTGACCACATTTACTATCCTTATCCCTCTTGTACCTCTTTTACAGAGCTTTCAAGGTAAGGGTGCACAAATGCAGTTTCAATTTCTCGGTCAGGAGTCACTACTTAAGCAAATACACGTAATGACACGCCAGTTTTCAAAATATCACCGTGCCAAGACAAAATTCAATGTGTCAATACCTTTGAGAGAGAGAACTTTCTTCAGACAATGCCTTCTCCAACCTTTCCTCAAATGGCGTCGCGTGCCAACTCACCTTTTGATCCTGGGGGAAGAAAAACAGACTGGTTGTCTTAAGGAAAATTTTTGAATTAGAGTCACAAAGGAACAGACAGGCCATAAAGAGATACCTCCTTATACTTGTTAGTTGAATTAGGGATCCCATTACCATCCCACCACTTTGGCAAGGTTTGAGTTTCATTTTCATTCCAATGTGCTGCGACAAGACCAATGATTGGCCTATCACTAGGAGTACCATGAAATTGGGATTTTCTGGTAGCTACAGCCCTAAATTTGTGATCATTGTCATCCCATTTGTTCTGAGGTGGTTTCAACCAGGAAGATAAGCTTGTTTCCACTTTTGATTCTTTTCTTGCTGAAGTTTCTTCAATGTGCATTTCAGAATTTTTTCTCGTGCTTCCAGGTTGCTCAGAAGAGTCCTCCAACTCTTCTAAAAGTAGATTACAATTAGATTCCCCATCCATTAGTGACTTCCACTGTGAGACGCTCTGTACAGGATTTAGAACTGAATACACATACTCTGACCTAATACGTGCCTTTTGAGGCAATAATTTCTCCATGTATGCAGGAAAAACGGTTCCAGGAGTCTGCATTTCCTCTGTTAGCTTCATTGGTGTTGGATGAGGCCCAGCATTTGAGTTATTCTGAATATTAGGTGATTCAGATTCTTCAAAACTCCGGCTTGCAATTTCAGATATTGAATCTCTGGACGAAGACCCATCAACGTCACATTCAAAACGCACCGACTTGTTCCTACACTTAGCATTCACAGTGGATTTGGAGGGTGAAAGTGCAGTTGCGATACTATCATTCTGTCTCTTATGATGCTCGCCAGTTGTTTTGACGTTGAATGCCCAACTGCCCTCACCAGAGCTAATGGAAGAAGTTCCCACGTTCTGCTCATCTAATATACAGCTGCAATAGCAGAAAGAAATAATTTCTTATTTTCCCTGAATACTGAGTCCTGATCTGATTATCAAACATATCATGGTCAAATTCTTTATAGAGCATCTAACCTGCTAGCTGTATGCTCATCAGAATTTGAACCTTTTCCCCACTTGTCAGAAAGTTTTAGAGGTCTTGGGGACAACTCGTGTTGTTTATTTAGCTCTAGCTGAAGCCTCTCAATGGATGATACTGGAAGCCACGAGTGAAATTTTAAATTTTCAGAATCTCTACCCTTATTTGGTGAAGCCATTGGCCGGCTAGATGCTTTCCGAATTTCATTAGGGGTTTCCTGTAACGTTCCACATGCTTTAAGGAACTTACCCTGTTAAAGAGAAAAGTGAATGTCACAGAACCTACAGACTGTCGAATATCAAGACTAGGAATTCTAAAGTATGAAAATATGAATGATCTTAACATTGGAGACTGCATCCTCTATGAAATAAACATTCCTTCTTTTCAAGTAATTACAAACACAGCAACTACAATAAACAATATTCCAAGAATTAATTGGCTCTGCCTGCAAGAAACATGATCCCAACAAATTGCCTACCAACCTTCTTAAGCTTGAGTCAAAAAAGAAAAAGAAAAACCTTCCTAATCTAGTTAATGATCCTCACTCACTAAAATTTTATGTCAGAAACCCAAAGATATGTCAGTCCTGAGACAAAGTAAACTTGAACCAGACTAAAACTTGATTCAATGAAAAAGAAGAGGTAGATTCCCACTAGAAGTCGAAGGCTAAGGCATGTAACTGCAAGACCCTGTTGAAAAATGCATGGTCCTCTTCTCACTTCAGTAAGTTACATTGTCTGGCAAAAGTATGCCAAGTCCAAGGCCCGGGAGATGATAACTGCATGTCTCAATAACCGACTCTACTTCATCCAGAAACTCTAAATGGTTGAGAAATGTTTCTTTTAGATAAAAGTTATACCATGCATCATCTGATGTGTAATAATCTTGTGAGCTTTGAACTCAAGCAAAATCTCCTCTCAGCAGGAAATGAATTTTGACACTAATCTTATTTGACAAAAAAATGCGCACAAAAGGAACGAAGTGGTGTGGCTTATGGAGATATGAAGGCCACCATATCATGTATTTGACAATTCCAATGCATACAGACCCCAATGTCACCTACTACCCCCACTGGATTATTCCCACCCTCTCACCATATATATTAATTTTTTACAATCTGTATAATCTGTGATGACTCAAAATGTTAATGTTTGTGCTTCTGAAAGATTTAACGTCATCAATGCCAGACATAGTCAAATACTAAATGTTAAAAGCAAAAGCAGAAAGCCACAACCACTCCATCCAAACCCAAACTACAATTCCCTTCTGCAAAGAAGTAAGACTGCAAAAAAAGTGGAAGACAGAAGTTCCAGAGCTACAGGGTGAAGCAGTCATTAACAGCTTAGCGCTTCAAAGCAGATTGACATTTGCTACATCTTTCACAGTAACTACAGACAACAGTCAGGCAGCTATTTAACAGTGTAAAATTAATATATATGGTTTCCGAATCAACCCTTTTCTCCAAAATTTTCTAGTTATATCTAGTGACCCCTTCTTAGCTAGAAGTTCCAGATGAACATATGCAAACCCAAATGGGAGATCCTGAAAAAGCACACCTCGTCTCTGAGCTCCTTGCTGATGAGTGGAGATCCATAAACAAGACTTTCACTGTCCTTGCAAGGAGAATCCTCATTACCTTAATCAAATAAAGAAGCAAAGTGATTGCCACTTCATCCTTGAATCAATTCACAAGTTCGTTATGAAGGAGAAAACTTACCATCAGACAGAAATAGAGCCGCTAAGGGGTTCCGAGAAACAACAGCTTCCTGGGCGCAATGCACAAAAGAAGACAGCAGTGAGCCTTACATTTAAACAGAACCTGCCGTCGCCGCCAAAATGCGGCAAGTAAGCATAACAAATGCCAAAGCACACAGAGAGCTAACTAAATGAGATAAAAAAAAAAAAAAACCAAAGAACTACTCGAATCGGCAGACGTATTCTGAGAAAATCACGAAAGCAGAAGAGGCGGGAGAGCCTCGCTTCCGCCCGTCCTCTTCCACAATCCTCTCGCGACGGCACGGAACTCGCCAATCTACTCCGCCGGCAATAAGATTCCGTCGCTTCCGCGAAACTATTCACAACGCGGAACGAACTACGCACAAGCGACGCGCTCCTAGCACGAATGCACGCATCAAAAAAAAGAAGAGACTTCCTCCCTCCTCCTCCGTCGATCGGGCAATGGCGTCAAGAGCTTACGGAGGGTTTCTGGTAGCGAATGGAGCGAGGGAGCCGAGCGCGATCGCCGCCGTCGTCCTTCACGCGGAAGCAAGCGAAGAAGCAGCCCATCCCTTTCTCCCCCCCCACCGGCCGGGAAAGCTCGATCTCTCGGGAGAATTTCCAGAAGCCAAAGCCGGAACCCGCTGCTCGGAAACCCTAGCCTCGAATGCGCATTAGCATCCGCAAGAGAGAGAAGAAAGAAGAGATAGAGAGAGAGAAAGTCTGCGCAGCAGGAGAGTGGCCGTCGTCGTCTTCGTTCGGCCGTTTCGAATTTGAACGAAGGGGACGAGGGAAATGATCGTGGCCCGCCTGCAGAGCAGACGCATCATTCGCACTCTCGCGTCGTCAACGTACGCGACGATTCCGGCGGTGATGGGCACGCGCCGGTTTGGCCCTTTTTACTGGCTAGATGACGCGTTACGAGACGAACCTTTTGCCGGTCCAATCCGAATTTGATGAAATAAATCTCGTAAAATTAATATCTGATGACGCATTTACCGTAAATGTCTCACGGAGGGTTTTAAATTAGTACCGGTCAGGCAAATCCACTCTTCCTTAGTATACATGAAAATGTTTTTTAACTAAAAAAAATAACCTTACTCTCTACTTCATATCAGCTTTGCAACGGTCTGTCATGCCTATGAAAAGCATTTATTAATATTCATGGAGGCGAATTTGGAATTGAGGACATGATTTTTTGTTAAAGATAAATGTGGCGTAAAGTTATCATTATGAAATTTTCGATGGTATGATTCCTAAATTTTGATATTATGGTTTTTTCTTTTTACATAGGCCATGGTCGACATTTTTCGTCAAAAAAAATTAAATTATAACCACATATAAACTAACCTATATAATGAAGATTATCTAGGCACCGTGCGCGTGCACCCTCATTTCACTATTATTTTGTTGGTTATTCTCTACTGCCGCTTGGCGTCCAGCCCGAGATGATGTGCCCGGCCCGATTGGTCACCATCGAGGCCCCAACTTGAAGTTGGCTTTCAAAGACGATTTTATTCCTCCTCCATGAAAAACCTTTTTGGGGCAATAACACAAATTATCCCTAGACTTTGATTTAATATATAATGCTGCCTCTGAAATTTTAATTTGCATAACTAGTCCATAAACTTTGACTCGATGTGTAATGTCGTCTATAGATATTTAATTTATTCAATATAGTTCATAAATTCAATAAATGTTCAATGTTGTCCCAAAATTATATGAAAATGTTTTAAAGTTCAGAGATCATATTGAATGTCAGACTAAAATTCAAATACCATAATGAATTTAAAGTTCGATAAGACAATGTATAGAGACCAAAATTCATGAATCATTTATGTCACTTTTTCGATCTTTCCTTTTCTTTTCTTTTTTCTTTTTTTTGGAGAGGGGAGTTTGGAATGGAGCAAAAGGATGCTGCAAGGTTAATCAGAGAAAATCCAACATTAGGTCCCTAATAACTTGCATTTGGCAATTAAGGCTTTCGTGTTAAGATAAACAGAAGAAACACGAGCAAAGCAAGCCAATCATGAACAAGATTCAGATCCGGTTCAAGCTCTTGGGTATTGTGCTCATCTTCGAGACTGTGTACAATTGTTGTTTTAGGTGTTTGTGTGATCATTAATGAGTTCTGTACAATGATATGTAATGAAATTTGTCTATCGAGAGTTGTCTTGGGAAATTAATCAGACAGGAAAATTCATATGATTTTCGATGGTTGAATTCCATTGTTGCGCCGCCCGATAGCTTGATCGGGCTCGCACGATTTACTTTTTATTGTTTTGGTGTCTAGATTTTGAATGGCCTAAGTCACATATTATAGCATCGCCTAATAATCTTTTCATCCGCAGCATAGATAGTGTTTATGCCACGTAAATTATATTATGAAATAATGGGTATAGCTAATTTATGTCTATAGTACGTATAGACGGCTTTTCCATTCAAATTTTGATATGCATAATCTAATGCCAAACTAAATAATAGAACAACACTAGTTAGTCGCTATTTACGTAGAACACATGCCTGACTGGAGCCAAGGGCATACAAATTGAAATTGATAGTTCCAGAGCCATTTAATTTCTGACCCACTAAAAACAAACTTTGAAAAGATTCTGTATTATCATTGGACGTTTAGATAAACTTAGATGTATAATGTAGGTAATTAGGAATTTATGTCATGGCAATTTGTGCATGTAATCATTGCTAAAGTGTTTTGAGTCATCAGGCAAGGATATTGACATCGATTAATCTAATGAAGTTAAATAATATTTTAAAACTCTGTAATTTTTAACATAATATTTTCTTGACGCACACTAATTGTATAAATTACAAAAAAATAATATTATTATAAATACTTTGCATAATGATTTTTAATTTTTAAAAAGGAGAACAAATTCGGGAAAAAAGAAATAAAAAAAAAAGGGTTAAGAAAGGGAGAAAAATGCACAAAGTGGAGTAGGTTGTCTGAACCCCACTCTCATCCATTCTGTACTCTCGACACACTCTCCAACGAGGTCCCAAACGACCCTCTTTTGTTAGATATTAGATTTTGATTGTAGTTTATAAAGATAAAGTTTCAAATATATGGTTTGAATCCAAACCACAATCTGAATCTTGTCCATTGTGTCTGTTCTGTGGGAAACGATTACAATTAATCACGATGGATTTAAAAGTATGCAGGCGTGGTCTCGACTTCGAGTCGTTTCTTCACATAGCAACAAAGCAAAAATAAAATACGGATGAGGAAAAAACCACATAGTTGAAGTGGAGCATATATATTGATAACCATAGAAAAGAAAGAAAAAGGCAACGAGAAAAATGAGCAATATAAGTGAAATAATGAGAGGAGATGAACACAAGATGGGTGAAATATTTGAAAGATGGTAAAGTCATAAAAAAATCCTGAACTATATTCACTTTGACACATTTACCTTAAAATGTTTTCATGACATAAAAAACCCCAATAAATCTTAAATTTTTCTTGTAACATTAAAAATCTCAAATTTGTACCTATATGACACATTCACCTTCCCATCAAGGTTCCATTCAACAACTTTTCAATCAAAATAACATTGTTCATACAGACCCCAAATCAACAACGTTTACCTTTCGTCAATATAAACAAAATTATAATAGTTCTCATTCACGGAAATTTAAAGGATAAATGTGTCATATAGATACAATTTTAAAATTTTTTGTATCGTGAAAAAAAAAAGGCTAAATATGTTATAATATGTATGATACATGGTTTTTGGTAACCTTTATATGATATGTGTATTGGAAATTGAAAAGGAACAAGAGGAAAAATTCTGTAAGAAAAAGTCAAAAAGCACGTGGGAGTAGGTGAATGAAATGGTTTGCACCTACTCTCTCCAAGGATCTATTTTTATAGAAAACGAATATAAAAAATGACAAAAGTTATCAGAAAGGCCAAAAGCTTTAAGGATGAATCATGCAAAACATTCTTGAAATTTGGGGTAATTAGTGAAGAATCTTGAACTTCGAGGGAATCACTGCACGACAGTCCCTTCGCTTTTCCGATTCTCATGCACTTCACACCTGAATTTTAAGGAATAGAAATTGTAATTTTTTTTCCCTTCAAATGTAGTGTCTTCTAGTCTACTATTGTTATGAGAATAATCGAAACTTCTTCTTTGAAGGTTCGTGATATTCTCTACATGCACATTAATTGTTATAAGAATTATTGAAACTTTCCCTTCGAAGAGTTCAGGGTTTTCTCCACACGCCACATGAATAGTGACTCGTAGATGAAATGGGCTTGTTTTGCCAAAATGATTGCGACGACAATGGTAACGATAAGAAAAAAGACAGATTCTCATGTTTTATTTTATGGAGAATTGATGTAAGTTGGATTACCTATCCAATCACATAAGAGTCATACGATGATTGAAGATCTGAAGGGGCGTGGATCGTGCGCTATCCTCAAAAAGTCACGAGAGCTTTGTAGCTTTCTTTCTACTATATAAGAAACGCAATACTAAAATGAAAAATTAAGAGACCGTGGCGTACAATGATGGAAAGTTTGATTGGAATTTTCATGTGATTTTGTCAAAACCACACCTAACTCCGAAAATGCGATCAAGGTCTATGCGTGAGGCCATAGGGGTACGATTTCGCCGGCCCAACTCATCCAATCCACGTCTTCAGATTTGTTTTCTTTTTTTTTCAAATCAAGACGTACGTTAAGGTCATGATCAAAATCAAGGAGCAAATGAAGGAAGAAGACAATCCACCTACCTATCCGATACCTTGAAAATCGATCCACGTACATAAAAAGACCCCTCAATCTTTTCGTTCCTAAGGCCGAGAATTCGTCCACGTGGAGGATTGGCGACCTAAAATTCAGGTACTTTTTCTACTTTGGGCGCGCACTTTTAGCATGGAAAGAAAAGGAAAAATGGGCGATCGAAGCGTGGAGAAGCGATGCTCGATTTGTCACGGAAATGCTCGGCCGAAGTCTCGCCCGTTGAAATTGTGCCTTAGAAAAACTTACAAAATCGCACCACATGTTTCGGTCGAAGCTGAAACAAAAGACGACGCTGTCGTTGTCCGCTTGTGGCGTACAAGTAAAAGGGCATCTTCCCTCTTTCTTTCTTTTTTTTTATTGATGGGAAATATTTATTTTTGGTTGTTCCAATAAGACAAAAAGGTAAACGTCACAGAATGGAAAAGGGAGGAGAAGAACTAGATGAATTGAAACTTCTCCTGTATTGATTACATTTACAATGCTTTTTATATGATACAGAATATGAACCATGAAAAGAAGGAAAATCTCCTAGACAAACCATATGGATCCAAATATAATCTTAGACTAATCCATTTACTCAACTGCAATCCTGATTTGATTTAATGTATCGCTTATAATCAGGATCGATTCAACATATCTTCCAACAATAAGAAATTGAATAAAGCCAGACATAAAACGTGTGTGGAGGGGTCTCCTTCACAAATCTATCTTTCAAACCATCAATTTGAGGGTTGTTTCTACACCTTTTTTTTCTTTTCTCGTGAAAAAGAAAATGAACACTAAAGGGTGCATGATAACCAAAATTTCTGTTCCAGAAATGATTTTTCTCTTCCAGACCAATTTCTGGAACATAAACTTGTTTGATAACGCTTATCAAATTTTCTATTTCTGGAATATATTTCTATTCCAGAAATAAAAATGGAGGAGAAATCAGAAGTAGAAATTTTCTACTTCTGATTTCTCCCAGAAATCAATTTCTATTTCTCCCAACTCTAATTTTAAAATGAAATTTATTCGAATAAATAAAATGATATTTATTTTTATTTTTACGAATAATTTAAAAAATCCTTAAAAATGAATAAATAAAAATAAAAACTATTATAAAAATATATTTAATTAAATATCATTTTATTAAAAATAAAAATAAATATATTCATTTTATTCATTTAAAAAAAATAAATTTATTAAAATAGATTAAAAATAAATAAATTATTTTTATTTATCATTTTATTTTTAGTTTATTAAAAATAAATTTATTAAAAATAATTTATTTATGATAAATAAAAATAAATTATTTTTATTTGTCTTGAGTATTTTGCCAAATAATTTTTTTTTATTCATTTTAAAATAAATTTATTCGTAAAATAAAATAAAATAGAATAAATAAAATAAATTTATTTTTAATGATACTTTTATTTTAAAATAAAATGATATTCTTATTTTATTTTTTATGATTTATCTATTTATTTTTGTTAATAAATCATTTTTATTTTTATTTTTATATTAAAGGTCGCCGGTCGTCGCTGCTGCCGTTCAAAAGGAAAAAATTTTGTGTCGTTATCAAACGAATTTCTATTTTTAGAGTAGAAATTTTGCGTCGTTATCAAACGGTTATTTTTGCTTAGAAACTCTTCTAGAAATAGAAATAGAAAAATCTATTTCTATTCTAGAAACTATTTCTAGAATAGAATGGTTGTCATGCGCGCCCTAAAAAATCATTTATCTATTTGCATATTTAAAAATTTCCTCCGACTTGAATTCCGGAATTTTCGTCTAAGAATGTATTCGTTTGGGGGAGATTTTCTTAATAAAGGAAAACGTTTTCGATGGAATTTTCCTTTCCCTTTTCTAGACTAAGGAGGCTAATGATTTTTCGTTGATTAATCATTTTCAGCAAGAGAAATGCATGAAGACCCGGAAAATCAATTCATGAAAAATTATTTCAATCAAACAAATGCACTCCTACAATTAAAGCCATCCTAGCCATAATTGTCATGGCCAAAAAAGAAAATCCAACCCATAAAATTCATGCGTGTGTTTTCTTGGGTGAAATTTCGTTTTTTTTTCTTTTTATGAAGATAATGCAAATAAAAAATTCAAAACTACCTTGGATGGAAGTAGAGCCAGAGAGCGTTCAAGACATCTGCCAAATGGGTAGTTCACAGGAGGAGAGCCTCGACCTAGTACGCAACTAACATTTCCATTGCAATCCATTTCATTCTCTACCGTCCCATCCGCCACGAGTCCACGACAACGAAATGTCGGGCCATATTGATGTTGTCCGGGTGCAATGCATTCCCGACTCGCCGTTGTACCTGTTCACCGTGCTTAGATGCAAAACCAGTTCACGCAACTCCGCCGCTTACTATTTCGGATAAAATCGATTGCTAATAAGTACAAGCATCGTCGAGAAATCCTATGTTCGACACCGCAAATTGACAAAAGCTCTTACAAGAAATGATGCAACAGACTCTCATCAACCATTGAACATGACTCGCTCATTGAATTACTCACTTGTAGTCTGTCATGTCATTTCATATACAATACAGACTTTTTAAATCGGTTTTCCCACACCGAGCACTTCTCTCTCTCTCTCTCTTCCCTTCTTCCCTTGGAAATAGTTTAATCATCTAGACAATCTTGCTCTATTAACATCGATGTATTTTAAGGTTTTAACCGCCGTCTTCTCGTGCTTAATGATTAGTGATTTCGAGGTCAAATTTGTACATTTAAAAAAAAAAAAAAAAGGCCAAACGTTGAGTACGCATGCCTACGGACCTACGGTCTAGTCCAAAAACGCTGTCCCCACCCAACCACCACGAGATTAGAGAACATAAGCTCTTGTTTTGGCTTAATTTTTTTGGTCGTAGTTTAGGCTTAATTAATGTGATAGTTTTCTGATAACAACTAGACAAGTCCAGATATGTCAAATCCAGATTCCTCGGACTCTAATTTAATGCCTGAAAATGGAGATCCCTGCTGCTACGCACTACGCACGGAAAGAAAGTACTCGAGTGGGGAATTGCCGAACGATGCATGCACAATTTCCTTGATCTCGACCTAACACGATCTTTCCAAATCACTTTGTTTTTATACGCCAAGGGATCTTAAACGAAGCTAGTGAAGTTTGGAACAGCCCCTTCTTATTTCATGTCAACAAAGGTTTGCTTTTCGCTGTCAAATAGATTTTCAACGATTCTCATAAATGGAATTCTGACAAAGGGTTATTGCGTCATATATGTATAAATTTGATATATTAATGTCGTAGAAGAAAAAAAAAAAAGTCACGACGAACATTATTTAGGATTCCCTGCATGAGACCATGGGGGCTGAATTCACCGTCTAATCTGTCCATTTCACATCTTCATATATTATGGAGATAATCATTAAGGTCATAATCACGATTAAGGAGCACTATAAAAAAAAATAATCAATCCATCTCGATCCACATCCATGGAGATATACCCCACCCGACCCTTTTCGTTTCCTAAGGCCAATAACTTTTTGTCCATGTAGCGGAATCATGATCTAATGATATGGTAAATTAGGCACTTTTGCATTAAAAAGGCGAAACCCTTCGTGAAAGTATTGTTGTTTTTTGGTTATTCTAACAAGACAAAACCAAAAAGAGAAGGGGAAAAAAAATAAAGAAAAAATAAAGCAGGAGGAAAAACCAAACGGACAACGTGCGTGGAGGTGTCCTCTTTCCCTAATCCGTCTTCTTAGACCGTCGATTCGAGGGTTGTTTCTACATTTTATTTTGTTCTTTTTTGTGAAAAAAAAAAGGAAACACGAAAAAATAAATAAATAAATAAATTCTCTCGAATTTGAATTATGGAAATCTTATCTAAGGGCGTGCTCATTTCGAGGATAACTTCTTGATATAAAAAAAATTATTTCATTGAAAATCACTTTCGTTTTCAATTTTCAGATTAGGAAATTCCTTTTTTTCTAATTCTAAGTATGGATATTCTCTTTAATTGTAAATGATTTCGTGTTGACTAATCATTTTCAGAACGATGAATGCATGAAAATCCGGTAAAACTTCACAAATTTTGTTTTCCAATTGAGATTTTTTTTTTAATAAAATGCAAATAAAAGTTGGTACAACCTTTGCCAAATGTGGAGTTTACAGGAGAGAACCTCAACCTCGTCCGGCCGTATTGATGTTTTTGTCCATGTGCAGTGCACTCGCACTCGTAGTTGCACTTGTACATCGTTTTTAGATGCAAAAGCAGTTCACGTTACTCGGCCACTAACTACATTATTTTATGAAAGTTTCGATGTGTCGCAATGGAATTTCAAAGAGTTTTTTTTTTTTTTTTACTTTTTCTTTTATTGGTCTGGTGGATACCCCCAATCAATCACTCATTAAACGGAGTTTTTTTATGTGCGCCAGGATTAGAAAGCTCTTATAAAAAATGATGTGGCAACACCCCAGTTATTTGCCATTGAATATGACCCGCTTGTTGAATTTACCATGTGCGAGATCATTTCATTTAGGATATGAACTTTATAAACCAATTTGGCTATGCCGTGCATCTCTCTTCTCTTTTTTTTTTTTTCACGAAAATTGCTTAATTATCTGGATAGTGTTGCTTTATTATCATGGATCACTTTTAAGTTTTAATTGTTTTTCTTGTGTGTAATGATTCAAGGAAAATTATTTAAAAATTAATAAATTTATTGTGCAATGGCCAATTTAATCCTAAACCTTTCAATAGTGTCAATTTAATTATCAACCTTTTGACAATTTACCAATTTAATCTTACTTTTCAATTGTGTTAATTTAGTCCTAAACTTTTTAATGGTTCGTCAATTTAGTCATTTTGATCAATTTTGCCCAGAAATTGCCAATGTGCCATCTTACATGGCACAATCAATGCTTATGTGGATAATTTTATTTTTTTCATTTTTTCTTTCATTTTTTTTTCTTTCCTTCTTCCTCTAGCTGGTTGTTGGCAATTAGCCACAGTGAAGGCTATTGGGAACGCACAACATAAACCCGATACCTTCTTTGGGAGATTACCAAAAGAAAATCCAAGTCCAAGCCTCTCAATATATCCAATTAGACTCACCTTCACGCAAAAACTTAAACCAATAATTTATGAATCAACTAGAATATATTAACTACTCTATATCACATTAATTCTCTGATATGAGATTTCTCTAACACAGCTCACACATGTATCCTAATAATCTCCATCTCACGTGTAAACTCATTTTTACGTTTGCTCTTCCCTTAATTCAAGCATCCTTCTGCATCAACTTCCCCGCCTACCCATAAACATAACCATGGGTTGTTTGTTCGGAGCACGCAGCAGAAGTTCAATACCTTTTTTCGGAAGATTACCAAAAGGGAGTTTAAGTTTGAGCTCATCAATATATTCAATTAGATTCATATTCATACAAAAGCTGGGGAGATTTATGAGTCAACTATGATATATTAACTTCTCTACATTAAATCAATTATCAAATGTGAGATTTCTTTAACACAACTCACACGTGTATCCTACCATGGGCTTGACCTCATAACCTTGCCTGAGGCAAGCAGGCTTGCTCTCACTACCTCCCACTAGTAGCTAGGGAGTGACTCGTTAGAAGAAGAATGAAAGAAAGAAAATAAAGAAAATAAAATTATAAAAATGAAAAAAAAAAAAAAATCCATGTCATCACTAGTCACTTGACGGTGCCATGTAGGATGGTCGATGCTGATTAGATCGCTGCATTAGCGATTTCTGGCCAATATCCATCGAAATGATTAAATTGACAAATTATTATAAGGTTTATGACTAAATTAGTATAATTAAAAGGTTTTGAACTAAATTGTCAAGTTGTCAACTTGTCAAAAGGTTTAGGGACTAAATTGACAAAATGAAAAGGTTTATGATGGAAATGGTCGTCTTACGATAAGTTAAAGATTTTTTTTTTTTGACAATTTTTTCAATTTTAGTGATATCTAGGTCGATTTTGTACACTTGTAATAAACAAAGGCCGAACATTGATTTCAGTCTTGAAACGTTACCTGCACCCGCCTTGACATTAGAGGATTTACTATTGAATTACTTCATTTCATAGGGAAAAATTAATTTAAAAAAGTAAGCTTTTTTTTGGCTTAATTAATGGGGTAATCTTCTATTAACAACTGGACCAGTCCAAGACGTCAAATCCAGATTTCCTCGGACTCGCATCAAGGCGCGAAATGGAGATCCCTGCTCCTGCGCCGCACCTCACGCAGAGATAAAATGCTAAAACAATATTCCTGTTCTCGACATAATACATCTTTCCATATTACTTTATTTCATAGTAGGTGTAATCAGTTCTCAATCCTGTCCGAATCCACTTAAGAACCGGGAAATAGATCGGAAGGACTAATTATCATATTTTGAGACTTGGGACTGGATCAAATAGTCTTAGGACCGGGAACAGATCAGATTGACCGGTCCAGTCCAATGGAATTGACTACTTAGCAAACAAACTAAAAAAATATAAAAAAAAAAATATTATAGTTATTACCATTTTAGGAGTTATTACTATTTATAAGAAATTAAAAAAATATAGATATTTTTAAAAAGTGTCGGTCCAATCTATTAGTCTGGTTCGGTCCGGTTCCCCCTGGAATCGGGAACTAGACTAAAAATCACCGGTTCCATTTTTATGAAATTGAGAATTGGATCGACGCATTTGGGAACTGAATAAAGCTGACCGGTCTGGTTGATCTTCATTGAAGTTCATGGAGTTAGAGCAGTCACCTTTTACTTTGAAAAAAAGAAAGAAAAAAATGAACATGTGGTTTCAACTGAATTAATAATAGAAAAAAAGTCACAAAAAACTCAAATTATACCTATTATAACACATTTACCTCAGAATTTTTTTTTCTAAAATAAAAAATCCCAAACAAAAATTTGATGGAGGTAAACACATCACACCATAGAATAATCTTAGAGTAAATGTGTCACAGTGAACATATTTTAAAACTTTTAGTGTCTTTTTCCCTTAATAACACCCATGAATACACACATCCAATTCGAGTATATATTGTCAGGCTCCTTCTTTGGAAGTCGTTTTGATTTAATTGTCACGACTGGTGCCCGTGAAATGACTCTTAAATTGTGTTCACGATATCACGGTGATTTAATAAAGAGGTCATCCCCTCAATGTTTATTTGTTTGTGTAATTTGCACTAAAAGTTCTAAACGTTTTGGCCTCATGGGCAATCAAGTCTTAAAGGTTTGGATTTATGCAATTAAGCCGTCTACAAGTCATCCCGATCAGTTCACAGCCAAGTCTACCGACGTGACATGTACAATTCTAACGTAGCATTTCGTTAGAAGATCTTGTCCAAAGCAATCGTTAAAAATGCTTGAACGTATCGGATCCCGAACATTCAAGACTCGATCACACAAAGTCAAAACGTTTCAAAATTCAGCTACTCATAAGACAAAAGGCGGACAGAAACATAGTAGAAACTGGCGATACTGAAGAAAATTCATGACAGGTGTGTACATATGTGTCGTGTCGTGTTGCGGTGGATGTCGGTCTCGCTCCTCTCCATTCGCTCACCCCTTCGACGGTGCCCGTGCCTCAACACTTTTGGTCCCACTTCTCCAGCCACACAATCCCATTCACAGGGCCCAAATTCACTCCAACTTGCTTCCTCCCTCCCTCTCTCTCTCTCTCTCTCTCAAGAGGCATCTTCTAGTACCACGTTGATGCTGCTGTCACATGTGTGGCCATGCTGAACCTTGCTGAAAATTGACCGAAATATATATAAAAAAAAAGTATATATTGGAAAGGAATCGCATCGAGGCTGATACGCATCACATTTTCTCGAGGAGGACATTTTGACTCACAGATAATGCTTCCAAATGCATCTCTCTAGTACCCATGTTAAGGGCAATGTTATTTTAGCTTGACTAGCCATGGTCTCTCCCTTTTCCTCATTTTAATTATGGCACCCCTAATATGATATAAAAAAAGGGATCGATCTTCACCAACTCACTTAGTTAAATTTATGCTGCTATCAATAGAGACTCTCCAACAAAATATTCTTCTACTAATTTTGCTCGGATGACTCGAATTTTTCTTTCCTACTGATAGTGAATCGAATCATTCATGGTCGGTCCTTGTTAATGTTTCGCCCGGATACATGATGGAGTCAGCTTTCCAATCTCGTCCATAAATTACAAACCTTTTCACTCAATACCATGTTGGAAAATTGTTACTCGTCCTTTTTTCGTTTTATTTGATTGAGATGTGAAAGTTCTTGAGTGTGTACAATACGTGTATTGAAGTACACCTCTATCGTGGAGGGGGAGGCCTATCACATTTGACGATGTGCATGCACCACGCTCACTCACTCAAAAGCCTTTCTTTCGGACCGAGGCGTGGGTCGAAACTTCCAAAACACCAGCCACACATGGACCAGACCCATGTGTCGGATCAGGGCAAGGGAGAGAGAGAGAGAGAGAGAGCATATTCAAGGTGAGAGAGAGAAGGCATCTCGGCTTTCTGTCCCTCCAAAAACTTTTCGGAGTCGTCGTCACTCGCGTCCCATTTAAGTGGAGGAGATCAGCAAAACCTGCTCAAAAGATTACTTTTCAAGAGACCATTCTCCGTCTCTCCTTCTCCTCTGTACTGTTCCATTCCCACCGGAAAGTGGGGACCTTCACCCAAGGGCGAAACCCGTGTGGAGAATTCAAAGATCCATTCTTGCCCCTGAGAGCCCTTCGTGAGAGAGATGTCTGGCGTCCTTCTTTGGGTGGTTGGCCCCAAAGGGAACGCCGCATCCCTGCTCAATCTCGAGCCCAGGGCGAGCAAGAAACAGAGGAGGCCGAGGCTGTACCCGGCCGGGGTGCGGGTGGTGAGCGTGGTCTCGGCCATTTCGAGCTCTGTGGCCAGCCCGTCGAGATCCTCCGTGGAGAGGGTGTACGAGGTGGTGCTGAAGCAGGCGGCTTTGGTGAGGGAACAGAGGCGGGAGGAGGCTCTGGATGTGAAGAAGCCGGAGGAGGCGGAGGGGTTGACCGGCGGCGACCTATTGAACGAGGCCTACGAGAGGTGCGGCGAGGTCTGTGCCGAGTACGCCAAGACATTTTACTTGGGTACACTTTTGCTCTCTCTCTGCGTGTATGCGTGCGTGGGTGGTGCTACTTTTTCCTACTAAGATTTGGATAATGCGTTCATCTTTTTTATTATGAATTCTAAAAGGTTGATGTTATTTAAAGCCTAAAGAGGGGGAATATTATCATTTTATCTTGCTCAAGAAAACTGGGTCCAATGAAAATGCACCTTTTCTGGCTGACCTTATCTCCTGCATTGTCTCCAACTTCCTGAGCTTCCTTTGGCCATTACCTGCAACAAAAATGTTGCTGAGTTTGATTTTATTTCAGCCACCTTCAATTCCAACTATCTGGTTGAAGATTATTTATTGAAATGAACATCAACTTGCATCAAATTATTTAACTGCGCTTTTGTGCATTCGGAAATTGGGTTTGAGGTCGATTTTGGTGGTTTGCTGCCGGTCTCCATTTGCTTAATCCGGCATACAAGAATTCGACAGTTTCAGATACTTGGTTACTCGTCGTTCACCATCAATCTGTGTGAAATTTACTTGTCAATACCCTATATTGATTTCTGCATAAAAGATAGGTGAACTGAATTATCGGACGCAATGTTCAAGTCATTCTGGGATAGACTAACTAACTGGGCTGCTTTCCTCACAAATTTTAGGTACGTTACTGATGACACCGGAGCGACGAAAAGCTGTTTGGGCAATCTACGGTATTGACATGAGCATTCTTTTCGAGCATGTGCTCGTGACCATAGTTCGTTTTCACATCTTTTTTTTAATCCAATTTGTGTATATCTGTGACAGAATCAATCATATTATCCATGCATATGTGAAGCAGCAATCTATGCGATCCTAAACGTTTTGACAAATCTCTAAACTTGCACTGCCGAATGGTCCCTTATGATAAGTGAGGTTTACAGAGAAATGAATAAGCTGGGTCACTGTATGTTGCAGTGTGGTGCCGGAGGACTGATGAGCTTGTGGACGGACCAAACGCCGCGCACATCACTCCAAAGGCTCTGGACAGATGGGATAAAAGACTGAATGATCTCTTCGAGGGCCGCCCCTATGACATGTACGATGCTGCTCTGGCAGACACCGTCTCGAAGTTCCCAGTGGATATTCAGGTAGAAGTCCAATCGCTCTTCGAAATCACCACTCCGATTTTTTGTTTCTATGATTTTGGTTAAGAGGATCATCCACAAATCACTTCATAACTGGACCATAACTACTTCAATGCAGCCCTTCAAGGACATGATAGAGGGCATGAGGCTCGACTTGAGAAAATCAAGATACATGAACTTCGACGAGCTCTACCTTTATTGCTACTACGTAGCAGGAACAGTCGGGTTAATGAGTGTACCGGTCATGGGGATCGCACCTGAATCGAAGGCATCCACAGAAAGTGTCTACAATGCTGCATTGGCACTCGGGATTGCTAATCAGCTGACCAACATACTCAGGGACGTCGGCGAAGAGTAAGTTTTTGCTATTACAGTAGAAAAACCTGCTTGAATTTAAGTAGTTTCATATCGGTTTTATTGTTGGACATCTTAGCTTGGATTGTTGAAGCAATTTGAGCACGCATTAAGGAGATTTTATCAAAACTCATCACCCTGCAATTCAAATCGTTCACGCAGTGCTAGGAGAGGAAGGATATATCTCCCGCGTGATGAGCTTGCGCGCGCCGGGCTATCTGATGAGGACATATTCCGGGGGAAAGTGACCGACAAGTGGAGGGCATTCATGAAAGAGCAGATAAAGCGGGCGAGGAAGTTCTTCGACGAGGCCGAGAAGGGCGTCGTGGAGCTTAACGCGAAGAGCAGGTGGCCGGTGTTGGCGTCCCTGCTGCTGTACAAGCAGATCCTGGACTCCATTGAAGCGAACGACTACGACAACTTCACAAAGAGAGCTTATGTGGGGAAGGCAAAGAAATTCCTATCACTCCCTGTGGCTTATGGAAGAGCACTTGTGGGGCCTTCGACGGATTGATGAGTCGATCAGGAGTTGACTGAGAAGAACTTGGGTTTTCGTGGTCCACTTTTTTGAAGTGTCGGGCTTGTAGCAGAACAGGTTGAGCTCTGTAAATTCCCATGTTATATAGATGAAGCAGTCACGTATAATTAGCCTTAAATGGCTAGTGAAATTAAGGGTACATGATCGGCTCAGCGTTGATTATTAGTTCCTTCATTGTTTGAATTAGGGAAGGAAGAAGCAGTGAATGTAAAGATCACATGTAAGGACCAATTAGTTCTTGTACAATCTCTCTCTCTCTCTCTCTCATTTGTTCTTGACACCATATTTTAGAGAGACTATGTGAACAGTAAATTACACAACCTCAACAGGCCTTGAGGCCTTGCGTAGTGCCTACTTGCTCGGATTTCGATTGAGATTGATCGAGTTCACACGACATCATTGCCTAACCGAGGCTGCTTGCAAGTGCTGTACCTATGACCTTTGAAAGCTGTAGCTAATATATATATATATTTATGATTCTAGAACCACCGTATAGTCGGCAACGACGCAAACCAAGGGAAGCACTAGCGCGGGACCCACCTCCCACGGCATTCCACTTAAATTGCGCAATGGGGGCGCGGAGTTTCGAATCCCTCCCCTCCCAAATGAGGGGGTAGGGCACAAACCAGCGCGTCCACCACGGGATAGGTTAATAGAAAATATTTTCTGTTTTTTTTGTAACCTAGGTAAAAAAAAAACTTTTGGACACTAGCAGGGACCCATCTCCCACGGTACCCAATAGAAAATGTTAATACTATGAAAAATCCGAAACTAGTACACCCGTGATAAATTTATCACAAATTAATTTTTTGACCACAAAAAACTCAAATTAGTACACTTATGACAAATTTACGCTTTATTAGTTTTCGTTAAATTTTACCATTAAATTGTTAAGTAGGATGACAAATGATAATTGACAGGTTTACCAATTTGTGGTTTTATTTTCGCTTTGTCACAGGCATAACAATTGGGGTTTATACCATCCGTACAACATTTGGGATATCATCATCCAATTTAACGAAAACTTAATGAAACTTAATATATGATAAATTTATCACAAATGTACTAATTTATAGTTTTTTGGGTCAAAAAATTTATTTGGAGTAAATTTATCACATGTGTACTAATTTGAGATTTTTTGAGGTCAAAAAATTAATTTGAGATAACCCACCCTGTGATGGACGCGTTGGTTAGCGCTCTCAACCCTCATCCGGGAGGGGAGAGGTTCAAAACTTCTCGGCCCCATTGCGCGACTTAAGTAGGGTGCTGTGGGAGTTGGGTCCTCGCGCTCGTGTCCCCCCGGGTTTGCGTCACCAGCCGCCGGCTGTATGGCAATTCCCGGATCATAAAAAAAAAAAATTATTTGAAATATATTTATCATACATATAACAATTTGAATTTTTTTTTGTGGTATTAACTCCAAGTAAAATGGCAAGAATTCAAAGTGGTGATTCCAAAGTTAGCACTTTCAACACTGCATGGCTGATGGGCCATTGGGCCTACTCTTGTGATCGTGAGCCATTTCACATCTCAGCTTGATGGGGCCATTTCTCCATGTAATTGGAATTTACAGTTCATGATGATTCCCACTTCTTTTCTTTCGACGATACTTAGAAAAGATGAAAGATTTAAATTAGAATCACTATAAATGTCCATTCTAACACGACTACTTGACTCTTGCAATCGTGAAATCGAGTTAATTTATATGGTGAAGCTTGATATGTCAAGGCTGCTCGAGACAATTGTGCTTTGGACATTCTTTATTTACCACTATTCTGGCCAAATTGATAATCCCAATTCCCGAGAGGGGAAGCCTTTTGTGGCAAAACTGAATTCTCAATATCAGCTCTGAAAAATGAATGATAATCGTGTAAATGTCTGTCGGCACATAATTACTAATAGCAGTCCCATAGGATCGGTGCCGAACGATAACCCTAAATTAACTACTCTATGACGTGACACGGTATGCCATTTCTCTTGGGGGAGTTAAAATATCCCAGAAAGAAGATGATGAAAAAGTCTATCGCGTTTATCATGACATATTTAAAAACGGATCTCACTGACGATTTTGTTCATCTCAGTCGGAAATTGACCGAGATCTCACTGGCCATAAGCATATGTGGATTTGTGGTACCCTAAGCTAGTGAGAACAGAATATAAAGCCCTTGCTAAGGTCTTAAATTTTCCTAAAGGCATCAATCTTGAACCTTTGAATTATGCAAGAACCAGAAGCAGTCCCACTTATGGTGTCGCAGAAAAAGGTCAGCTCGCTCGGCGTGCGTATGTATCGCTCGCTTTTCCGTGACGAATTGCGGCGATTCTTCTCTCTCTCTCTCTCTCTCTCTCATGGCCTCGTTGGTGTCATATGGCGGTATGATCACGCTTCCAAGAAATTTCACCCTTCCCACTCATGGCGTCCAAGAACTTATTGCTCAAAACCCTAGAAGATCGCATGTGTTCTACAATTCTTTTTGACTCTTCAACTTTGCACCAATGAAATTGTCGTCCCCTCTTTGGTTTTATGCAGAGTTTTGTTGTTCTAGGGTTGAAATTCTTGCAGTAAATGTGGCGTTGGACGCGGAACTTGGAATTAAAAGAGGGGTACAATATCTTGACTCATCAGAAGATATACAGAAATTTCATATGAAGTTGTATAAACTGCATAACGAATCTGCCAAAATTGCATGCAACAGCCCGGGAGGAGATGGCTCTCTTTAACTCCCCTCAGTTCGTCATCGAATAAAGAAGTGATTTAGTATTTACTATCATAGTAATTTCTTCGAGGGATTTTAGTAAAGTCATACATCTCATACCAAAAGTGACATATCTATATAGAAGTTAGCTGATTAATGTGATGTTTGTTTATGCTTTAGTAAAAGCAAAAACGGCCCTTTGCTTTCTCATTAATATTTGAAAATCCATACATATTTTCAAAAAAATTATGAAGAAAGCATACGTGAATTCACGTGTCAAAATTTATATATTATAAAAGTTTTAGATGTTATAGGGTAATAGAATAGTCAAAATGTGCTTGCTGTAAGATTTACAATAAGCAAAACACAAGTAAAAAATAAAAAGTAAGAAGTTAAATTTCATCCAGACATGCACTACTCATATCTACTGGTCAATGCTCTTAAAAAATATAGGCGAATTATGCTCGGAAAGTGTCGGGATGCTCTTCAACTCTCGTCTTGTCAATTTTTCGCCCCTCTTGTTGCGAAAACACGAAAGAACTATTTACGGATCGAACTTATATTCCGTCTTGATCATGAATCTGCCTGCATTCGATCCTGCGGGTCAAGTACATGCATGGGCGCTCCACCTATTCGTCCTTATTGATTGAGATCTCAGTGAGATTCATTAGATCTTAAAGCCTGCGTTCTCCAAAGGGCAACCCTAAGTCCTTTAAGGATGTAGGGATGTTGCTACGTCAGAGACAGCATGCGGAGACTTCCAAACGATCATGGAATTGACAAGGTGAGCCCCGCCCCGTCTGAACAGTGAGCTCCAGATGTCATCTAGCTAGCTTGCACTATGAGATTCATTAGATATATATTAATTCAGACAGGTTGATTTCTGGTTTACTAAACCAAACCTGCCAAATCTGCTTTATATCAACCCTTTGACTGCTGCTTCATCTCGAGCTACCCTTCTGGAATCAACGGCTCTGTGCTTTCCATGTGGGTCGCAGATCTAGGTCAAGGTTGAGATATTCCTTTGCGCATGGATGAGCTATAGAGATCTGGCAAGACATGCGGAGACGTTTGATGATCTCTTTTGTTTATTGTTTCTGGTCAGAATGGAGATTCTTCCTCGTTATCATTTGTTTAATGTAGTAGTGACGAGGAAAACGTCTTGATTTTATCTCCATTCCTCCATTATATAAAAGAGCATGCCACTCCACTTTCTCAATGTGACCTTGAATTAACCCGAGATATCGGCTCGAGTTGAGCTATAGAAGTATCCGGTGATATGACTAGGTGTTCATTAATGGATGTGTTTGATAACCATGTTAAGCAATGGAGATCTAACTTTTTGCAATTTATTGTTATTAAATATGTTCGATAGCTTCTAAATGCACGCAAAGTAATTGATTATTTCAAGTCAAAAATAACTTAATGACCTACTTAGTTGGTTAAGTGATAAGATATCCAATCTCAATTAACATTTTACCAATTATATTGTCGAAACCTTCCAATTAAGTTCACTGTTCCATGTTTGATTAAAAGCCGGCAGGATTTAATATTTAAGCTATTATTGGACAATTTTTTATCTTCATTTTCAATATTTACATACTACAACACTCGATATTTAATATTTAAATTTTCTCTACTTATTTTCCAGTTTTATTATATGAGCCATAAGTGACACGTGGATCCGTTAATCTATACTACTAAGGTAGCAAACCTCATGGCCACTTCAACCTCAAACTTCTACAAATAATTCTATGGGAATCCATGCATATATATATTATAGCCTATAGGTGGATAAATCATGATTTGCGATTACCAAGGTGATTGACAAGTGACTAAAAATCTTACCTGCTCTCGATAATTGTTAAGTGTTCCATAACAATTGAAATTATACTCAAAAGATGAATTGACATCTTTACATACAAATTTGTTCTTTATTAATTTAATAATCTCATTATTTCTCTTCGAAGCAGCGCATGTGCTATTTTTTCTCTAGTGTCAAGCAAAAGACAACGAAGCTTGAACCCTACACATTCAACCACCGCAAGAACCCAGAAGAAAAATTTCTCATGTCATTTTCTTCTCTGATCTTGCTTATCCCATTAATCCACCGAAACCAATCGAATCACATGAGTTGTATCGATAGTGATAAGGATGCTCTTGCTCTCGAGACATCTGTCTGTCCTAGGAGATGTATAGACCCTCTTGCCAATTTAATTTTTTTTGGAGAAAATGATTCTCAAAATTTATCAATCAAATTAAATTTTACAGAAGTCTCGACCTTTATTTGGGCATTTCACATTTTACTACGGGAAAAAAGCTATTATATTTACAACTCATGAGTAAAACAAAACTACGGAAATCCCCATTTTGAAGTACCAAAATTGATGTACACGTCACATGAATTAGGCTTACCTTCAAGGACAACCTTCTAGAAGATGCCATCAGAGAGAGGACTTGAAATCAAAGAGCATTTTTAGACGAGTGGAATGATGTAAGCAAGCACAGCCGTAGAAGGCACGAACATTCTCAGCTACTATTTTCCTCCATGGTCGATCGATATGATGACAAGGTTTTGACATAGCAAAGCGATGCTCTCATTCCCTTTTACCTTTCCATACATTTGCGCTCACATCTGCCAAAATAGACGTGATGATGATGGCGAGTGTTTCCATATCAGATCTGCGTCTCGAGGATGGAAGAAAACATTCTTCATCATGATGGAGAAGAAATTAAGGATTCACTATAATTAATGCAATTATGTTCCCTCTAGAAAAAACTCCGTCGTTCTAGATGCTTGATACTGTATACCATGATTAGGGGGCATTTAGAAAATTGTAACGGCTTAATGGTTAGGTGGCATCCCGGGTTAATTTTTACATACCATATTAGGTTTTACTTCTTACTGTTTACCATGATTAGGGGGCATTTAGAAAATTGTAACAGCTTCGTGGTTAGGTGGCATCCCGGGTTAATTTTCGCATACCAAATTAGGTTTTACTCCTTCGGTCCAATTGAAAACAGGTTGTTCGCGTTGAAACTAGGGAAACTCGTAAGGAATAACTCTTTTGTGGCATGAGCCCAAGAGATTGTGCCGAGTGGGAACCAAACCCATCGACCGACCGGCCCCGATCTAGAGCAATTTTGAACTGGGTGCTTCTCTTGGCGTTGTCAATAGAGATAAGCATTGAACGATTAGGTTTTGTACAAATGTTTACTTTTTCCAGCTACCAAGCCAGACTATTACCGTCTAGCGGAAGGGGACGAAGAGGATTACTTAGATAATGGCTAGATGATGGTTGAGCCATGATCGGAATATTAATCAAAAGAAGATATTTGCCAATAGCTTGATGAACTAGGGAAGCTTCGTGACAACATCAATCTTACTTTCAGCAGTTTCCGATGCGTGATGAGAACGGCGAATCAATTACGAGGACGCACGAAAAGTTAAAATAAGCCAAAACGAGGAAGCCCCAACTTCAAAGATTCCATTTGACCAGGACAAAATAAAGCAGCTCGATGACAATTAATAGTTAAGCACTCCATCGTTCTTGATTAGGGGAAAGCGGATAAAGTTTCACTCGTATAAGTGAATTTGAACACGACAAAGTACTCGAAAGGACCACAAGGAAAAAGAAAAAAATATACAAATGTAAACAGAACCGCAACCTTTTTTCGTATAACAAATGATTCGAAAGCTCGTCTTATTCTTCCTAGGGCTCGTTATTCACGTGCCTATTAAAACGTTATGGAGAGAGAGAGAGAGAGAGAGAGAGAGGAAGAGAGGAATAGGTCGTTGTATGCATTACGTAAAGCACGTCCGGTTGATCACCTCTCGTGTATTGGAGAGCATATTCAATGAATGATGGGGCATTCAAAGACGTGCATGTGAAAGCGTTCGCATTTTCACACTAACTTGCGGCATTGTAGCTTGAGACCGTATACCTAACACTAGGGCTAACAACGGTCCAAATTATATGGCTGGTATATTAGACGTCACGTGGCTTGAAAAAGCTCCAATCATGAAGATGATAAACATATTTATTTAGCAAGGTCTAAATTTGGTCTAGGACGTCTCTCTTCCATTTGGTATCCAAAAAAGTCCTCAGTTGCCTTTTTTCAGTCAGAAAAAGGTTGATGTATATATATCTTGTCCTAGGCCCTGGTGTCATCGAGCTTCTAATCTCAGAGGCACGACGTGATTTGTCTGAATATTGACAACAACGTTGTTCTTTCCAACAGCCCTCGTACCAAATTGATGCGATTTACAACACAGTCACTTATTCACCGACAAAAAAAACGAACCTCTTTATGATGAAAAACCACTCCTTGACCATTCTGAAATACTCGCGTGCTGTGATACTCCGTATGGAACCGTGATGAAATCCGCTTGCAGACGGTGCGTTTGCTCCAGGTCCTTTGGTCTTATCTCCCTCTTTGGTTGCCCGTCTTTGCGACCATTATTATACTGACGAAGTAAAGGTAGATGCAGTGAATTCTTTGTATGAAGACAATGGTTCTGTGCCAAAATTCTTGCACTTTGAATTTGGGAGAAAAGTGAGTGTGGAACACGGCAATGGCATAGATTGATTAAAGTTCATATTGAGGGGTGGGTCCAAAAGTAGGCACCGTCTTTTATTGACATTGAGAGTGATAGGAGAATGATTTATATGCCTATTTCTTCTCTGTTTTTTTATTCACAACCTTGACTAATCAATTCCGAGGTCACATATAAATTCTCTAAGCCATTTAATGGGGTGAAAGCTTTTTATCCTCGTCTTGACTTGATTTATGGTATTGCTTTGCCATTTTTTAAAGACTGGTCTTTATATCCAAGGCTAGCTCATAGCCACAAAGTTATATGAGCACACAATATCGCACCTTTCCTAGGGCTTCTCTTGTTTAATTAACTTATCTTAGGCTTAAACTATGCATGCTTAGTCGAGTGAGCGATTACACACGTATGCTCATCACTGCATCAACGAAAATGTAAATCCTTTTCCTTTGCATAATTCGATTAGTTGTGCAAAAGATCAAGTAGCTAGCCATTTAAGAATCAGACTAATTGAATCTTTTATGGACTTGTCGAAATTTGTTTAGTAATTGTATACACATATGCTCAATACCGTATTGACGAAGTCACAAAGATGTAATCTTCTTCATTTACATCCCAATTAGTTAAGCAAAAGATCAAGTAGCTACTTCATATTCAAACTAATTGAAAGGAGTCATTCATTATATAATCACCAGGAACTAAACCAGCTAGCTAGTTTATATTGCATGCTGAACAAAGTTGTTGGTTCAATATTTATGCGTTGGCCCTCATCATGTAGGTCGATTGTTCGAGACAAGTTGACTCGAATCCTAAATTAACGCGTTATGACCGGCGAGATTGTGCTTAGAATTTGTTGAAGATTCCCTTAAAGTTTTAGGACTTGACCTTTTGGGGGTACTGAACGCAAAATGCACGTTGCCATGTTACATTAAAAATCATAAAGCCTATCAATGCGCTGAAGATTTATAATTAATCAAGCCTAACTTCATCCCTAAAACCCAATCACTGCGGAAGACAAAGCAGAGGGTCAAACTAAGAGATCCATCTATTTAAGCTATGCCCTCAAATGGGCTACTATAAGCGCAAGTTTCAAACACTAGACAATGTGCCCTAAGAAACAAGACAACCTATAAAGAAAGAAACGACAATTTTCAAAAGAGGTAGGGCTAGCTATGCTTTGCTTCTACAGTACGTATCTCGTGTGTTAAGTAATTCCACGTACAATTATAGAATAGATAGATAACGAAGACCTTTTTGCATGTACCAAATGCTAAAAGTCTACAGCCTTAGACTTGCCCATTATTTCGCACTTGGAGTTAAGAAATATTTATTATATTTCGGGTCCAGAAAGTCTTAGCCCCATTTATATGCCATGTCGACCAAACTAAAGTCTCTCCAAGATGAGCATTTTGATGATCATGACGAGCCCAGGTGCTGAAATGAAAAGGTCTCGAAGAAGCGAGGTCAGGCGGTACAACAAATCGGAGGTTCCCCGCCTCCGGTGGACACCGGAGCTCCACAATCATTTCGTCGAGGCTGTGGAGCAGCTCGGAGGAAAACACAGTAAGCTTCCCAGCTCGGATCTTGTCTATATGAGAGGGACTCTCCAGGAGAGGCCATCATACGCATGATCATATTTTTGCTTTCGGGGGGCATAAACTGAAAAGATAAAATTTGGTTTCTTTATGTGAGTTTGTCTGTGTATGGGAGAGAGATATGGATACAGCGATTTTCCTATCTTTTTATATTTTATTTTTTGCTCGAGCAGACGCAACACCGAAGCGAATTCTGCAGAGGATGAGCGTGGAAGGACTGAAGATATCCCATATCAAGAGCCACCTTCAGGTATAGATTTTCTGGTTTTCACGTTCTTTAAAAGGGGAGGAAAAGGCATGAGTGTCATAAAGAGCCACAAGATCAGGAAAGAAAAGTTTCATCAACTGCAAAATGATTACCAGTACAAGAAATTTAGAGTTCAAGAGAATCAATCATTCTCTCAACTGTTATCAGAAAGCATGCGAACGTGGTTCCTATGTATACTTTTCTCTCTCGCCCGGAGATTGGGGTTGATCTTTTTGCATATTACTTTTTTGATTCTTTTAGGATGAGAAACGAAGGATGCATCGCTTTCGAGCAGATAAAGAAACCCTAGGAAGAGCTCATCATGTATTGCATCATTTGTTTCATTCTTCGTATGCCCTACATGTTTTCTGTTTCCTATTCCGTTTAGATACAATACATGTTCTACTCTCTAATTCCAGATTTGGCAACATTTACAAATCGACCTTCATTAAACAGATAGAACTCGTCTGCGGAAGTGGATTCAATTTCATTCTCTGCGCTGAAAATTAAAAATTGGAAATAAATGCCGCCTTTTTCTAGTTTATTATATTATATTATATTATATTATATTATATTATAAATATACATACGTATGCCTTTAGTAACTACATTAATCCTTCATTAGAAGCCCTAAATTCTTGTCGCCCGATCTTCATCTCAAACATTACAAGTGGATATAGCCAAGAATTAATACTGCTAGAGAGATTAAATAATATTAACTTAGAAGACTTAATGCACATAAGCTTCTGTCGCTATGTATTACCTAATGTACAAAGCCCTCTTTTTGTTGGATTTGCATCACAAGAAGGCATAACTCATGGCGACCATTAAGGTTACATATAATCATGTAAGTTTTGGCAACAGATTATATAGCCTCATTGCCTCAATTTACCTCTTGTAATTTCTTCGTATTTTGATGTAGCTACTCTTTGCGGACATCTTCTTCTCTACAATCTGAGAGTAGTCTGCTCAGTAGATTAGTGAATTTTATAATGTTGATGAAGCACAGAAAGGAAGAAAATTTCTTGGTTGGTCCTGCAAATAGTATTTACATCTGTTGCCGTGTTCCTCGTCGTGTTGTTCGATAGATTTTCTTATGGTGTTAGGTGTGTTTTTTTTAGCGGTCATGTGGTGTCCAGATCACTTTTCGTAAACTTAAGATGTTAAATCTAGAACTAACCAAATAAAACAATCACACACATAAAAAAAATATATATATACAACTCAGGTAATGTCAACTCATGCTCAACATATCATAATTTCACTTCTTTACATCGGGCAATGTGCTATCCTTGTCTGTTTTTCTGGTTTCCCTCTTTTGTCTTACTAAACTTTAATACTCCAACAGATGATGAGCTTTCTGGCTTCTTCCAGTGTTCTTTCTTTGATTGTCGAACCTCCGATATCATCTAGTTCTATCATGTGTAATCATATATCTATCTTACTGAAATGTGGCGAAATATAGAAGGAGAATCGTTGGTCATTACTAGTTACGAAGGTCATGCTAGAGAATTCCCTACAAACCCAGGAGTTCTTTGATACTGCTGTATCAAAGTACAAAGCTCCTAGTTGTTGATCAAGGTTGACGCAAATTTTTTTCAGTTGTGCCTTGAAAAATCTGAGCTCCCCCTGATCTGTTCAAAACTAGCAAACCGTTGACATTGCTTACACGATAGATGCCTTGAAGATAACACAGTATCCGTTGAGTTGCACGTGATTTTTTTTTATAAAGAAAGGATTTGACAGAAAGTAGTAATAGTTGATGGCGACTTTGAGCTGCAGTTTGGATCCAAAACTTGTTAAATTATTATCATCCAGTTCTATTTGATATAGATTGAAATCTCTCTCTCTCTCTCTCTCTCTCTCTCGACATATATGTACTGAAAAATCAATGGGGATGCAGATGTACAGAAGTTCAAAGGATGGTAGCAAAGTGGCTGATGTAGTCCTTTGGCCATGGGAAGGCTCTCATGTTTATAACGCAAATCATCAACAAAACGATGAGCCTCAAATCATTTGCACCAACAGGTCAGCCTTTTTTCTTTATTTTAATTAGTATTATCATTTCCACTTAACTCTCCAATTATATCTCCATTCTCCCAAAATTACTAAGTGCATGCATGTCTCCATTGAGTGGAATTAGCTCCATGTGCTCAGTATCATGCATGGCTTATGAGGAATCTTCAGTCTTTTCTAAAGATGGTTCTTCCCTCCTAGAGAGTGACGTTGTGTCACTTTATCAGTGGGAGAACCCTCCTTTTCTTTTACGAAATAATTTTTATTTTGTACATTTACATACTTCTATAAGGAAAGGCACATGTCACTCGATCACATGAACTTCAAAATGTATAATGTGGATACAAGTTTATAGCTATAGTGGTAATTCTATATAGGTTTGTGAAGCACCCGTTCACCTATAGGACCTATATATCTTTCTACAGTTTACTAATTCGATGAGCATAAAATTGTGCAATTATGAAATCACATGAATTAACGAAATAATCCCAATTATTGACGATCCTTATTTCGTTGTATATTACAAATCCTACACACACTTGCCAAAAAAGTGTAGGTACATAGATTCACTTTTTCAATAAACAATTTAGGATATGGAAGCAATAGAAATTTCTCAGGAAAAATCAATATGAATATTGGATTAGTGTGTATGCATACATTGAAAGAGAAAATCATGTTGAGATTATCAATATTTCGTGATTATTGAAATGACCGTGCTAGATAGTACTTTCTAATCTCACTATATTAGAAAATTAGTTATACCAATGTAAAGTGTGCGGGACTATGATATATAAGATCGTCAATACGAGTGTGACACTTCTACCCCCAAAGGAAGTATTGAGAAAATATAATATTAAGATGTGAGTGGATGTCTCATTTTAAGAATGAATATGGTGACATGAAATGCATAGATCAGTGGGATCAAGTAATTTATACATTTGAAGTTGATATAAACAACCATTCTCTCCAAAAACTAAATCCATTAGAGTGCGGGGCAAAATATATTTTATATCTTAGCTGGTGAGATGATGAACGATTCTCGATCGATCTAGTTCCCACCCAAGAATTGGTCCCAGTTCGGTTTCTGGGTGGGTACAATTTCCCTTCAGATCAATTGCATTACAATCTAAAAGAGCAGCCCTTCTCTAGAAAGTCATGGGAAAGAATTTCCCTTGCCTGTCCTCAAAGGCCTAGTGTCGATCATACTAGCATTTTATCAACAACTACATTTTTCACTCTATCTTATATAAACAAAAACCTCTATAAAATCCTTCAAACTTTTACACTAAGTTAAAAAACAATTCAGAAGTACGTAACCGAGAACTTCATCATGCATTGCTCAAGTTGTCAAGGAATTGAGATTAGATTTAGTTTTTAGTACTAAGCAGATTTGTAATAAAATTACAAAAAATAAAAATAATCGGTTTAGTCTAGCTGATCAAGGTGAGCGGTTCCACCCTTGAAACTGGGGACCGGATTGAAATTTTACTGATTTTAATTTTATGGAACCGGGAACCGGATTGATAATCTCAGAACCGCCTGGAACCAGTCAATCGATCTAGTCGAGGTGGTTCCTTTTGCGCACCCCTCTTAATTGGTACTTCAATAGTATCCATCTAACTAATAATGAGATCCAATGTCTGATATCAAATTGCTGCTGAGAATACTAAGTTCGTATTTAACTCATCCATAACTTAGCTCAAGCAAGGCCGTGCGAAACACCATCTCAGTGTTTACTCTTTGCAGGGTGGTGGATACAGAATGCTATGGATGGCCTTTGCAGACGAAGAAAGTCGATGATAATGAATACGAGGTTGCGGCTAGTTTCCTTATATACGACGGCTTTCGCATGTCGAACAAGATTATTTATATGTGTGTCTGTTTGTCGATAATCTTTCATTATTATGCAGAAGGCTAATCTTTCGCTGTTTTTTGTTATGCAGGAGGCGCAGACGTCAGGGGAAGAAGGTGATGGTGAGCTTAGCGAGAATTGCGAGCTCTCGCTATCGTTCAATTCCTCGGTGACGACGCAATGTGTAGCAGCAGAAGATAGAGAGCCATCATGGCCGTTGGTGGTTGACGATCCCGTCTCCCGGTTTGGTTCCGACGGCGGCAATCATCCTCCCGAAGCCAGTCGCTTGAACTTGGACTTAAATATCTGAAGAATTGAGGATTCGTCCCCGGCTTACCAGCCTCAGCTAGTGCTAGAAAGAAATAGGCAATTATATTGAGACCTTAACTCTCATGTTAATAATCCTGTAGAGACAATCGGCCTTTCATACCGAGAGTGGTGAATTTATCTATTAGCTAAAGTTTCATCCGTTCCAGTATTTTGTTCTGTACGTATACGTACGCCCATAGTTACTTCTATTTATTGATGAAGAAAATAAGTTTTATCTGCTCCATCTCGATATCGATCATTCATTTCATTATGTCTCGATGACATGCTCCGACCTCGTCTTTGGACGGCTTAAAATAAAGCAGGACAGTACTGTACTCAAGCCGTTGGGACTGAACTAGAGAGTTCAGGAATTCAGACCCGAATGGTTCGCTTCTGAAAACTATTAATGGACATTACATCTGGAGAGAAGCAATTGAGAATGACAGCTCAATTACTCCAAAATAGCAATCTCAAAACAGAGGAGCCTAGATTGGGACTGAACCTGAATTCGGGAATACATATAAGGCAGACGGTTTTTTAACCTCGACCAAAGCGATGTCTGCACAATCTAATCAAAAGGCTTTGTCGTGGTGTGTCATAATTTCCACGGGGTGGACAGTGTTCGGGTAAACGCATGCAAGTTAAAGGCCGAAGAACTCACCAGTAATTGCTTTGATCTCCAGCAACTTTATCTCCATTTAAATCCAAATAGATAAGCAATTTACACTTATATACATTGGTTTAGGAGTGGAGTTCAGGATACAACCCATACGATAAAAAACTTCAGACACCGGAGATGCTGTTACAAGCAAAGTCCATTGTCCAAATTTCTCCATCTAACCTAAGGGGTCCTGAACATTTTTCATCTTTCCCTTACTTTTCTACACGAGGGAAAGTTGAACATGAGTCGATCAACTATATTTCTCTGATGACCTGCAGAAAACCTTACACACCTTTTACTGTGTCTTTGCTATAGTCTTCTTCAATCCCTTGATGATCTTTCCAAACCACAACAAGTTCATCACAGTTAGTGCCGATGGTACAACAAACACCAAGAGTTTCCCAAACACTTGCAGCTGGTTGACCTGCGCAGAGACAGACCATCTAGACTGATAAATGGTTTGAGAATTTTAACAGGGATATACCACACGGCAGTCCACAACCAGGACAACCACTATAAATATAAGATAAAGAGTCCCCACAACCCCCACACCCCCAACTCCCCCAAAAAAAAAGAGGAAGAAGAAGAAGAAGAGGAGGAAAATTAGCATTTATCTGCCAAGACATTATTTTACAAATGTAAAGTTCTTCTAACCAATAATTTTTCCACATAGAAGACCAACCTTAGAAATTATTGCTAATGAAACTTAACAGACAAAGACTGTGAGAGGCTATTACCTGGTCTAAGTGCAAGTAGACATGGTAAAATATGTAGACAAACAGAAGAATTCTGGCAACCTGCACAGATGTAATGAGAGTGTTACAAAAGGTTAAACAATTACAAGATGCATTAAAGTTACTAGCTAACAGAATCAAGTTAACAATTCAACAGACAGAAGTAGCGTGAAGTTACCAGCCAAGATAAGAAAATGACAACACCATTGATAAGATATGCTTTAGACTTCTTCATTCCAACCATGTCAAGGTACCTAAATCAAAATAGTGAAAATGATAATATAAATGAAAAAAAGGCTAGAAGCATTTATCAAATTCCCATAGTTCCAAATACCATCTCAAATTGATTCCAGGGGTTGTCGTTTCAGAGATGAGAACCATAAAGGTGTAGACTTGTCCCTCACTGGTTAACATAGCATATGCCAATGATGCTATTGATAGGAGATGATGAATTACCTGTCACAGACGGTACCAATTTTTATATCAAGAGCAATAAAATAGTCAAAACCCAAGAATTTCTTCATACATGAGAAAATTGTAGGTGGAAACTATGACCAAAAGTTATCAGAATCAACACAAATCAGCATCCACCCAGAAGCAGAACATGCTTGACACCAACTTGGGAGTTTCACAATGAAATATGTAGAACAACGAAAACACTAAGAAGTCTTATATTACTTTCACCTAAATTTTAAAGATAGCATACTTACATACTCCATGCCACCTAGCAATGGATAAAACCAGAATATCATCCCAAGGTCGGTGAGAAAGTATCCAACAGAAGCCTGCAAGTAAATCCATAGTAAAGCCAAACAGAAACAATTCAGATTACTAAATTATAAGGCATTGCAGTAAATCTTGCAGTAGTGAATATATTTCAAAACGGCTATGTCTTTAGTCCTCATTAGTGTATTGACGAAACAATGGAACTGCATGGTGTTAACTCCAAAGTACATGCCAGTTGCAAATTGAACCATAAATCAGCCATTTGAGCATGATTGCCTCTTCCCTATGGATAAATCCCATTTTATTTAGGTTTTCTGCAGTACAGCAAAACAAGATAGAGATGTAACCGTGCTAAAGAGACAAGCCCACGAAACAGAATACCAATAAAAATGGGGAAAGAGAAAAAATAAAGTAATCAACTTAAAAGGCTTCCCTTTCTACAGTCATAAAATAGTAAGGTATAGTTATAGGCACAGCAATTTTTATGGACGAAAAAGCGAACCATACATACAAAAAGAGACTATTCACGAGCAAAGCAAAACTACAGAAGAAAAATGCTTAGATATTTAACATAGGATCAAAGATTGGATGCACTCAACTTAAATTCAATTGTTTCTTCACAAGCTTTTAGTTAAGTGTAAATTCTACAGCTCTGAATTTCATCCAAAGATTTTTCACTTTTTATAAAAGAAAAACCTAAACAAGTTACATAGTCTCCAGAATTTAGGTGCTGCCTCTTAATCTACATCACAAGTGCCCTAAGCTCTCAAAACATAGGAAAATAACAAAAGAATAGAGCACAATTTTACGGATCTAAGAGTCTGTAACTTGATTTCAGCAAAAAAAATTCTGTAACTTGACATTGATACCCTAATACTTTGAAGGCATAGGCTACCAGTAAGCATCCAAAATACATCATCCTTTATACTCGCCAGAGTGAAATACTCCCCAATCCTCTTGCTTCAGATTACGACATGATGCACTGATTTTTTTCCCACTGCTAGGTAAGGAGTAGAAAGTACTGGGACGGAAAAATGGGAGTGGAACCCGAGACTTTCCCCGATTCTTTATAAGGATCTATCACTAGATCAAACATATGTTTCATCTGTCAATACTGGTAACGAAGAGGAGCCAACAATTAACTCAAACAGCAAAAAAGTTTAAAGAGCTAAAACACTAAAGGCATCCTCACCCCTAGTATGGAAGTGGATAGCGAAGAACTTCGATATGTAATGAGGTCATTAAGTTGGTAATCAGCAAATAAATCAGACCAGAACACCAAATACAGCGATAGAACAGTGATGAAAATCGCATGAACAGTTGATATGGCCCTGCACAAATGACACATGTGAGAAACTCCGCGTTATGAAATATAAAAGAAAAGGTTGACAGAAGGCAATGTTTCAATCACCGATTATTCCACTCAACGCGCTTCATGTAAGAAAGGCTTGGATAGCTCTTGAAATTCAGTGCACTAATCAACTGCGTGAGGTCATAAACCTGATGTGAACAATCAAAACAGAACCATATTAAAAAAGAACAAAAGATAAATAATCAAAAAGAAATTTGCCAACTTTGACAATTTTCTTTGCTTTAGGGCAAAAACACTAGTATGATAATAATTATAGTGTAGGAAGCAACAAGATGGAACTAGTACTTCACATGCCCCGCACGGCAATACTAGCAAAGCAAATTGTGAACCTACCAATTTGCAAGCAAGAATCCCACCAACAACAGATGTGTAAGGAACGAAAGGATCTGCAAGCATATACTCCTTCAGCAGATGTTCAGCCCGATTATGGTAATAACTAACTGCCATTGCTCCGCTTTTTCTGTCCAGAAACACGTCAAATTCTGTGCCGACCAGAGTATCCCTGCTGTTTTATTCTGCAATCCTCTTCTCTAAAAATTTAAAGAAAAGAAGTGGATGAATGACAAAGAAGAAACAGCAATCAGGAGTCAATTACGTAAGTCTAGGTGAAATGGTGCAAATTCTAACTCCAGCACCACTTAATCTGTCAATTGCCAGAAAATTGATTATTCAAATGGAAGCTCATGTCCAGAGGACAACAATGAACATCACAAAACCACACATAAGTACTTTCCACAATGAACAAGAAACTGATTAAGGTTTGGACCAATAACATATTTCAGGCATCATTTGCTGGCCTCGTTTCCATCTAGAGTATCTTCATTCCTTGGAAAAGCAAACAGCAATTTAAAGACACAGAATTTCACAAATGAAATTAGGATTCCACCGCCGGAGTAAGAAAGTTTTTAAATATTCACCTCTGGATGGTAGTCATGTGTACTTTAAGATGATGATGTAACTAAATTCGTCCAAATGCCAATCATCCAACGATAAGTATATTACTCAGTTTTTTCACTGGCAATGGACCTAATAAAAACCCATGAAATTATTGATAGAATGCTTCCACACATTGCAAAAGAAGCTAAGGAAGTGCTACCACCAGAGATTTGCCACCATTATGGATAAACCAGATTGGTTGAGCTTCTTTTCAATGATAGTTACCAAATATTTGTATTGCTGGTAAATTCTTGAAACTCCTGGACATAATAAGAACGTTTTATAGTAAGTCCATCTCTAGGGCATGAGAGGCACTTCCAATTGACTAACAACAAACCACAGAATGAAAGGGAAAACATGGTGACAATTGACATGGTTGCTTCCTGTCGGAAGATGAGAAAGATCAACCACAAAAGTATAATGCTTGAAGTGACCTGTCTGAACTACTCATCAATTGCAGCCAAAGAAAAAACAGTTCTGATCTCAGTCTGCAGTAAGATGCTTCTATAAGGATGCATCCCTGTTCCAAAGATACTATTCAATTACAGAAAGAGAATCAAATTCGGGCCAACACTTTAAGCTTTAAACACCACCCCCCGAAACAAAAAAAGGCAAAAAAAAATCCCAGCTTTGAAGAGCACTGAACATGACATCTTAAAGCAATAAGCAAACATAGCTGAATACTCGCAATGGTCCAATACTGTGAAAATATGCAATAGCAAGCACACCACGTTGCTCCTTCAGAAGCCGATAGTCCACACCGCGCACCCCGGAACCTTGCATGTATGTCTACCGTCATGACAATCGACTCATCAATCGCAGAGCAAACCCAACGCCACCGCGACCATCCACAGAGCGAATCAACACGGCGGACGGCACCCGCAACACGCAAGACACACACGCACACGAAACCAAAACCTCCTTCGGGCTCAAGCCGGCTCCAGAACGCGAAAAAAATCCGAAACGACAGAGGAAGGAGCAAGACACGCTGCTCGACGGCGGAAGATCATCATAAAGGCACGAAACGAACCTCAGAGGAAAAGAACGACCGCGACCGTAACGCGCGAGCGAGCCGCCCGCGGGAGGCAAGAAGAATCCTTCCACGATCGAGGCTTCGCCGGCGATCGGAGGAGGAGGACGACGGCGGAGAGTGGAGGAGAAGATTCTCGAGAGGAGTGGGGGGCGACAGCGACGCGCGCTTCGGAAGGGCGGGGGGAGTGCGCACGCGACCCGCCACGAATCGATGCTTTCGCCTTTCCAGAAGAGGCAAACGTCCGGCAATCGATAGGGAATCGAACCCGGAATTTAAAAAACAAAAAAGCTCCGAAAAAAGGAATAAAATCCCCCCCTGAATATTTTCGTTTAAATCGCCAGGAGGTGACGTGGCGGTCAAAAGCGTCACGTCAACGTCGGGGCGCCAATCAGGGACGCGCATGGACGGGCCGCGGACCCCACCGACCCATCCTTCCCCATCCCTCCCCATCCCCGTCTGCGTGTGTAGTAGTGTACGGCGTCTTCCAGACATCTTGAATTGAGTACTAGTGAATGAGGCGTACATAATTTACCCTGACGTCGTAAATGCACCCTGACATCGTAAGGATCAATACCTTAAAAAATCTAACATTTATGATAAATTTATCCAAAATTATTTTTTTGATTATTAAAAATCCAAAACTTGTATACTTTTGACAAATTTACCCCAAACCAGTACACTTGTGACAAATTTACCCACTGTTAGTTTTCGTTAAATTTCACTGTCAAATTATTAAGTTAAATAACACATAACAGTGGACTCATATACCAAGTTGGGATTTTACGTTCTGTTTATTATAGTTTACAATTTTTTATTTTATTTTTTTGTGGTATTAATCCAATTTAGCGGAGGATATATTGAGTTTTTTGCGGTCGAATAAATTAGTTTAGGGTAAATTTGTCATAAATGTACCAGTTTAGGGTTTTTTATGGTCAGTCGAGATAAATTTGTCATAGGTGTACCAGTTTGGAGTTTTTCATGGTATTAACCATATATTTAATGTGACTTCTAAACTTTTGATTTATATTCAATCTAGCCCTTTTGGCTCTATATAAATTTTTGATGTTGTCCCTGACTATAAATTAACAAAAGGATAATATTGAATATTTTTATTTTCATAAAATTCAAAGATTAATTGAACGTGTACAAAAAGTTTAGAAATTGCATGAAACAAATTTAAAGTTTAAGGATGACATTGCATATTGGGTTAAAATTTATGAGTTACATCAAATAAATTAAAAGTTTGAAAGCGACATTACGTATTGATGCATTGTTCGTATCATTTATCACATATCCAATAATACACGATATGAACGAAAAAAAATAATACACGGATAAGTACTTTTCACCTCACGAGAAAGTGATAAATTAATCTCCGTACCCAATTAATTATTATTATTACTTTAATCGAATTATATCTAGTGAACAAAAATTCTCTATGAAGAGAGAGCTCATGAAGCGATACATAGATACGACTTCGAATTAACTAATATTTCAATGGTTCCATCTGCGGTGTTCCGAGACTTTCTTCCATGCTAAGCATATGTCTGCCTATTTTTAAAATGGGAAACCCATAGATTCGGCTCTTAGGAAGTCGAGAGACCGGACGGGACCATCACAGGCGTGCGGATGAGGGCTGATTACATATTAATTTATGTTTTACGAACGCGACATTAGAATCGACTGGGTCCAGCAAAGTTCGACGATGGAGATTTCTTTGATAAAAACAGATCGGAGGACCATATTTCTGTTGTATTCTTTGCGTACGACATAGGATAATACAGCACGGACCAAACGTAATGGACGAGACATCTTTCTGACAAAGATTTAAGTTGCCTTCGAGAGGAAATGTTCTCCCCGTTGTCTCGAACAATTTTTGTAGGAGTCGACAGTCGGAATCAATTTAAAAATAATCACGCGGACAAAAATATGAAATATTGCAAAAACAATAAACAAAAATGTAGTCCTATTACTTCCGACCGCCGGCTTGTCTCTCTGGCTTCAAGTCTTTGACATTAAAAAAAAATAGAAAAAAGGAAAAATATTCGCGAAATTAGTTTATTAAGTTATACGAAGTCATATTACTGCGACGTGTAAAAATTTGTTATGCTCGGATTCATTCCGAATGTCTTGATAAATGTTAATTTTTTTCCTTTTAAAAATGTGATGTTAGAATATATTCTCGAGAAATCAATTAACAAATCTCAACTGACGGATTCACCGGTAGTAGGCAAATATAAGTATGCGTTGTTAGAACGTATTCTCAAGACATCCGTTAACAAAACCCAGTTGACAGATTCGTCAGAAGTAGGCAAATATAAGTATGCATTGTTAGAATGTATTCTCGCGACATCCGTTAACAAAACCCAATTGATGGATTCATCGGCAGTAAGTAAATATAAGCATTCGTGAGAATATACTCTCTCAAAATAAAATAAAAAATAAAAAATAAAATGAAAGAAGCATGGGCAACAAGTGTGCCACACCTACAAAAGTCAACAACATTGATGACTACCGTAAATCTACGTAAGACCGGTAATCTTTTTGCATGAGTAGGAATTTTTTTTTTTTTTTTGGGACCAAAGTAGGTCCTTAAAGAGCTCAAGCAGAAGAAATAGGCAGAAGAACCGCTTAGGAGGCTGTACAATATCACCCCGTATTCCTCTGGGTTGGGAAGACAAATATAATAAATTGGGGAATTAGGAGGCTCTTCAATGGTGAAGGTAAACATCACATTGAGAATTATTTCTTCGCTATCGCTGGGCAGGTAGCTATAGTAGTCTCATGCACCTAAGGTGAGAAGAGGTAGGTGCTCATTGTTGTTCTAGTTGGTTTAAATGCCAAGTCTATGTAATCGATTGCTAGAACAATACCTAGTTGACGATTTCACCGGCAGTAGGTAAATATAAGCATTCGCAAGATTACGGGCCTCGAAAGAAAATTAAAAAAGAAGAAGAAGAAGAAAGAAGCATGGGCAAGGAAGGTGCCGCCCCTCCAAAAGTCAACAACATTGACTACTACCGTAAATCCACCTGAAGAACAGTAATCTTTCTGCATGAGCAGGACCTCTTTTGTGGCAAATCCAAGCTATTTATCTATTTTAAGATGGCCTTACTAGCCATAAACCGATTTGTACTTCTTGGATATGTTGGTAAGCAAACTGTCTGCATTAGGTGGAGTTGGTGGGCTAAGCAGAAACCGAGAGACTTCTCTGTTTCTGCACGCGAAAAAGGCGAGACACTTCAATGCGTTTCGACAGTTTCCTGGGAGATATGTAGTTACATCATGTCGTCGACATGGGTGTAGCAGCAGTAATGTCCGGTAAGAAGCTTTACAAGCCATTGATCAGGTGACACTTGCATGATCAATGACTCTACATAGGCCCAGTCCATGTGACCCAGGTCCATCCCAAAGAACAGAAAACACTGGTTGAAAAAGGGGGTAGTAGGAATTAATATGCTACAGTTTAGTTCCTCAGGGAAATACCAGCATCGCGTATCAAATCACCAGTTTCATGATCAAAGCTCCATATGATTCATCCACACCTCGGCAGGAAAGTATTTATTAGTACAAAACATAGGACGAATTCTTTCTTACAAGTAACAACACATCTGGAAATGCCAATCCATGGAGGACGTGCACTACTGCATCCTTTTCTGATGTAGTTTTAGTTCATGCGAGGACAATGGCTAGAATCACTATTTCTCTTCTATAGACATTGATATATCCTACATAATTTACAGGGCACGCGCTTTATTGCTAGGTAAGTTCAGAGTTACCGCGTTGCTACACAGGCGAAGACTTCTGTCCTTCCAAAGGAATGCTCTCTCTCCACTCAAAAACTTACAAATTCTGAAGATGTACCGGTGAGAGAAGTTCACTTTTTCTTCATCCTTTGTCTTGGAGAACATGAGGATGATGAGGCAGGAAACCGACCTGATTTCTTGTTCTCGGCCATGTCCTTGCTAATGGCCTTCTGTAACTCTTCCTTCAGTTCCATGACACGCATCTTTTTACTTGTCTTCTCTTCAGATGTGCCCTGATCAAGGAAGAGATCATCGGGAGCCTCGTCCAGAAATTTGTCTAGAACTTCTGAGCAATGAGGGAAATAGCGGCGGCCCATTTCCACTGCAATCACAGTAATTTCAATGAGCTGTCGATATTAGAATGACTAACGACCTCATTTAGTTATAGGAATCAGCAGACTAGAATTTCCAGATTGTCCCAAGGTTTCTAGTCCAGTCCACAACTACATCATCCCGCTGTATACAAACATAATCCTTCAAGGTCTAGATTTCTCAGGTAAAAATCCTGGTGCAGAAGCTTTTAGTTTTACGGTGCTATATTGCAAAGCAAAACAGACGTCTATCAGCATTAGTGACAGCTTACAAACTAAAAGCCACGAGCTAGAGAAATGCTTTGGGCTGGTTATGTTCATAATACGTGGATATACACATCTGTGTGAGCATGTACACTGAGTTCCCAATCATTTGCGTACATCATCCAGGGATTAGAAAGAAACCAATCCATGAAAAATAAACTTGAATACAGACATCTTGAGTACCTGTCAAATGCCAGAATTTTCATTGTCGGCAATGGTGGCCTTTTAATATAATATCTGATTATGTAATGGTAGTCGTGCAATAACATATCAACCATGGGACTGGTGAGCGAGACTTTATGTTAAGACGGAAAGCACAGCACCATTCGCTAGACCAAAATCAAGCAGTTTTGTGTCAATAAATATTAAATTGGCAAATAGCCCTTACCTTCAATGGAACAATGATAATCCCAGAAACAAGATTGGCTGACATTGGAAGGGCTATTGTCTAGGATCTTCGATTGAAAGCATTCTCATTTGGATTACACCACCCGTAGAGGCAGGGAAAATGGGGAGGGCCATACTTTTTTTTTTTTTTGGTGATCCGGGAACCGCCGTACAACCGGCAGCCGGCAGCGTAAACCCGGAGCGAACTGAGCCTGCCCACCTGACCCGGCCGCAAGTGAGTCGCACAAGCGACCGCAGGGATTTGAACTCGCTCCCTTCCGATAGAGGGATTGAGCGCAAATCACGCGACCACCAATGGGGTGGGTGGGAGGGCCATACTTTTAATAGAGAGGACAGCAAAAAAAGAACGGTACCCCAGTAACTGCATTGAGTTTGGGAAAATATTTCCCAAATTATCAGCAACAGCTTCATTAGTCCACTAAGACCACTTGAGAGTTGCTCTAGATAATGTTGTGAGATTTCGTGAAGCCATGGCTAACTATTCTAAAAGCTCAAAACTTTTAGATGGAAGTGTGGTTTAATATTTAATTATTCTAACACTCTTCCCTCCCCAAAAAAAACACACGCTTAATCTAGTCTATTTGCCTAGTACTAAGCATGAACATATTTAATTAGAAAGAAAAATGGAGCCTGTAAAGATTTAAAGTTGGGACCTATAACTCTGATACCATGTAAGATTTCGTAAAGGCACAACCAACCATTCTAAAAGCTTAAGTTTTTAGATGAAGGCGTGGTTTCATATTTAATTATTCTAAGAAATGTCATCCAGGAAATAAAGATAGTAGACATCTCTTTGGGCTCTATATTACTCAAAAGATTCACGCATTCGTATGAACTTAGAATGTAAGGGTCATAAATCGATAAACCAGTTGGCACCTGTTTTACGCAGTGCTTGAAGTCCGTTAGCAAGGAAAGCAGGGCCTTCTTTCAAATCAACCTCCTTGAAGTCCCCATTCAAGCTTTTTGATGTTAAACGTTTATACAATGAGGTCCACTCCGCATCTGCAATCTCCATAGCTATCTTGGCTTCAGCAGGAAAAAACATCGCTGCAAATTTTACTGCCACCATGAAAGCAAGCAGTGATCAAAACCAGGTAGATAGAACATCCAGTATTCTCTCAGACAACCAAATCCATATATGCAAACCGATGATGTGGGTGCCAGGGCAATGAATTTCACAACCAGAAGACTGTAGTGTAAGTTCCAAAGTGTCAATGGAGTTAGTGTTGGCCACACATGCAATCTCAGAGAGATATATTCTTTGAGTTATCTTGGAAGATAAGAGTAGCTTTTCTCTGATGAATTTGTGAAGGAATTACCCAACTTCTACTGATAGAAAACAGGAAAACACTTGGGATCACAACAAGTGAGTGGCACAGTGAAGCGCATAATTCCCTCAATAAGATGCTCCCATTAAGTTGATGGCAACGATATTGAACCCGAGTTTGGGTACACACCTCTTTCTTTCATGAAGTTATGGGCGCATCTTATGCACCTAATATTTACCCGCATAAGGTGAGGTTCCTCAACATCCAAAAAAGGAAAGCAAATCGTGCCAAAGAAATAAAGATCAACTAAAGAAAAGACATAGCAAACGATTCTGCACTTGGGTTTACCTCTGCCAAATAGGTAGTCAAGCCTGTAAATGTCATCAGTCATTGCATCTGGTGACATAGACATGTGCCCAGCCACTGAAATATGTTGCATCTCCCTTTCAAGGGCATCAATGCATATTCGGTCTTTGTTAGATTCCTGCCCCTGTTTTGTCTCCTGGTAATAATCCTTGGGCCTTGTCGATCTCCGACAAATTGTAACAGCTGTTTGACCATCTGATGTGCTTTCCATTGCACGGGCACCCTTATGCAGCATAGGCATTAAAATAGACGGTTCCTTTCGCCTCGCAGCCACATGAAGTACTGTGTATCCCCGAGAGTCCTTGAGGTTAAGGTCAGCCAATCCTAGACCAAGCACCTCCTTGAAAATCTTGGGATGACAGTAAGCAGTGGCATAGTGAAGAGCATAAGCATCATCTAGAGTGACAATCGATTCATTTAGGAGACGCCTGACCAATTCGACGTCATCCTTGTCCAGAGCTTTGTGGATCTGCTTGATACTCTTTTCCAGCAAGGAATTCACTTCGGTTACCATTGGTTCACCAGCCTTGCCAAATGCGTCACGTTGCACTTTTATTTCAGTATAAATCTCGTGAGGAAGCTCCTTTTCTAACACAATACTGTCCATATAAGATCTGGCAACTGTTTCAATGCAGTATGGGAGAAGCTCCTTCAACTGGAAGTTGAGAGCAACCTTAAGTATGGGGATAACATCTTCGACCGCGGCCTTCCCGACAAAGTGTAAAAGACGACGCTGCAAGAATATGGGTCGACCAAGCTTTGATTAGATCTACTGACAAACTACTGGCAAACACATTTTCAAAAACGAAATTATTCTCTGAATCCTGAACCACCATTCAGCATTTGCCCTTACTTTCGTATTCCAGCCTGCCACTTGAAACCAGAGATTAACATATAGTGTTCGGCACAGTTTTTGTAAATAAAATTCACATTCACAGAACGTTCCTTATATCAGTTTCCCATCTAGTTTGTCCTGATGTGCATCCAACAATCTAGCCACCTACCCAAGATCATCTTATTAATTTGCAATTCGGCCCTACATAAATTATCAGAAGACCTCAACATGAAATTACCTTTCGTACAGAAGCTACAGAAGAGCAGCCCGTGTTCAGATTGGTAAGATATATTTGCAACAGTAATCAATCCAGGCAGCGAAAGGAAAAAATTCAATCTAGACGCATGGAATACCTGAACAAGCATCGCTAACTCTGCTATCTGAAAAGTGGCCGAGGCATACATCAACTCTACGGCATAATTAATAGCAGGGCCGCATACATCATGCGCGCAACTGCCATCCACGCATGTCGACACCTCCGCTGGAAATGGCTTGAGCTTCCCCGTGTACATGTAACCCAACACATATTTAAAAGCCTCGCATCCAACATGACCATCGCTCACCAAGTCCGACATGAGATGCCTCGGCTTTCCTTCCCTTGCATTGTCGCCGCCTCCCTGCTTGAAAACCTCGTGAAAAAACCTGCTCCGAGCCGCCAACAAGCACCTGTGGACTCCCACAGAGACGCCCTCGACCACTATCTCCGCGTCAGTGTAGCAGTAATCGTCATCAACCAGCAGCTTGTCGAGACTATCGCTGAGCTTGGTCAAGCTCAGAAGATCAGGGTTATTGCCCGACTCCGGATTCATGACGGGAACCGCCGCGTCGTGATCTGTAGACCCGTTCGACAAGTAAGACGACGGCGAAGACAGTTCATTCCCATATTCCATTTCTCCAAAGACCAGTCGTCAGCAATCACTCCCTCCCCAACAGTCTCGACACAACCAACCAAGCCAAGCCTAGTAGACGCTAAACAAACCCGGACGGCAACTTGATTCGCCCGAACTCGCCGGCGATCACAGGCATCAAAAAGAATCGGCGGCGGACCCTTTGTCCCCACGAATCTCTCCACCAACTCAAAACGACAATCCGTCCGTCAGAACAAAAAAGGGCAAGATAGCAACAAGAACGGAAGGAGCTCGAATCACCTACTGAAGCGACTCCCCACGCTCGGCTCGGCGCGGCGCGGCGACGAAAGAGGGAGCCGAAACCTCCACGAAAACCTCGCGCGCCTCGAAACGGAAAGGAACCCAGGAACCCCGAGATCGCGAGGACTGTCGGGTATGCGCGCGTTGGGGAGGAGATGGTGGGCGGACGGCTGAGCTCGAGCGGAGTGTGTGAACGGGGAAAAAGCAGGGGAGAGAAAGTGGGAGAGGGAGATGCGGGGTGGCAGTGATTCCGAAGATCGCAAGAAAGTCAAAAGGAGGAGAGGAAAAGAAGCGAATGTCATGGGGGGATTCCTTCGTTCTTCTTCTCTCTTTCCGCAGCTCTGGTCTGGTCCGACGCGATTGACTCTCGAAGAAGAAACCGAATTCGCCATCTTTAGCGCGTAAAAAAACAGAGTAGGACGACCAATCCCCATCCACTCTGTCCCACTCCATTTCACCGTGACACAAAATATATATATATCCTAACATTAACCCAACATGAAATATTGCCCCTAAACTTATGATATCATATAAAAATATTCAATATTATTCGTTCATTATTTCAAATTCAACCCCAATATTGAGATTTTTTTAAAAAAAAATTGCTTTATTTAATTGGAAATATATTTGTAAATGGAAAAAAAAAATACACCCTTTTTTAAATATTATGCCACCATGATGGCGAATTAAGAAAACGTGACCCGCAGAACTTGTAAAAGACAAATTCACTTGAGAATTCTTCTGTAGATGAACTACTAATTGATTTGATTAGTTATGTCGCGTCGATTTTAAGACGAGTGTTTATATAGATCGAAATGAACATCAACCAAAGGACTCGTCTTTCACATATACAAACCCCAACCGTGATTTCGCATTTAAAATGATTTATATAAAGAAAACAACCAATCCCACCCCCTGGGGATGATCGCTGCCGTTGAACTCTCGTCCCGATCCGACGGTCGCAAACGCCATCCGTGTCGTCGTCCGAGCAAGTACTCCGACGCCGACGCGCGCTTCCTCACTCTTCACGCGCGGCGCTGCCACCCCACCGCCCCCCGCGGACGGCGGCGACGAACTCCTCCGCCGCCGCCGCCGCCGCCGCCCCGCCGTCGCCTCCCCTCGTCGTGTCCACCACCAGCCTCGGTACGCCGCCGAGGTCGTACTCCGTGCACCCGCCGTACGCCTCCAGGAGCCGCTCCAGGTCCCGCCACGTGGCCGGCTTGTGCCAGCTCCCCGCGTCGCGGCGCGCCTCCAGCCGCCGCCGCCACTCGGCCTCGTCGCCGGGCCTGCACTCGACGACCGCGACCCGGGCCCCGTGGGACGACGCCAGCCGGACCAGGCGGTCCAGGAGGGCCCGGCGGGAGAGGGGCGAGTCGACGACGACGGAGAGGCCGTTGGAGAGCTGGGTGGCGGCGACGGCGAAGACGACGTCGTAGGCGAGGTCGTTGAGGAGGCCGTCGGGGGGCTGGTGCCGCTGTTGGAGGGCGAGGGTGCAGTCGCGGACGTCGTCCTTGTCGAGGAGGGGGATCTTGAGGGCGGAGGACAAGGCGCGGGCGAGGGTCGACTTGCCGGTGCCCGGGTGGCCCTTCATGGCGATGACGATCGGCGTGCCGGGTCTGCGATTTTCTTGTTCCTTAGCCATCTTTTCGCCGAATTTGATGGTGGGTGTTTGCGAAGGGCCAGTGAAGTGATCTTGACGATGGGATTTGGATAAGGACGATGCCGGTTTCAAAGGTCGCAGTCAGAGTGATGTGGCTCGTTATTAAGGACAAAGTCAAGAAACGGAGCATGAAATATTCCGCGGAAGATCTATAGTCATTTGCATTTTCCAAGGAAAAAGGATTTTCATCTCGCTTACAAGAAGACGAAGGACGCTCCTCTCTTTGGGTTTGACTTCCACTTTTGAGAGCGATGGTCCATGACTCTCCATGTCCTTCGGGACATGACGACGATAAGAATAGAAAGAAGGGAATACAGACATTGCATCTTGTTGGTGGGGAGGGCTTAAGGTTGTTTCTAGGACCAGATTTACACAGAAACAGATGAACACCTATACATGAAAGACGTCACTTTGACTCTGTTTATTGGGCTTTTCGCCCGTGCTCGCCGTGCCGAGGATGGAAACGGGTCGGTCTAGTGTCCCTTGGAAGGCAAGGGAACGAATTTGCGGTACTCCGCGAGGGCCCAGACCGGGAAGATGTTACGGTATGCCGAGTAGTGCAGCATGCAGTTCCTCATGAATACGCCCATCAGCTCCTGTCGATGTAAAACAGAAGCATGTCAGCAGTCGCAGCTCAGAGAAAGCAGGCAAGATGTGGATGTCATGTCACTGATCTTTCCATTGTGCAGTGTCGATTTGAGGAGACGAGACGTACCTCTTGAGGGAAATCGCCATCATCTAGTTGGGCGTTGATCAGGATCTTTGCGCCGCGGTGAATGGGCGTGGGATCTCTCTCGACCTAATCAAAAGCGCCGCCACCAATGTCAATTTTATTCAGGAGAAATGCAACAAGTTTATGACATTTCGAAAGCGGTTGATCGACTGACCTGCCCAGCATGGATCAAACCCATAATGGCCAGTGACGTATGTATCAAGTTAGTGTGACCGAGAGGCTTGTAAACCTGTCACAAAGAACACAGATGATCCAGTTAGCCAAAGAGAAGAGACAGACACGGAGAGAGACATTACTAATGTAGAGAGGAAACTGATTGAAAACAACCTTTGTGGGGCATGAAAGGTAGCTCTCTCCCCAACCGCCGTCTTCATTCTGAGCGTTAAGCAGAAAATCAACCCCTCTGCGCACGGCTTCGCAGTTTTCGTAAGTCTTGCCGACAGCCTCCAGGGCAGTTAGCGCAAACCAATTGCCATAGATGAAACAAATGCCCCAATTGCCGTACCTGCGTAGGGGTTTGATTCAGCTCATCTCTGTCGGACCATTTCTAACCTAAAAATTTCGCACATATAATGATCCTGGAGATAAAACATACCACGAACCGTCCGGCTTTTGAATGTCTAAAATGAACTGAGTAGCATTAACAATGAACTTGTCGATCTCCTTCTTCCTGTGCCCAGGGTATAACTTCCTAAACATAAGTAATGCCTGGATTGAAGATGAAGTACACTCCACGTACCTGTACCCAATTTTAATTAATCATCAGAGAAAGTTTCAAGCCGAAGACGATCCGCAAAATATAGAGGTCTGTAACTTTACTTACTCGTACTCAATGACGAGGTCCTCAAGAAACTCCACTGGGTTAAGCCACTGAAGAAGGAACAAGTACAAGACAGATTACCATCTGATAGCTAGGAGAACACCTAAGAAATTTGATATCAGAATTTAAGAAAGTTGTGCAAATACCTCTAGCCATGATCCAGCTCCTGATGGCTCCCAGGCTGACAGACCACCATTCTTGCTCTGTACAAATTGTTGATGCTTATTAGCGACGCTAATGCTCGTCCAACGTCCTCAGATGAAGGACTATGAAGGATTAAGCAGAATTTTCTAATTTTTACACATGCTACTCTCCTTTTTAAAACATATATCAGTTGTAAATTGTAATGTGACTCATTGATTACCTGTAAAGAGAGGATAACATTGACAGCATCGTATAGCTTTTCAGGTTCCATCTGCTGTCCAACAATTTCTGGCGGCATCATAGCAAAAACAAGGCAACACTGGAATGAAAGAGAACTTGGTTAGGAATAGGATAGCCAAATGGATGGAGTCAGTTATTCAACCTGAACACTGAAAATAAAGATATTCACCTTCAAACTTTCTGCTGTGCAATCCGAAACTTGCCATCCATGATCTTTGTCCGAGAAAGCCCATGCTCCTTTGGAAATGTGACGGTACATTTTCGTTAAGTCGCCAGAGGGGTTTCGGTCGATCTTTTCAAATTACAGACGAGCAGTTTCAGTTAAATTTATGAGGAACGACAGAAGGTGAGTGAACTCCTCAACTGGATTGAAGAAATAGCTCAAGGCCTAACACACCTGAGATTCCTTCAGAAATTCATGTCCTTTCTTAAGGACGGGGGCAATTTCATCGGTGAGATCGCTTGCAAGCAACGCTTGAAGGCTGAGACCACAGTCCCAGATTTGACTTCCAAAGCTCTGCAACAATTGGAAAGCGTTAAATTCTCGACAATCCAAGCAGCTTCTTTATGTTAAGAAGCCAAAAGGCTAAAGATCTCCCTTTTAGGACTCAGTTTTTGGTAGCTATAAAGACGAACCTGCATCTTAATTCCATCTTCCCCAACCCAGACATAATCTGGGACTCTGGCCAGATGCTTCTTAAAAGCTTCCCCATTCGGATCCTCGACCCAACAAGCAAGCATCATCAGCGGCTGTTCAGTTCAATTGGAAAGCAGAGCATTAGAAACACTATACATGTCATTGCGCATTAAGTTATCAGGATCATACAACTCTTTCACTCTTGGAACTGGCATTACCTTTTCCACACAACCGATGGTAATGTATCTGCTGTTCTCGTCCTCGTAATGAATGTGCTCCATCGTTTTCTTAATGGCAATATCCCTGATCTTCTTGAATGGCCACCGATTGAGAAGAGGCTCGGTGCCAAAGTAGAGAGTGTCCCACATGAGGGTTTGCAATCTCGTGTGAGGATAGTGTGCATCTTCCTGAAATCGCCGTCACAATCCTTTCAGAACCCACGCTATGACATCACAATATGATCATCTAACAAAAAAGTGATCAATCCAACTTACTGCTGCGCATAAGTGGCGGATTTTCCACCACGAGATTTGATCATAAGGCTCATTGTAGATTTCTTCTCTGATTTTCTTTATGAGAGGGGTGATTGGACCAACAAACTTTTTCCCGTACAGATACGACATGGGCATGTAAGTCAGACGGCAGTAGCAGAACATTTGTGCTGCAATAGAGGTCACGAGGTAAACGAAAGTCAGAACCAGCAAGCCTTAATAGAGATCACGCGACAAGCCAATTTGGCAATCAAACAGAGGAAACAGGATCCTCTGGTCAGAGGCAGAGTATGAGAAAGCTCATCCGGGCAGTAAGCGGAGCAACTTGCTTACCCGGACTCATGAACGAAGGGAAGTCCCAAAATTCTGGGGGCATTGGGTGGGTTCCAGTCCATTCATAGCAACCAATAATCTACAAGAAAGATATCCAAGTCCAACCATCAAAATAAAGAACAAAATGCCATCATGCATTTCACTCAAACGGAACAAACTCGTTAAAGATCTAATCTTGATCGAGCAATTTAAAAGTACCGAGAGCCAAGTTTTTCCCCAGGAGGCGGTTTTGATGGCACTGCCGTGGTCGAGGATCCACTTCCTCCCTCTCTCACAGGCATTGTCGAGGCCTCCATCGGGCCCTTCACCGAGGAGACGCATGCAGACGTAGTTGAGGACCGTCCCGATCATCGTGCTGTGGCCTTCGATGTGCAGTCCCCAGCCACCATCTTCGTTCTGCAACACGTACACGCGATCATTTTCAGCAAAAACCAGCTCAATGTAACCTAGTCACAACCCGCATCTAACGGCTTTAACCTCGTAAGCAGAGGCGGTTCGGTTTGGATCGGTCTAAGGATGTTCGACGTTACCTGATGGTAGTAAATGTAGCGGAGGATCTCCCTGCGATGCTCGGCATGGAAAACGTTGTTCAGATGTCCAGTCACGTAGAGACTCATGACCTGCAAATCGCAAACCGCAGCTTCGATCATCACAATGAACAATCAAAACGAAAAAACGAAAACTACGACGTCGCGAACGAATCGTTCGATCTCAAAAATCAGTCAGTCCGACAGGATAATCACCAGGGGAGGGAAGTAGAACGCAATGGGGCCGGCGTTCTCGGCAGGCCAGTGGCCATGGCTGGACTGCAGAGCAGACCAGAAGCTGACGGCCCGCCGCACGGCCGCGGTCGCCTTCTCATGGGTGATCTCCTCGCCATCCTCGATCTTCACCGGAGGGATCGTCTGCTTGAAGTTCTGCTCCCTCAGAAACTGCAAAAAAAAAAAGGCGGGGGGCCTAATTAAGCGGACGTAGAAAAAAGTCAGAAAGTCAACGGACGCCCAGCAGAGGGCAGTGCAGAAGACAACGTCATCGCGTAATCAGATGACTACAGGACCGAATCTCGACCGTCGGATGCCCTAAAATCCAACCCGGTCCCACTCAAGAATCAAGGTCCAAGATGAAATCTTTGTGCTGACGCTGTTTATAACAGTGATGATCCCACAGCCAAATCCCAAATCCTAGTTCTCTAATCTCTGCACACGTTCTGCTTTTGTCCCTTCTTCGGACCATGTTCAGAAGACTAAGAGCAATATCCAGGAACAGGAACAAGGGACTCCTCGCACAAGTAAAGAACTGTCGGTTGGTGAACGAAGGGAGGGAGGACGCGAGCGTCCGGAAGACTCGGCTCTCTTTTCTTTTCGTGCGGACAAAAGGAGAGAGGGGGGGTGTTGCAGGAAGTCAAAAGCTTATGTCGCCGAACAAGACGGGACAAGAACATCGGACCGGCTCGAGTGATGCTGCTTTGCTGGAAGTCACCCGAAAAGACGACGTCGATCTTTTTCCCCCCCACTCCATCGCTTTCTTAAGGATCGCGGCGAAAACGATGCGGATGCAGGGGGAGATCGGGCAACTGCGTCGAGGAGTCCAAGTCCGACCGGCGAGCGGGCTGTGTTTTTCCTGCATGTCGTGACTTCGAAGAAGAGGAGTAGCGTGGTGCAATGATGAAGACAGAAGAGGAAACAAAAAGGGGCACGTGTCGAATGTGTGGAGCATTTCACCTTTGACTTATCATGCTATATTATTCATCACAAGTTTCGAAATGGAAAACATGACAAGAAATGGAAAACATGACTTATCAGCTTGGCAAGCAGCACCATGTCTTCTTTTCCTTTTTTCCTTCTTTTTTTTTTTTTTTCCGGTTGTTTATTGATTTGGGACACCCACCAGACGATTTTCATTCTGACGGGCTTTGATCTTTCTTTGGACCAACTAGGGTTTTGCGGGCCAACACCAGAAAGCGAGTTTCTTTTTGTCTAAATTGACCTGCGGACAAAACGTGATTTACGAAGCTTGTGGAAATTCTACTCATCCAGCCATCGTTGGCGACTCGATCAAAGTTACTGTTCATGCACTTCACTGGAACTTCAAACCCTAAGGGACAAATTAGCTATCCCAGAAACCTAACGACATCTCATGGGCCGTTGCCATAGTGGTATAAGCAAAAGATGTGATACCATATGTCACGTTACATTATATAATTACGTCTGTGGAAATTTGTTTGTGGAAATTTGTTCGTTAATGGTACGATAAGTTAAGCTCGGATCCACCTGACCATTCAAATTTCGGGGATCTTATTTGATTAGTGAATTGATGTGGACGGACAACATGATATAAGAAAACAAAAGGACATGATAATTCTCTAAGGTTTTTGGATTTTTTTCGCAATAAAGTTTAGCTCCTCGCCGCCTATATAGGTCGTGCGTGGAGCCAGCAAAATTAATGAACTCAACAGTATCGTCCCCCGCCCCACCCATGTTGTCGCAAAGATAGATTAAGAACTCGAGAAGCCGTACGTGGCTCCTGAACATCAATGGAAATAGACACGCGGGGATGTGCTACGATGTGCAGAGCATGCATACTTCTAAGTCATGTTGCTCCGACTAGGCTCTCGATCTCGTTCGGATCGAGCGGATCGGTGGAAAATCCCGCCAACAACAAACGGAGAAGATACGAAAGGAAAGTTGTGAAGACATAATCGAGGCGATCTAAGGATAAGCAAGAGGGTGGCTATCTAAGGTCTTGATCGCGTGTAAGTCCTCGAGGCTGGCTGGCCATTCGTCGAACCGAGGTCACGTCCTGGCCCGCTCATGCATGTCGCGATACTGCAATCCAATGGAGAGAGAGAGAGAGAGCCAAAGAGAGGAACTCCAGGGGAAGGCAAACATAAAAAGCGAACGATCTCGTTCATCGGAGACCGCTACTGCTTTACTGCGTTCACCACTAGGGAAGAAAGTGGAATTTTCCGGTGATTTGGTGTGGGCTCGTACGAATGATATCAAGAGAAGGGCACACAAAATTGATGTGAATCATGTGAAAATGTTTTCGATGGTAATAGCGAATGGAACGAAAGATTATTCGCTGATACGCATCCCGACGCTTAGATCGCCATCGTCGTCGATGAAACGAAGAAGGCATGTGCACCAAGTGCACACAAGCGCGGCTCGAGAGGAGAGAGAGAGTATATATACCTGGAAGCGCCAGAAGAGGTCGGAGCTGGGGCGGACCTTGAAGCGGTTGTCGTAGAAGTTCTGGCGGGCGGCCTCGACCTCGGCCCTCTCCTCGGGGGTCCCGGCCTCCGGGTCGAACTCCCATGTCTGCCTCCCCACGAAGTTGTTCAGGCTGAACAAGTAGGGGTCGTTCGCTCCCTCTCCGAGCTTGAGCTTCCACATCTTCGCTCTTTTCGCGTCCCCTTCACAACTCTTATGGCCTACACACAACGCTCAAGACAATCAAAACGCAACGTTCTCTTAACACCTCGAGCAGGAGCTTCTTCATGCACTTCTCCGTTCTCGAGAGAGAAGAGAGAGAGGGAGAGGAGCGAACGTACGAGTGGATGAGGACTAGGGTTCCGACAGATCGAGCCGGAACTTCCTCTCACCCTCAGGACACCAGCAAGAAAACGGAGGAGGAAAGTGAAGAGAGAGGGACCCTCCGGTGCGCGTGTTTTTCTGAGTGATGAGATAGCGAAGCGGGGGACGCCCTTTATATAAGCGCGGAAGCACCGGGGCGAGCACGATGTGCACAAGGGCCGCTGCCTGCTTGGACACTTTGGCGGACATGGAATAAGCAGTAAAAATTGGCCCCTTCTTGCGGCGCTTTGAAAAACCTTTCGAGCTCAGTCTCGATTTTAGTAAACGAAAGTATAGGCAGCCACTGTTGAACATGAGGTGCGAGTTTTCAAAAGGAGGGACAAAAAAAGGGTCGTTGGTGGCAACTAATAATAATAAAATAAAATAAAAATAGATGAGAAAGGTGAGAAAAAGGAGGGAGAGGAACATAATGCAGAGAGCCCGAGGGGCACGCAGCTTATTGATCCTCCATGATGCATGGAAAGAAAGGCTACTAACGAGGATAAATGCAATCTCAATTGTTTCCCCTTTCTTTAAATTTTCTTTCTGTCTTGTTGTTTAAAATCGGGTCACTAGGGGATGTATGTGAAAACGTCAAACTCAAAAATAAAGAGAGATTATATATATATATATATATATATATATATATATATATATATATATATATATAGATTTCGTAAATAAGCGATGTGGGAAATAATATAATACGAAATTCTATGGATAAGTGACGTGAGTCATGACGTCTCGTCTCATGTTCAAGCTAGACTAAGAGTGGTGCATGCAATTTAATGAACGGAGGGCTCCTACTTGCGAAATACTATTTCTTTTGGAGATTGGATGCGGTCACTAATTCATGATCTGGCATGTACAGGATGAAAACCTTGACCTATCTCTGATACAATATTAGAAAGCTCGACATGAAAATTCGAACTAGCATGTAGAAAAGCATTTAGTAACGTTGGCACTATTTTATTTTATTTTTACTAACCACTTCTTGGTGGTCCTCGGCCAAAGCCGGAGGCGGCACTTACTGGGAAGCAAGCTCGTAGGCGGTGGACTATACTTTTGGGTATCATTCGGGACAAGGGTATCTATGTAATTCCAAGCGGGACAAATATCTTTATCTGGTACATTGATCACCTTTTTTACTTATTTTTCTTTGCTTTTAAATCAACTGTACCCCGGTACACGCCAGCATAAATGGGCACCGGTCAAAATCATCTTTTGCAGCTTTATCCTCGTATGGAAATATCATAGCTACAATGGTGCGGCATCTCGGACTAATTTAAGATTCTCCGGTCGGCTTGGAGCATCATGTGAAACCGCAAAATTTAACAAACAGAACATTTTCACTATACAAATGTTTTACGTGTCTATTTTCTCGTGCGACATGTGAACACATTATAACATATAACTAGCACAACTGTCAACATATATATATATTTTTTGGTCAGAACTGTCAACATATATTACTCGCTTAGTTTTGTCAATAGTTTAAGCCAATAAATACCCGATGTCAACATAAATTCAGTTGCATGATGGTAAAACCTAAATCCAGGCAACCTTAATGCTTTAAAAATCAAGGAAAACTCAAGGATAGTCAATTTGCACGCATTGAAGACTGAGGTATTTCTTAACTATCTATTCTACAAATATATTGGCGATACTCGTTAACAGTTTCTTTATTTTCTAAATTAACTCTATACAAATCTCTCTTTTATTTCAAATAAGACGATATAGTCACATCTGATATTTTGGAAGAATTCCAAGAAAATGTGTATTTCATGTATATACGGATTCTATATGCATCTTCACCGCGTGGTAATCAACATCCTCACTCCCAAAACAAATATAAATGAATAAAGAAGAAAATAAAAGAAAAAATGTGTTCAAAATCAAGTGCTGATGATGGAGCTGAATCTGAGGCTCTTAATTAGATGACGCGCTGTATTTTTCTGAAATTCTTTATGTGATGATATTCATAAATTAAACGTGACGAAATGCGCAAGAAGAAAGACAAAGGGAACCGTTGGGACTATGAAAGTAATGGCTGTGACGGCCCAAGCGGCGGTGCGCGGGGAGGAGGGATGGCGGTGCGTCCGTGCCTCGGTGCCTGGACATGCGCAAGGAAGGGGTCCCTCTTCCTCTTGTCCCACATCGCTTATGGGGGAGTCTTGGGCCAGTTTATAATGACTTGGGTTCCTTTAATCTGTATGACGCGTTTTAAAACCGTGAGGACTCAGTGTCCAAAGCGGACAATATTACACAGTGGGGCCCGTGTCGTTACAACGGTTGCCCTAGTTTGTTCTTGTTCTCTTAACTAAATTCAGTGATAAAAAAAATTAGGACCCCGAAAGTTTTCCATACATCTAAAGCTGGAGAAAAAACATGGCCATTAGATTATTAAAGTCGTTTCTCGTTCTAAATGGGACATAAATTAATTTCATGAATAATATAAAGTATATGAGATTGATTTATAAAGTCGCACGAAATACTCATAATGGGTATCGAACATGATTCGCCCATTCAAAATCTTACCTACAGTTATCATCGTAATAGTTTGTAAGCTTCTTTTAATATATGGAGCATTACTTTCTGTTGTCACAATTTCCGCTTCATATATGCTCTTTAAATCAGTCTAACTTGATGAAGAGAGCCAATATTTGGTGCAGATAATGTGGAGCCAATCAAGTTACTTCCTAGTTGGAACCTACCACACAACTAAGAAGCTTATAAAATTTCTGATTCAAGTACCATTTTCATTTATTATTATAAATTAATAGAGATGGTTGCATTGGTGTATAAGACTCAAAAAAAAAAAAGAAATGTAGTGAATAAATCCACGGAACAAGCATATGGAAAATTAGACCTGCATTTGTACAATAATTTCTCGCGCGAAAATCTCATAAAATAAGCTTTTTATCTCACGTACTTCCTCAACTTGTTCCACAATTTCAATTTTTCCTCAAAAAACACGTCGATTTTCTAATGATTACCAATGACACTAGAGACTGCCTTAATGGCTAAGAAGCAAAATTCATTGCACGTGCCAATGAAGCGCGTGACATAAATTCGATCGTGTCGCCCGAGTGTCGGCGAATCCCTTGTCTGGACCGCTCACTCTATCTCCGGGTCGCGCATCTCGGGAAACCCGTGAAACTCATGAGGTATCATCCGGACCTTAATCTACCGCGGAATTCCATCCGCGGTAACCCTTGCCAGACACATATGGATCGACATTTCTTGCTCTTTTGTCCCTTAGCCAGATGATGCCCTCACCCGGTGTCGCAATCAAAAGAGGGAGCTCCAAGTTGTGGACCGCGACCCGACCCGAATTCTTCACAAGCCTCATTCTTTGACCGCGCGTGTCTCTGTCTTCCCTACCGTGCCCTAGCGACTGTTTAGGGAGGGGAGGGGAGGAGGCATAAAGTCAGCTTTCCGATCCGGCTTTTTGTCGCCGGATGCGCGGGCAAAGTACCGCAGGGTTGACCTCGCGAGTTCGGACGATACTGCTACCTCTCCCGCCGGCATGCGCGGTTGACTCGACCGGCGCGCCACCCTCGGCGGAGGCGCGTCGCGCGAGCCGCTCCGAAACCTAAAAGGGCGGTCGAAGGACGGGAGCGGTGGAACCTACCTACCAGGCTGCCAGTACGACGTTGATTTCGTGCGGTTTCCTTCGTTTCTTCTGATCCTCGTACATCACGTGGGGCACCACACCCACCCCGCCACCCCCCGCCCCCCCGGGGTCAAGATTGGAGGGCGCTCGACACCTGTCAACGTGGCGTTTCTTAATGCTCGGCTCGAGCCGTGCGTGGACCGGCAGCACTCGCCCCCCGTGCGTCGGGATCAAAACCCTAAAAAGGCTATATGCTTAAAGAATCTTTCTTAATGCTTCGCTCTCCAACGTAGATGTTGTCGTTGGTGAAAACCCATGAGTGGCGAAGACTTTTTAGATTTCTGTAGTTGCCGGAAGAAACCCTTGACGTGCGCCACGCTGGAGGGAAAAAAATAGAAACAGATCGTTTGATATAAAAGAATTTGCGAACTCTTCCGTTGCATGCGGACGATCCCTGAGCGAGTGGAGTGGGGGCAAGCGACGACGGGTATGGGCGGCGACCGCGACCGGCGACCGGCGAGCGGCGAGAAAAGGGCACGTGTCGTTCGATGGGATGAGGCGACGGAGTATTCGGATATGGTATGGAATGCGGCGGGGTCCGGTACCCCGGATCCCGTATCGCAATACGGACAAAATTAATGGCTTTTCTCTGCGGATCTGCTTTTTCCGGCAACATTTCATCTCTGGAAAGAGGAGGGACCAGATTGGAATATCCTCCTTTAATCATGCTGGTTGGGGAGTAGAAAGCGTGCCACCGAGACCATTTATTAGACGGACTCGATAGTGTCAAGTCATATTCAAATTGAATGCACTAATACCTAATTTTATTGCTCGGTTGCAAAAATTTGGTGGGGGGTGGTACGACTGAATAAGATAGACGCCATTAGTTTTGGGTTTTTTTTTCCCTTAAAGATTTTCTTACGACAAGGACTTGTGAACGGACATGATTAATGTGTAGCACGGACATGATTAAATCCTTCATTAGTTTACAGACTGTTTCGGGGGTTTCGCTCGATTAGAAGCCACTGTAATTGCTTCCAAGTGGTTTTTTTTTTTTTTTTTTTTTTTCGGCTAAGATTTTTTGATATGGACAAAGAACGTGTGAATTAATTTTTTTTCCAACAAGATCACAAGGGACGAAGCTAATGTATTTAGCTCCAATAGGCTAGCTTCACTTTGGGATTAAACCACAATGAGATTTTTTTTTTTTTTTTTGTCTTCTTCTTTCGTTGTCGATGATTTTGAATGAAAATAAATGAAATTACATTTGTCATAAATTATGTATGTTTTAAGATAGGTAGGAGGACGGTGAGCCCATTGAACATTGCGATACCTTGGCTCAGCATTAAAGATTGTTGAGTTATACAACAGCCGTATCATGCCAGAAAGTACGGATTATATCCCTTTCAAATACATATCAATGACTATTGCAAGTGTTGAAAACTAATGGTCAATTTTGTTGGTAACTTGTCGATGCGCTCATGAAGTTACCAAATTTTGTTATGCATGCTTCACATGTACTAACTCATAAGAAATTAGTGACCTAAATTCAAGTTATTTGCCAAATTTTGTTCATTAAATTAATCATTAATTGTAGACTACCAACTTTCATTAGAGTTACTTACCAATGTTTAATTTTTCTTTTAATTTTCTAACTTTTCTATTGAGTTATTAATTTTTCTTTGCCTTGGTTGCTAACCCTTTTTATTTATTCACTCTTTTAGAAGTTACCAATCTAAATTAACGCGATTCGCCAACTTTTCTTGTCATAAACAATTTTTTATTTGCTTTCTTAGTAATGCCTTACAACTTTTTAAATAAATTGTCAATATTAATCAGAGTGACTTACCAGCTTTTCTCAGAATGGGTTATCAACTAATTTGGAGCTACTTAACTGTTATATTAGTTACTTATCAAGTTTACTTTTCATTTATTACCACAACTTTTCTATCTTTTGCTAACTATTTACTTTTCTTCATTCAACGTCATCAACTTTAATTTCAGCAATCCATCAATCGACTAATTTTGGATTACACTCTCATTTGAATTACTTTCCAACATGTATTCATGTTTTTTCAGTTTATTAACTTTTATATCGAGTCACTTAATTGGGAAAAAAGAGGAAGCCACCAAATAGATGTGGCGATTCATTTGATGTTCGGTAAATATATGGTGTTGGTCGAAAGTTAAATAAAAGTCGATAAATAACGGAAGACTCTACTGTAGAGAGAGAGAGAGAGAGAGAGAGAGAGAGAGAAAAGTTAGTATTAAAAAAACCCAAATAAGAGCTAGTAATAAAAAAAAATCTCTTGTTTATTTAATCATAGAAAAGAGTTAGATAAGGCAAATAAGAATAATCATTCAATAAAAAAAATCAGAAGTCTAAAATATCCAAATAAATATCGGTAAACAACTCAAATAGTTACTGATAACCAAAAACTCGTTGCTAATTTAATTAGCGAAAATTCTGTAAATGACATAGGAAAGCCAAGGATTTCGTATAACAATCGGGAACCCTATAATTAAAATACGAGTCGATGGTAAAAAAAAAAAAAAGGAAAAAAAAGAACCGACTATTTTTTACCAAACATTTTGTATCCCTTAATTTGATGGTATGTGGAGTGAATGAATGTGAAATCTTACCCAAAATTTATTTCTATCAAGTGTGACTTTCAGCAAGGTTTTATCTAGTCAAATTCACACTTAAATCTATGAGGGCTCCTGGCTTGGATCCTTTGGACGAACCGAGAACACGTCACTACGGTACATAACATGGGATGAGCAGTGAAATGGCCCCCCTTGTCTCGTATCAAATTAAAAACCGAAAGTATAGGTAGCCACTATTGAACATAAGCTGCGATTTTCAAAAGAGGAAAATAAATAAACAAAAAGGGTCGTTAATGGCAACTAATAATTAAAATTTTCGTCTTGTCCTTCTGGCTTTGTCTGGGTGAGATTTATACTCACCAGGATCTGTTGAATATCCTCTCGGGATTGATTTTTTTTTCATTATTGAGCACGAGCATTGCCTTATCATTTTATTTTATTTTAAATCGACTCACTTGATCTACTTAATATCCTCCCGGTTTATTTTCAATAATTTACCAATCAACTAATTTTGGGTTACGCTTTCATTTGAATTACTTTCCAACCTTCATGCACGTTATCATCACCAGGAGAAACGCTTTGAGAATCCAAAGAATGAAGCATTCGAGGGAGGAATACTATCTTTATCCTATAGTGACCATCTTCCGTTTTTGGAATATTCAATGAGATCTAAGACCTCTTTCTCCCGAGAGCATTGGAGAGGAAAATTACCCCATAAAAAAAATCTCTAAACTTTTTAATCTGATCAATCCTGAATAGTTTGTTAATGTAGTCATTCGGACCAAAAATTGCTGATGTGGATACTGACTGTCCTAAGTAGCATGGTTGTCTAACACGGTCAATTATTTTGGGAGTCGACAATCACCAGATCCAAAAAAAAAAATAATGGATTCCTAAACTTAAAATATGAGTTGATGGTAAAAAACAAAGAAAGAAAGAACCAACTATTGTTGGCTAAACATTTTATATCCCTTACTTTGATTGTCTATGGAGTGAATGAATGTGAAATCTTACTCAAAATATATTTATATCAAGTGTGACTTTCAGCAAGGTTTTATCTAGTCAAAATTCACACTTAAACCTAGGAAGGCTGCTGGCTTGGATCTTTTAAACGAACCGAGAACACGTCACTAATCACTATGGGACATATCATGGAATAAGCGGTGGGATGGCCCCGTTGTTGTGCATCAAATTAAAAGCCGAAAGTACAGGTAGCCACTGTTCAACATGAGCTGCGATTTCAAAAGGGTGAAAAAAAATGTCGTTGGTGGCAACTAATAATTTAAGAGAGAGAGAGAGAGAGAGAGAGAGTAAAGCAATCTCAACTGTTTCCTCGTTCTTTAAAAGTTTTCGTCTTGTCCTTCTGGCTCTGAAGCAATCTCAACTGTTTTCTCTTCCTTTAAAAGTTTTGGTCCTGTCCTTCTGGCTTTGTCTGGGTGAGATTTATTCTCACCGGGATCTGCGGAATATCCTCCCGGGATTGAGTTTTTTCATTTTCGAGCACGAGCATTGCCTTCTCATTTATTTAAATTGACTTTCCTTGATCCTTGTTAGCACGTCAAACTAAAAAATTTAAGTACAACCCCATAAATAAATTATGTGGAATGAACAAGCGACGTGTAACATAACATCCCATCTCACTTGTGAGTTGAATTAGGACCGGCACGCCCAATTTGACAAAAGGCCACCCCACGTGTCAAGTAAATTATGATAACGCCCGTTTCTGCCACAATATTAGAAATTCCAACCTTAGAAATCTACACTAGCGTATTAAAATAACGTTGGCACTATTTTGGTTTTCCTAACTTTTCCCGGTGGTCTTTAGCGCAACGAGAGCCAGGAATCGGCACTTGCTTGGAGCATAGTTCGTAGGTAGTGGACTCTAGTTTTGAGTTTTGAGTAATGATTGGAGACAAGAAAGGGTAACTATGTAATTACATACGGGACAAATATCGTTATATGGTCTTCAATACACTGATCATCTTCTTTTTCTTTTCCTTTGCTTTTGAGCCCTTGATATCTTCAACTGTACCGCCGTCCACAGCAGCACAAGTCGTCACTGGTCAAAATCATATTTTGCATCTTCGTCCTCATGACAGATCATAGCTGGAATGATACAGCATCTCGAACTAAATCGAGGTGGTCGGTTCCCGTCGGGAACATCATGTTCAGACGTGTTAGGTATTAATTATCTTGGGCAAAACATCTTCTATGATATAACTAGCACAACTATTTTTCGAGATAATTTCTTCGAGCTGGAGTTTCTTGAATCTCAAACACATATCATAAGCTCAGTTTCATCGATAGTTTAAGCCGATAAAGACCGGATCTCAACATAAATTCATTTGCATGATAGTAAAACCTAATACCAGGCAATCTTAATGCTTTAGAAATAAAGAACTACTCTAAATTTCTCGATGCGCGCATTGAAAACGGAAGTATTTCTCGATTAGCTTTTCGACAATAAATGCCTTGGTTACACTCATTAGTAGTGTCTTTATTTTCTAAATCCACAACATGCAAATCTCATTATCAGTTCAAACATGACAATATAATCCCATCTAATATTTTGCAAGAATTGACAGAAAATGTGCATTTCATCTATAGAAAGATTTTACATGCATCTCCGCAGCAGGGTAATCAACACCTTCACTCCCAAAACAAAAATAGATAAATGAACAACTAAAGAAGAAAAGAAAAAACGTGTTCAAGATCAAATGCTGCTGATGGAGATGAATCTCAGGCTCTTGATTAGATGATGGACCATATCTTTATGAATTTTCTTTGTTTGATGATAGTCATGAATTAAACATGACAATAATGCACAAGAAAAAAGATAAAGGGAAAGGTTGGGACAATGAAAGTGTTAGCAATATTAGGATATTTAGATATCTCTTAGAGATATTTAGGATATTACCTCTTATTTAAATTTCTATTTTAATTATGCATATTTGATTTCATTTTCTTTGGAAAAAAAAAAGAGAGAGATTTCTTAGTATTTTAATATTACTACCAGAAAATATGGGCTACCCTACTTTATTTATTTCTTAACTAAATTCACTGAAAATATATTAGGAGCACGAAAGTTTCCATATGTGTAAAGTAGGAGAAAAAACATGGCCATTAGATGATTAAAGTCGTTTCTCGTTCTAAATGGGACATCAATTATTTTAATAAATTATATAAGACATCGATTCATAAAGTCATACGAAATACTGTTTTAGATATTATATATAATTCACTCGTTCAAACTCTCATCTATAGCTATTATCATGATACTTTGCAAGCTTCTTTTAGTAAATGGAGCATTACTTTATATCATCTCATTTTCGGGTTCACACACGGTCTTTAAATCAGTCTAGCTCGATGAAGAAAACCAATATTTGGTGCAGATAATGAGGATCCGGTCATGTTGCTTCCTAGTCGGTGCCTACCACAGCCGATTTTTTTACTTAAAAAAAGAAGAACAAGAAGAAGAAATCTGCTCGACCATCAAATAAAAGGGTGAAGTCAACAGAAATTCTGTATATACTTTCCGGCCAAAATTTTCTGATTAGAGTCCATTTTTCATTGATTATTATAAATTAAAAGAGGTGGCTGCCTTTAGGGTTAAACAAGTCCTGCACGCGTAAAGGTGTAAGCATCAAAAGATGGAGTTAGTGAATAAATCTCATAAAATGAGCTTTATATCTTACCTACTTTCCTAACTTGTTCTGTAATTTCAATATCTCTTCCCAAAAAGATAGATACGTGGACTTTCTAATGAGAACCCACGACACTAGGAGTTTGGCTTAATAGGTCAAGTAGAAAATTTATCGTACACGCCAATGAAGCGCGTGATATAAATCTTGATCGTCCGTTGAGTGCTGGCAATCCCTTGTTCGAACCGCTCGCTCTATCTCTGGGTCATGCATCTCGAGAAACCCGTAAAACTGATGAGGTACTATCCGGACCTTAATCTACCGTGGAGTTCGATCCGCATCAAATGAAACGAAAATAATCCTCGCGACGTATTGAGATATAAAACTATAACTCTCCGCGCTGAACTCTTTGTAAGCGTCGTGCTTTGGCTGCGCTTGTCTTATTCTCCCCCTCATCGTTCCCTTGGAAACTAGCTTTTCGAAGAGGGAGCGGTGTTGACCGCCGACTGCTGAGTACCTCAGACTTGACCTCGCTGCTGCTTCGGACGACCCTTCCTCTCGCCATTTGGCATGCACGGTTGACTTGACCTCCTTTTCAGTAGTGGGGCGTTCGAGCGGATCATTCCGGAACCTAAAGCGCGGTCGAAGGATTGGAAATTTAAGCGTTGCGGGCGTTGATTTTGGCAGTGTTCTTGTCCTGTTCCTCGTTCATCTCCACGTGACGGCCCACCACCAATGCCCCCCGGGTCAAGATTGGATGGCGCTCGACTCCTGCAACACGACGTTTTAAATGCTGGCTCAAGTTCGTGAGTGGAGGACCGGCAGCGCTCGACTCCATGCGACGAGTTCAAACCCTAGAAAGTTACGCCTCGGAGAATCTCTCTCTTTCTTTGCTTTGCTTGGAGATAATGTCATTTGGTGAAAAGCCCTCGGGGGGGGAGAAAATGATTATTAGATTCCCGTCGCTAGTGGAGGAAATTCTTGACTGGTGTTTCATCATACTTCCTGTGTGCAACGGTAGGGTTAAACTACTGTTGGTTTCCGTCGCTGACCCGCCTTCGGTTTTATTCTTTTTAAAGAGACATTATATTTGGAATCAAATCGAGTTAACTTCTTTGAGGAAAAAAACAGCGCGTTTGGTGTAAAGAATTTGGAAATTCTTTCTAATGCATTCCACCACCCCGTCATCGGACAGAGAGACAGAGAGAGAGCATGTAGCAGTTGGACCGCGGTGGGGCTGTGTCGACGGAGCAGGGCAGGGGGAATTGAGAATCTTTTCGGCTCGTTCTTTTTCTCTGCAAATGCCCTTTCCTGTAACAATTCGTCTTGGAGAGAAAGGGACCAGATTGAAAAACTCCTCCTTAATCATGCTCAGTTGGTGAGCACTGAGTAGAAAGCACGCCACTAAGACCATTTCATCAGCAAAGACTAGATAATGTTCGAGTCGTAGTCAAATTGAATGCACTAAGAACCCAATCCTTTTGTGCTTGGTTGCCAAAATCCGGCGTTGTGGTACGGTTGAATCCCACATAGATGTCATTAAATTCTTTTTCAAGATTTGCTTATGACAAGGACTTGTGAACTTGTGGTGAATTACCAAACAAGGTTTAATGTTGATTACGAGGGGGAAGCTTTGTCCGACTTTGGGATCGCAGAATTAATTAGCTGGATCTTCCTTACTAATGTATAGTGCGAACATGATTAGGAGCCTCTGTAATTCCTTCCAAGAGTGTTTTCTTTTTTTTCCGGCTAAGATTCTTTGTTATAAACAAGGAATGTGTGATTAATTATTTACAACAAGATCAAAAGGGACGACGTTGATGCAGTTTGCTCCGATAGGTTACTTACACTTTGGGATTTACAACAACGGGAATTTTTTTTCTTTAGTTGTTGGTGGTTGGGAAAAAAATTAAATCGCATTTGTCATAAGTTATGTATGTTAATTAGGTACATGGACAAATGAACCCATTGAACATTGTGGTACCTATGCTCAGCATTGAGACCAAGATTGATGTTTTAAAACAGCCGTATTATGTCGTTTCGCACCAAAAAGCATGGATTATTTTCCTTTCAGACAAATTTCACTAAGTATTGTAAGTGCCAGAAAAAAATGGTAAGAAAATAGGATTCATGTAATTTGTTGGTAACTTATAGACATGTTCCTGAAATTACCAAATTTTGTTATAGTTTGCAAAGTAGTAATTTTTATACCAAGTTACCAGTTTTTGTTTGCATAGCTTATCAATGCTTCACATGTACTAACTCTATAAGAAAATATTGACCTAAATTCGAGTGATTTGCCACGTTTTTTCACTAGATTATCCATTAAATTTAGATTACCAATTTTCGTTAGAGTTACTTACCAATTTTTTATTAGTCTTTAATTTACTAACTTTTCTTTTGAGCTATTAAATTTTATTTGCCTTGGTTGCTAACCCTTCGTACTTACTCACTCTTTTAGAAGTTACCAACCTAAATTAGCACCATTCACCAACTTTTCTTGTCATTTATAATCTTTTATTGGCATTTCTTAGTAACTTACATTTACCAACTTTTTAAAGAAAATGTCCTTATTACTTAGAGTAACTCACCAACTTTTCTCATATTGAGTTATAAACTGATTTTGGGCTACTTAACTATTATTTGAGTTACTTACCAAGTTCATTTTCTTTTAATTACCACAACTTTTCTATCTTTTAACAACTTTTTGCCTTTCTTAATTACATGTTGTCAACTTTAATTTCACTATCAATCAACTAATTTGCGTTGCACTCTAATTTGAATTATTTTCCAACAATTTTTTTAATTTTTTTTAACTTTTCCATTGAGCCACTCAATCGGGAATAAAGAGGAAGTCACCAGATAAATGTGGCAATTTCATATAATGGTTGGTATATGGCGTTGGTAAGAAAGTTAAATAAAAGCTGAAAAGTAATAGAAATCTCTCTTATCAATAATAAGAGAAGCTAGTATTTTTTTTTTTTAAGGAAAAAACCCCAAATAAGAGTTAGTAATACAGAATTATCGGCAGTTCAATCATAGAAAAGAGTCAATAAGTAAGGCAAATAAGAATATCCACTTAATAAAAATTTAATAGTCTGAAAAAAAATTAAATAAACCTCAATAAATAACTCAAGTGATAATTGATGACCAAAACCCTGTTGCAAATTTAGTTAGCAAAAGAGTTGGTAAATGAAACCGGAAAGTCGAGGGTTTCATATAATAGTTAGTAAGTCTCAGTCGGTAACCTTGAATTTAAGATATGACTCGATGGGAAAAAACGCAAAAAAGAACTATTTTTAAACCAATCATTTTATATCCCTTACTTCGCCGGTACGTCCAGAATGCGAAATCTTACTTACAATTTTTGTTATTATTAAGCGAGAATTTCAGCAAGGTTTTAGTCAGGCAAGAAACCTTGCCTAAATTCGAACTCAACTCTAGGAAGGACATGAGAAGATGATGCCTTTAAGTTTTTGTTTCAATACAGTTGATCGGGACCCGGAAATTTGTCGGCGGGGAAAAGGAGGAGGATGATGTGCCGGACGTCAAAAATGGAGAGCGCCTGCCGCTTCTGAATTTTCAAGACTTGGCGGCGGGCGAGACCGACCACTTTGTCTTCTTCTCCTGCTCTTCATGTATACGTCGTGATAGATCACATTATTCTACGTTCGAAGCAGAAAACGTTTTCGTTATTTTAACGGGCGTTCCTCCGACCGGGCCGTTCTGACTGTCAGCATTCGACGAACCGAGTACGCGAAAGCTTGGAGAACCCTTTTGGTGAGAATACTATATGGTGAAACAGAGCCGTTCCGAACTTGCGAATACCCGCCCGCCATCGGAGATGGAGGAGATCTTTTCTCTTGGGGAGAGGAGGGGAGAAGACGAAGGTACGGGCGGATCGTGTTTACAATAAAGGCGAAATGTCTCACCACGCAAGGCCACACAAAGCATGCATGCAACCATGTGGTTCGGTTTTGGGGTTTCGCACCATGTGAATTTCATAATAAACAACTGGATTCTAGCATGAACAAGGTTGTACCGGGTGTCACACCCCACGAGATCTGGCCGTATGATTTGCACAGATTTGATGCTTTGCTTTACTGAAAACGTGGTTTAATTTGTCCAATTTGGGTCAGCATGTGAATGAGATAATTGCACAATCCGATGTCTGTATGAATGAGATGCAGCAATCATTTTGCGCATGGTAACGAGATTTGGCATAAGGTGGTAGGCTGGTACTCTGGTGGTTAGACCTAAAATTTAGGCTAGCATTCACTCGAAAGGAGAGCGACGAGCATTTCCTTATTATTTCTAGTATTATTGGTCTTGACTATCATATCCATAATAAATTATCTTTCTCACTCCATGTACGTCCCATGAAGTGCCAAATGCAATAAGATTAATATCATTAAAAATCTGAACAGACACCCTTCGCAACATATTTATCTAAAACTCAGTGCAACAAAAATTCAAATTGGTAGCACATAAACTTTCTTTTCACGAAAAAACCTAAAGCGATACTATTGACCCAAATATACCATATGACAGCATTCCACCTAATATGATGTTAAGGTGCGTACGTGTTAGCATACGTGGCGAATAAATGCAAGACAAATCTGGCGTGGAAAATCCACGAGTGTTGACATGTAAACATCTTAATAGATGATAGATTTGGAATAGGAGCACCATATTGAAATTTTTTTGTAAAGTCATGGGTATCAATTCAAGATCTCTTGTGAGACGAAAAACTAAATTTGGGTAAATGTATTGTGAGGGTACTAGTTTGGTTTTTCAATGGTATTGACCCAAAAAAATACACAAAATCTTGTTATGATATCGTCAAACTCATCATGCATCAATCATTTAAAAGCTCGGTTCAAGCATTTAGAGGGTGTGTATGTTTACCCAATCATTTACAAGAAGTCTTCTCGAAATCATTTAAAAGCTCGGTTTTTCAATGGTATTGACCCAAAAAAATTCACAAGAAGTCTTCTCGAAATCAAGAAATATAGGCTTGCCTACCATTCACAAAAGGATAAATTGAGTTTTCAGGAAAAACCCTCCTAGTGGAGGGTGTGTATGTTTACCCAATCTTAATAAACTAGTTAATTAAGAACCGAAATGAAAATGTCTATGAATATACCTTAAAAAGGTACAGGAAAGTAGCCTAGAGGGATCTTGTGTTAATGGGGTCAATTCCAATTCGATATGCTTGTAGGACTACAACCGGCGTTGTGCTTGTAGGTCTAGAGCTCTAACAAATGTTCAAACTCCATTTCTTAATGAGGTCGGTCATGGATATCCATTTCTTTTTCTTTATCGATACATTTTCTTATTCAGACATCTCATCGATCAAAGGAATACATAAAATTTTTATTTTTATTTTTTTGGCAATGGTTGAATATAACTTCAAGCGCCATAGATCATCTCCCTGAGTTGATATCACATCTTTCTTGGAGTTCGCTACACATTTTTATTCTCTAGTACTTCTTCTGCATTAGGGACCAGAAGTTTCCTTCCGAAATAATTGCACAGATCGACATGAAAACCGGAGGGCTAAGCCAATCTCGTAAACCCTAGTTTCACTGTCATTATGCACCAAATTTTCGACGAGTGGCATCTCGTAGATTATCATAATCCTGGCTTGATTACCAAGAAAACGACGACTCGACGTAGTGTTTCCCTTTTTTAAAGTGTTTTTGACGACGCATGAGGAAGGTCTTTACCTACCACAACTAACTTATGCAATAGCAAATCCATGAAGTCCACCTTACTTTTGGTCCCGATACATGTTCAGCTGTCGTACCTTGAAACCTGGCCCATATTAAAGATATAATTTCATGTGTGTACACACATAAACCAAAGAAAAGAAGTCTTGGGGATAAAAAAAATTGCAGGTTTCTTTTTGACAAACAATATTTCTTTTTTTTTTACTTCGTCCTTTGCATTAACATTGAAAGAACATGCACATATATATAATTTTATATAAGGTCAACTGTGAATGGTTGGACTTTGGTGATTGTACTCGCCATTAAGTACACATTGGAGAGCAGTCCACATGAGGGAAAAAATGGAGAAGACTAGGGGGAAGATCAGGGCAGAGAGTCATCGCAGTACAAGTTTGAAACTTTGAAGTTTGCCTCGGCGGTCGATGTCCAGCGAGCTTTCATTGCATATTTAATCAAGAAAGGTCTCATGTTCAAGTCACCTATCAAATTCCCTGAAAATAAGCAGAGTTGAATGAGAGATACCGTAGAATAAAAGAGGCTATTCAAGCCTAGCGCATCACATCCACATGGGAATGGGAAAAGCCTGACTAGCTCTCAAAAGTTGACTATAGCCGCGATGATTGCGAATTCATATGATTGTTTATACAGGGTCGGAGATTTTCAAGATAGGTGTCTGATGATGATTTGATAGCGATGCAAAGAACATGACAAACGTAAGTCATAAGCATATAAATCTCATAAACAAACGATGTAACATACTTTAGCAAGATAGTTGTCCGAAGATGATTTGATAGCGATACAAAGAACATGACAAACGTAAGTCATAAGCATATAAATTTCATAAACAAACGATGTAACATACTTTAACAATATATTTGTCCTTTTTTTGTATTTTTTCTCGCCCTTTTCGGTGGCAAGGCAGATCGAGAATCAGTGGGATTGGAGGAATTCGATCGGTTGAACTCATGCAGGCAAAGATGAGCGTTGCGCATCCTTGCTTGCTTTTGCTTTTAATATGACTTAAAATTTTGAACGTGGAAAGTCGGATTTTAAGAGGTTTTGAGGAGTTGTTACCGATCATAGACTATTAAAGAAGAGATTATTGCCTGATAAGACAGACCAGGGACCCGATCACCATTGCAAGTGTACAAAGAAGACGAAAGAAGAACGAGAAGAAGTCAATCATGCTTTCCTTGGCTTTACCCCATTAATTTTAGAATGGATTTGTTATGGACTTCCAAGTTCCCAAGTTCCTTTTCACATTAATCAAGCAAATTCGAAAACTACCACGCTTGTTGATCACTTCTATATAGTTTTCTAGTTGCATATTTAAAAGGCTTCATTAATTAGCGATGGACCAAAACCCTAGTGCCAATTGATATTATTTCGAGCATGCTGCTACGATGAAATCTGTAGACGATAGAGGTGTGTAACCAAACCGATTCTACCCTGAAACTATTCCAACCACCATAAAAACAAGTCCGAGAAGCGGTTCTTATTGGAACCGGTGCAGAAATAGGTTCCAAAATTTTAGAATCGGTTGGAACTGACCCGAGAACAAGTTCCAAGTAAATACCCACTTGGGAACCGGATCGAACTACATTATTTTGGAATTGGTTTCGGAACTGATTTTATAAACGGAAAAGTCAAAATCCTAATTTCTTTTTCCTTAAAATTCTAAGCTCCTTTTTTTTTTTTGGTCAGTAAAAATTCTAAGCTCTTGACTCCTTCAACCTTTGTTCTTTCTTGAAACTCCTCATCAGTCTTTTTTCTTCGTCTAAATTTTTATGGATTATGTTACGTGTTTGAACTTTTTATACATTATGGAATATTATTTTTGGTGGATAGGAATTTATGTTGTCCATCTTAAACTTTGAATTATTTTGTTACTCATAACCTTAGATTATTTTGCTGTAAAAAATGAACCAAAAAAAGAAAAATAAAATGAAATAGATTCTCGAGCAAATCCTAGCACTAGACTGGAAAAATTTGATAGGTTCGAAAATTGATTTCAGGAAAACAAAATAGGTTTCAGGGTTAAAAAACTGGAACCAGTAATAATAACAGTTTTGGAACCTATCATCCTAGAACCGATCACCCCTAGTAGACAAGCCGTTCTTAGGAAGCAATTTGGCATAAATCGAAATGAGTGGCGGCATAATCTTTATATAAGCAAATCTAGACTTTATCATTCATATATAGTTTTCTAGTTGTGCATTCAAGAGGCTTCACTAATTAGCGATGGACCAGAATCCTAGCGCAAATTGATATTATTTCGAGCACATTGCTACAATGAAATCGGCAAATGCACTGTTCTTAGGAAGCAACGCAGTATAAATCGAAGCGAGTGGCGGCATAGTCTTTATATAGGCAAATCTAGGCTTTGATAGTTTGTGAAGGGATCTCACAAGGTTCATTTTTCGATTTTATTGTGAAACTTTTTAGGCCAAAGTTCCAATTTAACTTTCAAAGCTCTTCATTACCGTCCTAAAACTTTTGATGGCAGTGCATATACAAGCCAGCCTTGGCTACAATGTCGTATATCCAGATGAATTTTATCAGTTGGCTTTGGTACCCATAATTTTTATTTTTATTTTGGAGCTTAACGTTCATGTCACGTACTCATTAAAAAAACACACACGCACACACACACACTTAATAACAATTGAGGAGATATACTAAAAAGATAATATAATATTTTTCACATAATATAGGCCCACAAATATCTTGATCCTGGAGGGAGAGAGATTGAACTCTGGCGTGATGGTGTTGCCACATCAAACCGATTATGTTCACACAATCTCAGGACTGACTGAGCCGGCAAATCTCGGGACTTCAATTGTGTTCATCGCAATTTTTCTTCGTACTCCATCCGAAATGAGGTCTGAAAAGAGTTGTCTTTTCCAGTTTCATCGCAATTTTTCTTCTTTTCCGACTCAATGGTCGGGCCAATCAGGCTAGCTTTTCGCGCACTTTGATTGGTTCATCTCTCCATACGATCTCAGGAACGCGCAATTGTTGAGACCCGGTCACCCTCTCCTGTGTCGTCCCGATGGATTCAGGGTTTCACACTTCAGGTGCCCCCGACAAGGCTGGACAAAATGCTACGATGAAAGGAAGTTTCCTTACCACCTAAACTCTTAACGCTTGACTTCTAACCAAGTTAATTCAGATATATTTAAGAAAACCAGCGCTCGTGCCATCTTAGATAACTTCCACCGTTCGTTAGTAAAAGAAGTTCGTAAAAATTCAGACCAAGAATATAAAGATGGACAAAAAGAGCTAGAGAATCACCCTCCCCTACTAATTGCTTCAACGCAGAAAAAGCAGTTTTTTGGGAGAAAAAATTTGAAGTTCCTTCTACCATACTAAATTGTCTTGATCATACCGAGCATCGGTCCAGAGTTGAGCCTGGACCAAACCCTAGACCAGCCCAACCCAGTCGGTCTTATTCCGGTTCTCAGAAGGACTAGGTTGGCCTTTGGTCCTAGAAACTTTAAACCCTGCACCATCCGAGTTGGTCTTTGATCCTGAAAGATATATATACACACACTAACTAAACCCTAACACCTCCTTCTCTATTGTCTTCACAATTTAGTTTGCTGTGTAAATTAGAAGGAATAAGGAAACCCTACCCTAATTCGACCCCAAAATTTAAAAAAAAACAAAACAAAAATTAGCAACTCTCTTCACTCGCCCTGGCCTAGCTCGCTTGCTTGCCTTTGTTGGCTTGCCTCTCTTGCCTTGTTTCTCGCCTTATGTATTCAATTTTATGATTTATTACTTTTAACAAGTGCGAAATTTCTGTCGTTAACTTATTTTATATTTATGTTTGATATTTATTGATATTTATAATTTGGTTGTTTAATGTCGCATTGTTGATGGATATGTAAATTGCAATAATAGGTTTGTTCTTTCAAGGAATACAAAAATAAAACAAAAAAGTAATCGACCGGTTTCGAATTAACCCTAGAACCAGACCGGATCCATAGGATTGGACTAGTCCTCAATTTCAAAATTTGAGAACCAACACTATGCAGGTTGATTTCTAAGAGATGTGCTGGACCGGCCCAACCCAGACCATACTCATCTCTACTCAATCATTTATCTATGTATCTACCCAATGAGAGGCAAAGTCATTAAAAAGAGGGAAAATTAGAGCTCGATACGATCAGAAATTTTTTTGTCATCACCGGTTAAGAAATTGATGTGGTGCGTGAAGCGATCAAATTGCTCATGTTAGTTCATTATGTCCATGCGCCCAGGTGCACACTTATGAACGAGAATGGCCAGAACAATGGCACGGGTTCATCATACCGATTTGCAGCGTCTGCTGAAACCCGAACCGACTTCAATCTGCTAGATCCTATAAAAGAAAACGTGTGTACATACATCACGATCAAGGTCGGTAAGCTGTGGTACTTGAAGGCAGATTTCGGCACCAAATTCTGCTCTCCATCATAACAATATAACGGAGTGCCGGCACTAAATGAAAACCCGACACTTAGTTCACCTCGGGAAACAAGCACAGGAACGTGAGCTGTGACCCCTCACCATCGTCCCGGACCACACAAGGAATCTTCTCACTGCAATTTCATGACATGAGACCCTTCTCAAAAGGCTCATGAAAACGTTAAAACCGTCCCGGAGTAATTCAAATTCATCTCATTTCCCTTGCTCAAGCAAAAGCTAGATCTCAGCATGCAACTATCCGTCCAGATCAAAGGAAGAAGGCAGAAATGCGAGAAAGAAAAGAAATAAACATCCTAACTAATCATATTCACTCAAGTATTTCCGATATGATTAGAAGAAAAACTATAATTCTAGCATAACCAACAGCGATGGACTGCATTCATCATTGACCAAAAAGAGGGGAAAGAAGAACAGACTTGGCTCGTCTATAAATAAAATCCAAGCAAAAGAAAATGATAGCATACAGTAGAAGCAAGGAATGGCAGAAGGCCCGAAGAAAAGGCATGAGCAAGAAGCCGCCTGCTGAAGAGAGGTCCCAACTCAGAGTCAAAATGCAAAATTCATTACTGATGCAACCCTGCCTAGCGTTTCATTTGATATTGGACTCTCAAATGAGGAATGGAGTGACTTGCATCTTTCAGGTCCAATTATCTTGGTTTCGGCTGAGGTACAGAGTACTGCATCAACACCTGTCAGGATCTTCTGCTGTGTTAGCACCTTTATAAAAGCCCCAAACGACCTATTCAAACTTTTCATGCATCGTAAGCATTGCTAATTCAGTGGCCATCATCGATTCCATGAGTTCCACTCATTTTGAAATGCAACGAGGACCAGGTGACCAGGTTCATACGCTATCAATTACTTTGCTCAAGGCACTTTTGTCCGACTGTTGATCAGTGACCACCACCTTAACCAAAGCCACTACCACGCTGCCTCTTAAAAGAATCTCCCCTCGGACCATAAGGTCCGTACATATTTGAGCCATAACCAACTAAAGTAGAAACTTTAGCTGGAGGTTTCGGATGCCCACTCATAGAATCTGAAGTTGAAGGCTGTTGGCTATTTTGACTTGACAAGCCATCATTTTTCTGCTTCTTCTTTGATGCAGATACCCCAGGTTTCGGACCTCTTGAACCATGGCCAACTGAAGCAGAAACTTCAGATGGAGGTTTCTCATGCCCACTAGTAGAAGCTGAAGACAATGGCCGTTGGTTATTTTGAATTGACAAGCCATTAGTATTCTGCTTTTTCCAGGATGCAGAAGACCCAGCTTTTGGACCTTTTGGACCATGGGGCACTACATTAGAAACTTCAGATGGAGATTTGCCATGTGCACTCGTGGTAGCTGAAGAAAATGGCTGCTGAATATTTTGACTTGGCAAGTCATTGTATATCTGCTTTTGCCTGGATGAAGTATTCTGTTTTTTCCTGGATGCAGCTAACCCTGGTTTCTGACCTCTTGGACCATAGCCAACTGTAGTAGAATCTTCAGATGGAGGTTTCGCTTGCACACTTGTGGAAGCTGGAGAAAATGGCTGCTGAATATTTTGATTTGACGAGTCATTATTGTTCTGCTTTTCTGTGGACAGAGATGACCCAGCTTCCCAGTATGAATATGTTGAGTTATGATGTCTGTCAGGCCTCATCAGGAATCTAAGGAACTCGCCAAGTTTCCTCCTATCTGGCATGAGTTCATCATTCTCATCTGCTTTCACCATTGACATCGATGAGTCAACATGTCCTGAGGGTGACAAGATCCCTGATAAACCATCATAAGATAGGATGCACACTGTTGCATATACATAAGCCCCAAGGACTGGAGGAAGAACCTCATGTGGATGAATGACCTATAAAACAATGTTCAATTGATCAAAATCATGAAACGAAGTGAAACAATCCAAGTTTAAGAATAGAAACATTCAGAAGAAAATTGCTCACCTTGAATAGGATTGCCGCAGATAGTTGCTCTCTCAAGCAGTATATCCTCGCAATATCAAGTGCAGTGGAACCAAAGGGAAGCCATCGATCAACAACCACTGTTACTGGTGCATCAGGGGAGGACATGGTCTGTTCTCCATCTCTTCCTTGTGAGTCGTCGTTATTTTTTGTTTGGTTCTCATCGCTGTCTTCATCATAGTCACTTTCACCATCATCACCATCGTCGTCGTCGTCGTCGTCGTCGTCAGAGTTCCCAGGAGCCACAGCAATCTCAGTACCCAGCAACAAAACTGGAAGTGGCCCCACCACGGTGCAATTTCGTATAAGAGTACCCCCATCCCCACGTGTTATCTCATCATACATGAACAAGGGCTGATCATCAGTTTTCAAGAATGATAACTTGTAGTTTATCGAATGAGGATGTAAACGAGCTCTATCACCATTAGCAGTCTCCACAAAACGTTTTCCACTTCTATGACGCGGTACTAATCTCCCAATCATCGGATATAAACCCGCAACCAGAACAGCATGAATTATACCTGGATCATGCGCATTCAAGCTACAAGTAGAAACATCCTCAGGAATGAACCGATTGCGTGTCAGCTCCATTTGGAGCTGTTTCCGCATGCCCGATAACATTCTCATAGTGCTAGAGGATACAAAGAACTGCGAACAAAAGCGTGCTTCTTGACCCTTGTCCTTAGCTTTCTTCCAGCACTCAAATGCTGCTACAACTGCTAGTTGATCACTCTGCCCATAGTATAGTGAAGCCAGCTCAGCTTTAGCTGCTGCTGACTTTTTCTTTTCATTTGGTAACATTGGCAGGGTGAATGGGTCCCTGTAGTCAGAAGCACATGCAAGAGTCAATGCTGGGTCAAGGCAGTTCATCAATATGGCAAAGAGAAGCATCTTGCTTGTCAGTGGATGAACAGGCAGAGAACCAAGCTTCTCCCCAAGGTCCGTCAATTTTTCATCAAGAGACAAAGCACCAATATCCTTGAGTACATTGACTGCATTCCGTATGGTTTCAAAAACCGGAGGATCCAAAGTCTTCATTAAAAATTCTTCAAGGTTGCCATTTGGATTAAGCAACTTCACCTGCCAAAAAATATTAACCAAATTAATACAGCACCCTCTTGGGCTTGGCACGGTTTTTTGCTATCAATACCCACTCAAAACTATCAAAGCAAGGAGAAACATTATGAGCATGTTTTGATGCCTTAAACTTCTTGCTGACATTTAGACTGGATGCGTGATTTATAACTGTTGGCTTTCCCTTTGACATTTATTTTATTCTAAATACAACAGTTAGAATTTATAACTTCTTAAATTACCATCTTGCATCTTTTATTAATTGATCTTTTCTCACATATATTTCCACTCAAAATTTCAATAAACACAAGAAAAGGCAAAAAGTAAGAGGGAGTAACTTCATGTTTTTGTCTTCTACATCGAAGTTTTACAGGTTGCTTTTTCAAATAGCATGGTCAATTAAAAGCTAGAAGTGAGAGGCCCCATAGACATGCTTTCCCTTATCTAAAAGAGCATATAGCAGTTGCACAAAAATGATCACCTGGAGACAAAGTTCCTCAATTGGCATTCTTCTGATCTCAGGTACTTGGAAATCAGGCAAAGAAGCTGCTCGTAATTTCGAATAAAGATGATAGCATGTACCAGGTTGACAACGGCCTGCCCGACCCTCTCGTTGCTTTGCACTGGCTTTTGAAATCCATGAAGACTGGAGAGTCGACACGTTGTTATAAGGATCATAGCTTTTCTCTTTCATTCGACCGCTATCAATAACATAAACAACATCATCTATGGTGATAGCAGTCTCAGCAATATTAGTTGACAAGATGATTTTGCGGCAACCAATGGGTGGGCGTTTGAAAACCTTTTTCTGTTCCATAGACGGGACCATGGAGTGAAGAGGTAAAATGGCAAACTTAGAAGTATCTTTGAAGAAGGGGGACATAAGTAATCTACTCTTGGTTCTATTGATATCATCCCATCCTGGAAGAAAAACAAGGACTGCTCCATCTTTTGAATCAGTACATAGTTTCTTCAGTAACTGCTCTATAAGAACTACATCGATTAGTTCAGGATTAACTGTCGAAAGATATCTATCAAGCAACAGTTGTTCATCCACTGAATTTGATGAGGTACTCTCCATTTGCTTTCTAATCAATTGAGCAGCTTCTTGTTGGTTTTGACTTTCAGCCCAATCCAGTGCAGTTGCACCATCCTTTGCTTTTAAGTGGCAGTCTGCACCAAAAGAGAGCAGCATGCAGACCTCACCTGCCCTACCCTTACCAGCAAACACCATTAGAGGTGTCATCCCAGTTAAGGAATGCTGGTAATTATAAATTTGCGGCGTTCCTTCCGAAGAAACTAAATCAAGTAGTTGGTCAAAGTCATCGCTGGACCATGCCAAATTAATAGCATCATCTAAAGCAACCTTATCTTCCTCTGTCAGCATTTGGTTTTCATCAGTGACGCCGAATGTAGTGGAATCCAGGTGATTGCCTTGTATTGATTTAAGCATTGTCAGTACATCCTCCAAGTAAAAAATCCTGACCTGAAAAGCAAAGCAGAGTATAACTATATTCAGTTAGCAGGATAAACTAAACCCAAAATGAGAAAATTGTAAGAAAATCATTGTAGCCGTTACAGGGTAAGTGAAACCCGGGACACGAATAACTGGGCAGCCACCAAAATAGTTGGAGAACCGTTCAGCATCGAGAGTGGCACTCATTAGTATCTGTAAATAAAGTATTGAGAAATTTAGTGTATGATATGGAAGAAAAAGAAGAAAAGAAAAAGGAGGCAAATGTTCTAACATTCAGAGTATTACTAACACTAATCTGTGGAGAAAATTAAGAATGTCTATGCAGGATTATCATCCCGTTATACAATGGGATAGTAGATTGTCCATAATTAAATCATCTGAATCCCGTTTTAATATCTTTAATACAGAGAAGAAGAAAGAAAGGGACTAACCAGACGCAGGTGTGGGTATGATGGAAGCATGTCTCTGCAAAAAATAACAAGTATCATAACTGCCACTGTATTCACATCATCGCACTAGCTAGACTTAACAAAAGTAGTATTTTAACATCAAACAAGAACATCAACTTTCATCAACAGTCTCCCCATTGTTTTTGCTGCCAACTCAAGCAGCAGTTTCAGTCCTACCCAAGTTGTGCTACACACACGCCAAAGTGTCCAACATCGATCTTCAGCCTCCAACAATGCCACCGGACTTTCAGCCCACCAGTGGAAACGGAATCATCACATTCCACACAATTCAGACCATTGCTAGCATAGTAGCAGCAGGTTTACTGAATAGGCCCACACAACACCTCTTACTGATTTTTTCTCTAAATGAAGTGGACCCAATTTATGACATATAACATACTGGTGCATGCAGACATGAAAATTGCTATTGAATTGAAGTGGTGACTCCTAGAGATTCCATATTAATCAAAATTACCTTAGAATTGCCAATATAAAATCCGAGAAGCGATCCCTTTCATGAATTTCATCCTACCAAGTGAAAAGGAAACATTACCAGTTTACCGGGCAAAATGGTTTTTGTTCACCATCAAAACAGGTAAATGCTGTGATTGAAATAGTAATAGAAAATGTAGAAAGCAAAGATATATATGGCTGGATAAAACTGGCAAATGTCAAGTTCCAACAGCACAATCTTTCTAAAACTTCTTTGACCGATACTGTCGGCCAAAGACAGCTTGCCCATAGTCATCTTTAAGACATAGCAAGATATAAACCCGTTTTCATGATAGATATTAAACAAATCTGACACAATATTTATGAATCCCACTAATGCCTTACAAAGACTAGTTGCCTAGAGGGGGTACCACGGGGGTATTGTTCTGGATGGCTTGGCTTGTAACCCTGGTTAATCCCAGGATGCATCCTATAGCAATTGCTTAAGTATGAATGCTGTAGCTGCTAACAACATGGTTTCCAAACAGCTTGACTTTCATCCTTAGAAAGAAAGGTGCATATCTTATTTTGCTGGTTTGCAATACTTTAGAATTCAAGTCATAGCATACGATTTCAGATACTTATCAGGCTTGTGCTGTAACTGTCACCATAGTTCCTTCTAACCCAAGCTAGCACCATTTCATTGCAGACTTATGTCCCCTTAACTTGAACTTAGGTGATCAGGAACACTGAAATACCAAAAGTTTGGGCAAAGATCCTAGATTCTGGTTCCCTCAGAAACCCTGTGCATGATGCTAAGAAATTGACTTCGAATGCAGCTAGAACCATCTTGAGTTGGATACGGTCTGATTTCTCTCATATGCTACAGCAATCAACTTCTCAGCCATCAACTGATTCAAGTATGACTAACTCATACCAGACCCAACAAAGAGATGCTGCTAAAATCAATATTCAGTCACTACCAAAGCATTATGTATGGTATCCTAGAGCAAGGATAACTGCCCAAGACTCTGCATTTGCAATGCTGTTATCTCTTCAGGTTGATAACAAATGACTGTTGTCAATTAATCCAACCAGGAAAAGTCATCCTTCATACAAAGCCTCTACTCATAAACAAAAATAGAGAGGTTCATGACACAGTACCACAATTATGTGAGTTATGTCGGATAAAGGATGCTTCAAGCGCCTATTGGAGGCATCACCATTTGATTCACCAGCTCCTTTCGAAACTAACACTCTCAGTAAGACTCCATTGGTGCAAAAAACAATTGACGAGTGCTTCCCTCCCTTACTTTCCAGCCGTATCTGACATTTTGGAAGCATATAATTAATTACCAGCTACCGACATATTTAAAAAAGGTAAATGAATATAAAATCAGTGTCATAATGAGAGGAACTAATGTTCCTTAATAATCCAATCACAGGTCCGCTAAGATCTGTAACAAGTAAAAAGCAATGGAATATCCAGTGAAACATGTTAAAATTTGAGAATAGAGACACAGGCTACATGAATTTCCAATTAATTTGCAACTTCATAAGCATTGTACATTAAGCATTGCCAAGGGTTTCTTTAGGATTCAATTCCAGCAGCTCGATATAACAGTTATGTAGAAATTGAGGGTAAACCTAACACAAGCCGATGCTTGTCTCGGAAATAGCTCGGTCCATCTCTAGTTTAGGAGAGACCAAGTTTTGTAGCCAAACAAATGAATCTTGTCACAATTACTCTTCAGTTGACAATTCAATTGCTGCAGTTTGATGAGTTGACCAAAAAAAAAAAATTCTGCTCAACCAATAGAAGATTGTACTGCATCCTAGAGTACCCCAACTACACAATATAACAGTAACAAGAAAGGTATAATACGTGGACAGGTCATAACCAAGCATCTATGGTTCACAAAAAAAAACATCTCACCTATGCATTACAGTATTCAACTTTTAGCTTCATAAGGTCCATTAGGTAATTGAAATTTGAACATAGATGCACTACACTCAACTAGCTCAGTGAGATGTGACTGATTACCTTGTATCCAATATCATCTCCAACATTTTCTCCTCTTTCAGAAGATATTCTCTCAGCAACTACACAGAAACAGAAGACAATCAGTTTTTAACATAAGAGTCAGATAGAGCGAGTTTTAATCAGCCAAGACTAACGCACCGGATGTCGCAGAGATTCGCCGAGGTTGGGTACAAACAATCTTACACGCCTCACCCTTAGCCCACATCGAGTCCAGAAGAAACTGTGGGACCTGAAGATTACATGCTACATTTAATCCTCAGAATGTATTGGAAATAGCAAGAATCTGCTTCTTAAATTGTATAAAGATCTTAAATAATTAATGTATAAATAAAAGCAGCCACTTGGACCAACAATTCAAGAAACCATCTCCAAATGTCACAACTTACAATAAAAAAAGGAAGTGCATCAAAACATGTAAACCCCGATATTTTCACGGTCAAAAACACCAAATCAAAACATGTAAGCCCGGATACTTTCACAGCATAATCACCCAACCAAATCATGTGATAACAAATGCAATATACAGTCGATCAATGTCATCCTATAAACAAAGTCAAACCACTTGGCCTCCATGTTGGACACCAGAGACAATTGCCCTTCATTTAATCACCTCAACTTAAGGCCACATAAAGTCAGCTTCAAGATAAGCAGTTGAGATTGCCAATTCGGGATTGTTGTTTGCTTGAACAAAAGATCAAAACATGTAACACTTGTGCCACAACAAAATGGTGTAATAAAAACATTTAACGGTTATGTCATTCCAAGCAAATTCATCCTTCTAAAAGCACAGGTCCTAGAAAAAAATAGATTCAAAATAAATTAACTTAAGAAAAACACTAGGGCTTGCCTATTGGCCACCATCTCTCACGAGAATGGGGAGGCAGAAGTACGACTACCCCTCCACATTCGGAAGGTGGAAGCGTGGTGATAAAGAATAGTCTTTGAGCTATTTGGGGCATTTAACCAGAATTCCAAGCTTTGCAAAGGATATTATCGTACCCCGATAAAACCAACTCTACAGTTTGCTGGGAACCAATGAAATTCAATCTTCAAATAAACTTCAACATAACCATAATTTCCAAAACTGCGTCAAAACGGTAATATTATGTCTTCAGATTCTTAGAGTATTCAGGATTGCAACGGAGGATTAGGGCTTCAATTGGAAAAGCAACAGTCACAGGATAGCAAGCATGCCTCCGCAGAATATTTCAGATTAAACACGATTTATGTACCATAAAGAAAACAAAACAAAGAGTTGGTAACCTAACCTGTGTGGTCTTTCCACATCCAGTCTCACCAGATATAAGAACTACCTGCTTTGGATACAGAGCAAGCAATGAGTCCAAGGATGAATTCAAGATTATAGTCAAGCGTGTGTCCAGAAAAGTCCTCAATGACAACATTGGAAATCAGCATACTAAAAACAAATGCATAAGTTTATAAGAATAGCCTATACGATATTAAGCATAAGGCAAAAATAACCTGATGACACTCTACAGATGACGTGATGACATCCCTGAAGGATGCAATGGGAAGCTTAGATCTCTGTTCAGTAATCTGCACATGTAAAATCAGACAAGTTTCAATATTACCATGGATTTCTTATAAACCACATTCCAACCAATTGAAAATACCAGTAAAGACACTCCCAAACCAAGGCAAGAAATCTATAAATTGATGTGAGCAAGATAATAGATCTGGAACCTGTTTCAGGTTTGCAGCCTTCTCTAATCTAGCAGAAAGTGATTCCACCTTCTTTGTGATATCTGCCTTCTCCATTGGAGGCCTGCAAAATATGTCATCTCTCTGCCTTTCTTTTCTTCGTTCACTTTTTTCCGTATGTTTTACAGCAATTTGCTCACTAGTCCCTCCCTCACCTGGTGGGTATCTTATGAACAGATCATTCAAAATCTCCTTAGCCTCCTGAGATAATGTCAAATTAGACATACTCCCCTTCTCTTCTGAGTTTTCCCCCTTTCCTTTAGACTTGTAAATAGAAACACGCCTTTGATTGCCACGCCTGAACCATGACCATAAAAGAAAAGGAATCCCAAAAGCGAATTATCAATATCAGCACCCATTTTTTTTTTTCAGAATGAACTTACCCAAGTATAAATCACTCGAGAATGTTCATAGTGACACAAAAAGTTTACATCCTAATACTCACCCAGAGCTTTTAGATGTCATTCCCATCTTCCTGCAGACTTCATGCACTACAGCTCGTTCATGATTTGACAGGTTCTCATCAAATGTTAACACTGCATGCAATATTCACAAAATGACAAAGGACTTTTTCTTTTCTTTTTTTTTCCTTCTAAAGGCACACTCATCCAAACAAGCAAACCGCATAAATAAAATGGAGAAACCCAGGAAGCAAGAATAGCCCTAAACCAGAACATCCCAGTGAATTCAACCAAAACTAAGTTTCCAAAGCTTGTTATTCATCCTGATAAACAAAATACGATGAAAGCATCTAACTCAAGATGTGTTAATTAGAGCATAAACAAAAGTACTCTCAAGAAGAAAATGAATAGGCATATATATGTTAGAGAAGAAAATTGAGATAACGATTCAGTCAGTACTTCACTAACCTATCAAACGATGAAATAAACAACATATAGCTACACCTTGCACACATTTAATATCTCCCTAGGAAGCATTATGACCTATCACCATAGAACAGATGGAGATAATTCACAACAATCAACCCTAAAAATCCTCGAAAGAGAACCCACTGAATGTTCGTATGTATTGGTGCAACTGGTCAGATATAAAAAGGGGAGAAAGTACTTGGACTCCGTCGGTTTATTTCTAACTTTCAGGAGCGATTCTTCATGACTGAGAACAGTTTCGGACGTTTATTAACCCACAGATCAGTTATCCATCCTAAGAGCACTGTTTTTCTAATGGGATACCACCTCTTCTGAGGCAACTACAGCGTGGTAGGAACATGAGACATTCGGAAAACACTCTCCCATCCTTTCACAACAAATTATCTCCCATATCATATGAATCGCCTATTGCAAATACATATGTATCGTTACAAATAACAAACAGCCATCTAACTACGCTATGCCATGTTCCAATGATCTTCGAAAATCTAAAGCATTAGAAAGTGAAGCAAATTCGGGGGTTCAATTCAGTAGAAATCCTAAAGAAAGACTGCAAAATCAAAATTTCTTTTTTCACCGCTCAACAACATTAAGCTAGACATTCTGCCTCATCACTCCGGACCCGCTCGCTCCAAAACCTCAGTCCAAGGTCTCCGCTCCAGCGAAATCCTCATACACACGCGAAAATCAGATTGAAAAGCCCCCGAGCTCGTCATGCTCAGACAGCATTCAGCAGCAACCAAGCTCGAAACACCAATCACAAACGAAAGCGAACGTCAACTCCGAACGAGCTCTCTCACGCAACCACTCCCCGGAAAGAAGGAGAAAAAAAAGAAAAAAAAACACCGACGTGAATCGTACGAGCGAACGCGACACCGACGACGAACGACAGATTTCTCGAGCTGACTAAAGCGCACCTTGCTGCCTGGTGGCGCGAAACTGCTCGAGCCTCTCGGCTATCCGAATCCGCGTCAGCTCGGCCACCTTCCGATTGGGCTTGTTCTTCGCCTCCTGCTGCTGCTGCTGCTGCTGCTGCTGCTGTTGCCGCTGCTGCTGCTGCTGCCGCTGCTCTCCTTTCCTCAGCCTCTTCTTCCCCATCTCCGCGCCGCTCTCCGCTTCCCCTCGCTCGCCGGAATGCAAATCCGCCGCTCGACGCCGGGAGCCGCTATGCGCGGAGGAGGTCCGAACGGAGCCGGCGGAGTTTTCGGGAGCGTCGTCGCCGGCGGCGAGCCTGTGCGGCGAAATTCGGTGTCGTTGCGGCTTCGAGGGAGGTGGGGAGGCGAAAGAGCATATGCCTTTTCGTTTCTTCCTTGGCCGCCTCGCTATCGCGGGTTCTTCTTCGTTCGTGTGGAGCCAAAGGGATGTCGAGTCGTCGCCCCCACCGCAGCGTTTTTGAACGACAATTTATCTTTTCTTTCCTTTCGCCGCCGGTTATTTATAATAAAAAAAATTATTAAATCGGCTGCCGGTCCAAAAAAATAATTTACGACACAAATGATCCATAAATTTAGCTCCAAGTATCCAAAAAATTTTAATTTGACCAATTAGTCCCTGAAATTTAGTCTAATATACGATATGATTCGTGAATATTTAATTTTTTAATGAGATTTATAGACTTTTGATGCATGTTCGAAGATATTCAATATTGTCATTTCATTAATTCAAGTTTAGGAATAATATTGAACATTTTAAACTAAATTGAACACATACTAAAAGTTCATGAATCGCATTAAATAAATTGAAAGTTCAAGAACTAAATTGCACATTAAGTTTCACTTTATGAATCACATTGAATAAATTAAAATTTTAGTGGTCATATTACACATTGCGTCAAAATTTAGAGATCATTACATTCACCGGTAAATTATATTACCAAATTAACTCTAGACGCACATATAACTCATCCATTGGTAAATATGTATGTTTTTATAACAGACGGTGGATCCGGAATTTCTAATGTAAGACGGGAAATGTATTTGCTGAAAACAACTGCATAATAAACTGCACGCTAGAGTTTTCCTTTCGCGGAGTTCCAAGGTGTGTAGATTTCCTCATATCTCGACGTGGGTCGAGACCGACTTTGAATGCCTAAAGCGTCCTCATTTGAAAAGGATCGAAAGTGTGTATAAATCTAAGGGTCATGAGAAAGGCCTGGACGGTGATTATCGAAAGATCGTATAAGCCCCGCCGGTCCGATCCGGCGGATCGCTCCTCTCTCGGGCGATCGTCCATCGAAAACAAGGCAAACTTCCAATTCCGGCAAGTCGAACCGGACTTCCTCGATTAGAATTACGCGCTGCGGCCGTCCAACTTATTGACCAAGAAAGGGTCGGAACGTGCCCAATCCGAGGACGAAAGCGGCGTAGCGAATGAGGTGTGGAGACGAGCGGGACGTGCAATCCCTAGTTACCGCACACGTGCACGGCCGCTCTTCCCAGATTTTCCGGATCTGTCGGTTCCGTGTCGCTGGAAAGATCCTGCGTATGGTCCGAGGACGTAACTAAGACCGACCCTAGAACTAATTCCGGGGAGGTCGTACGGCGCGGCAAACGAAATTCGGGTGCTCGGATCTTTCGGACGACGCTCCGGGATCGCGGAGCGTCGAGTCGTGCCGGTTAGGGGTGAAGGGAAGTATGTGCTCTTGCCGTGGATGTCGTCCGGAAATTCGTTGGGGTGTCGCCGACGTAGATTGAACGACGGCTCAATCAGGAACTCGTGTTTCAACTTGATAAATTTGACAAATTTCGAAAGCTTGAGCCATGTAACGAGACGTTTCACAATTGAAGTAATTTTCTGATGACGAAAGATGCTCTCCGACGACCCTTGGACCTCTAGCTATTGTGATTAAAGTAATTATCAACGTCAATATTGGTCGTGCCACGCAGAATAGATTAGAGGTGTGCAAAACGAATTGCCATAACGGGGAATCACTCTAACCGAAGTGGACTGATCGGTTTAGTCTAATTTCCAAGAATGTCGGTCCAGTTCTCATTTCCTTAAAGTGAACCCAATGTCCAAATAGTCCAGTTCCCAGTTCAAAGGGAGAATCGGACTAGACTGTTTAAGTATACTTTTTATTATTATTATTTCTTAAAAAATTAGTAATATGTGAACTAAACACTATATTGGTCCGGTTCCAAGTATTGAAATAAAAGTAATGGGCAAAAAATAGTGATCACTTCCATTAGACCGGAATCAAAACCGGATTGGACCGATGGTTCGGCCGGGTTCCCAATCCTAAGACCAACCGGTTCGGTCTTCGATTTCAATTTTTGGGAACCAGTCTTCTTAATCCGATTCATGGTTCAATTATGGAGTCGGACCGAATCGATAACCGATCACTTCAGGACGGGCAACATTCACGTGATTTCTAGTTAAATTGGTTTAATAGACTCAATTGACCGAAGATAAAAAGATTTAGGATTTAATTAAAATGTTAATATGATTGAATTGGACAATACGTGCGATAAAGGTCAAACTTTTTGAACAATTTTCCGCCAGAGATTGTCCTGGAATCAAGTTATGGAGATTGTCCTAGAAACAAGTTATGCGTGATTGCCCCCACTTGCCTTCGTGATCCTTGTCCAGAAGGGTCGTCTCCTTCTTGTCCCATTCCTTTTTGACTTCATATGTTTTTTGTTATTCTCCTTTTAATTTTTTAATTTTTTTTCGATGACTCCGACCTTTTAAAAAAAAATAAAACCCGTTTTTTTCTTTTCTTTTTTTTTTTGGCATCCGCCGCATTGGAACGCGCAAATACTTATTTGGCCTTTCCACATCATCCAAGTACTACCGCGGCACCGCCTAACAACCTCCGGGCCGAAGCTATTGACTCTTTGGTTGGAAAGAATGCTGGAGGATCCACTAAGGATGGTATCCTAAAGGTCAATTTCACGCTGTAAAACATGGCTTGACCAAAAAATCTTTGCACGAGAAGGATGAAGTTTTCACAAATACACCTATTTGGAATACTCAATAGATATAAATATAATCTCGAGATTCTCGACAACATTAGTTTGACAATATAATGTCGCTAAAAATAAACTCTTTTTGATATACACCTGGGTCAATACCGAGGGTGACAAAATGAGTCATGAATTCATATTTTAATTTATTTAATAGCTTGAGTAAAATATGAGTTACCTAAAATTTGGTGTATAGATAGAAATAGGTCTAATAAACTCAAGACTAAGTGATGGTGGGTTTTAATGGGTTTGGAAAGAACCCACTATGGCTAGCCTTACGCTCTCTAATATAATAAGAAGAAAGTCAGTTGTACTAATTTTCTCGATAACATGTAGGCACGAGACACACGTACATATTGGCTTACCAAATGTAGATTACATTGCTTTTTTGATAATTAAATCATTTAGAATAAATACCGAAACGCACAATTATTACAAAAAAAAAAAAAGGTAAAAGGAACAAAATGACTCGTTGATGTCAAAAACTTTTTATGTCCATAAAGCTAAAGTGACAATGGTCTCGATCTTTAACTTTCACTTCAACTTTGAGATTAAAAAATCGCCATTCTTTGATTTAGGGCCCATTGTCCTTCTTACTTTTCTCTTTTTCGTTTTTTATTTCCAATTTTTGGTGCCGAGGTGGAAGAGAAAAAACATATTGATGATGAAATAGAAGAATTGTGTTTGAAAGGTTTTGAGATTTGGGAATTTCCACATCTGTAATGTTGCTCTTATTGTTTGTTAAGCTTTTGAGATTTTTTAGACAAGAAATACCTTTGGATTTTTATTAACTTTATTTTTTTCATATTTAACTTTTTAATATACTAATTTGTCACTTGACGCCGAGATAGATGCAATAGAATCGTGGGACGAAGACATTTAGGGGGTGAGCATTAGGTCGGGTTTAACTTATACGACATTCATCCACATATTCATGTAGCTCATGTGCTGTGCGAAGTCCTAGCCAATGTCTTGACCCGAGCACCCCATCTATCTTGCCGACTCGGAGAGCCAATCCACGAACTCGACTAGTCATCAAAAATGACAATCTATATAGAAGAATTGATAAACACTGAAGTTTGGATTGGGTCAGGCATGGGCGAGAGATCTGTACGGTATAAAAGTAGTGAGTTAATACTGGTTAAATGGATCGGGTCGAGGGTGGGCCAGAACTAATAAAAGACATGAAAATCCGACTCAAGGGAACAATACACATGATACCATTACGATCGCATTCCGAATTCTTTTTCCTCTAAACTATCTGCGAGAATCCATTCTAATCACCCGAATGAACGGTAGAAAATCTGTCCCCCAAATCAAGAACAGGACCCATCATTCCATCCCCCAAAACCATCGTCGGGTCGAGTTTCCAGACGCCCGGATCCGAACGCCCATCCCGAAAACCCGGGCCGAGAGGGGCCGAGCCCAACGTGAAACCCACGCGAGCAGGCCCAAGCCCAACCGGGAAGAAGGCGCCCCCTTCCCGCATCCGCCCCCGCCTCGCTCTCTCTCTCTCCCGCACGCCATATCCCTCTCCTCCTCATCCACCATCATCAAGAAGAAGCTAAGGGGAAATGGCGAGCCACCTATAAAAGCCTCCTCGAGTCTCGCTGACACTGCCTCGGAGGGGTGTTTTAGTCGGTTTCCTGCACGCAAAGGAACACACCTAGTTCTCTCCTCTCTCTCTCTCTCTCTCTCTTAAAAGAAAAGAGAGAGAAAAACTCTCTCTTTCGACCAAAGGTACCTCCCCCTCCATCCATCATCATCATCGTCGTCGTCGTCGTCGAAGTTGTTCCTCCTGAGCGCAGGAAGGATCGTATCTTTTTTGACCCTCTTGCCGGTTCCTTCTGTTTCCTCCTCAATCGCTACTTCTCGTGCCCCCCCGATTCGTGTTCATCTGCGTAAATTTCGTTTCTTTTAATTAATGCCCATCGTCGCGACTAGTGTTATCTGCTCTTTTTTTTTTTTTTCTTTTTTTTTTTATCTGGGTAGCGAAGGTCTCCCATCCAGTCTTCATCCGCCTCGCCGCCGTTTAATTTAATCCGGTGCTTGCGTGCCCACGCTTCCTCCTCTCGGCGCGTGTGCCGACAAGTCAGATGAGAGAAAATGGGGACGCCGTGTTGCGGCCCCTGTGCATCTCGCCTGTTTTCCCCATACTTTTGGCGGTTTGCTTGTTAATCCGCGTCTGCCCCTTTCTGGGTTCCCGGTTTCTTGCCCTGATCTGAATCGGGTTCTCGTCTGCATAGTCGGGTTCTTGGGTATTCAAGATTTCTGCCTTCCAGCTTCTTGATTTCTGATGTTTTGTTCTCTTGGTTGTTTTGGGTCGATTGTGTTGTTATCTGCGGTGATGACGGTGGTTTTCTTGTCCCAGTTGCATGTTATTCTCAGTGAGTCCTGGGTTTAGTTGGACCGGGTATGGTTTGTCCTCGCCGTTTTGGCGCGGTATTGAGTCCAGCTTGGCGATTTGTTCAATCCAGTGGCCGATATGGCCAGATTCTTGGTTTGGTCCTAGGTGTTTCGATGGACGGCATACGTCAATGTCGGGTTCCTTGAACTGAATTGTGGCTTGATGACTCGATGTTTGTATAGGAGGATCTAAGCCATAGGGGGCAGACGACTTGGATTCGAGTAAATGGGACAGAATGTACTAGCATACTGCTATATGACTTGAGATTTATTCTGCAATCAAACACTCGACATTTAGGAAGAGCAAAACCACTTTACTAATCTGAGGGGATGGTCGAGGTTCACGTTGTTTTATTTACTATAACACTGGCAGTTTTTCTGTGGGTGTTATCAGTAGGCTAGTTGCCTTATGCTTTTGATGTTGTTGAGATTCTTGAGAACTTTCATAACTGAAAGTTTTATGTTCTTGAACATGCCTTTTCCCAATAAATGTCGTTTTGTGAAGTTCCAAAGGGTATTAAATTTGTTAAGCAGGCGAACCTTAAGATCCAGCACAACTACAAAATACAAATTGAGAAAGTCTGGCAAGCGTAGTTTCATTATATGCCCACGATGCCTCTTGTGTGGAAAATATCCTTTTGTAGGATCTTTTCACAGTAGGTGGTTCCATTTTGCAGAAGCTTCTTAAAGTAAGGAAATTGTTTGACTCGTGTTTATGGGTGGTGGTGGAATTGGTAATGGTACTAGTCAGAAGGAAAGAAGCTTGACCATTTAAAATGATAATAACTATTCTTAACCAATGGAACTGAAGTGGATAGGTCGAATTCTTCTTTCACTATCTCTTTGGGTGAAAAATAGCATTCTTCCAGAGGAATTTGAAATCAACGTCATACCATTTCCGGTATTTAGTGTTTGGTATGTCTAGACTGCTTTTCATTAATCTATGGTTTGTCTTTGCTGAGCTTTTGTGGTAATGCAACTTCGACGTGAACTGGCTGTTCGTGCATTGTGTGTTGTATGGTGAAGTAGTCTCTTATATCAATATAAGAATGTTCTGTGAGGTCCTTTAAATCCCTCAGACTTCTTAGATTGGTGATTTGCCCTAGACAGATGGGAATGCTGATTTACATTTTCTTTTTTAGGCCAGAAGACTGTTTAATACTCTTTAAAGCAAAATGGAGCATTTCATCTGACCTCGGCTCGACTATTCTTGTTGTTTAGGGCTGTATTATCAAATGACTCTGGTGGATAGTAGGTGAAGAGTTTATAACCCACAAACCCTGCCCGTCCTACAGCAGCCAACATTCTCCTTACTCTATCTCCGTGAGTCCATGATGATGTCAAGTTAAAATGGATGGTTCCCTTTAACTATGTATTCTAGTATTCTTTATTTGACATGAATACATTCATTTTGCCAATAACAAGGTATGGCGTACTAATAACCTGGCTTGTTCTTAGGTTCCAAGCTCAAACCACTCAATAAAAGATGCCTTCTTCTGGCTGTTCTCAGTGTTATAGTCTGTGTTGTATAATTACCTATAATAGCAAAGTCTTGATGTTCTCTCCTTAAGTGCCTATGTGTAGACTGGTGAACCTGGTTCTCATCCAGCTTAAATTAAAATTAGCTTCTGTTTCGAGCTTAATCTGAAGATCAGTTCCGGTGGCTGCCAACAATATTGGAGTTGGTATCTTGCAATTCACTGCCAATCAAAAGTTTCTAGTGCCAAGCTCATGAAGCTTTTCATACTTCTTCAGAAAGTTCAGAACTTTTACTTGGGCATAGGAACGATTGTTTTAGATGCAGATGATTAATTAAAATTTGAATAATGCGTCACAAATCTTTAAGAAGTGACCATGATATTATGCAGTCAAGGGAACTGCTGAAAGTGACTTTGTGATGGATGCTATCTTCAGATCCATCCCTAATACAGTGAAGAGCCTGGGAAGAATTTTGTATATCCTTGAAAAGGAACTTGGGGAAAATGCTGTTTACATTAATAAAGATGTTTGGCTGACGTGATTGTGGTTGAATTCCAATTTCTTCGCTGCATTAATCACTTATTTGTTTGGCTTTGCATTGTTATAGTAAAGACATATCTGGAAAGGTACTTTTTTCTCCAACAGATGCGAAATCTTAGATTATTCAATGCTTTCTTTTGTTTTTTTGGGCAGGGGGTAGTCAAAAGCAACTTGTCCATTACTTTGGATCATAAACTTCTCCTAAGATCTGGCCTTTTACAAGCTCAATAATTTATGGGCTGAGGTGCACTTTTCATGGGAGGTGTTGAGGATGAGAGTGAACCAGCCTCAAAACGCATGAAGTTATCATCCAGAGTTTTGAGAGGTCTTGCAAACGGTTCATCTCGTACAGAGCCTGCAGCTGGCTCTTCACTAGGTTTAATGGCTCGGCCCCTACCAATTGAAGGGGACGAAGAAGTTATTGGTTCAAAGGGTGTGATCAAAAGAGTTGAATTTGTACGACTTATAGCGAAGGCATTATATTCCCTCGGTTATGAAAAAAGTGGTGCTCGCTTGGAGGAAGAGTCTGGGATACCGTTGCAGTCCTCTGTGGTAAAGTTGTTCATGCAACAGATATCTGATGGGCTTTGGGATGAAAGCGTGGTGACATTACATAAAATTGGTCTCTTAGATGAAAATTTAGTAAAGTCAGCCTCTTTCTTGATATTGGAGCAGAAATTCTTAGAACTTCTGGATCAGGAAAAAGTCATGGATGCTCTGAAGACGTTAAGGACGGAGATCACACCTCTTTGCATAAAAAATAGTAGGGTACGTGAGCTCTCGTCGTGCATCATCTCTCCATCATCATGTGGGCTTCTTAACCAGAATAAAAGAAATAGTGCAAGAGCAAGGTCCCGTTCAGAGCTTCTGGAGGAATTGCAAAAATTACTTCCTCCAACAGTTATTATTCCTGAAAGAAGGTTGGAACATCTGGTGGAGCAGGCCCTTGTCCTGCAAAGAGATGCATGTATGTTTCATAACTCTATAGATAAGGAAATGTCACTGTACACTGATCATCAATGTGGTAAAGATCAGATCCCCTGTCGAACTTTGCAGGTTAGTGCATCAGAACATTTTATGCAATGGTTGTATTTTAATTTATTTGACTTCTTGATGAGAGCTTAAAACAGTGTTTGTATCCTATTATTTGTCAGAAATTTCTAGTGAGAGCTTACTATATATAATTATCTTTTCCTGGAACAGGTTTTACAATCACATAACGATGAAGTTTGGCTTGTGCAATTTTCACATAATGGGAAATATTTAGCTTCTGCATCCAATGATCGATCAGCAATCATTCATGAGGTAATGTTGCTTGCTTTGAGGTTCTTTTTTTTTTTTTTTTCTTCTTCTGGTTGAGGGGAGAGTGCTTACTTTTAAGTGTAATTACCATCCTTGAAGTCAAATTTCTATCCATCTAGCTTTACCTAATTTGGCTCATCATGCAATCTGATAATTAATTGGATTGGAGTTAGTTCTATCGAGTTGCTAAGCATTTGTGATTTGTAACCACATTCAGTTGCATTCTCGATGTAGAAGTTTCATCTGCTGATGTGAAGATATCATTTTGGGTAATCTTTTTACCATGTCAAACTTTCTGATCTTTTTCATTTCTTGTGCTGATAATTTTTGCTTATCTGATGTGGTAAATTTGGAATTGTTGCTTAGCACCCAACCTCATCTGGCAGGCTGATGTTTTGTAGTCTTGACTCTTGGGCTCATAGAAGATTGTATTTCTTTGAATTTAGTGCTTTCTTCACATTCATGAATGGAGGAAGGGCTCTTTAACATAAATAAAAACTCCCACTGTATTGGAAAAGAATATGGGTCTCATCTCATGAGACAGGAATTTGGAATGATATTTTCAAGAAATGACTATCATGAAAAATTTGAATTGATGATGATTGTGAAAATTTGAGAATGCTTATTCTCTGAAGAGCAAGCATGAGTGAGGATATCTGGTTTCTTTTGGTAAGCGACTGAAATTGTGTTTTTTTACTGAATTTTCAGTCACCAGCTACTTTGTGGCTATGAACTCCTTTGTGATTGTGAATGGTGTTCTAATTGTAGGTTGATGAGAATGGCAGCGTCTCATTGAAGCATATATTGACTGGTCACCAGAAGCCGATTTCTTCTGTCTGTTGGAGTCCAGATGACCGACAGCTTCTCACTTGTGGGGTTGGGGAGACAGTGAGGCGCTGGGATGTCTCTTCTGGTGAATGCCTTCGTGTTTATGAGAAAGCTGGCCATGGCCTCATTTCATGTGCATGGTTTCCAGATGGAAAATGGATATGTTATGGTGTTAATGATCGGAGCATATGCATGTGCGACTTGGAGGGGAAAGAGATTGAATGCTGGAAAGGGCAGAGAACTCTTAATATTTCTGATTTGGAAATTACTAGCGATGGAAAGCAGATCATAAGTATATGTAGAGAAACTGCAATACTTTTACTTGACCGGGAAGCAAAATTTGAAAGAATGATAGAAGAAAATCAAACGATAACTTCTTTCTCATTGTCAAAGGATAATAGATACTTGCTTGTTAATCTCTTGAATCAAGAGATCCATCTTTGGGATATAAAAGGGGATTTCAGGCTGGTTGCAAAGTACAAAGGTCTTAAGCGCAGTCGGTTTGTAATCAGGTCTTGTTTTGGTGGACTCAAACAGGCCTTTGTTGCCAGTGGTAGTGAAGACTCACAGGTGTGTATTTTCCCATTTGATCTTTAGTTATAAAGATACAAGGCATATGCCTGCTCTTGGTAGCACAGAAGCACATATGCATGTCTCTTGGTTACATGGAACTACATATACATGGAGCTCATTAGGTGACTCTTTCATATCTGAGCATGCTGGTCTAACTCAATATAGAATTCTGCTTTAGGGTTTGGGAAATAACAGAGTAGATGGGTGCATTACCTGTCAGTTTTTCTTTCTCAAAAGTGGTTAACTTTTTAACAGCATGGCCTTGCACACTTTTATAAATTAAGCAAAGACTGCGTGTTGTTGGAAATTCTACTTAAGAGGGTCTTGTGCTTACTGTTCACTTCAATGGATCTGTACTGGTGATGCTGTTGATGAGGAGTCTCGTGGGTTTTTGCTCATTCTCTCTCTCCCTCTCTCTCTCTCATCAAGTCATGTTGTTCACTTCAATATTTGCTGTCCAGTATCAGTGGCAAGGTTGTGAGTCAAATCTTTTCCCTTTAGAGTGCTCATGACATTTCTCTAATCATATGTACTGTGTAACATGAGCATGCAACAGCAAGACAAGGTTTGGTAGGAAGTATTAGAAACCTATCATGTGAAAGTTTGATAGTGATACTTTATTGTGGGTTTGATTCTTTTCCTTTTATTTCTTATATTCACCAGTTTGGTATGACAGAGGAGATTTTGCAGGCTGAAGAAATTAATTTTGTGTATTGGAGTTTTCAAATCCTTATTTGTGGTACTCTCTAGTCATGATAAAGTTTATTGTTACTATGTTTTAGGTTTACATTTGGCACAAAGGCTCGGGTGAGCTGATCGAGCCATTGCCGGGTCACTCGGGAGCTGTGAATTGCGTGAGCTGGAACCCAGCAAACCACCACATGTTAGCATCGGCCAGTGATGACCGTACCATCCGGATATGGGGCTTGAATGAGCTAAACACGAGGCACAAGGGTGCACACCCCAATGGTGTCCACTACTGTAATGGCAATGGCACCAGCTGAAGAAGAAGAAAGATGCATGGCTCTATAGCTGAGAGCCCTGATGCTGCTTTCTTAGCCATTGCTTTGGTGTAAATACGTATGTTCATCTAAAAAGCAGACACATTCATGTCAGACCAAGCATGTGAATCTTCAGCGAACTTCCTGGTAATAAATTTTTACTATTTCATCATAACTTGTGGGCATCTGGTGAAATAGAGCATCGATCTCTCAGGCTATGCTCTGATCAAACACTTTATAATCCATTTCTTGATTTTGTTTCCATATCAGATTAACATGCTACTTGCTCGGGCAGATATTGAACTGGTACTTGTCTGTAGGCTTACCATTATCCGGTTATTGCAAGTTCCAAATGTAAAAAAGTCTGCATCTTTTCTTTTACATCAATTCTTTTGCGGGCTGAAGGAGTGCGTTGTGTATTGAAAGTAAGAAACTAGAAAAACGGCCATTCACTTCGACCGGGAACTACTTTCTCATTCTTCTATATTATCGAGAGATTGTGTTCCTTTTGGGCCTGTCTACTTGCTATGGTTTAGATCATTGTCTCAGGAATTGAGCTGTCTAGTGCAAGGACCTAGTGGCCTTTCCTGCATGAATTTCGGCATCCATTTCCCAGTTCTTTTGCCGTAATCTTGTCCTTGGAGTTTGGCTTCTAGTACTCTTGTCAATTGTCATGCCATTGTAGTTTCCTTCAGCACGAGGAGTGAACGTTTCCTTTCAGAAGAAGTGTAGGATGACACTTCGTATTTACTCTCTATTCAAGTAATCTTTTTCCGTCGCCTAAGTCACTTATGACGAACGAGAGCGGAATGTTCGGTTGCAATAGGTTTCTCCATTAAAGACCAATTTGGATGTCGAGCACTGAAGGAACAAATTTGTTGCGAAAATATCTATCTAGAGGCCAAATCTAGGATTTCATTTACTATATAGCTTGTAATCTTTCAGCAACGAGCATGTGAATTTTTTGCTCTAGGATGCATCTGTAGCAACAGATGTTTTGTTCTGTCGTTTGTTGTCTATGGATCGCTTTTCTTGAGTTGGTAAAGACCAGAGCAAAGTACAGTAAAAAGGGTTATGATAGGTGAACTGAAATGACCAAAATAGAAAGGGAAAAAGCCACCAAAAATCTCAAACTTTGCCCAAAATAGCAAATTTACCCCACACTTTTTTTTGTGACATGAAAAATCCTAAAGTTTGTTAACTGTGACATATTTACCCAAAATTTTTATTTGTGACATCAAAAATCATGAACTTTCATTTGTGTGACACATTTACCCCCAAATTATAGGGGCATTTTGGTCTTATTACTTTTAAAAACTTTTTACTTTTTTTTTTTTTTTATTTGTTTTTTCTTCCCTCTATCAGCGTTGGTGAGGGCCGCCCTTGCTGAACGCTAGCTTCCCTCCGCCGGCTCCGCCATGGCCGGTGGAGGGAAGATAGAAGAAGAAAAAAAATTTAAAAGAAAAATAAAAAAAAATAAAAAAAAAAGAAGATGAAAATGCCCTTAATGGGGTAAATGTGTCACAGTTTGTAAAGTTTGGGGTTTTTCATGTCACAAAAAAAAAGTTTGGGGTAAATTTGTCACTTTGGGCAAAGTTTAGGGTTTTTGATGACTTTTTCTCAAATAAAAAACTGAAATTACGAAAATAGGAGAGCAATATTAGATGTCACTGAAAAGATTAATAGAGAGAGAGAGAGAAGAAAACAATTTTCTTGGTTTGATGTTCAGACCGCTTTTACAACGTTCGCTCCAATGTTTATGCGATTTGGCTGTTGGATCAGAAGTCGAATATTCGAACAGCAGTTCAAGTTGCAATGGACTATAGGAGTGAACCTCATCTATGTGCTATGAAAATGACTGGCAACTTTATTGGACTAATCGTTTCTCATATCAAATTACCTAGCAATATTTTTCTAATGAAAGGTTTTTCGTGCAGACTATTTGAGCCGTTTATAACTCAAACTCTCGTATGAAATCACCAATTACTTACCGAATTTTTCTCTAATATAATCACCAACTAATTTTAGATAGCTAATTCTTTAAGCGGCTCCATTTTACCAACTCTAATAAGTTTCCCCCTCGACACGATGGAGAGGTCCGCGTATCTATTCGACCGATCAACGTCGTCTCGATGGTTCTTCAACCATCTTTCTTTAGGTCGTCGATGACATGAGTTTTCGAAACGGCTTCTCTATCAATGGAAGCGCTCGGGTTCGGCCGCCCTTGTTCCGAACATCATGGGAAAATACAAAGAAGCTGGTTAGTGAGGATGCTTCCCTCACGCATTTCGTCACTAGAAAGAGGATTACATGCCTTGAAAATGTTCGATATCAACAAGGTTTCCTTGATTCAACTTCCTCAATATGATTTACTAATCTCTGGATACTCCATAACCAAAAACAAGATGGGGGCCAAATACACTGGAGATTGATTTACAAGCTAAAAGCCCTCCTGTCCCGGCGATCTTCTTCAAGCCACGCTGAACGAGCTCGCGGCGCTCTCGACGAACTTCCTGGCTCCCTTGAACCATCTCTTGTCTCCCGCTTGAGCCTTGCAGATGTATAGCTTCCCGTCTTTGATGGAGGCGGTGATCAGCTGGTGCTTCCCTCCCTCATCCCCATCGGCGGTCCTCGTCAACACCGACACGGAGTAGTATTTGTTCCCGCCGATCTCGGGGGTCGACGACTCCAAGATGTTGGCTGTTGCCACGGCATCGCTCTCGAAACCGCCCTGCACACCAAATCTTTCTTAGGTTTGCAATGAGAAAAAGATGCCATTCTTAATTATGTCATAAGAATTTGGCCAATGTCTTAACCATCAGTGATATATCCACTCCATCATCTCCTATGGAGCTTCAAATTCCAGAGAACTTGCAGTTCGGATGATCCATAGGACTTGTTTCTAAGGCTTGAATATTAATTGAAATGGTAACGCGGGTTTAAAGACTACCTCAGAGTCGGTCTTGCCAAAGTAAGCCTGCTTGCCCAGCAAATAGTTGACCTGCAAAGAGATGAGAGGCGTCGTTATCAGCTCACCGTGTTCTCGGCTAAAACATTTCGCATTTCGCTTGACTCTAGAGGGAAAGTTTGGGGCTTTACTTCGGCAAGGAAGTTTTCGGGAGAGCCGAAGTCGGTGATGGATTTCTTGTCGGTCGGGGTGACCATGACGGAGATATTGCTGGTGGTGTCGAAGTTGTCCTCATACCGGAGGACCTGGCCGGGGAACTCCACCTCTTTGCTCGGGTTCCACTTGGCCGGGATCAACAGCTTGAACCCCTTCCCGGTGTACGGCATGAAGTCGGTGTTGGTCTTCGGCTTCCCAAACACATTGGCTGGCAATAGTTTCGCATCCAGAGATTCGAATCAGGATCTCGCAAACGCCAATGCGCAATTCCAAACTCAAAAACACTACTGGTTTGCTAACGACGCAGGCAAGTTTGCGCGGCGTAGCTTGCATGATTCTTTTCATTCAAATGAGCATGTGCTAACACTCCGACAGTTCAAACTTTCGATCCTACTCGACTTCGAATGGTATCCGAGCTTCGAGGGCTCTCGAGTTGAACTCCTCCCGACGCATTGCGCCACCGAACACTCCTCTTATCTACTCATGTAAACTACACAACTTCAGCTTTCATCATCTTGGTCAGTGCCTATTTCTAATAGTTCGACCATGTAGTAAAGGATCAAGCCCTCAGTTCGAAACTAAACCCATCGGAAAATAGTCCTAGCCTCGACTGTGTACATAGATCATCCCTCGAACAACAAGCGGCTACTCTTAAATATATAATCTCGTGAAGAACGGATGCACCAAGCAATGACCATCTAGCAGACACAATGAGAAAACAAAGAAGCAAAGGGGAAACTGCAGCGTACCAGCTTCGCCGTAGGCGGCATCGGCAGGGGACACCTTGGACCCGACGGCCGCGGCGCCGATGAGCACCGTGAGGGCGAGGCGGCGCGACACTTCGGCGGCGCTGCTCTCTTCCTCGCCGGCGGCCTGCTTCTGGGCCCGGCAGGCCACCTGGGCGTGCTTGAAACTCGGGGCGAAGCGCTGCGACGGGGTCCTGGCCGGAGTGGTGAGGGCGTTGTGGTGGAAGAAGCATGTTGTCGACGCCATTTTTCCCTTCACTCGCGATCCCTCTCTCTCTCGAGCTCGCTGCTGACACTTTCGGTTCTTTGTTATGATCGATTATGAAAGACGTGCAACAGAAATGGGGGATGAATATGTGAAGGGAATTGGTCGAGCTCGGATACTGGATGTGGGAAACGGATGACGAGCGGATTTCATTTTCGATGTGGGATAAGGCTGTGGCGGTTCTCGTTGGGCCACGTGGCGTTCGTGGTTCCGGCGATTGCCACGTCAGCCACGTGGAGACAGTGCCTAAGGTTTTCGGTCTGCAAAGGTTAAACCGAGAAACAAAAGACGGGGTCGAAAGCACGTGCGACACTTGTGGGAGGCCCAATTGGTGAAATTGGGCTCGTTTTCAAATAGCCCACTTATTTTAAGATAACCCTTCTTTTTTTTTTCCTCCTCTTTTGATAAACTACTTTCCGCGGGATTTGTTTTGGAATGAAATTTGGTATCTTGATCAAATTCGGCCCACCTGATTTCTTCCATCTCTTCAATCCGGTAGAGGGTAGATGATCTACAACGATATTTAAGAAGATTTTTTTATCTAGAGTTGATCTCTACAGGATTAAAGCACGTACTAATAGACATCTCTCTTTTCATGACTCAAAATTTCAATATTTGTCAATAAGTTAGAATGTGTTTGGTAACTTTTTTATTCTGAGAAATAATTTTTTTTTTCATAAACTTTTTTTTTTAATTTTCTATTCTTGGAAACAATTTCTTAACATTTGAATGCATTTGGTAACTATACAAAATTTTTGTTCCCGAAAAGAGAAATGTGTTTAATATGACCCCACCTAGCCTTGATGAGGCTTGGGGGGGCCTCGTCGATGGCCAAGGAGGCTCGCGGTGGCTAGGCGAGGTCGAGCCTTGCCCAGCCACAGTGAGGCTCGGGGGAGCCTCGCCAGTGGCCGGTGAGCTCAAGGTGACCTTGTTGAGGGTCGGCGCGCTCTAGCGAGGTCGTTGGGCCTTGTCTGGCCAGTCGTTGGCCAGCACAGAGGCCGGTGATCGGCAAGGGGAAGAAGGGAGGAAGAGAAAGAAGAAGAAAAAACTTAATTTTTTATTCTTGTTTCTTAAGTTATTCTCAAGAACAATAAGCAACTTTTATTATTTCTTGTTTCTGTTCCTGAGAATAAAAAATTTACCAAACACGTTTCTATTCTATTTCTATTCCTGATAACAAAATAACAGAAACAACTATTCCCAATAATGTTACCAAATGCACACTTAGTAACTTGAATACCATCTTAAAGTTCAATAGAACATAATTTCCCTTTGTTGAAGGAAAGTGTCGTCTAGCATGATGTCAATGTTGAAAATTTCATATAATATGGGCTTATAGTAATTAATTGATTTTCTATTTTAAATAATCAGGTTAATGGATATTCCAACATTTGTTAAACCCTTGAGTGATCTTATTGAATTGGGTTTTTGCATCTATTAATAATGGGCCTAAGGTTTGCTAGGTCTCCTCTCTAGTCTATAAAATGGTAAGTTCTACTTATCAGTTGCTTAATCCCATTGAAAGTTGGTATACTGAAATATGTTATAGAGAGGAAGATCTAGCATTCCAATAGATTTCTAATTATCAGAGTGATCTATTTTTCTTCAAGTGAAGCAATGGTTCAAACAAATATGCTTTAATTCCGCTGTGCTTATTGATATTGGTGTTTTACAATCATATATGGATCCGATTCTTCTTGATTAATTAGTTGTTTATGTGAATAAATTTTCTATATGTGGTATCAGAGCAAATCATATATGATTGTAAAACCCAAAATTATTTTTTTATGGACAAATTTGAATTTTTCCTCTTTGAGCAAAATATGGCAGTTATTTTTTCGAGTGGATATTTTGCTTGATTGATTCTAAAACCTTAGGGATTTTGTTTTACATGTCGAGATCATTCTAACCATATATAATTTGTATGATTTTGTAGAGAATTGAGAGAGAATTTTAAATTTGATATTCTAGGGTTTATAGATGAAAAAGTTATAGAATTTTTAAATTACTTGCAATTGATTGATGTTCGTTGTAAATCGTTGAATGTGTATTGTTATATATATTTTTTAGAATCCTTTTGCTGCATTAAGGTAAGTTTTTAGGACTTAAATTTAAGAAAACCGAATTTTGGCCATGGGAGGCTTAGATCCGAATTTCCTGAAGTGGTTAATTTCTTTGTTTTATTAATTTTAGTCAATTATATTGATGTGAAAAGCTAGACCCATGGAGAAATTTCATCAAAAATTAATTATAATATGAGTTTTTGAAGTTCGGGTCGAAATCGGGTCGTATGACCCGGTTTGCAAGTTTCGTGACCCGGCTGGAGGTTGAAGAAGACCTCCAGCCGGGCACGCCCATCCTTCCCTTTTTTTATTTTTTGGTTCATGGGCGTTAGCCCATGAACTAAGAGTAAAAGATAGGTTCATGGGCGTGAGCCCATGAACCAAGAATAAAAAGAAAAGTTCATGGGCGTAACCTTTCTTCGTGACAATTTTCTGGCCCGTTATTTCAAGCCCAAATTCTTATATTAATTTGTGGGCCACTTTTTAATTGAAAGGAGCATGGGCTCCTGCGGGCTAGGCCAGAAAGTCTGGCCCCGCGCTCCGATCTGGGCTGCTCGCGGGTCAGGCCCGCAGGAGAGTCCGAAGCAGTAAAAAAAAAAAAAAAAAAAATTTAAAAAAATGGTGGCAAAAATTGTTACTTGATAAATGCAATATGATATTGGGAAGCACGTGTTGTAAGGTGCTTCATATTGATTGATGAATTTTTGGCATAAATTTTTGGAGTTCCCAATTGATAAAAATTAGTATATACAATAACTCACCCAAATGGGGTTATTGTGTATATCAATTTGGAAAATAGCATGAAGATTAATCTCCGAATTTAAAAAATGGGGATGTATAATTGAAAAATATTTATCTGCCCAAAGGGGATACATTTTTTTAAAATTATATGTAATTCTCATCTATGTTGTGATAATGGAGATGTATAATTTAAATTATTTATCTGCCCAAAAGGGATGTATCATTGACAATTATATGTAATTCACGTTATTGTTGTTTTATAAATTTCATGCCGTGGAAAACAATGGTACATCATACATTCTGTCCAAATGAGAGTTTATAATGTACTAATTATTTTTATTTAATTGCTTATTGCCCACAATCGATGTTATTGCATTATGTGTGACAGACAGTTATACCCACGTTGTAGATAACAACAATATCATGGTTGAAATGTTAACTGGATCAAATATTATATTGTTAAGGACTTGGTCAAAAAGGGAAACATTGTAATTGAAAATATCAGAATTGAGTCTATGTTGGCTGATTCTCTAACAAAACTCTTACGACGCATTTCGTTTAAAGAACATGTAAATAATATGGGTGTTTTAGATTCTTTTGATTTCTTTTGTTAATGGGAGCTATATAATTTGCATTTCTGGATATTATAATTATATGTAGATTGATAATGCTTTTATGATGTCTATTAAAGCATTTATTTTCAATGATCATTATTGTTGATTCTATTGTTATCATTTCTCCTGTTGACTGAAAAATGGAAGTATAAAATAGTATCTTTAACCAAATTTTAGTTTAAAGATGACTGGATGTCACTGATTATGAGATCTCACGTTGGATTGTGACATAGTTATACAATTTCATGTTGTTGAGAAATTGCATTGAGAACCGATAATAAATAGTGTATATTTTGATCACATGTTGGCAATATTTCTTACTATACTACTAGGCCCATGATCCATGAAAATATAATGCTTATTATATGTGATTATGGAATGTCATGTGTTATGGTATTTTCTTAACACATTGATCCCCATAATCCTATACTGAGGTTATATAGGATTAGATTGATTTTGAGATGCCATTATGGGAATATTATGTTTTAAGTTGTGGCCACATAAAACAAAATTTTTCAGTTATTAACCCAATAATGTCGTTTTCAATATAATTTTTTTTTCAAAATAAAAATAAGTTAATTAATGTAGCCCAAGTGGGAGAATGTTGGAAATTTCATATGATATGGAATTACATTAATTAATTGATTTTCTATTTAAAATAATCGGGTTAATGGATATTCCAATATTTATTAAACCCTTGAGTGATCTTATTGAATTGGGTTTTGACATCTATTAATAACGGGCCTAGTTGAGTAGTAAAGTGTAGGCAATTGTGTTTAACTGAAGTTCATAATAGGATGGGCCCAGTTGACATGCTATTAATTAGAATTTGTTAGGTTCTCTCTCTAGCATATAAAATGGTAGGTTATACCTATCAATTGCTTAATCCCATTGAAAGCTGCTGCTATACAGAAATAAGTCATAGAGATGAAGAGCTGGCATTCCATCTCTAATTATCAGAGTGATATATTTTTCTTCAAGTTAAGCAATGGCTCAAACGGGTACGCTTTAATTCCGCTGTGCTTATTTATGTTGGTGTTTTACGGTCATGTATGGATCCGATTCTTCTTAATTAATTAGTTGTTTATGTGAATAAATTTTCTATAGTCAAGCGAGGCGGATCCTTTACTTGATCATCTTCATCATAACTTGACGTGAGGGGAAGTTCCTTGTTTAGAGGTCAAGTCTCTCGGGGAATGGAACTTTAGAAGTCACTTCCAGCAAAGGATGACCAGAATCCAATTGCATTTTCTTACTTGAAGCTTAGGAAGACGGTGCAGTAAACGTTACTTACTGTTGCGTTTGCTTCGCATAGGATCTTGTTTGCTCAATCAATCCTTTGAACGGCATCGGTGTTGGTGACCTGAACGCGTGATAAACTATGCCAAATCTGGATAAGCTCCTTCGTTCTTGTCTAATTGTTCTTCTTACAGTTTTCCAAATGCCGAGCATGTTTTTCCTTGCCCCGCCGTGTAGCCGCGTAAGCTTGGCGGAAGCCGCGGTTAAATTCGGGCGGGAACGCCGGCCGGGGGAATTGGGCGAAGCCTGAGGCTAGGGAGGCGAGATGTCAAGATGAATTTCGAAAGCTGAACAGATCCCTCAAGGATTCCAAATAATTTCAAGAATGGTAGGTGCAAGAGCCAGACGAGTTGAAGAGCACGAGCGGCTTCTTCCCCTCTAATCCGGTCACGTGCCTCGACAGGATTGCGATATAATGAACAAAGAGATTCTCCCATTATCGTAAAGCGAAAACATGCTTTTCCCCAGGGAATTATTCCTGACGCTCTTGTCAACTTAAATTATAAAAGGGTTCAGAAAATGTTTGCTGAGTATCTTTGAGTAATTAGGCCCAATGGAGACAAGGAAAGTTCCAAATAAACGCAGTAATTATCCTCGTTTTCTTAAATAAGAGCGTGAATTAAATATTGTTTCAAAAAAGGGATTTAAAGTAGCTATAATAATTTTGACAAGGGTTTAAAGTGATCATCACAGTTTCAAATGGAAGCTTGACTTCACCGGACAGTTAAATTTTCCAGCCGTTCGAAAGTTTTAATTTAAGTCAAATTAAAAATTAAGAAAACTAAAATTTTTTAAAAAAAGGGAAAAAGAATATAACATGAGAGAGTCGGCAGCAACCCTCCCCCAAACCTGACGAGGGGATGGCTAGGAGACCCTTGTTGAGGCGCCGCAATGGGGCAGCGGCCACAGGTGAAGAGCTTGAGTTTTTTCTTCTTTTTATTTTATTTTAGGGAAAAAATCACCAAAAATCCTAAACTTTGCTAAAAGTGACAAATTTAACCCATTTTTTTTGTGACATGAAAAACCTCGAAATTTACCAACCGTGACACATTTATCCCAATTTTTTTTTCGTGACACAAAAAATCATGAACTTCTATTCGTGTGACACATTTACCTTAAACTATATGGCATTTTGGTATTTTTACTTTTTTTCTTCTTCTTCTCTCTTCCCTCCGTCGGGCTAGGGCCTCCCTTGCCGGATTCGATGAGGGCACCCCTCGCCCAACACACACGAGGGCGGCCCTTGCCGAACGCCAGCTTCCCTCCGCCATGGCCGGCAGAGGGAAGAGAGAAGAAGAAGAAAAAAATAAAAAGGAAAAACTGAAAAAATAAGACGAAAATGCCATTGATGGGATAAATATGTCACAATTTGCAAAGTTTAAGGTTTTTTATGTCACAAATTTTTTTTTGGGATTTTTGGTGGTCTTTTCCCTTTATTTTAAGTTTTAGCATTATTTTGAGTTTGTCTTTTTTATGGAGAGAAAAAAAATAGAAAAAAGGAAAAATAAAGAAAATAAAAAATAAAGAAAACATAAATGCCCTCAATTAGGAAGTGAGGTCGTGCCCTTTGTTGAGACTCACTTCTTACCCTTATTTGAGAAAATAATGGCATTTTAGGTTTTTATTTGAGAAAATGATGACACTTTAAACCCTTATTTAAAATAAAATCTAATTCATATTCTTATTTAAGAAAATAAGGGCAATTCAAGTTCTTATTTGAAATTTTCCTTATCGAGAATAACTTCAATATGACATAACTCAACACGTCCTGATCCATCCATTTCTAGAAACGATGTTTTCAGCAGACTGATTGACGCGGCACGAACCGATTCCCGATTCGGACCGGGTGTTACTGATATTCGAGGTGCCTATTTCACTTAAAGTGGGCCCACCCCGTACATTTGCAATTACTACTTATTGGAGAGCTAATGAAGAGTCCATCACTTCGACTATACTAACTACTAACCAACCGTGCTATCATAAGTAACATCGGCAGGCTACAGTCGCCACACCACTAGCAAAGCATATGCGGCACAATTACTGCATAAAAAAAAAGGATCAGTACAAAATGCATGTGATTCCTTGTTATAATATGTACATTATTGCACTCTTTGCACTTGTGTTTTTTTTTCTTTTTTTGGTCGGTAAAGGGATAATAAAGTCGAAGTAGTTCGCTTGTGTAATTTGTTAGTCAAGTAAATAACGAAAACTTGATAAAATATAATTAAATATATGACGTGTACACACCTAAGTTACAAAAATCCTAAATTGATACCCTCCTAACAACCCTCTGTTCCTTCTGTCCAATCTCCTACCTAAATAATGAAATAGTAACTATGGTGTCGGTAGCATTAAGCAACCTATATGTCTATTTTTTGAAATTTTCCCGAATCCCTATGTTGAAAAAAAGCCACTTTTGTGAAAAATGATTGGGTGACGTGGCCAGTGTGGTGACATGGGATGGACTTGCCGAAATGCTTAATGAACATTTTTGAGCGGTGATGGATTTACCTGGATGCGTATGGATGTTCTCGGATGCACCGGGTGGGTGTGGGTTTAACACCAATATGAATACGATATTTTACTCTAAAATTTATTTATTTTTGGTTATTCAATGAATTCTATAGTCACCAAAGAAAGTACTAGTTTAAATTCCCTTAATTTGTTGAAATAAATGTCAATTTTTTTTAATCAAATTACCATATGTTTGGACAGCTTCCCTTGGACGCAAAGCGACGCGTTTAATTGAAACTGTAGAAAACTCACGGAGGACAGCAATATCGCCTTTGAGATCGTCCGTTTGGATTTTTCTTGAAAAAAAAAAAATCACTCATTATTTTTACTCTCCAAACTTCCAAATAATGGGGAAAAAAGTGCTTTTAAGCTTTCGAAAAATTACCAAGAAATTTTAAAAAAATGCACGTTCCAAGAGAAATCAGAGTTATTCAATATCAGAGCAAAAAAAAGGGGGGGGGGGGAAATAAATAAATTTCGAGAGTCAATTCGAGTCAAGCGGCTTCCACGGGCAAAATATCTTTTTCTTTTATTATTATTATTATTTTCGGGCACAAGAGCGAGGAAAACGCAAGAAAGGAGGGCCCCCGAAAATGATAAAACCGGACACGACAGTCCGCCAGTCTTATCAAGAATCTTTCCATAGCCTGTCGAGTCCAAAGCCTCCCGCTGCTCTCGAGCTGCTCCTCCCTCACCTCCTGATCTTCAACCTCAGCAGCAGCAGCAGCAGCAGCAGCAGCAAGAAGAAGAAGAAGAGCAGCGCTCCTTCCCGTCCGGTTCGTGACCCTCTCGCCTCTTCGATTCCGCCGCTCGCTTCTTTCGCGCGGCTCGTTTCCGTTCGTCCGGCGGTTTTTGATTCGTCCGCCGGTTGCCACGGCTCGATCGGTGTCGCATTGATCGCGGCCGGCTCTCTTCGCTTGCTGAAGTGAAATCGCGTTGGCTTATTCGTGTGATCTTTCGTCCTTCGCGAGTCGGCGATTCTCGCTTTTCGGAATCTTGTAGTCGTCGTACATTTTTTCTTTCCTTTTTGGATCCGAGCTAGTAGCCGTACGATTTCCTTGTTCGTGCGTTTTGCTCCGCCGACGGTTTTTTTTTTTTTTATTACCCCTGCGTTGGAGTGAATGTGCGCTGGGGCTAGCTCACTGGTCGCGGTGGTTTTGTTGTGCGTGTGTGACGAAGTGCTGTTCTCGGGGGACGGGATTAACCGTAGAGACGAGGTGCTATTCGCGCGAAATGCTGCTTCTTGTGCTTAGACACCGATCGGCGATGGTGATGCATGTTTTGCCCCCAATTTGAAAGGGCCTCGGAGCGGTGCTCGGCCGAGACGATTGTGGTGTATGTTAATGGCTTGTGTAGAAGTTTGCTGTTCAGACCTAGGGCACGGCAATGGCATCTTCCGCAAGCATTTTGGCAAGAACACGTCGATTCTTGTTATTGATGGTTGGCTTCTGCAGCTTGTTGATGCCAATATCTGCTGTGCATGACGGTGGAATTTAATTAACCGCTAGGAGCCCTAGGACCATCTAAGCTGCTCTGGTGTCGGCTCATGGCCGTGGTTGTTATTTTTTCAGATTATACAATTGGTGAATCCGATGATTAGGTTTAAAGGTTCAGTTCTGTGGAATTCCAGAAATTGAAAAATAATGCAGCACCATGGTGCAGCTGCTGGTCAAGAATTTCAATTGTCGATTTTTTTCTTTTTTTGGGCTGTTGGACCGGTTTATAATATGAGCAGGGTTGCCTCTGCATATAGAATTAACTTCAGGATTGACTTCACAAAGTTGTGTGTCATTTTCGCATGATTTTGCTTCCAACTATCTTGTAAGGATTAAGACTTACGCATTCTCTTGCATGACCTAAATGTCCGAAAGGTTTGCTCCATTGAATCCCAGGAACAATGCCTGAGGAAATAACAGCCGAGAATTTACTCAACAAGATTGAAAAGATCGCTGAAAATGTTTCTAAGCAGAAGTCTGTTTCATTCATTGAGGGGGACACGGCCGACGTAGTTACTTCTCAATTTAAAAGGCTCTTTGGACCCCAGAAGCCGATTCACCGTCTATTTGGGGGTGGAAAATGTACGATATCCTTATTAGTTTTATCAATTTGGTGAAATTGTGATGCTTTTTTTAATGCCTTCCTGACCAAATTGTGCAGCTGCTGATGTGTTACTGTGGAGGAACAAAAAGATCTCAGCAGGTGTCTTAGCCAGTGCAACTGCTATATGGGTGCTTTTGGAGTGGCTTGACTACCACTTTCTGACGCTTGTATGTTTCGCTCTCATCCTTGGCATGCTAGCTCAGTTTCTGTGGTCAAATGTTTCTGGCTTACTGAGCAGGTTAACAAATTCCTATATGTGTTCTTCCCTTTTTCTTAATTCAATTTTTCAATACTGCTAGGTTCTAAATTAATTTTTTCTTTTCTAGCAGGTCAGCATCCAAACCCCCTCGTCTTGTGGTGCCAAATGATGTCTTTGTTGACATCGGGAAGTCTGTAGGAGCTGAGGTTAACCAAGCTTTGAAATTCCTTCAGGATGTTGCTCTGGGAGGAAACTTGAAGCAATTCCTCATGGTGAATTCAGTGTTTCCTTTCTCTATTTGGTTGTTGTCATTGTATGTCTACAATATCATGTCCTTGATAGTAGTCCTTTTCTTCTTTTATTGTTGCACGCAGCAGGGCAGTTGGTTGTCAAACATCTCATGTTTGTATGTATCATTTGTGTAAGCTTGAAGCTGATGGCCAAAGGAACATGGCATTAACATCATTATTATTTCCGTGGCTGTGATATTTGATTGGCTTTGTTGAAGATATTAAAATGGACTACACTATATCAACATTCTAAATTTGGTGTACTTGTATACAAGTGTTTTATGTATCATTCTTGGTAGAGAATCTCTTGATGGTGGGTCATGTCTCTGCTGGATAATTTCGGTATATGGACAGTATCTCGTGTGTTTTGGATCAAGGGTGTTTCTCGTCATATATATCAAATCACCACTAATTGCACGATGACTATTTGGAAATTCTTAGTTCACTGACTGTGGATGATTAGACTATCATATGCCATCTGCATATGATACGATATTGCAATAACAGAACCAGCATAGCTTAACCTCCCACAACAGGCTTTGCCACATTTAAAATCTCCCTTTTTTAGATGTGAATTTTTGATTTCCTTGTTTGTTGTGTGATGTCTTAGAAGCCTAATTTGGTCATCCGCATGTTGTTGCTGCCATTCCAAATGTTTTGTGACATTTTAATTCTTTTCGTAGCACACTGATAGTTTTTAATTCAACAGTTTGTCCATAGTTAAGCAATACAAGATATTTCGTGCTCAGCTTCTAATGCTTTTCTGATGTAAGAAACTCATTATATTTGTAAGTTGCAACAAGCTTAGAAGTCAGCTTGTCTTGGCAATGTTTGCTCTGACAATGAGATGCTTTGCAGGTTGTGGGGAGCCTTTGGGCAGCAGCTATAATAGGGGGCTTGTGCAATTTTATGACAGTGTTATACATTGGTGAGAAGATATTTACATGAGTCTAGTAGTCTGGAGTCCGATAGCATGGTGCCTGTGTCTATCTTGATGGCTGCCTTAATTTCATGTGAAATCAGCATCGCTGACCCTGGCAATGAGCTAAATCTTGGAATACACACAATGTGTTTCATGTTAAGGACCAGGGACAAAGAATGATCAACACTTTCATGGTTCCTTCCATCATAAAATCCTGGAAATTTTCAACTTCCTGCGGGAATGCACCAGCCATGCTTTTATACACAATTTTCTAGAAAGCATATTGATGGTGGGGGTTTATGTAATTTTCAGGAACTTGAAAGAATTGATAAAAGATTGGATAATCTCAAGGATAAAATCAATCACAATCAGGGCCTTCACTTTAGCATGATATTTTGCTGCAATAGATCGTAATTAGTGAAAGAGAGCTGTTTTCTTCTTCCACGGCAATAGACCAAGTTTTTAGAGTATAAGCTAATTCATTGCAGTAAAACACTTCTACAGGACCATTTCACTTGTATCTTCTCATTGTTCATACTTCTATTCAGTGATCATATGGCTAAAAAGTTTTTTCTTGCTGAAGGTTTTGTTGCTGCTCACACATTACCTGTTCTGTATGAGCGATATGAAGTTCAAGTCGACAGCTTCGGTGACCAGGTCCTGGACCAGCTTCAGCATCACTATCGTAAATTGGATACTGTTCTTCTCAGCAGGATCCCCAAAGGGAAGCTCAGGGCCAAGAAGTTCGAATAGATTACCCTAAGAAAGTGCATGAGATTGATTGATACATATCCTTATCATCTCTCATGCCTGCCATTCATGGGCCTTGAGCAGATATAGCTATATGAATAGTCTTGACCTGATCATATTAAGCCTGCACAAAGTCGTTCTTGTGCCTTGAACTGTCGCTTATGTTAATGAATATTCCCCATTCCGATACGCAGTAACTCACAATGAAGTGGGAAAACTAGAAGAAAAAGGTTCAAAGGCTGGCTTTTGTTCGTTCACTGGTCAGTGTCTTCTTTCTGCTGATTCTTCTCCTCTAATGAGTTGCTCATGGTAAGACTGGAAATTCATTGTCGTGATTTCAAAGGCGATTTGGTCGAGACACGATGATAGCTCGAAGTGTTGGTGCTGCTTCCTTGAAAAAACGTTTACCTGTCCTAATTGGAGCAATTGTTGATAATAACATGGAGAAGGTCCCACAGATTCATACACGAATATTTATTATCGACGTCTAACTTTTGCACCCCAAAGGTTTCAAATTGCATTCATGAAATTTGGGGATTGTATGTACCAAAGCATTGACACCGGAACTTGGCCACTATACAGAATTTGTTAGCAGATGTAGTGGAAGTCTTCAAGATTAGTGGACGTCTCATTCTGAACAAGGCTAGATTGCTTTCTTGGTCATACGGGACTTGAATCGAGTGGATTCTCCATCACTTTTTCATTGGCAACGTTGCTCTTATGAAATAAAGATCTTGACAAGCATTACAGAAAGATGCTAAAGCTATTATATGTCATTGGAGCAGACCCGAGTCTCGAACCACAGTTACTATCGTCCATTCCAAAGCAGATTGCTAAGCACTCGAAAGATCTTTCTAGAACAAAAGAGTTGTAGATTCTACTCTCGGAGAAATCCGGCAAGCAATCCATATACTTTCCAAGGAAAGCAATTATGGATTACTTGCATCATAAGAGGGAATTCGCCAAAGCCTGCCAAAGCCCGGCCTGCAACTGTAGTGTCCACATAACGCTTCTTCTTGTACATGCTCCGGCAAGAAGAAGAGGCATTTTAGGAAATATCAATTCAAATCCTCCATACGATGAAAAGGAAAACGGAGAAATATCCTCGCAAAAGGAGATCCGCAGGCAAGAGGAAAAAGGATGGATGTCATCTATGGACGCAAAGGGCATTTTACCAAAAACTGTTGTCGGACTAAAAAGAAAGGCATGCATATGCTACAAAAATTGACAAGAAAACACATAGTATTCCTCCAAAAAGATTATCTTGAATTAGAGCGCATTTGGCAACCATTTTTTTTCCGGGGAATAATTTTTTATCAGAAATGATTTTTTCTGATTCTATTCCTGTAAATAATTTCTGAGCAAAAGAACACGCTTGATAATGGTCCAAAATTTTTATTCCCAGAATAAAAATACGTTTGGTAAGATTTCTAAATTCTTTTGTTTCTTTTAATTTTTTAACACTTTTATTATATTTTTCTTATTTTTCTTTTTTCTTTTTGTCTTCTTCCTCCTTCTTCTTTGTAGCTGATTGCCGACCTGTGGCTGGCGATCGGCTGGGCGAGGTCCAGTGAGCTCGCCGGAGCCTCGTCAGGCTAGGGTGAGGTCTAGCGAGGCTCGGCCTCGCCCAGACAGCACGAGGTCGGCCTCACCCTAGCTTGGCGAGGCCGAGCCTCGTCGAGGTCGATGACCGGTCAAAGGGAAGAAGAAGAAAGGGGAAGAGAAGAAGAGAAAAGAAAAGAGAAAAAAAGAAAAAAAAAAGAACTGATTCTAGAAATTGTTCCCGGGAACAATTCATTACTTTTTTCTATTTCTTGATTATGTAGGTAGAGAATATCTAGGGGCGCTAGACAACTCTCTCTAAGGAACTCGGCAAAATAGCCTTGTAACTTCGGGAGATTTATTCCCAAGAATTAAAAAATAGATTTTTGTTTCTGGGAACAAAAAATTTACCAAACTTATTTCTGTTGTTTTTTCGTTCGAAAGAACAAAAATAGTTGTTCCTCGGAAGGTTACCAAACAGGACTTTAGTCTTCTCTTTGGTAGATGAGCCTATACGATAAAATCATATGTGCCATTTAAACATTCACGGAAACCGGTGATACTGATTGGTGTAGTGAGCCCAATCCGGATGATGGTCTGATTTTTTTTATAATAAGGCCCATAACTCGTATATATAAAAAAAACATTTATAAAACTCCCCGTGCTACAGAACCGTAATCTATCCTTCCAAATATGATAAGCCCATCTCAGTAATTGCTCTCGTGAATACAGGAGCCGATGCTTTCATTCTTGATCCTAAAATCCTTCAACAGGAATCCATGAAGCCACACACTAGGGATTTGACCTCAGCCTCTGGTAAAACATTCACCATCAAAATAAGGTGAAAATCCATGAAGATTCAATTCTTTCGTCAATGCTCTACCAAAATCATTGATTCACCACCCTCGGATGAAGATATCATAATTGGTTGAGAAATTCTCAACAAACTTCCCAAGCTCAGAATTCTATCCACTGGTCTCCGATGCAACGGAAAATTTGAACGGTTTGTTGATACTAGGAGATTATATCTCATCGAACCTAGTAATCTCGACCCAATCATCCAAGCTCTCATAAGCTCAAGTCTCATCCTAAATTTCTCCCAAAATGCTCTAATCTATTGTGGAAAAATGAAGACTTCTTCATTCACTTACCTTTCAAGAAGAATGAAGATATCAATCCCACTAAGGTAAGCCATTCTGGCATAATTCTTGAGCACGCACAACTTGCTCAAAGGGATTGTGAATAGTTAGTCCAATAAGGACTAATTGAACTAACAATTTCTTAGTGGCCGTACAAATGTCAATAAGCGAGCAGAGCAAACCATAGGCAAGAAAATGTTGGTTATTCATAAACAGCCTATAAATAAATTTCCCTTTACCAAATAAAAGGTTTGTTTTTTGGTCTTTCCACTGCCAAGATATATTCCAAATTCAATTTAAATGCAAGATGTTGGCAACTTGGTTGGTATTTGTCCTAAAGATATAAACAAAACGGGACTCTGCATCCTCAATCGGCATTTCCAATGGATAGTCCTCCCATGAAAACTGCGCCATCATTATTCCATAAGGTTATGTGCAAAATATTGCCCTCTATTACTACCAACTTCCACATAAATATTCTTGATGTTCTCCTCCACAATCCTAATGAGGATTCTCACTGTGAGCTACTCAATCAGTTTGTTGATTTGGTCAAGCAGTGTATAATGATGTTATCACAGAAAAAGATGGTGATTGTGCAAAATGAGATCAAATTTCTTGGTATGCGTTGAAAGATGGTGCATACTGACCAGAAGAGCACATTGCTAAGAAACTACTCAAATTGCCTTATGAGATTTTCTCACAAGCAAATTCAGCAATTCTTTGGCATTGAGAATTACCTCAGGGACTTGTCCCAGAGATTCCAAAGTTCATGCACGCACAGCAAAAAAATGCTAATGAACGATCCATCTCCATGGAAAAGAGAGCAGATCGAAGCCATTAAAATCTTCAAAGAAAAACTTCAAAATTTACCGCCATTTCAAATTTTTTTATAGGACAATCGAATTCTCCACACTGATGTACTGATAAATATTGGGCAATAGTCCTCTTCGAGTAAATAAATGGTAAGCTGAGAATCTGTGAACACAAGAGTTGAAAACTCTCCGAAGCAAAAATTTATTACCATTCTACATTTAAGGAAATATTGGTACTTAAGTATGGAATAAAAAATTTAGATTCCATCTTATCAATCATCACTTTCTTGTGGAAATTGACTTGTCTTTCTTCCTTCAAATGATCAAGTTCAAGTGAAAAGTAATTCAAATTATGCCGCTTATATATTGGGCAAAATAGTTTTCATAGTACTCCTCCCTCCACGTGATCATTAGTGAATTTAAGAAAAATCAGACACACGTAAGTGAATGTTATCTGCTTAAACAAAAGTTCCAAAAAAATAGCTTCCATGACTTGCCTAAAATGTCTTTTAGGCAATAATAATCTTATTGGTTTACATCATTTCTGACGTGCTAGAAATTGAGACGAGTCATCGATATTACAAGTGGAAAAGCATCTAATGCTATGAATAAAGAAACATTTCTTTGACCATTTGACTATGCCACGTGTCAATGACAAAACAAGTCAGCAGGTATCCGAAACATAGCATACTCTCTCCCAAGGGAGAGCTCTATGACCCGGAGCTAGAGGCCTCTTCGAGACCGTACAGGTTCCATGCTGTCAATGCACCTGCACGTGAAAACGGAGCCAAAGAGTGTGCATGGAATGGTGCCTCCATGTGTGGAATGTGCACAGCAGGCACCTTCCATGAGCTCAGCTCACGCATAAGTCCCCCACATGCCTTTTGGGGCTGAGTGTGTGGAAAGTTGCTCGACCATGTCACCTCTCAACCCCTTTCACCCACAGATTTGTGCTCTAAATTCTCCCCATATTTCCTATATTAGTATTTTTCCTCTGAAAAGTGAAAAGAGAGTGGAGGGGAGAGAGAGACAGAGAGAGAGGGAAAAGGACTGCAATATGAGAATTGACCCTTATGTGTCCCTGCGGAGATTTTTGAATGCACTGACAATGCCACTCCTTATTTCATATTGAGCTATATAAATACAAGGCTCCGTGGCTTCATTTTTCATCACTGCACATCGCTTGGTTTAGACTTGTGCAAGGGACTGTTCACACATAACACACCAATCGTTTACATCATGGTGGTCGTCAACAGCAAGCAACCTGGTTTGCCCTGCGATATGTTGGTCGTCAACCACTTCCCGGTTTCTGTTACCCTCTCCTATGTCATTCACTTCAGAGAAAATGATGGGGATGGTGACGACGACGACGACGACGACGACGGTGGGGTTGCACCAGCAGCTTAGATATTGCACCGCTGCTCGGAGATTTGTCGCTGCAAGTATTAGGGTTTTCATTCATCAAGAAAGAAGAATCAGCTTTACCCATAATATGTATGCTAGGGGAAATTGCTGATTGAGGCCTCCTAAGTGCGATGCTCACCAGCAGCCAAGCTGGGGACAACCACTTGATATAATTCTAGCCATGTAAGGTTTATCGTTACTGTTGAGTTCATCTATGGTAATCCTAATTGATTAGTTAGTGGTTACCAATATTGTTGTACCTGTTAGTCATGTGATACGAATAAAACCTACATAAATTAGCAGGCCTAGCTGATTGGGGATTTAGGGTTACCCGTCCCTCCCTCTCTCTCTCTCCCTCTCCCTCTCCCTCTCCCTCCCTCTCTCTCTCTCATATATCTTGAGGTAATCGAACGGAATTGGAGTTCACAATTTCACTCTCATCTGCGACTGGATGCTTTTCCGATGAAGTTTTCATCTGAATTAGTCCTTCACAAGAAGTTTGAAAGAAAGGGAAATATAAGAATAATTTTGCAAGCTCCAGCTCCAGATTTAATTCGCAGGAGCTGGTTCATTCGAGGCTGTCCAAATGATAGTGGATGCTGAAATTGTAGTGCCGATTCGAATTCATCTGTAGTACATCTCCTATAGATGGATAACTATGTACATCAGTTGAAAGCTTATCAGTTGAAAAGTCTCCATCTCATTGCATACGTCTGTCATATCGAATGGATCAGTAAAATATACAGTGACCAATGCTTGGCAATTTCATGCATACTGCTAGAATCAATGCTTCTGGCGAATGCTTTTCCTTACAGCAAAAAGAAGAAATGAGTTGTCCTGATCAATTTTGTTGACACTAGCGCATGCACGAAGGCACTGAGAAACTAAGCAGCTAGTGTTCACAAAATAAAGAAGCTATTGACATTTGATCTTTGAAGTTAATAAAAAATATTTATCTGGAAGCCCAGATAACTTCTAGTTGATTCTTTTGATGTGCCGTCATCGATGCCTGGATATATTAAACACTGTAATTATTATTTACATGTCTCCAGAAGAACTCATTAACCCTAAACGGAGCTTGAAGGCATGTACTTTTTGATGTTTCTGGGTTTGAAGAACTCTTTGGCTTGGGGGGGTGGGGGGGGGGGTAAGGATAATAAAATTCCTGTTCATTATGAGAAACACCACCTCTATGAAACTGTTCTCCACAAACAACATGCTAAATACACGATGTGCATTGAATTTTTGCTACATAACACTATCCCAATTATGTAAATCGCAAATGAGACTTGGTGAGATGCAAAGACCGTAGTCATCTTTCCAAATGCGTGTACGAAATGATTAATATGCTCCGGTTTCTTCCTCGTGAAACTTGAGTGGTTCTGATATGGAAACATGTCTTTCTCATGACTTCGGCCCTAGCCAGACGTTAATTCTCTCCATGAGATGATTTCACATGAGCTGCAAGTCATGTTGATGGCACTGCTAATTGAAAAGGGCGGCCACTGGTAAACTGCTAGATAGTTGATAGTCTTTGGCATGGCAAATTGACCTGTTTTGATGAATAATCACGCTGATCGGACCGACAGAATGTCACTGGAGCGAGAACTAGCTTGTGATCTTATATGAAACTGTCAATGCTATTAATGAAAGCCTAAGCTTATTATTCCGTGAAGCTCGTCCTTGCATTTATACTGATATGTTACCCTCGAGGACTTGGGTCTGGACACGATGTGTATGCTTGGTTGAGGCTAGAGATTCTCGCGAAAGAGCGACAGGAAACGAATTCTATCGTTACAACCGTTGAATGTGTCCTGAGCTTTATCTAGTCCTTTTGTGGGTTCGTGAATCATGACCTGAATCGAAATGGAGCGGGCAGAGATACCTAAAACAAGTCACGATCTGGCGAGCTCTATCGGGTGCACGTTGTCATGAAATTACCAACCGAGGTGAGCATTTGATCATCTGATTTCTCTTGAAATAGGGTTTTACTGGTTTAACAGACCCTTATATTCATCAGAGCTGAGAGCAGCAGTTTTGCCGCTCTCTCTTAATTGAGTGGACGCATCATTCATCGCACTCAAAAACAAGAAATTTACTCTTTAAACATATATTAATATGTAGTAATTAATTTATTTGACAAAGTTGATCTTAATAATCCTTAACAAGCCCTAGTTGCCACAATAAAAAAAGTGTCTACATCGACATCCACTCAACTCTTTAGACATGAGTGAATATTGAAAATGGAATTTCTTTTATCTATTATTATAGGCTCTAACTTTCATTCGCATTGAAGTTGGATTTTTTTATTCTCACGCTTCGTAAATTATAAAGATATTTCAAGTTACTTTGTGATTTATTTGCATATAATTTAGGTCAAGTACTTATTTCGTGACTTAATTAACTCGGTCACAATGTGCACAAGGATTACGGCATATGTTCTACGCGAATGTTTGAAGGTCGCAATAAAAAAAATCAATGTTCATCTTAGCATTTTCTAAGATCTAAGTTGATGTTGAGTCTTTATAAACTCAGTTTCTGCATTTTCTTACTAAATGTCACGTTTATTAGAGCATCTAGGCATGTTATGTTGAATTTTTTTTAACATTATAGGTAAAACAATGTAGGAAGAAAGTTGGCGGAAAACGACTAACCTCTTTTCTGATGCGCAATTAACAATTTACCCCGGAACGAACATTGAATTACAAGTGAACGGTGAACAATATGACCTCACGATGGTCCAAATGCAATCACAAGGAAAACATTCAATTTCCACAGCGTAAATGCCGATTGTCTTCGTAAATGAGTAATGGAACGCCTTTTCTTTTTCCTCTGATGGAAAGGGGAGAAGAGAGGAGAACAATTTCTTTCTGAACGTTCTTTTTGCCAACCATCCTAACGGTTATCTTCAAAAGTTTTTTATATGATTCCCTCGTACCCTTTCAAAAAGTGTCTCTCCATCATAACATATTAAGACAAAACAGCGCGTCTTAATTGCACCCCATCATGGACATATTAATAAAGTACAACATCTCCCACTCGGACATGGTGGGATTGATAGCACTCTATCATGAATATAAGGCATTCAACATTCATCAACTTTAAAAACAATTCATACTGGCAAGAAAGCCATGCGATCAGTGAGTACACCTGCACTTGAGAGCTCAAATTATGCACCTGTTAGGGATGACATAATGGCTACAATCCTAAAAAGAAATAAACAATAGATGTCTCATAAAGGTTATACTTGACTATTTTTATAACACAATGTATTTACAATTATATCCATAATCACATAAGGCGATTAAATCGATCGACCAGTAAATACACGCGATAGATGTGAAATAACAATTGTCTTCATTCGCATTCACGTCTCTCTTTATTTCAGAACAACTGCTTTCCTAAACACATCCCATAAAGCATATGTATTCATGATTGCCAGTAATATACTAAAGTAGCAATATTGGTATTTCACTTCAAGAACATAGTCAGAAGTAACATAGGGCACAAAATAAGGTAATTATAAATTACCTCAATGGCTCACACGATGAGTAAATAGAGATAATTTCACTTACCTTCTCTTGTCGTTCGTACAATGCACATGTAGTATGAATTACATGCTACAGTGGATTTCTTTTTTTGTTATAAGAATGTATGTCATTTATTAAATATATCAACTATACGGATCTTTGCTTAAATATAGTCACGTGCTTCTCACGTACTCAAGTTTAGCTTGAGTGCTATATCGACTCACTTTCTATAGCGCCCAATTAAGTACTCGCATCTGGCATCTTTCAGGTATACATGATTGTGGGACTATCATATTCGGTTTTATCATATACAAATCACAGACCTCTTCTTGACTCTAATCAAGGTGATATATTATTTTATGTACTAAACTTGCTCTTCAACATTTATTTGTACATAACGTCTCATCTCAACATGCTAACTATAACACTTGAGGTGATTGCTCGTGTGAGTGAGCCAATCATCGCCTGCTAACATATTTTTCAATAATATATGTGTGTTTGTGTTAATCTCATAATAGATTTGTACTTATTGATAAAATATCAAGTCACTAATAAACAAACAAGTACAATACATATGTTCACATATACATAAACCAATGATCCTCTACAATATTACAAATTACATTCTACGTAACCCTAGTGACATCCTGCGGGTCAAGAATACGTCTTTAGGAATAGCTTTCGTAAATGGATCAACAATCATTCTATTAGTTGAAATGTATTGAAGGATCACTTCTTTCTACACTATAATATCTCTGATGAAGTTTTTCTTTATGTCAATGTGCTTTGTCATTCCACGATACTTGAGATCTTTCACATAGGCAATGGCTTCTTGACTATCACAATAAACTATCACTGGTCTTGGAACCTTAGTGACAATAGCTAAATTTTTCAAGAAATGTTTTAGCCATACCGTTTCTTGCACCGCGGCAGAGCATACAATAAATTATGCCTCCATCGTGGACAATGCCATGCATATTTGTTTCTTGCTATTCCAAGAAATTGCACATTCATTGAGCAAGAACGGATATCCAAAAGTCGATTTACGCTCATCTAGGTTTGATCCCTAATCAGCATATGAATAGCTTAATAGGCATAAATTATTCCCTTAATAACATAGTCGATAGTTTATGGTGTCTTTTAAGTATCTTATGATCCTCTTCACAGCTTTCTAGTGTGCTTGACCAAGATTTGATTGATATCGGCTCACCAACCCCACGTCATAACATATGTTGGGTCGAGTACATATCATAGCATACATCAAACTTCCGATCGCACTAACGTAATGAACAGTTCCCATTTCCTTATTTTCTTCTGAAGTCTTAGGACACATCTTAATACTTAGGCCTTTACCTTGCATGACAGGGGTATCAATGTGATTATAGCGTTGCATATTGAAACGTTCAAGAATCGTCGTTATATAAGACTCTTGTGATGAAGTAAGGAGTTTCTTTGATCGATCTCTTTCGATCTTAACTTTTAATATATAAGCAGCTTCTCCCATGTCATTCATTTCAAAATTGGAGGACAACAATTCTTTTATGGTGATAACTAAAATCTTGTCATTTCCAGCCAATAGAATATCGTCCATATAAAGTGATAAAATCACAAATTTATCTTCGAACCGCTTGATATATACACAGTGATCTTCATCAATCATTGTAAATCCAAAAGTCGTTATGGCTCGATGAAAACGAAGATACCACTGTCTAGATGATTGCTTAAGGCTATATATTGAGCGATGAAGCTTGCAAACTGCATGCTCTTGACCTTTAGCTATGAAATCTATTGGCTGCTGCATATAGATTTCCTCATCTAGTTGTCTATTGAGAAATGTCGTCTTTACATCCATTTGATGTAATTCAAGGTCCAAATGTGCAACGATGGCTAAGATAAGGCATATTGAGGCAAACCCTTACAATTGGTGAAAATGTTTCCTCATAGTCTATGCCCTCTTGTTGAATATAACATTTTACCACAAGACGAGTCTTATACTTTTTAATGGTTCCATCCGCCATTCGCTTAATCTTAAAAACCCATTTGTTTCCAATAGCCTTGCGATTAGGTGGTAGATTAGCCAAGTCTCAAACGTGATTTACCTTCAATGACTCCATCTCATTTTCCAAAACTTTTCTCCATTCTTCTTTATCAGACGATGAGAGAACCTCTTGAACATTCTTAGGCTCGGCATCATCTTGCGGAGCAATCATAAATGTTTCTCTTTCAATCTCAAAACGACGATGATGAATACTTTTACGATTACTTTTACGTAACTGAACTTCTCTTGAATTCAGTTCGCCAAACGATGCAACACTCCCACTAGGTCTTGTATGTTAAGGTAAATCTTCATTTCCCTCTACAACATTAGTGGATGTGTTATTAAGATCTTCTATCTCATATAATTTGAAGTCTTTATCAATCTCACATATATTAGGAAAATCGTTCTCCAAGAACATGACATCTCATGACTCCATTTCGGTCATACTTCCATCAGTTTATTCACCTATAAACACGAACCCTTTGGAGTTTTAAGAATATCTTATATAGATACATTTCTTTCCCCTAGGACCTAATTTCCCATATTTATAGGAAGAATCATGAACATAAGCTATACACCCCCATGAACGTAGATTACTTAAGTCTGGTTTCCTACCAGTCACAATTCATAAGGGGTGGAAGTGACTGATTTTTAGGGCACTTGGTTAAGTACATAGGCAGTAGTTAATAACGCATCTCCCCAATAGGAGATAGGTAAATTTGCTTGCACCATCATAGATCTAATCATTTCCATAGGGTTCTATTCCTTCTCTCAACAACCTTATTTTGTTGCGGAGTATCAAGAATAGTCAATTGTCATACAATTCTATTTTCATCACAAAGAACTTTGAATTGCTCAGATAGATACTCACGTCCGCGATTGGTTCTCAATGCCTTTATTGTTTTGTTCAACTAATTCTCTACCATTGCTATATATCGTTTAAAGTAGTCTAATGCTTCTAACTTATGGGAGATCAGAAAGACATAATCGAAACGCGTGAAGTCATTTATGAAAGTGATGAAATATGAGGCTCTATGCCTTACCCTCATGTTCAAAGGACCACAAATGTTAGAATGTATGAGTTGCAATGAAAATTCGGCTCTAGTTTCTTTACCGAATGGTTTTTTAGTTGCTTTTCTCGCTAGACAATGTTCACATACGGGTATATCAACATTAGCGAGTGACCCTAAAATGCATTTTCTAGCTAACATTTGCATTCTTTATAACCCAATGTGACCTAAGAGCATGTCAAGTACTTGCATCAATCTCAACATTACTAGAATATGCAATTAAAGAAAAACAACTATCAACATTAACATTGTATTGATCATAGTTAATGTCTAATATCATAAAACCATTCAATACATGACGTGAATCATAATAAACTATTCCAAACAAAATGTCAACACAATAACCATGGATTCAATACATAACCTAAGCTAAGAAGAACAACTACGAAGACCAAGTTTTGTCGAATATCTGGAGCATAAAGGACATTATGTAGGAATATGTATCGACCATCATGTAAAATTAATTTACATGTGCCGATACCATTAACTTCAACTCTCGAATTATTTCCAACATTTATCCATAGTCTTTCAGATTGTATTCGATAATACTCCACAAATGCTTCTTGGTCTTTAGTTACGTGGTTTGTTACTTTTGAGTCTACATTCCACATTGGACGAGATTCAGCAAGTATTACAGTACTAGAAACAAAAACATTACTTAAAGTAATTGAGTAATAGGGTACCTCTTTCGACTTAATGCATTCACGAGCAAAGTGACCCATCTTGCTATAATTATAGTACTTCATCTTAACATTGTCTTTCTTCCCACCACGCTTATTGCGTTGGAAGGTTTTAGCCCTCTTAGGTGCCTAATTAGTCTTCTTCCCTTTGTTGTTGAATTGATGATTCATTTTACACTTGAAGCCCAAAACTTTGTGCGAACTCGATTCAGCAACACAAACATGGGTAGAGGATCTCGCAGCCTCTGGACGCTCATTCTCTAATTCCAAATGACGCGCTATATAATCAAAAGTGAAAATATTATCATTATACGTCATATTGATCTTCATATGCTCATAATTATCAAGAAGAGACCTTATAATAGCTTGAACTTGCTGTTCATCAGTAAAGGAGTGACCTACTGACTTCAGCTCACGAATCATGTTTGACAACTCTTGAAGATGCTCCCTCATTGTTACATTTGGACGCTTTCGGTATGTGTCAAACTTGATGGTGAGTCTCCTCAATTTAGTGGCAGATGTATCTCCAAACTTATATTTCAAGGCAACCCACATTATTTGAGCTTTATCATAACTTTCAAACTCACACATAAGATCATCTTACATACAACTCAGCAATGTGATGCAAGCAATACTATTTTTCTTTTTCCAAGCTTGATAAGCTTTTAGATCTCTTCTGTGTTGAGCTGAACTTCCATGCTCAGGTTCATCTATGGTGTGGTTCAAGATTTCCAAAACCTCTTGCTCCTCAAGGATGTATTAAACCTTTCGATGCCAAATATCATAATTATCACCGTTCAGCTTCTTACCCTTATTGAGGTTAGCCACAATGGTCTTGGATGCTGAAACCATAATCAATTGCTATAATACATTGATATAATAAACACAAAATCAATACTAGCACATTTTTTAGAGTAACACACATATTTAATTTGTAGCAAAGATAAACTAAATTAATGATAATTCAACAAAAGACACAGAAACGAAAGTTCCCTATGTTCACAATCAGCTTCTATGTATGATTGTTATATTATCATTAATTATTTTAATTTGTGTAAATTTTAATTTCTAGGTGAGAACTCATTCGAATTATACCAACCTACGAACTCCCATTAGAAAAAATAATTATATGACCTCATATAATTTCCACATTTTTCATTAACACAAAAGGTACAACATGATGTGAACTATTGTACAAAAAACAATCATGCATCAATTATAATCAAAACTGCAATTCAACATGTAATGAAAAAATCAAGGATTTTCAACCATTGTTCGAATTCACTTGGAACCAGAAAATTGCAAGCATATTAAACTATATACATGCTATTATCGAACTAAGCTCTACACAACATATATGTTACCATTTTCATATAGGCTAGCTTCTATATTTCTAAAACCATAAGAAAATACAGGCTAAAAAATAATAAACAATGCATTTATACCATAAAAATACACGTATTTAGGGTTTTGTGCACATTTTTATACCTTTAAAAATCTCAAACATGTAAAATAACTATATCACAGTGTAGAGAACATTCATACGAACCAAACACCGCCAACCACGTGCCAATCGGACCACTCACGCACCCACACACGCCGCCTGAGTGTGCGGTGCATGTGGCGCACACGCCAGCGAGCCATTAAGGCTCCTGGCCAGTCCGACTAGTTGATCGGTTCGGTCTCCACTCGGGTCAAGTCTCGATCAGGTCTCGGGTTGGGTCGCCGGTCAATCGATGGCTGGCCAACTGCCGTCGGTAGGGTGACGTCAGCATGTGTCGGTTCGCCGACGCGCGCGTAGTGCTCATGTGCTGGCATGCCCAGTGTGCCGCGCATCCTCCGACGGTGATCAACCCTTCGTTCGACTCGTCTCGACGAGTACTTTCATCCAGTATATTTAAAATTTGATTTTGGCCAAAAAAGATATTTAAAAAATTGGCCAAAACCATATGGGTATACCCGGCCTCTAAACCCGTTCTTTGCTTCGGTTCGTTTTCGACGATTCATATTGCAATTTCCAAGCAATAAACATCCAGATAATGTAAATTTCATACTCACCCCTACAACACACTGCCATACATTTATCTTGAACTTTTTTTTTGTGATACAAAAATTCCCGAATTTATATTCATGTGACACATTTACACCAATTTTTTTTTACACCAAAGATCTCAAACTTGTACTCGCATGAGACATTTACCATAAAACTTTTTTGTGATACAAAAAACCACAACTTATACCCATGGGACACACATTCATCTTCCTTCAAATTTTATCAATGAGCATAGCTAAAAATTGTATATGACTACTTACATGGACGATAGAACGTAAACAATGCTGATATGGCATCCATGTGACAAAAATATGCCAACTCATTGGGTGTTATTCTTTTCTCTTTTTTGTTTTCTTTTTTCTTTTTTTCCCTTCCTCCTTCGTCTTCTTCCTTGGTTTGCACTTGGCTGGCACATCCATCGCCACACGCTCACCATCGCCATTGCTAATGAGTTTGCTGTGTGGAAAAGGAAAAAAGGATGAAGGACAAAAAGAAAAAAAGAAGAAGAAGAGAAAAACATACAATGAGTTAACATATTTTTGCCACATGAGCACCACATTATTACAATTTGCCTTTATTGACGATGCTCATTGATAGAATTCTAACGGAGGATAAATGTATTATATAGACAAAAATTTATGATTTTTTGTGTCATAAAAAAGGTTTGGAGTAAGTGTGTAACACGGATACAAGTTTGGAGTTTTTAGTATCACAAATAAATTGGGATAGATATAGTTTGGAGTTTTCGATTACTTTTCCCTATTTAAAATACTAAGAGTATTAAATAGGACAAGCTCAACTAGCATTGTATTTAAGAATCTATAATAATATCCTTACCCTTTTCCTTAATAATTCACAATAGTGTTTTTATGCTTTGTCTAATTGTAAGTCTATTTTTGTCAAAAGAAAATTGTATTCATTACTCAAAGTGATATAAAAGTACATAGTCTTCATGATAAAACAAAGCGAAACAGGGCATGAATACTAAAAACAAAGTCAAATTCGGAAAATAATGAGGATAAATGAAACACCAGCAAAATTAAGCGTAAACTCGTTTCACAAAAACGAATCTGTCAGACAAAATCGACAGTCAATCACTAAATATTGTGTCTCTATCAGTGATGAGCACATGTCAGAAATTCCTTCTTCAATAATTAAAGCGTTGCCGGTTGGCGATACGCGCCTAGGTTCGACTTCCTTTATACAATCGTCTTATGGATACAATTAGAATAGGTTAAACAAACACAAATCAAACTTGTGGATGAGTAAATCTTTGTAATTCAACGAGACGCTAAAACTCTTGCAATCAATATTGAGGTTTGAGGCAGAGAACAAGGCAAAGAGGTATCAAATCACCATAAGCATATTTATTAAACTCCTAGATCTAGATGGGGAGAAGACAACACTCAAATCTAAAACTAGATGGGGAGTTTAAACTCTCAAATTGAGAACTAGACTTAGAGAAGAGAGCTCCCAAATCTAAATCAAGAGAGAAGAAAAAGCAAGAAAAAAACAATAAAACACCAAAAAAGAAATCAAAAAAAGATAGGGGAGAGTGAGACTAGCTCAAACCCTCCCCATGGTTGAAGGTTGAAGAAGACTGTTGACACTTAAATTTTTGCCCAAAAATCATTTCCAAAAAAATGGGAACTTGTTTTTCCACAAAAATATTTCAAATTAAATTCTTGCATATAGATTATCTAGGCATTTAATATAGTGTTTTAAATGGAATATGGTTTTCCTTAAAAAAAAAAAAAAAATTAAATTAAATATATAAAAATAGATAAAAAAAAAAAAAGAAAAAAAAGTTGGGGCCAATGATCTAAATGTGACTAGCCAAGCCCGGGAGGTCAGATTGGAATTAAAATGGCAAATTGGGGCTAAAATGCAATTTCCAAAAGTTGAGGGACCAATTCGCAAATTTTGCAAAATTTTGCCCGAACCCTTAAATCATCATCTTGGTCACCAATTAAGTTGAAATTGAACTTGGGCCAACTCGAATCAATCAAATCGGGCCAAAAAGATCAAGTTTGTATTAAATTGGGTATTTTCGGATAAGAAAATGGCCAACTTTGAGGGACTTTCTTGCAAAATTGGGTGGGCAAAATTGCGAACTCTGGTCAATATCTTAAACTACTATGCATGAGCTTGCTAATTGATCAAAAAATGCAGCCAAATTGATGGATTAAAGCACTCAAACGAGCTACCAAAACCTAGTCCACGAATTGGTCTTATTTCGGAGTTGCTGAGTAAGCAACTTGGTGGCCCCACCATATCCTCCTCAGCCGCCCATCTAGCCCGATCTTTGCACGTGATTGAAGGCCATAATGAGTAGTGCCAGTGGACGGAAATTTGCCAGGGATAAGCTGCTGAAGGCACGGGAAAATCGCACCAAATCCGGACACTCAACAGCTGCAGAAATTGGAAAAATTGGCTAAGTCAGAGAGTGGGTGAACTAGCTCAGTTGACAGGCTTGGTAGGTGGACAAAAGACCGACCAAAACTCCTCTAATTCAGTGGAGAAGATCACGGAAGGAAGGTCTTTCAGAAAACGAGAGAGAGAAGACGAGAAGGAGAAGAGAGAGCACACGGTCGTCCCCCAAACAAGCCTTCAGAAGCAACTCCAGAAAAGCAAACCCAGAAATTCCAGACCGACCTAGAGAGAGAAAAGTGAGATTTTCACACACCTGAGGCAACAATTAGCCAAAACCTTCAACTAGAGAGTTAAAATTCACTCAAAGATCTTTCCAACCATAGGTCGCACGTCCCAAATGGAGATCGGGAAGGCCTCCTAAAGCCCCCCGAAAAACTACCCTCCTGGCGGGCCAAAGAAAGTCTGAATTTTTCTAAGTGTTGAGCCCGGTTGGTCACGAGTGAGAGAAAGCGAGTGTTTTTGAGAAATTTGAGAGACAAATGAGGAAAACCATGAGTTCAAAACCAAAGTAGAATACATATAGCTTTGTTTGGTGTTTATTTTTCCAACAAAAAAGGTCATGGAGTCTAATTTTGGAGGTTAATGAAAACCTTCGTTATCAGTTCTTTCTTTGCAGATCTTGTTTTCCAGTTGAAGAAGCCAACTTCCACGGGCCCCCGAGGATAATTTCTTGGTTTCTTGAGCGAAGAACCACTTGAAAGGGAAACTCAGAAGCAAGGTAAGCATACTAGATGTATTTTCTTTCGAGTTTGAGTACGTTTTGATCATGAAAATCAAGAGGAAAACTAGCCCGGAAAACTGATTTCTGAGGCTGAAATTTTTCTAAGTGTTTGAAATTCTTCAAGAACTTTGCAAGTGTGCTTCTTGGAGAGGTCGTTTTGATGTCTTTCGGTGGGCCATTCTCTATGATTTTTGTTGCATTTGAAAGCTCATGTTACCTACTTTCACTCGGATTAAGTAGTGTTTCCCGTAGATCTTTCATCTGATAAGTGTCGGGGCTTGAACATGGGCATGCAACCTGTTTGTTTGACTTGGGTTCAAACCCAGATTTGTGAAATCAGATCAAACCCGCATATTTGAGGATGATTTTAGCTTAGTTATTTTGTGTTTTAAGCTATGATTTCTATCTAATCTTGCTCCTTGCATGTGGTAGTATAATCTTGATGCTTTAGTTCCACATAATATTGCTCATGGGTGAAGATTGAAGGCCGCAAACATGGCCCGCGAAGCTGTTTTTGGGTGATTTAATGCACGCCAAGTGTTCGATGAAATGCGCAAACCAAGTTTCGATCTTGAAACGGTCGATTTGAGCTCGGTTATTGTGACATTCATGTGCTGTGTTACTCCATGTTAGCATAGATCGGTTTAAGGAATTATTATTAATATTTTTTTTAAAAATAATAATAAAAAAAGAAAAATATGAAAATTTCAAAAATATCAAAAAATGTTGGATGTTATCAAATTAAGCCAAAAATGACATCTAGGAGATTTTCCTAATTTTATAAAGTCATTTTCCTAATTAAATGATATTTTGGTATTTTATAACCATTTTTGTAAATAATCCATTTTGCTTAGATTAAAATTATTTAGAGTAATTTCATGCATCTAGGGTAATTTCATGCATATTTAAATTCTCATTTTGCTCACGGGGGTCCTGTCCCGGGGCGTGATAACAAGGCCATGTAATATTATTTGCCCGACTTGTATCGGGTTTTCATTTTCCGCATTTATTTTCAAGTTATTTCAATTTCTTGGATGTTTACTTATGCACCGCTTTTCATTAATTTGAGTGTAAATTTCTCTTCTAAATTATGTTAGGATTAGTCTAGACATAAAAAAAAAAACTACAAAAACATTTGCATGGACACTTAGTGGTTTCATAAATATTATAATTGGTAATCAAGAATGTGTGGCCATTTAGATAAATAACTTTTCAAGTTAGTGGTACCGCAAGGGCGCTAATAGAAACATTAGCGTAAACAAGTCCCCGTTCCTAGAAATCTCTGGTTACGTAGGAATCGAGACAACACTCCCGTGCCTCGATTGGTTTCTAGCCGACCCCAATAGGCTAGTGGCGACTCCTAGAAATATTTAGGTTGTTAAGAACCAAAAAACAAAATCCAACGTCGCGCGAGGTATGGGCTTGGGAGAGCCCGCGCCTAATTTAGGGCCATTGGTCTGCCTCTTTAGGCAAATACCCCTAAACCATTCCTTCTTTTCCCCCGAACGAAAAAAAGAGGTCGTGACAAAGACGATGCGAAAAGGGAGAGAAGTGAGAGAAGAGACTTTTCAGCTCGCTCCCAAATTAGTAGAACATACCTTATTTTGTATTGAAAATAGACAAATTGGCATCAAGATCAATCATAATTTATTCACAAATATTAGTATACTATTTTTCATCATAATTTTTAACGAACAATATTAAATAGTAAAGAGCGTTTTTTTTTTTTGGTCAGTCATACTCTATTCCTATTCTACACTCACTCTCAGACTTTTGCCCTGCCTCTTGTAGGGCGTGGGAGTCGAAACCCACTCTTGAAACTTACGCGTCCCCACCCCATCCCCCCTTGAGAAGGTGGGGATTTGAACCCCTCACCTCCCTCTTCCATGTTGGAAGGGTGGCCATTAGGGCGAATCCCTAGTAAAGAGCGTTCACCTACTCTCTCTCAATGTACATAACTATATAAATCGTCTAGTAATTTGGCATATTTTGGGGGTTAAGCTCACTTGCCCTCTTAATATGTACTTTCCTAGGAGAAAGTTATCCAAAAAGCTCTAAATTCTTTTAATTTGACCAATTTAATCCTAAAGCTTTTAGCATTCTCCAATGTAATCATTTTGGTCATTTTTTTTTCTCTCAACTCGGACCAAACTTGCTCCGCTACAACTATGAACAATTAGGTAAATAAAACAAATTGTCCATAAATCTAAATCTTCACTCAATTTTGTCTTTCAATTAGGAGTTCATCGTTTCGAGTTTCTAAGTCCTCGTTTCACAATTGTGAAATTTATCCGATGCTTCATCGAAGAATGATTCTTCAATTTCACTGTTCATGTGTTCGTTGAATAAATCTCCTTCATAGATCATCTATGTTGTAGGAAAATAACCAAGTTGCCCTCGCCGGCCACCCCTTGCCTACGCAAGCTTTACGAGAGTGAACAACATCGATGACTACCGACCAAAAAAAAAAAAAAAACAACATCGATGACTGAGAGAGAGAGAGAGAGAGTGAGAGAGACAAAAAAAAAGAAAAAAATGGAGTGACCTTCGCATATTAAGAGATCGGAGCTAGGGCAAAGCATGACCGGGGAAAGGGAAATCAAGAGTTACCATTGAGCGCGGCGTTATTGGAGAAAACTTTGTGATCGAGGCGATTCCCGCCACTTTTGATCCAAAGGTTCATTTGTTATGTAAGACAACTGACGTCTATGTCATTGATTTTTGGTCAAATTTGGTCAGAAGGATTACATTTGTAAATTATCAAAAAAATTATGATTAAATTAGTTGAATTGAAAAGTTTAGAATAGAATTGACCATGCTATAAAACTTTAGAATTTTTTAAAGAATCACCCCCTTTCATAGATGGTTGGGCCAAGCGATTTTAGTATTAACTAGCTTTGAAATAAGGGTTCTATCAAGCAATGTTGCTACGAGTTATCAAGCAATTAAAGAAAAACAAATCCAATTTTATGGCGCTTACTAAAAACCCAAGGGGAAAAAAATTACGCCCATCTCAATGCATTGCTTTTGACGTATATTAGTACATTAAAAATTGGAATAACTTCGCCAAAGGGTATTGCTAAGGGTTAATATCGTAACAAAATTTAAACTGGTACACTTATGACAAATTTATCTCAAATTAATTTTTTGATCACCAAAAAGTAAAAACCTTAAATTGGTATGTTTGTGACATATTCATCTTTCATTAATTTTCATTAAATTTTATCATTAAATTACTGAGTTGAATGATAGATAACAATTGACGGATGTATTAAATTGAGGTTTTACCTTCTATTTATTACAAATGTACCAATCTCTAGATTTTCGTTGTATTAATATAATTTGACGAAAATTAATGGAAGAAAAATTTGTCACAAATGTACATATTTGAGATTTTAGGTGTGTCACACGTGTAAGTTTTTTGTGATATTAATCTTATGGCTAGCCAATATTGGAAGATGCTCTTTGATGAGACCGGCAAAAAAAGAATAACCATAATTTTTCAGTACCTCTAATTTTTCTCGTCACATCAATGATTCGTGCATTTCTAATCCGATAACTTTATAAATAAGTTAAGAAATGCTTTGGATCGTACTCATCACATAGTTATGCGAAATGATGACGAGGTAGTTGAAGTGGACAATCGGTACCCAAAACATAAAATTAAACTATCGCTCTCATTTACTTTCTAGCAACTTGCCCGATTGATGTGAATTAGTAAAACAAACACATCAATTTACATCATTCATGTCGCTGAAAGATATATAAAAAATAAAGGGAGAATTCTGGGAAAAAAAAGAGAAGAAAAAAGAAAAAGAAATATTGCGTGATTGACAATTAAGACCTTCAAATTCCATTTACTTTAAGAGTTTCCGCTTCCCCGGTCAAATTTCTATCACCCTAACAGCGACCCGCGTCGATTCCGAAATTTTGACTTCACGCGTGAAATTCCCGAAACACCCTCGTCGGCCCTCCGATCGTTACCAACCCTGAACCGGCCATCTCCGATCGGGATCCGGCAGCCACGAGGAGCGCTTCTTGACCGCCGTCGCCGCCGCCCCGCGCTCCTCCGCCTCTCGCCGCCGCTGCCGCCCGTCGCGGTCGGCGGCCTTCCCTCCGAAGCCGAAGACCCTGGTGAGGAACGACGCCACCCTGCCGCCCGTCCTCCCGCGGCTCCCGTCGCGGCCGAGCCCGAAGGTGCCGCCGCCGGGGTCGGTGCTGAGCCTCATGGACTCCGACAGGCGCTCGTAGCCGGCGATCCTGGAGCATTCGGCGGAGACGGACTCCGACAGGAGGAGGGAGCTGTTGGATCTGCCCAGCTTCGAGAGGGACCGTCTTCCTTGCAGCCTGAAGCTTCCGCCGAGCTCCATCATCGTCAGATCTTAGAAAGAGAGAGCTGGGTTTGAGGCGGGTTGCAGGAATCTCTCTCTCTCTCTCTCTCTGTGTGTTTCGAGGCGTGGCCTTCATGCACGCGAGGTTATGATGTGGAAGCGATGGAGGTGATTATTTATATGTTTATTCAAATTCATTGTTGATGGGGAGATTACTGTTCTTCCGCCTGGATGATTAATTTAAGCATTATTGGACGGGACTGCAGCACGACTTTAACGAAAGTAGACGTGGAAATTCCTAGAGAACATATAGAAAGACGTGTTGAGATTGTTTGGTACAGCTATTCTCACGAATGTTTCCGGGGTTGACCTTAGATCGAGGTCGCGGGCTACTATTTGATGGCCTTGACGTAGAAGCTCATTTTGAATCGAGGAAACGGCGCTGGATAATGAGGATCACTCATCGTTGTAACTTTGAATCGGAGCAAATTTTGAATGTGACCACGGAACCAACTAGCATGAGGCATTAGAGCTGTCTAAATTCTTCTTTTTTTTTATGGGAAGTATGAGTCACGAGGTCATCTAAGTTCAAAGTAAGATATATAGAGAGAGAGGAAAGTCTGTAGAGGTGAGAGAGGGGTCGAGAGTGGCGACGATAAAGATAGCAATTGGGCAATCGGAAGTGGCGAGACAATTGTTAATAGGGTTAATACTTTGAAAAACCCTAAATTGGCACATCCGTGACAAATTTACCAAAAATTACTTTTTTGACCACCAAAAACCCAAAACTGGTATACATTTGACAAATTTACCAAAAACTGGTACACTTGTGACAAATTTACCTTATGTTAGTTTTTATTAAATTTTATTGTCAAATTATTAAGTTAAATGACACGTGACAGTTGATTGATATACCAATTTGGGATTTTACGCTTCGTTTGTCACAGCTTACAATTTTTGTGATTTTTTTTTGTATTAATCTAATTTAGCAGAGGGTATATTGGTCACAAATTTACCAGTTTGGAGTTTTTTGCGGTCGAATAAATTAGTTTGGGGTAAATTTGTCATAAATGTACAAGTTTAGGGTTTTTTATGGTTAGTCGGGGTAAATTTGTCACGAGTGTACCAGTTTAGGGTTTTTCATTATCAAAAAAATAGTTTAGGGTAAATTTGTTATAAGTGTACAAGTTTGGAGTTTTTCAGGGTATTTACTCTTGTTAATAATGATGGGTGGAGAGGTTAGCATTTATGATGGTAGGATTTTGAGAAATGAACTGGGATCGGAGGCTAAAGTCTAAATAGTTGCAATCCGTCTTCGTAGGGTTTTCTCATGGAATGCAAAGTGGAATTTTTTTTTTTAAATTGAGGTCGTCAAGTGATATTGATGTAAAAAGTGGTGGGAATAGCATTTAATGCTTCTATTTTGTCAAAACCTTGCGGCTCGTGCTTCGATCTTAACTCAAAGCCAAACACTTTAAACCTTTCAAACTATACAATATCAGCATACAGATTGATTTTTCATAATAGTTGACGTTGGGACCACAAAACTCGCAAGTACGTTTTGCTCAAAATAGCTAAGAATAAAAACTAAATTCGCTTTTGTTTGCAAAGTGAAATGGCTTCCCTAGATTCCTAGTCAAGAAAGACTTCCCACTTTGCCCAAAGAAATATTATAAGGAGGGGTTATTTATTGGGGCAATTATTTGCTCAAATGATGGGGGCCTCGTCAGGGGTAATTTGGTCAATATATCCCAAATGATGCTCCCCTAATTTTTTTTTTTTTTTATCATGACTTATACTTGATTGCTTGCTTCCACGAACTGTCCAAGCCATTTCCCAAGTTGACGCAATCACAAATATATATACACATACTGTCCAAGTCATTTCCCACGCAATCGCGAATATATATATTAGGGATGGTCGTTTTTTTATAAAAATTATTTATTTATTTTGAAATAAAACAGAACCTAAATTCGATTAATGAATCGTGGAGTTTGGGCTTGGAGCCACTCATGTGCTTAAGTCAAAACCGTGTCCAAAGAATCCTAGCGCGTCTATAATAGGCCACTATATGTAATGTCTAATCGATTTCCTTTTCTTGACTTTATTAACCTTTTATTCATTACAAATTTCTTAGAAATAATTATACAAATAATTCATAAATTTTGATCTAATGTATAATATCATCCTTAACTTTTAATTTATTTAATGCAATTCCTAAATCTTTGATAAATGTTTAATCTAGTCTCTAAGATATATGAAAACATCAAATGTTGTTCTCCCACCAATTCAAGTTCAAGGACAATATGGAACATTTTTATATAATCTAAGGACAAAATTAAATATGTATCAAAAGTTTATGAGTTACATTGAACAAATTAAAAGTTCAAAAATGTTATTATACATCAAGCCAAATTTTAGAAAGTATCAGTGCCAATTTCCTTTTTTCTTAATTCGAAGACCAAAATTCGATATTATTTAGACCAAGGAAAATGAATAAGACTATTTTTAAGCATTACATAGCGGTTATACAAATGGAAAGACTCACGACTACAATGAAAGATAAAAAGTTAAGAGGATAATTCGTATTTTTCAAAAGTTGCGAGCTATTGCACGATGATACGGAAATTCAAGGATAGTCGGTGAGATTTCAAAGCTCCGGGCCCATTGCGCAAAACACCAAATTTTGCGAGGGATCTTAAGCAAATTCCTAAGCAATGTTGAAATGTCAATAAGAATTATATTGATCCTCTCGATATCTCGATAAATCTCAACCGTTAAAAAATAATCTCAAATTTGTAAGTCAGGCAAAGAGGGAAAGTGATTATGACGTGGACTACCAAAAACCACGCCTCGAGCTCTCCTCTCGGCCGACCATAGTTCCCGGTACGCTCCCACCTCTCTTCTTCACAGCACTTGTCTGAACTCTGCTCCGTTTCGTCTCTCTCTCTCTCTCTCTCTCTCTCTCTCTCTGCATTCTCCATATCTGTCCGTCTCGGGTAGAGCTCGGCTGTCGAAATCCCGAGACCCCATTGGCTTCCTCGCCTCTGCTCGCGGCCGGAAGAGGAAAAGGAGGAGCCTTTTCTCGCGCTCGGTCGCGGAGTTTGACTGGATTGAAAGTGGGGGGAGAGACATGGCTCTGCACCTGAGCAGCGCCGCGCCGGCGTGCTTCGCCGTCGCCGACCGCCGCGCGAGGAGTCGCAAGGTGCGGGCCGTCGCGCCGGGGGACTCCGCCACCTTGAAAGCGGAGGAGGAGAAGGTGAAGCTGGGCGGCACCGATTTGAAGGTGACGAGGCTCGGGATCGGGGCCTGGTCTTGGGGCGACACCAGCTACTGGAACAACTTCGAATGGGACGGTAATTGAGCTCACCGTACATGGTCGTGATGATATTTTTTTTCTTCTTCTTTATATTGATAAATTCCTTGATAATCGGTGCTCAACTGTGTCGAACGATTCCATTCTCGGTGACTCTTGGGTCAAGATACATTACAAGCCTGGTTAAGAACTCTAAATTCTATTCAACTTGTTGAGAAGTTAGTGGACCGCTCTTTTTTTCTTTCTTCTTTTTAAAGAATTCTTTTGAAGCCTTTTTTTTATACAGTTGGTATGATATTGTTATTAAGTTGTGAGTAATATGAAACGGCAGTATGCCAGTATCATGCTTAGTTGATACGATATTGCTGATGTTCTGGGTTGCTATTGAATGCTGCTCGAGTGAGGCTTTGCCTTTTGTTTAAAGAAGTGAGTGTTGAGAATGTCGGTTGAAGCTGTTGGGTCTTAGAGCGGTATGTTCATTGCAGTTCATTTGGTTGGGAAGCTCCACATGAATGTTTAATTTGGTGGATGTGATTTATTTGCTGCTTCAGTCATGGTCCGTCATCGCAATTATTATTGCATTGTAAAGTGTCGACGCTTGTTTGAACAAGACCATTCCGTTGCTCTATCCTTGAATCATCTATCTCCAAGCACACTGACCATGTAATTAATCACGCCACTAACTATGTAAATTGTAAACTGTGCGTGTGCCTGAGGTACGTGGTCCGAGGACCCTGTCCACAGACTTCCAGCTTTATTTACAATGATTGGGCTTTATGATTTTTTGCAACTGCAGAGATGCCCAAATTTTCAGCCACCCTATTTTTGGCTTTCTATTTCTGCATCTTTGCTGAAATACAATCTGAAACCCACAGCCATCATACCGTGCCTTAAACTTTGACTCATACCTCTCTGATATCTTTTTAGGGGATCATCTTTTAGTACTGTCAGGTTCTACTTTGTATAGTCTCTCTTGAAGGATGAAACTAAAAGTGAACAAAAAATAAAGTGGTCATTGTTAACCTTTTTTCTTGCAAATGTAAGAATGTAGCAAGTTAGCAGCTCCTCATTTATAGGAAGTCCTCTGCTTCACTGAGAGCACTTACTGAGTTTCCTTTCCTGCTTTTTCTCAATCATGTTGTAGTTTCATTCTCGTTTTCATATTATCCCTTGAGATAATTCATGTCAAAACTTTGTCTTGTGATTTAATGGCAGATAGGAAGATGAAGGCTGCAAAGGGCGCTTTTGAGAGCAGTATTGATAGTGGAATAACCCTGTTTGATACAGCTGAGGTTTATGGGTCGAGGGTGAGAAGTGAATCTACACTGCTCTGTTTGTTCGATAAATCTATAGAAATTCAGTAATTCAAGAGAATATCACTGTAGTCTTGTTTTTGCAGATGTCGTTTGGTGCTATAAACTCAGAAACTCTACTGGGCAGGTATATTATATTCTAAGTCGTGTAGATTTTCATCTAGTCATTCTGACATAAATTGTAATTGTTGCTGTTTGAATTCTTGAAGATTCATCAAGGAAAGGAAAGAAAAGGATCCAGAAACTGAGGTTGCTGTTGCAACGAAGTTTGCAGCTTTGCCGTGGAGACTGGGCCGTCAGAGTGTCATTACTGCCCTCAAAGATTCTCTTTGTCGCCTAGGAATTGATTCAGTGGACCTATACCAATTGCACTGGTTTGTGCCTTTTGGCCTTGTGCAATATTTGCCTACTTTCATCCTGCTATAAAGATCAAGAAAAGTGACTGATGAAAGAAATCTGCTGTTTCTCAGGCCTGGAATATGGGGGAATGAAGGTTGTCTATGTGTAACACATTTTGTTCCATTGGGCACTCTTATTGGGTACTCTTTGAGATAGCTAAGACAATTTTGCTGAAAAATTATTGTCAGGGTACATTGATGGTCTTGCAGATGCAGTTGAGCAAGGTCTTGTGAAAGCAGTGGGAGTTTCCAACTACAGTGGTATATTCCTTGTTTCTAGAGCATGCTCATAGATATTGTTTCATCGGCAACTTGCTACCCTCTTTTTTGCCATTTTTAAAGAGATAAGGTATCTTATTATGAGGTTAAAATCTTCTGTATATTATTACTTCATAAATAAGCATATTCTGATATGTTCACTAATGTCCAGAAAGTAGACTCCGTGATGCCTATGAGAAGCTTAAGCAGAGAGGGATACCACTGGCTTCAAACCAAGTGAACTACAGCCTCATATACAGGTCACCCGAGGAGAATGGTGTGAAGGCCACCTGCGACGAACTTGGGATCACTTTGATTGCGTATTCACCAATAGCTCAAGGTAAGTGCCGATTGCTTTTGTCTACTAGGGAAAGTCCATGAAGCTATTGTCAAGGACGACAGTAGTGTAGGGATCTGTTCCGCATTCGCAGTCCTGGAGAAGCTGACTCTCCAGTTTTTGCAATCTTTTGGCATTTAATAATTTGGAATTTTTTGGCCAGTCATCATAACATCTTAATAACTTATCATTTTCCAGACATGATACACAATGAGTAAATGGAAACCACCAAACTAACATTCTGTATTTTATTAGGTTCTTTGGTTGTGCTTGAACTTGAAAAGAAAGAGTGAACCAGCCCAACTTGAATATGTTATTGGTAAAGCGAGCAATGTTTATTACTTTGAAAAAAGATTTATGGTCTTTAGTGATAATGAGAAGTGCTTAGGAGTGAGCTAATTTATAATGCTTTCACTATGCAAACTGTGTGGCCCAATTAGTGTGAGACAAGTTGATAATTAAAAAGACTGGGAACCTTGATTCATATATTAACCTTCCATTTCATTATTGTCAAACAGATAATTGGAGGGTACTGTAGTTTGTTGATTATTCATCTCTAGCTTCCTCTGTTCTCGAATGGGCTTTGAAGATTCACATGGTGGTTCAACTTATGCAGGTGCTCTTACTGGAAAATATACCCCACAAAATCCCCCAAGTGGCCCCCGTCGTCAGATCTACACCCCTGATTTTCTCACTAAGGTAATCCATCCGCTATTTATGAAGCACTTTCATCCGTCAATCCCTGAGATTCATTCTTGAAGATTTTTTCTCAATGCTTGCAGCTACAACCTTTGCTGAACAGAATAAATGAAATAGGAGACAGCTACAAGAAAACTCCAACGCAGGTAACTATACTCCTTTCTTCAAAAAAGGTATTGCAAATAAAGCAATCACCACGATTAGAGTGCAGAAAATGAGCCGCCTACAAAGAAGTTTGCATATAGTTGCAGTGCATCTGCGCCATCTTAGATTATTCTTCTACTCAAATTGCACCAAGATACTTGTCAAACTATACATGGTACCCTGCATCATGCCATGTGTACGGCCACTTCATGTTTTCGTTTGGCATTCCATGTACGTGTCTCATAACGAGCTCCTGATGGAAAAGACTAGTTAACACGTGCCTTCTGTCTTGATAGGTTGTCCTGAATTGGCTCATAGCACAGGGTAATGTAGTCCCCATTCCCGGAGCCAAAAATGCTGAACAGGCAAGTGAATTCGGGGGTGCACTTGGGTGGAGACTCACCAGTGAAGAGGTCGATGAGTTGCGATCACTGGCCTCGGACATAAGACCCGTTGTAGGCTTCCCGGTTGAGAACTTGTGAAGCCGGCGTCATTTACTGTACGTCCCCACCGTTATGTAACTACAGATTTTTCATTACCCATTGATATCGAAATGCCTGTATAGTCATTTAGGGCAAGTTCCCAGCAATCAGAAGTGGCGTTATGATCCTGAGGAAGCAAAGAGGCAGTCTCTTTCATCCCATCTTTTGACATGGAAAGTCATTGGAAAATTCTATGTTCACGAACATTTCGATGTAAAGTCCCTTGAAAGTGAATCGATATGGCATTGCTATCTTACTAAAAAACCTACCGCTTTCGCCGAGCTATAGTAGCCCTTGAATCATTTATTTGTAAGAGATAAAAATTTATGATTCCTATGTTAGTGTCACTTGGAGGAAGGGTGAATAGTTCCATATGGAACTTGCCTATTGGAACAGATTTCTCATTTTCTTAAATCTAAAATCTACCTTGCATACCTGAACATACCCTGTTTCAGGTTACAAGATCGATTCAGGATCTATCCATGTTTCACTTTTATTATTAATTGCATGATTGTAGTGAATTATCACATTTAATAATCACCACTTCTTGTTATAATTTATTGATCATATTTTGTATTTAGACACAAGAAAAATATAAAACATTAACAAAGTAAAAGTCTCAGTTATAAAATGGAAATTTAGACTAGTGGTTCTAGATTATACATTCATCATCAAATGCTATGTAATATTGCAGGATCACTAAGATAGATTAAGAAAAATACAACAACAACAACTTATTTCAGCTTTTAGATTACGGGTTTCAAGTTCCATCAATCTAGAACTTAAAACCTACCTGTGGAATTAGGTTTCTCAATTTTTGGAACTTATAGCCTTATCTTGAAATATGAAATTGGACAAATTCCCTTTACTCCGGTTATCAGGTTTCAAGTTCCACCCTAAAATCATACTCATCCCTAACCTTGAGAGCACAACCATGGCTATGAATAGTCAACCTTTTGCAGAAACTCGTGTTTCAGCCTTGAGAGCACAAGCATGGCTATGAATAGTCAACCTTTTGCAGAGACTCGTGTTTCATACCATGATGGGGAGTTATGAAGAGACAAAATTCTCTGACTAGGAATGAGAATATGAATTAAAAGTGGTTAGACTTTTTGTCATATGAAAAAATACGTTCTCATTAGAAACTTGTCATTGCACATGAGATGTGGAATGATCAGTGAGACATCTTGTATTGTTCCTGTCGCGGTTGATATTGAAGTCTATGGATCCCTAAACGAGTACATAGGTCTTCTTAATCAGTTTTGTGCGTACAGACAAAAGAACTTCTGTCTTGAACCGTCATGCGGATCAAGTTTCCGTCCTTTTAAAGTTGGAAATCTCGAATAAGGGATCTGAAAGGAAATTAAGGGATCTTAATGACCATACCAGTGTTCTTCCATTTCCCAAAATCATCTACTATTGTCGCTCGTTACCAAAAAATGCCGTGATATCCGCAATCATGTCTACTTATCACGTGATTTAATCACTGTGCGATTAAGTGAATCACTGGATTCATTCTTGTCGATCGAGTTGGTTTGGTTCTTAAATTGTTGGGTCCAGCTTTCTTGGGACACAAAGTCAAATTCCTTGACAACGAACCGTGATAAACAAGGCGGAGACAGACCCACTTGGTTCTGGCAGTCTTATGGGGCCATCCTCTTTTACTTCCTTATCCACATTAATCAGATGCGTCTGAATCTGAGCATCTCTTCTTTTTTATTCCTTTTTGTTTCCCTTTGCTCTCATATGCTTTTTGCTTCTTCTTCCACCTTCTTGGCCATATGAGAGATTAGAGCTTCTCTGAGAAAGGTCTTTAGCATGATATCAAAGGCAATGCTCCAATCAAAGATGCCCAGATAGTGATTCCCAGGAATCGATCGAGCTGTGATGGGTTTCAACCTGGCGTAAACCCTCGAGACTAGGTTATGACAAAGTCAATTCTCTAGGATCTCCGAGTTCATGGCGTTGGTAGCCTGTTTTTCACTGGAACCATATGTGAGGGGGACGGACTTAGGGGTAGTGTTGGCCCGGCGATATGACGCAACATCGATGGCGGAATGAAATATCATAATAAGGCCGGGAAATGAGTGGATACAATGATCTTGTGGATTGATTATTCTCTTCTGGCGCACGATGATTGGGATATTTAATGACCTCATACCCACAACAACTCCTCAAGAAAAATAAAATTTTTATAGCTCAGAAATGCATCCCCAATCTAAAAGCAGTGGCATCTCTGGGCAAAGCAGTGTGATCCCCTACTTTCATGTGAAAAATGGACCATGTGGTCCAAATCATTTGTTTTTCATGTGTTTTCTCCCACTCAAGTTCTAGAAACGATCAAGTTCATGAATCTCTTCCTTCCTGAGGCTGTCCACTTCCCTGATTCATGGACCACACCCAGAAATATTTTGCTCAAAGACTCCATAATTCATGCTGTTTTACTGCATTATTATACAGGAAATAATAGAATCTCCTTTGATCTTGGAGGGGACCAGAAAGTTATGGAAATACCCTGTAGCCTGGATGTCTTGTAGACCGTAGAATCGTAGATAGGCCCAGCAGAGGTAAGAAAGATTCCAATGTAACGAATTTGACTATTAATAGCACAACTAATCCATCCGATTACGACACTTTCCCGTAATATCTGGCGGATTTCGTGTCCTTACAACATCATTAATGAACAATAATCTCGCTTTCTATGTAAAAAAACTCGTACCCATGTCAAGCCTATCTAGGAATCTTGATGATCAAAATCTTCTCAGCTTCTCTTCACTTTCACAACGCTTTCCTCTTCGTTCTTCAGTCGCCGATCCCTTTCTTTTCCGCAAAGGAATATCTAGACCTGAGCTTTATGCCAACTCGCTTTGATGCTTATACAACTAATTTGCCCTGGCCCAAAAGAGAATGAAATCCTCATCATCCTTTTCCCCACCCTACTTGTTCCCCCATTTGCTGCTCGGCCACCCTTATCGTCTTCCTGATAAGAACAAACGAACGTTGCCACCGGATGTCTCCTTACGCGCGTACACACCATGAGGCCTGGCTCTGAAAACCTGAAAATAAGCTACTATAAAAGGAAAAAAGAAGAAGAAAAAATCCATCTTGATATGCATCGTTCGTGCGCGTAAGCACCAGGAATTCATTCTTTTGACTCTGCAATTACCACCGCCATTTGCCCAACGTGTTGCATATCCAGATAAGCTGTCTCCCCAGATTTGGGCCAAGTTTTTCTGTATTACCACGAATGAGTTGTCGCAAGCTTCTCAGAAATTTTTTTTATCAAAAACAAGTTGAAAAACACAAAGAGCTTTTTCAGATATCTTTCGCTTCTGACAATTCTTTCCCTTATCAAAACCAATAAACTAACAATGGCAACTGCCCACGTGGCGCCACCCTTGTGCATCGTCAGATTGCACCTCCAATGAGTGAGAAGCAGTAGATTTCCCAAGCCAAATCAGCCTCCCAAAAACAACCGAAGGAAAAACCAAAAGAAGAAAGAGAATTACTAAAATCACTGTGGTCCCTCGTGCACAGTTTTTTTTTTTTTTCCCCATTTTTCTGTATTTGGGGGGGGGGGGTGACTAAATTATACGCCGTGGGGGAGGAGGTCATTGTGCGTTACAGTACTCAATTTATTGCATAATTCTAACCCTCCTTCCCTCTTGACTCTCTGTGTGCTGTCCTTTTCTTTCTAACTGGAGTTAAAAGGCTCTGGTCTTCGGTCTCCTCCCATTTTTCTCATTACTTAATCATTTCACAACTGCTATTCTTTGTCTCTGAGGGAGAGAGAGAGAGAGAGAGACGGTATTGGAACTTGCAAGTCTCTTAGATTGTTCCTTCTTATTACCCTGTTGGGAACAAGTCAAAGGTTGGCTCTGGTCAGGTTCGTTTGATTTCGTTTCACAGTTTTCCATTTTGGGTGTTTGACAAAACTCCTCCTTTCTGAAGTCTAGTCTGTTCCCTCGAATCTCTTTTTTTTTTTTATCTGGTTTGAAGTTTTCCACTGGTTAATGGGTGTCTCACGTCTTGTTATGGATCATATCATTTCGAATTATTTAATTAATTTCTTAATTGCAGCACAGTGCGTTCGATAGCTTCAGCTCCTGTGTTCCATGGCTCTTTCTCTCTCTCGCTAGAAATTTTGTTTCTTTAATGGTTCTTTTCTCTGTTCAAAGAGATGGGTAGATTGTGGGTGTTTGATTATTTTTGTCTTTCGTTGTCAAATGAACAATTAAGTAAAAGGGACTGTTGCTGAATTAAGAATAATATCTTTGCCTTAATGTTCAGTTAAGTGGGTTGCCGATTAAGTTATTGTTCCCTTCCTGCTTTTCTCATGCGTTGATTGCTGTGCTTCCAAAAATGGTGGTGATCTTTTTTTGCTGTTTCGGTTTCATGTCCAAGTCAACCAATTAAGTATCAGTAAATTAAATTAAATAAGGTCCCTAAACGGCATATTCTATAAATTAACTGCTTTGCTGCGTTTTGGTTAAAGTTCCTTTTATGTGTTTCTGTGCAGAAACTTTTTGTCTGGTGTCTAGCCATGAATCCTTGCCTTCCTGATTGGAACTTTGAGTATGATCTCCCTTTAACCAATCAGAAGAAAAACATTGGGTACTCTCTCTCTCTCTCTCTCTCTCTCTCTATTTCTATGTCAGTTTGGATTGATTCAATTTTATCCTTCTGTTGATGAATTGGTCAGGTCTGACCAGGAGCTGGTGGAGCTACTATGGCAGAATGGCCAGGTTGTTATGCACAGTCAAAACCATCGAAAGCCGAGCTCAAACCAGCATGAGAACAGTCAATTGCAGAAACATGATCAGCCGATTATGAAAGGCAGCGGGTCTCATGGGAATTCTAGCAATTTGATTCAGGATGACGAGACGGTCTCATGGATCCATTATCCCGTTGACGATTCTTTCGAAAGGGAATTCTGTTCGAACTTCTTTGACGAATTACCGGTGCCTCATCCAGTGGAGATTGATAAGGCAGTCAGGCAAGTCGAAACAGAGAAGATCGCGAAATCAGGCAGTTTTAATGATGCCCATAATACGAGTAACCAGCAATCCACCATTAAGCGCGCACTTGTCCCTGAAATTTCTGGGAACCAAATGCCGCCTCCACGAGCTCAGTTTGCCAAAGCCGCTCAACAAAACAATGTCACTGGAAACTTGGGAAAGGTTGTGAACTTTTCTCAATTCGCATCACTCGTCAAGGGTGATCCAAAACCTTCTAGTCTTCACTTTGGAGGTGATGCTCGAGAGTGTTCAGTTATGACAGTTGGGTCTAGCCACTGTGGAAGCAACCAAATTGTAAATGATCCAGATTTTAGTAGGGCATCGAGCAATGCGGCCGGCACAGCTGGCTTTTCTGCCGGCACTTTTAAGGAAGATGTCCATAAAAACGTAGTTTCTCAGGGTGAGGGGAGGAAAACAGAGACACTTGAGCCAACTGTTACTTCATCGTCTGGTGGATCCGATAGTAGTTTTGGTGGAACCCTCAAGGAATCCGCTGGTGCGAGTAGCCACAAGAGGAAGGGCAGAGATAATGAGGAATCTGAGTGCCAAAGCGAAGTAATGATCCCTCTTTCTTCTTTATCGATCAAATTTCATTTTGGTGATCCTAACATCGGAATTATTCAGGCTGCTGAACCAGAAGCTGCCAGTGGAAAGAAGCCAGCAACGAGGTCGGGATCAACCCGCAGGAGCCGTGCTGCCGAAGTGCATAACCTCTCTGAAAGGGTGTGGACGCAATCCCATGAAAATTACTTGTCATGTTAAACCAAATTACTCTGCATTTTTATTGGACATAACTGTTGGGCCATTAATGCAGAGGAGGAGGGATAGGATCAATAAGAAGATGAAGGCGTTGCAAGAGCTTATACCTCACTGTAACAAGGTCTTCCTTTGTTCTATCCGCATCATTTGATAATTTCTTGATTCTCTCGGAATCTGTAAATCATTGCTTCTATTGGATTTTAAATTCCATTTTCTTTGTTGCTCTTTCAATTAGTGCCAGGATTGATAGTCTTATGCATGCCATAATTAGACACATAATTTCCATGAGTAATCACCTAAGCGATGATAAATCAGCCCGCAAAAGTATCTCTAGGTACAAAAATGGCTCATTCTGTATTATATGAAAAGGTAGCAGCAAAAACTGTTCTGGAGATGCTAATAAGTGAGTTGATTTGTTTTGGCAGACGGACAAAGCATCAATGCTTGATGAAGCAATTGAATACCTGAAGTCTCTTCAGCTGCAGCTACAGGTATGTGGTACTTTCTGGAGCCATTGAACAGAAAACATTTCAGATAAGCAGTACAGCTCAACATGAGGGAGGTCATATGTCTTCCCAATCATTGTCGAGTGGAATCTTCTTCCTTCTACGGCAGCTTTTAGAAACAGCACTTGCTGTTTGGAGAATTAAGGAGTTACCTCATATTTGTTGTGCTCGAAGTTAAATTTTGACCGTAAAACTGGGAAAATAGAAGCACCTAATCATTTCATGGAAATCTAAAAACCCTTGGGTTCTTGGTGTTTTAGGTAATGTGGATGGGAGGTGGGATGGCTCCGATGATGTTTCCTGGAGTACAGCATTATATGTCCTCGATGGGTATGACAATGTGCCCGCCGCCTTTGCCCGCTGTATCCAACAATTTGCATTTGCCTCAAGTCCCGGTAGTTGATCAATCAATCCCAATGGCTCCAAACCCAAATCAGTCAGTAATTTGCCATACTCCAGTCCTGAATCCCATGAATTTTCAGAATCAGATGCAAAGTCCCTCATTTCCCGAGCAATTCGCGCGTTATATGGGCATCCACCACATGCAAGCCGCATCACAGGTTTGAAAGTCGTTATGCCATCGAAAAATGTTGCGGCGCTTTGGGGCTGATTATGGTCCCTTGATCATGTATCAAACTTTTCTTGCAGCCCATGAATATGTTCAAGTTCAGCCCTCAGACTGTACAGCAGATTCAAACAAATTCACTGCCCAGCAGTATCAGCGGGCAATATAGTGGAGGAGCTACAAATGATACTTTAAGTGGCAAAATGGGTTAGTCACTTTGTCATTTGTCCTCCCAGATATATAATGAACTGGGAAATCCCTAGGTTATTTCTTCATAACAGTTTTAGGAGTTGGGACATCATGTGTACTCTGCGAAAATCCTATAAGAAATGCCGCAAAAGATGCATGGGTAGATTCTTCTAATCATGTCTTGTTAAAATAATGGCAGGTTAACAAGTGGCCATGCTCTTTGGAAGCCTGCATTCCCGCTAATATCAGATGGTAAGAGGTCGTACCTTTCAGGGGGAAGACATTGAATGGCTGCTGCTTGATCCGTATCCTGGCTGATTGGTGATTTATGTACCCATCTCCTTGATGAGTTTACTACAACTACTATGAGGGCTAGTGAATACGGATGAAGCTGGCGCCGTTACTGCTGTTGAATCTGCCGCAGTCAGCGTGATAAGAAGACCACCTTCTTGGTCCTTGAGATTTTTTGGTCGCAATTTGCAAGAGTTACATGGTCATTTTACTATTCTTACCAAGCACGATTGTAAATTTCTGTACATTGCATGTGAGAAGTGGAAGAACTGGAGCTAACACCATTAGAAGCGCAGAATTGATGGTATTGATGGAGGTGAGATTTGTAATGGGAGAGGGTTGATAGTGGGAGCACAACTACACATTTTGTTTCTTTAGACTTTCTGTTCTTTCAGTCCAATTAAATAAATTCTTCAATTATGCGTCACACAATGGTCCGTATTTTCTTATTAACTATTCGCTCCACAAAATACACTGAAGAATTCGAGGTTTTAATTTACCCATCCCGGTTTATTCGTTGGCTATCTAATCGAAGTTAGCAGTCATCCTAGCGTATTCCTTTCTTCAAGTACCTTTTCCGAAAATTCTGTGCAAGATTGAGTGATCTTTCTCCATCGACCGAGTTCCTCCATGCAAATAGAAACTGCTTTCCAACATCCTGAAGCTCTTGCAGTTCGCAATCCCATGTTAATGGCTGCTTATTCTTACTTCCAATAGCAGAAACATGTCCCTGCTACATGAAGTAAAAGGAACCATGATTCGGTCTATCAGTGCTTCACACCCCTCGCATCCTAGGTTGTCAATGCCTACGCAAAAGCGAGCTCTGTTGCTCCTTATCTCCTCCATATTCTATCAAACACTGAGCGAAAGCAACTTCCTCTCTTCCAACCACATTCCAGCACTAAAGCAAAGACAAGATGCTCATTGATACTGTTCATGGTTCCACTGATGCTAACTTTCACGGAAATGGCGGTGGTTCTCTCAAGTCTCATCGAATTCTTCAGTCGGGATTGGTGGGGAAGTGCTGATGAGTACTTCACTAGGGTGTGCTAACGCTCATTCTGTGCGTAAGTTATGCTAGTTTTGCGTATATTAACTAATGTATCATTAAGAGCAAAGCAGCACTTGTCATGCTATCCGATGACGTTTTTACATGACGAACATGTGATGTTAGACTTTAGTTTTCGTCACACGGAGTCTGGGAAAATCAATCGAAACATCTTTTCTTATTATATATTTCAGTAAAGTAGCATCAAATAGGAAATAAAAATGTGAGATCGACTCAACTCGCCAGCTAAAAACCTCACCAACATCGCCACGCAAATGTTGAAGGCTTTTAAATGTTAGTCCATCTCAACCTACATAGACTTTGGCACACTTGCGGGATTGATGCGATGTCCTATGAGTCTTCTTGTTGCTTTGTGGAAGTCATTTCAGCATTTATGCACCGATCATGTAGTACTGACTGGACCCTACGACGGCATCAACATCGTTGCCCTACACATCTTCGAAGGGTTCTTGATGCTATACAAGAGGGGTCATCGTTCCGGTCATTTAGGAGGCAAAACGTTTGTTCAATACCAATCCTATGCTCAGTGTAAAGCGCAAGAAGCCATCTCACGGGTCCATTACTTCGCTGACATGACGAGCCAAAATCATCTTTCTCGAAATTTGAAAAGTCTAGGACGCGGCTGTCGTGCCACACACACGCGACATATTCCAAGCCAGTACATCCACTGTGTGGTCACAGGAAAATCTTTTGCTAGGCAGCTTTTCTTGCACAAGTGGGAGCGGTGCAAAAATGCCTTCATCTTCCTCATCACCATCATCTCAACTGTAATATTCTCAGTAAGCATCATAGTCCTATCTCCCACTTTAATGTGTCTGTTCTCTCTCTCTTCTCCGAGTTGCAAAAGATCCCGGCTTTATCTTCTCGTCACCAAGTTGCATGTTGAAAAGAGAGAGAGTTTATGGAGTAAAACTAGGTGAGACTAAATCAGCGTTATGATGCGGAAGTTGGCTAATATTAGGAAAGAATCAACTGATTCTATGTATATGTATATATAAAAGATTGTCCTTTAAATATAAACATATGGGACAAATATAGGGCTAGCAAGTTCCAACACGAATCGACATGTTTGAATACGATCATTGGATCAAATGAAAACTGCACGAATTTAAGATACATAAATTCCATAGCATAGTTAATAAAAATGCAGATGATGTAACTTAATCCAATTGCGAGATCAAAATATAGCACACCAACATGAACTGTCAGCACCTAGAAAGTGCCGAGAAAGACTCGAACCTCGTCAAATCAAAACTAACACAACCTGACGTCTACTGACCACTTTTGGCAGGGGAAAATTTTTAAACCGTAGCTTAAATAGATCGAGCCACTCGCGCAAATACAATAATACGATATTTGACGGTGGTCCACCAATATCTTTAGGGAGGGTTTTGAGGGGAGGGGGGAGGGGGCTTATTTTGTATGGATGCAAAGGGATAATATATTCAACTAGAGCCACTTAGAAGATAGTGGCTCAGATTGCTCCGGCTTGTTCCCACATATCCCCCTTGCCCCCCATCTTTTTCCTTTCTGACGTTGCAAAGCTCGAAAGGGAGAGATGTCCCGAAATTTCATGGGGACCCCCCCGCGCTCTTGTACCGATCTAATTGCCCATGTTTTATGTCCACAAGCTGGGGACTTCATCTTGAGAAGATTGATGCCCCATCAGCATCGCACCATCCAGCGCAGCACCAACTTATGCATCCCCCCCTCTTAAATGCCCACTTACCCCACTTCACATCAACCCCCATGCCGATGTGAAATCTCAGGGGGGAGGAGAAAAGTTCACTTTCCCCTCTTCTCAACGTGATCTGCTCATCCTGTTTTGCACTCCTTAATCCAGGGTTTTGTTCGGTGTTGTGATCTGATGACCTGATCTTAGATTTTTTGTTCAGTGCTGTAAGCAGTTGGTGAGACAATGCATCATGCAGTTGCGCCTCTCTCAGCATTATTATTATTATGATGTTTCTTCAGTCAATCCCACGATCGAAACATGGCAATTGCCTTGTGTTGTTTGTCGCGGGTCGAGTACGAAGTACAAAGATAGTGTGAAATGTGGAATTACAACGTTGAAGAGAGCGCATTGGAGGTCTTAATAGACCTAGAAAGGACAACACAGTAGACTTAGACTAAATCAATCGCACGGTAAACATATGCGTAATGGCGAGTCTGGTGGTCCCGATCAGAAGACAGGTTCGAGTCAACTACGTTTGCATTTGTTTTCTTTAGCTGCCGCGACGGAGAGCGACGCGAGGTTGTCCTTCAAGTCGTCGCGGAGCTGCATCTGTTCGGTCACGACGTCGCATAGCTTGTCGTGGTTACATTTACCAGCTGCCTGCGAGAGAAAAATAAAAACATGGAATAAGATCTGTGAGGAGCAAAAAGGGGGAATGATAGTGGGAAGATTATTTGCCGAGGAAGAAGAAAGAAATGTGATTGTTCTTAGTTAGGAATTTTCACGTTTCTGCCAATTTGACTTGCACACGACAATATAAGTATATATCTAAAAACGTGCATGCGATATAATCGATCATGTCGTGAATTATCTATGTTCAATTGAGATTATCAATTGTCCGTTGGATCTATCCTTCCTCTAACAAGGTTGTTCTAGCTTGAATTGTCAGCACCTAACTCGTGGACAACCGAACTTCTTAAAATATGCTAAGATATAGATAGACTCCCTTTAAACCTACAATTGATGATTCATACGTATGCTCTAAGATGAACGAGATCCAACGTACTTCAGGCGCATTCCAAAAAGTGACCTCTAGAGAGGAGAACCATTGTCCGTACCTTATCCGAAATGGTATTTTGTCTATTACATGGTACGTCGCTTACATGCCATACCGGTAGATACACGTATTTAGAGTAGTCGAAAATCAAGCGCGCAATTTCTTGTATTGAAATATTGATCAGAAACCCTCCCGATGTCGTCTAGAATGAACTTATCTACGGAAACGATCGTGCCAAAAACACTAACGAGCTGCAATCACCTGCTTGAGGATATCAGGGTTGTCGCTGATGGCACCACCTTCTTCTTGCCTGCAAGCTCCCGCTTCATCCCGTCTCGGTTGCTCCTGTGACATCTTCTCTTCTCTTCGGTTTCCTACGATCTTCTTCACGACAGCAACATTCGCACGACATTAAAAGACACGGAGGTCTGCGAATTTATCGGATGCGGGCGATGCGTGCACGACGTGTGTCGCGAGCGCGCTCGGTCGTGTACCGTTTCTCAAGGGGCGTTGAAACCTACGTGCTTCCATGCACGTAGATGTAGGGATGAAATTGGGGGAGAAGGATTGAGTGGGGAGATGTTCGAAAGAAGAGAGGCCCATCGAGGCCCATCAAAGGCAAAGCCCGTTTTGGGCCCAACAGATTGGAGCTGAATCGTGGAACAAGGGATTGGCCCAAGTACGAGATTTTCTCTAGTTTTGATGGTGTGAGAGACTAGATTAGTGGCAAATGCGCGTACACAAAAAATTCACTAATCAGTAATCACTTTGCTAATTATATTGATTTAGTGTCACTTGTTGATATGATTCCACTAATCATGTAAGCCCCATCTAAACTCTGTTTGTTTTGTGGAAAGAATGATTGCTTGTATCGTTTACAAAACTAATTAGAAAGGCAGCCGTGATCTGTCTTTATTTAGGCCTTTTATGATCTACCTTTATTTAGGCCTTTTATTTAGGCCGTTTACTTAGGAAGTTTTATGTACATACCTTTTTTTTATTGTGTGGTCTTTGTATTTTTGGTAGTTTAGCCTAATTATAAGTTTGTTTGATAGATGTATCTTCTTGCATATATGTTGTGTTTCTGTGGCAATGAAGGACATAATTCTCATTCCAAAATTCCTTAGTTCTTTTACATGGTATTAGAGCCATGGCTAATGGAAAAAAAAAAGGGTGAGGAGAGTTCTTGAACGGACAAGAAAACCTCTAGTTCTTACACTCTGAATTCGAATGACAACCTGGGTAACTTGATTACCCAAGTTCAATTGAAGGGCAAGAATTATGAAGAATGGGTGCAAGCTATGTGGATTGCATTATGAGCCAAGAAGAAATATGGTCTTATTGATGGATTTGTCAAGCAACCAGCAAATAATTCGCTGGAACTTGACGATTGATGGACGGCTAATTCCATGTTATTTTCTTGGGTGTTTAATACCATTGAACCGACACTTCGCTCGACTATCTCTCACATGGAGAATGTGAAAGATCTATGGGAGGATATCAAACAGAGATTCTCAATTGGGAATGGTCCATGGATGTAGTAACTGAGATCGGATTTGGCCAATTGTAGGTAGGATGGACAACCCATCGTGTCCTATTTTGGTAAACTCAAAATCTTGTGGGATGAAATAAATAACTATGATCATATACCAGTGTGTGTTTGTACAGGTTGCAAATGCAATTTTACCATTGAATTGGAAAGAAAGTGTGAAGAAGAGAGAGTTCATTAGTTTTTGATGGGCTTAAATGAAAAAGGATATGGAACAATACGCGCTAATATTTTTCGCACTGAACCTTTGCCTAATCTGAATCGTGTCTATGCTATGGTTGTTCAGCAAGAGCGAGTCCGAACTATGACACGAACCAAGGATGAAATAGGCATCCCATGAGTTTTGCAATCTGGGCAGGTGGTCAAAATTCGAGGGGGGATAAAGATAAAATCCCATTTTGTTCTAATTACAATTGAGAGGGACATGATGCTGAAAGTTGTTTCCAGCTGATAGGATATCCAGAATGGTGGGGTAAAAGACCATGTGGAACCTCTCTTAGACAAGGTAGTGGTCAAAAGCGTAGTAATAGAGGTGGACATAACAAGGGAGGAGGTGCTCATGGCAACATCTCACAGGCAACTAAAGTTGATGGTGGGCAAGGAGTTGTGATAGATTCAGATTAAAAAGGTCTTAGTGGATTGAATGATGAGCAGTGGGCGACTTTACTGGGAATGTTAAGTTCTCATTTGAATGGTGCCCATGAGAGGCTGACAGGTAAACAGAGTATTTTTCCTTCGATTATTGACACAGGAGCTTCCTACCATATGACAGGAACGTTGGCATGTTTGAGAGAATTGTGTGACATTGTGCCATGCTCTATCAAGTTACCTGATGGAGAAAAGACCATGACAGTGAAAGAATGAATTGTGTTGCTTGGAGGAGAATTGAAATTGCGATGAGTTCTTTTTGTGCCCAATTTGAAATGCAATCCGATTTCTGTATCGCAACTTCTTAATCATTCAAATTTGGTTATCCAACTCACTAACAAAATATGTGCTATACATGACCTAAATTTGAGGACCTAATTGGAGCGAGTGAGCAATGCGAGGGGCTTTACTTTCTCAAGGGAGTGAGTTCGGTACATGCTTGCACGGTGGCTGATATGGAATCCTTTGAGCTTTGGCATAAAAGAATGGGTCATCCTTTTTCTGAGGTGATGGAGTTAATTCTAGAAGTTGGCAAAATGGTTAGGAAAACCAATAAAACTTGTGAGGTTTGTTTTAGAGCAAAACAAACAAGAGAGATCTTCTTTTCTAATGACAATAAAGCTAAAGATTGTTTTGAATTGATGCATTGTGATTTTTTGAATTGATGCATTATGATTAATGGGGACTTTATAGAGTTCCAGCTTCATGTGGAGCAATTTATTTCTTGACAATTGTTGATGATTACTCTTGTGCTGTGTGTATATATTTGTTGAATGGAAAAAAAATGAAGTGGCTTGTGTTCTTAGGAAGTTTATTGCGATGGTTAGATGCTAATTTGAGAAAAATGTGAAAATCATTAGAAGTGATAATGGGAGTGAATTTTTGTGTTTGAAAGAATGTTTTGATGAACATGGGATATTGCATCAGATTTCTTGTGTTGGAACACCTCAACAAAATGGCTAAGTGGAAAGAAAACATTGCCATATTCTTAATGTTGCAATAGCTTTGCGTTTCCAAGCAAATTTACCCATAGAATTTTGGGGAGAATGGGTAATTGTAGCTGGGTATTTGATTAACAGGACTCCATCTATATTATTGAATGATAAAACCCCATATGAGATTATCTTTGGCCAACTTCCTTCTTACAAACATATTCGGATTTTTGGTTGTTTGTGCTATGCGCATAATCAAAATTGGGATAAAGATAAATTTGCTAGTATAAGTCATCGGTGTGTAAGTTGGTTATCCGTTGGGAAAGAAGGGGTGGAGATTGTATGATTTAGAAGCTGGTGAATAATTTGTATCAAGAGATGTAGTGTTTGCTGAAACAGAATTTCCATATGCTAATGAGAAAACAATAAGTGATGAACTCATCAAAAATAGAGTTATGGAGTTGGGTGATGAAGTTGATGATTTAAAATGTTACTTGAGAGAGGAGCATGCTGAAAGTGTAGATAGAGAAAATGACGTGAATCATGAAATGGAGGAATTGATCCACACAAACAATGAGGACGTGGAAAGAAGTGAAGTTGTCGAGGAGCAGCTAGGCAGAGGACCAAGGGTTAAGCAACCGTTTGTTCGTTTGAAAGATTATGTGACAAACGCCATCGGAATAAGTCCCTCGATATGCTCATTTGCTCGATCTAATTCCTCAGGTATGCCTTATTCTATAGCACGTTATGAAAAATTTTCTACGCAACACCGGTGTTTCTTGGCAGCAATTACTGCAGGACATGAACCAAACTCTTATGCGGAAGTAATTAAAGATGAACGGTGGAGAGAGGCCATGAGTAAAGAAATACAGGCTTTAGAAGATAATGGCACATGGACAGTCGAAAATTTGCCGCTTGGGAAGAAAGCAGTTGGGAGCAAGTGGGTGTATAAAATCAAGTACAATTATGATGGAAATGTTGAATGATATAAGACGCGGTTGGTGATATTGGGAAATAATCAAGTTGAAGGCATAGATTATCATGAGACTTTTGCTCCTACGACAAAAATGTGCATTGTACACGCCTTTCTTGTCGTTGCGGCTGCAAAGAATTGGAAACTTCATCAGATGGACGTTCAAAATGCTTTCTTACATAGCGATTTAGAGGAAGAGGTTTACATGAAGATGTTGCCTGGATTTGCCTCTCAATCATCATGGAAGGTATGTAGACTTCGGAAGTCTCTATATGATTTGCAGCAAACACCTAGATGTTGGTTTGCGAAATTGGCTGTATCTTTGAAAGCTTATGGATTTCAACAATCATATTTAGATTACTCCTTGTTCACTTTTCGAGTTGGGACTGCTTAATTGAATGTGCTTATATATGTTGATGATCTCATTATCTCTAGTAATGATATTTCCGCTGTGCAAAAGTTCAAGAACTATCCGAGTTGTTGTTTTCATATGAAAGACTTGGGGAAGCTGAAATTTTTCTTGGGGATTGAAGTGGCGAGAAACTCATATGGTATTTTCTTATGTCAATGTAAGTATGCGTTGGATGTGAATTCTGAGGTCGTATTGTTGAGTTCCAAGCCAGTTAAAACTCCTCTTGAACAAAATCACAAGCTAGCCCTTACTGAGAGCGATGATGTAGACGACCTTGCTCAGTATAGGCACCTAATGGGTCAACTTATTTATCTAACAATAACTCGACCTGAATTGTCTTACTGTGTGCATATTCTTGCACAATTCATGCAGCGGCCAAAGAAAGCTCATTGGGAGGCAGCTGTGAGAGTTCTATGTTATTTGAAAGGAAATCCAAGTCAGGGTATTATGTTGCGTGCCAATTGTAACCTCAAATTGTCTGCTTACTGCGATTCTGACTAGGCTAGTTGTCCTTTGACGAGACGATATTTGTTTGGTTACTTTGTTCTTTTGGGAGAATCACCTATCTCGTGGAAGACTAAGAAGCAATAGATAGCATTTCGCTCATCCGCTGAAGCTGAATACAGGTCTATGACTACTAAGTTTGTGAACTAGCGGTTAAAAGGATTACTGGATTCTCTTGGTGTGGCACATTCTCAACCTATGCACTTGTATTGCGACAGTCGGGCAGCTTTACATATAGCCACCAATCATGTTTATCATGAGATACTTAATGGTAACATTCAAACAGATTACGTACGTAGTTCAATGCAGCCAGCTGATATCTTCACGAAGATGTTGGGAAATGATCAATTTAACTTTCTTCTTCACAAGCCGGGCATTCGAGATCCCCATGCTCCAACTTGAGGGGTATTGGAAAGGCAGCTGTGATCTGCCTTTATTTAGGCCGTTTATTTAGGAAGTTTTGTGTGCATACCCTTTTTTTTTATTGTGTGTTCCTTGTATTTTTGGTAGTTTAGCGTAATTAGGAGTTTGTATGATAACTGTATCTTCTTGTATATATGTTGCGTTTCTGCGGCAATGAAGGACATAATTCTCATTCCAAAATTTCTCAATTCTTTTACAAAATTGAATGAATGAAAATTATTTTCATTGTCCACAAAAAAAAAAATATATAAATTATTATCGATAGTAAAAATATTTTTATAAATTAATTATTTTAAGTGCTCGATTTTAAGAAAATATCTTTGGCGGAACAAACTGGCCTATCTCATCAAGCATGTTGGCCACGAAAATCTCCAACCAACAATCACTTCACCCCTATAGGATATTTTTCTGGCAAATCATTCATAGCATTCATTATCTACTGACTTCCCGCACAAAAGGAACTCAATAATTGAGATCATACGTACCAGATATTTGACAACTCATACCTCTCACACTGTGGCATCACCAATTCAATTGGGAGTTCTCATTTTAAGGATATGTTCGTTGGTCAATGTGCCATACATGCAGTTTACAAGAAACATTTGATTAATTAGTAGTATCAAGTTAATGCGTTATGTGATATATTTCTTCCCGATCCAAAAGGAGAAATACCATATCTTGCCTAATGAAATTGCAAGCTTAGTCTAGAAATGAAAAGTTGCAAATTCCTATCATATTCATATAAAACCATTGAAACCTCTTTTGTATATTTATTTTATTCCCTAGACTATAAAATCAATTTCTTCTTGAGTTTACTTTATCGAATGTCATAAAATTCTTTAATCTTTCGGCCAAGTTATTTTTTCTCCCCGAGAAATAAATCATTGCCATAATTTGCTTCCATCATGCGTGTAGGACATGCGAACCACTGTTCATGTACAACCCTGAAAGATATGACCTGGAGACCATGGGGCGGGTCCCAAGCTGACAATTCACAAATCATATCAACATGGTAAACTTGTCTGAGCTTTTATAAGACGCAATCTAGCCAATGCAAAATGAGGGGGCGCCAAGAAGATTCAAGCCGACCCTCTCACGCCGATAAGTTACCAACGAAGACCTCTTTAAAATGTGGATCAATATGGAATTCAATAAAGGATATGTTGAACAATCCCTTGATAAAGGATATGAGGAGTCACTTGTTGATTTTGGAGGTGAAAATAAATAATGAATTTGAAGGTATAGAAATAAGAAATAAGTGTGTCTAAATTGTAGCAAAATAAAGATAAAGAAATAAATAATCATGTCTACAACCATGATTATCAACTTCACTACTTAATGATCACTGATTGTACTTCTCGACGACTATTGCCTCAAGTACTCAAGATAATTGTCAATTACACTATTCGAATAGTTATCGATTTCACTACCTTGATGGTTACCATTTTTATGGTTGCATTTGAAATTGTTGAATCCACTATTTCATAGGTATGTTGCTTCCACTTCCTTGATGGTTGCTCTCTGCCGGCTATATCCGAGAATGTTGACTAAACACTTGGACTTTTTTTTCTTTTTGGGTGAACACAAGCCCCCTTATTCTTTTGAACTATATAATCAAGAATAATCATATGCCTCATTATTTGCAAATTTGATTTTTGCCCAAATTTCATGTGGGTCAAATTCATCATCTTACTTCTTCACGTTACGCTAAAAACCGAGCGACGTGTTCAGTGGTCAATCATTCAGCTTCGTCAGTGAAGATGGCAAATTCGAGAATTTTAAAAACTCTATGAAAATGTCAAATCACCAGCCCATTCTTGGTAAGCTTTCTGGTTCAGGAGTGAATAGAGAATCATCATATACCACGTTTCTCCTTTTGTCTCCCCTTTATTTGCTTCCCATAAAGCATGACCATAAGCCGGAGTGTGTGGATGGAGGTATCTGTCGTGGTTTTCTGGGGAGAGTTGTGGGAGTTGATTTTCCATATACATGGACAAGGAAAAAGTTAAATTAGTGCTACGGGGCCCCGGAGATTGGGCAGTGTCCACTGTCCAACACGTGGGGGATTCGATTCCATAGTGGAGTACGAACGGGACAGCCAAGCTTCGGGCCATGGCTGACCCAATCCCAACGTCCTTTCGGAACAAGAGCAAAGGCCCAACTGAAATCGAAGTCTTTTTCAACCTTTTCCCGACCACTAGCGATTGCCATTTTCCTCCCTTTTTTTTCCCCTTCTTCCTCCTCCTTTTTCTTTCTCAAATAGGAGTGAACGGTAGGTGCGAGGCGAAATTTTTCAAAACTCAAGGTGCGAATTCACACGAAGGCAGTACACAAAGATACTTTTTTTTTCTGGAGACTTTTTTTTTTTTTTTGTCAGTCCTACTCTATTCTTATTCTACACTCACTCTCAGACTTTTGCCCTGCCTCTTGCAGGGCGTGAGAGTCAAAACCCACTCTTGAAACTTACGCGTCCCCACCCATCCCTCCTGAGAAGGTGGGGATTTGAACCCCTCACCTCCCCTTCCATGTTGGAAGGGTGGCCACTGGGGCGAATTCCAGTGGTTTGGAGACTCTTTTAACGAGGCAATATTTTCATCGAAATAATAATTAAAAATTGAGTGGGCCGACACGTCGTGCTCGCCCGTTGCAAAATCGGAATTTGTCTTTTCTTTCCCCTTTTTTTTTCCTGCCAATACGCTGTGAACACGTGGAGTGGACAGATGGGGGCGGTTAGTTACCTCACCTTGGAGACGTTTTCCACGTTGCGCACGAAAGAGTCGTCTGGCTTTTTCTGGAAAGAAGGGGGCTCCCCCATCCCCCGTGGGGCCCACGAAAACGTGGTCGGTCCGGCGACCGGTGACAGGCGGCATCGGCCCTGTCGCTTCGCCGTGTAAAAAGCTCACGTGCGTTGCCGCGTTTCGGTCCCCATCGGGAGTTTTCGCTTTCATCGCCGGATGACGTCTTCCATTAATGCCTGGACTTTGACTCGCCCGATGACACGAAATTGAATTGAGGCGTGAGTTCTCAGGCCATCCAAATTACATGCGTGAATTATTTAGGGGAAGGGCAGCTAGCTCCTATATTCAATCGTGCACGCCTACGGAAATCCATTAGGACATATGCTCGAGTGACGATTTATATTATTATTATTATTTTATTCTACCGATGGAACATGGTTATATGAGTCTGTCTCAAATGTGAATTTATCTATATATATATACAGATAGATGTGTTGCTTGTAGTAAGCATTCTACTTTTCATCGACAATGTCCCATCATCGAATTAAGTTGGATCGCATGTTGTAATTTCCATAGATTGTTCTCTTAATCTTCTCTCGTCATTCTATGTGAACTTCAAAATTTTGTGTTTTTACTTGTAAAAGGTAAGCAAAAAAAGTTCAAACAATCAGATTGGACCGGACCAAACCACACTCCATGGTTTGGTTTAACTTTATTAAAACCGATACAGGAAAAAAATTATAATCCAATAATTTCTTAATAATTTTTAGAATTTGTAAGTGAAGTAGCCTATCTTTTCAAATTTCAAGTGACATTGATTTATTTTGTCTGGATTTATGAATTATTGTAAAGCTAGCATTTGGCGACCCTCACCTTACTCAGATGTGGGTGGCCACTGCCTTTTAGAGAGAGAGAGAGAGTGGACTCATGATTCCGACCAACCAAGCCCTCACCTCTGATTGACCATGTGATTTGCCACCACAAGCAAGTCGTGGTGGTTGAATCATAAAGCGATGGCCCTACTCCCTCCCTCCCTCTCAGCATAGGAAGTGGCCACCCTCGCCTAAGCGCAGCAACAATTGTAGACTCTCGGCTAAAGCTTTGCGAGAGCTAATGACCATCGTCGGTGGTTGGACAGTTGCATAGGCCATCCTCCCTTCTTTCTTTACTCTATCCCTCTCTCTATCCCTCAAGACGTTTCTTCTCATTTTTTTTTTCCTACTTCGCTTCACTATTTTGGGTCCAATCCACACAAACACGGCGGCAATGTAATCCAACCGTGAAAAGCTACGTTGGATTAGAGTCTCTCATTCATTGTCGAGGTCAAGGATTCAAAACTCGCAGTTGCTGAAGTATTGTAAGTGGGGGGTTATGGTGTTGAAGTCATGTGCTAGTCTCCCTCGAGGTATAGGAGTCAGGCCCAACAACGCCACTGGGCGTGGCGGGTCAAGGTGGAGTCCTCGGTTAAAAAAAAAAAAAACTGGCAATGTAAGTCAACATATTCTTATATGTATTGAAATCTTAAGTATTCGGGGCTTGATTTTGCCAAAGAAAAAAAATACAATAACATCATTAAACATTAGAAAAGAGTTTAGAATATAATTGAAATAGTCCACCCAACCCCTTGAAATATCTATGCATATATATATATATATATATATATATATATATTACCGTAATATATAATTTACCTTGAATTTTCGACCATTGCTTGCTTGGACCGGTCCATGAGTTTTAAGAAAAACAGGGAAGGGTCGAGAAAAAAGTTACTTGTGGACAGTGATTTTTGGATCATTCGGATGACGCACCGTGCCACTCTGAAAAGCTCACCAACTTTTAAAAGCTCTTGTCCGTGCTCTGGGACAACTTTTTCAGATTCCCCGCCAAAAGAAAAGACAACTTTCTTTTTTTCTTTTTCTTTTTTTCATTCTTCTATTTTAATGTGGTAACTGGCAAAGTGACTGATGACGTAATTATTGTCCAGAGACTAAGGTTAATATCCTAATTGGTGGAACTCATTTATAACGAGATGGACCATATATGAATTAGTTAAGTTTTAATAAATAAATTATTAATAAATTTGGATTGTATGCAAGTCTAATGATACAGGGATTTGTATCGTTTTATTTATAAGTGCAATCATAAATGGGTTGTTAAAAAAGTATAAGTTAAATGAATTTGTCTTTAAACTTATTTACATCTATTTAACTTTTAAAGATTATTAGTTCCTCTTGAGCAGTTATTATTATTATTATTATTTAAAAAAAATTATTTCTTTTACTTTTTTCCCCCTACAAAGTTGGGCGTTTGACCCGACCGCCCTCCAGGCAAGGGCCTCGAAGCCCTCCCCAATTGCATTAGCAAGCCTCAAGATCACCATTCAAGCGAAGTCAATGCCTTGTTAGCCTTGGGCGAGCTTGAGCTCGCCAAATCTGATGAGGCAGAACTCATGGACCTTGACGTTGGCAAGACTCCAACCTTCTTGATCTAGCAAATCGAGCCTCATTAGCCTTGGGCAAGGCTTGAGCTCGCCTGTTGCATACCATGGCCACCGTGGTTGGCAATCGAGAGAAGAAGAAAGATAAAAAAAAATATATATATAAAAAAAGGAAAAATAAAAAATAATTTAAATTATATTTTAAAAAATAATAAATATTAAATACTTCCAAGGAGTGCATAAACAATCAAATAAGATTTTCTATGCTAAGTGAAATAAATTTTCTAATTCATTTCAAATTTCAACCAAACATCGAAAAACATTATCATTTTTGGAAATACCACATTTTTTTTTTGCGAACTCAATTTAACAATTGTAAACTTTATCCATTAAATGAAAATATTTTATAATATGGATCAAGTTGGGTATAGATTAGTTTGGGTCGAATCATTTATGACCTTGCCTAAATCCAATCCAATTCACTCATTTGACGGGTCTACTCATCAATGATGAAGAAGGCTATTCAATGAAAGGGTGCATTGCTAATTCATGGGGTTATATGCTAATTTGCTAATTTCTTGATCTTTGGGACATTGTAAATTTCACGACATTAATTTTACATGGTGTAGTAAGCCCAATTGGAAAATTGCATCCTTATAGTTCGAGCATCATCACACGAGATTTATAATTATCCATTACAATTCATTTTATAAGGTGAAAAGGCAAGAATAATGAATTGAGGGATAGTTTTGCATAGAAGCGTCGTGTTACTTGTAAGATCATCAATTGATGAGATGGAGCCTAGCCCTCACCGCATTTGGCAAGGGTTGAGCCTTGCCGGCCACCCCTGAGGTTGGGCAGCTAACTAGAGAAAGAAGGGAGAGACAAGAAAGAAAAGAAAAGAAAGGAAAACAGAAAAATTAAAAAAAAATGTAAAAAATCGTTAATGTCAACATAAGACGGTTGACATTGACCAAACCACAAACAAACAAAAAGAAGGAAACATTCAAAAATATGTAAAAAATTGTTAATGTCAACATAAGACGGTCGACATTGACCAAACCACCATGTCAACGATTTTATGTTAAAATTGATTGAAATGAAGAAATCGACAAATCATCAAAAGATATAGGAGTAAATTGACACGATTGATAGATTTAGAACTAAACTAGTTGTTGTACAATAAGTTTAGGACTCATTGAATAGATTTTCCTAAGATCCAATGAATACATTCAATACTTATCCTAAACTCCATTTATTTTGCAGATTTTTTTATTGGCAAATATTTTCCTAAGAAAAAATTGCTTGAAATTTCATAGTCAATAAAAACTTTCATTATCGATAACAATTTATATCTACATAATTTCGTAAATGATGAAATTATTTTTCCTTTATTTATTTTTGTAAGCGATACAAGTTATTATAATTAAAAAATATTTTCTAGATCATTTTTTTTAATCATTAAAAGGGTAATGAATGGTATGCGCGTGGCACGGCCTATAGGAGTGATTTTCAAAATTTTGGTTATTCTTTTTAGAAAAATTTGGAAACATGCCGATATTATTTACCCTCCCTACTTTTGGATGTTACTCTATTTTATTTAATCTGAAATATATTGGGAACAATTGAAATATTTCAACTTCTACTAAATGTATTTTCAACTTTTATACTTCACTTTCCCATAACCTAAATTTACTCATTGAATAATTGGGATAATGGGATAGGTAAAAGGTCATATTTGTAGAGATTCTTCTTCTTCTTCTGTAAGTAAACCAAGTAGGTAGAGTTGGTATTTGCATTATGAATGCATATCACATAATATTGTTGACACCCAAATATATACTATACCAAAACAAACTATTAGGTCATTAAATTATAACAGAGAAAATTATGCGTCCTTAAAACATCAACCCGTTCTACGTTACCTTTAAATTAGAGTGTCAATTTTATTTTTATTTTTTTTTAACGGCGAGCATTATCTTTACTTGTGAAACTGGATCAATTTTATTAGGTAATACGTACTATAATTACAATCTTCATCTAAAAGAGAAAAAACTTCATTTTAGTAAACTTTCATGGAGTCGCATGTTCCCGTGCACCGCACGGGACCAGTGATAAGCGAAAGCAATGTTAATTCACTATTAACAGTGATGTATTACTAAAATGTCAGCTGCTTTAAATTAAAATCCATAGACTTATCACATTTTAAAAGAACTGATTTCGTCATCCCATGATCTATTCATGAATATTTTGGATACCTAGTGAAAGTGCGAGGAAATGGAAGTCCGACAAGGAGCAAACTTTAAAAAAAAAATATATGCATAGATATTTAAAATTGCGCTCTTTTAGTTTGGTTGGGAGAAGCATCTCCATCCATAAGCTAAAGGGGTCAATACACTAAATTAAATAAAAATAAAATAGCAATTAATTAGTGATTTGCATGTAACGTTTGACGCATTACGTTCAATGATTGAGACCCGCAACAAAAAAAACTTTTGAAATGTGGGTGATTAGGTGTCGAGTGACTATAGCCACACTAAACATTCAACCGGTCGATCTTAATTATATTTTATTTCGCCTTTTTCACTAGATACATGTGTTAATTTAAATAAATGTTAATATCACGAAAAACCTTAAACTAGTATACATGTAACAAATTTATCCCAAATAATCACAAAAAAAACGCCAAAGTTGTATATTTATGATAAATTTATCCAAAACTGAATTTTTGATTGCCAAAAACCTCAAACTGATATATTCACGACAAATATACTATTCGTTAAATTGAATTAATACCACGCAAAATTATAATTGTGACAAATGGAGAATAAAATCCCAAATTATTATATCAGTTAATTGTCACGTGTCATCTAATTCAAAAATTTTCAGAAATTAATAGAAAGTAAATTTGTTACAAGTATATCAGTTTAGGATAAATTTATTAAAGATGCACAAGTTCGAGGCTTTCAGTGGTCAAAAAATTAATTTAATATAACTTTATCATGGATGTATTAAATTGAAATTTTTTTTGTGGTATCAATCCTTTAAATAAATGCTTGTGGAGTTTCGAACGTAATTTGGGAGTTTTTTTTTTTTTAATGCAATGTGCGATGTTGAGTAATCGGATTTCACGCGATTTTATTTGACCGACGAATTTCAGGCATATTTAAATCCGCGAGGTGGCGAGGTCCTGTAGGTTTGTGCCGAGAGTGGAGAAATTAAAAATCATATTTTACGTGCCACTAGCAACTACTTAATCTTATTGGCCACGAAGAAATAATTCTTTAGAAAAAAAATATCCAGCTGACGATTACGCATGAGAAATTAAAGAGGAACTGTACTTGGAAGGTTGCTCGCGCTTACGTTCTTTTTTTCTTCTCCATATACCAAAGTTTTGACTAATGAGCAATACAATTTGCCAATTTGGTAAATCAATCTCGTGAGTCTTATGACACGAAAAAGGAGAAAAACTGCCTTTGCCCCAAAGTCATCTAGCTTAGCCAGACTTTGTCATACTGCTTGTTTCGGGTGGTCAAGCCAAAAGTAAGTCGATTGATATGGGCGTATGGGAAAGCAGCTTGATTTTTTTTATTTTTTTTGGTCGGTCCTACTCTATTCCTATTCTAAGGCTTACTCTCAGACTTTTGTCCTACCTTCTTACATGGCGTGAAAGTCGAAACCCACTTCTGAAATTATATTGTTCCCACCCTAACCTAACCCCTCCTGAGAATGTGGAGATTCGAACTCCTCACCCCCCCTTCCAAGTTGGAAGGATGGTCACTGCAGCAAACCCTAATGGTTGCAAAGCGGCTTGATTAAGTTGCGCAAAAATGGATTCGAACATCACCCGAGTGTTAAAACACGGAAAGAATTTGATTGTGTGTGAGAGTACCGTGAGAAATCGCCGCCATTTGCAAAGGGGATTATCATGACAAAAATTAATATGAAATCGAAGCTGTGTATACATCGATTAGGGTTTGCTCGATCTATCGTGATGATACTTGTTAAGCAAGATCGCAAGTTACCTGATTGGCCTATCCATGATTCGTAAAATGCCTTACCCCAATATGTCAAAAGTAATCCAAATAGGCAGGTCAAGAGCCAAATTGACAACATGGTAGATTTGTGTGAACGAAATGGTACATCAACAATACATTCGCCTTGTCGATATTTCTTTTGGAGGTATGGTGAATCGACGTGGGATGGAGTCTTTCCAATTAGATCTTTGGGAAATGGATTAATTATCTAATCGAAACTATTTGCCAAGAAAATACACGGGTCACCATCATCATCCAGGGATAATCATCTTTGCGGGCCTTATAAGAAAGTAACTCGCGGCCAAATCTTGTGATATTTTTCCTTTCATTGATGGAAAAAAGATGACAATATTAGTAGCCGATTTTTCATTTGGATTACCGTATCGTGCATCAAAGTCGTCGATGTATTAATATGTATATAATATTCTTAGTTTATATAAAGATATCTTACCTTTTATATATTATTACTAGTCAAATAGATGAACAATAATGAATTAGGAAAAATTCTAAATAAGAACTTAAAATATTATCGTTTACTTACATAAGGATTCTAAGTGAATTTTATTTCAAATAAGAACATGAAATTCTGAAGTGGTCAAATCGTCTCAAATAAGGGCCTTTGGTCCGCCGGTGCCTATTTCGGTTATTGGAGAAATGGTATTTTGGTAAAAAAAATTATAAACTATATTTTTTACTTTTTACTTTTTATTTTTCCTCTTCCCTCTGCTAGCCATTGCCATCAATGGCCAACAAAGGTCACTCATCGCAGGAGAGGGCGAGGGTTGCCCTCGCTAGATCTAGCGAGGGGCGAGGGTCACCTTGCCCAATTTGACAAGGGTCGCCCTCGCTTGGGTTGGTGAGGATTGCCCTCCCCAGCATAGTACGAGAGCTGCTCTCGTCAGATCTGGCGAGGACAACTGTCGCTGGCGTTAGGTTCTTATTTGAAACAAGTTTCATTTCAAGTTTTTATTTGAAACAATTTGGCTACTTCATGCCTTATTTGAAATAATGTTCATTTTAGTCCATTTTTTCAAAAAAAAAAAAAAAACGAGATGACCTCACATTCCTATTTCGAATTTTGCCAATGAATTACCCACTTTTCGGTGTACACTGTATATAGCAAAAAATATCGGCCGATCCTTACCTTTTTTAATGTAAAAAGTTTCGTATCACCTAATAGGTCGAAAATTAGATGCTAAATCGATTTATTTTTTTTAATAAATATTCGGCAAGGAAATCGTGGCTTAGATGAGCAGGCAATTTCGTTTCCGGGGACGTGAAATTTGAACTCGCGATTCACGTGGACTTAACATCTCCATGAAAAAAATTGGCCTAACTTTATACATTAATCTAATAAAATCTTTAGCCTTTAATGCATTTCGCAGATTTTTTTCCAGCGAGTACTTAGATTCCCATAAAGCGGAAAAGTTCAAACCGGTGGGGGAATCGAAATTACCGAAACGCCCCCGACTTTCGCCACGCGTCGCGTTCCTAGTGGCCCGGGCATATGATCGCGTGTAGACGCGCACCTGCACGCTTTTTCTTCCCTCCCGTCGTTCCGGCAGGCTAGAGAGAGAAAGCGAGGGGAGAAATTCTATAAAGGCAGCTGGAGATCGCGAATTCAGCAGAACGCTCGTCGTCCCCTTTCTCTCTCCCTCTCTCTAGAAATTTCTCTCTCTTCTTCATTTCTCTCTCTCTCTTCCGCGCTCCGGTAGCGTCCTCGATCGCCGCCGGCGATTGGGATTGATCGGAGCTCCTCGGAGTGCCGGGGGGGAAAGGCTTTTCCCGCGATCGTCGATCAATCGGGATCGGTTTCGATCGAGCCTCGAGCAATCTTTTTTTTTTTTTCCTTTGAAAGAGAGAGAGAGAGACAGACAAACGGACAGACGGGGACGGCTTTGATATCGGTGGGAAAAACTCGACGCGCATGAGCTGGTTGGGGAAGCTGGGTATCCTGAATTCGAACTCGAACCATTTCACGACCTGCCTCCTGATCTTCATCCTCCATTTCTCCCCTCAATTGCCGCCGTGCCTCTTCAAATTCGAGAACAAGTCGCTGGACCCTTTATTAAGACCGTCGAGTTCGATTCGCGCCGGCAGTAGCGGCAGCAGCGGTAATAGTGATAGAAGGAGCGGTGACGATTGTCGGTATGGAGTCTGGAAACAGGAGTAATCGCCAATTGAGCTCAGGTTGGAGCCGGTCGAATTAACGGGCATTTTTTGAGCCATTTCCTTATGATTTCAAGTTGTTCTTCAATCAGATTGTCGGTGGATGCTTTTATTCTTTTATAATTATTATTTAAATTCGGTTCCTTTTTTGGCCCCCGGATTTTGGGCTTTAGTTCCGCTGATTTTGTCGAAAAAGACATCCTTTATGCCAAACCTACTCTCTGTTTATTTCATTTTTCTTTGAAACAGGGAGCTTAGACTTTGGATTTGGAACGTTTTGTAGCACTTTTTTTTGCCTCAAAGCTACTTTTTTTTTCCTTATTTGCTGTGTATTGTTTTCTAGTGATTGAATGCCGAGACTGGCGGTTGCAAGTGTCCTTTTTTATGTGAATAATTTATTTTGATCCATTCGACTCTGACTAAAGTACTTCTACAAAAATTCCTTCTTTAGCCTGGTGCAATGGAATGGCAATACATGGGAGATTGCATGCTTGATGTTAGAACGTCATAAGAAAGCTCGAGGCTTAACTTCGGTGCAAGGACTTTTGGTTGCTGTGATTTTCTCTGGTGTAGGTATTAAAAGTAAAATTGGTTTTTTTTTTTTTTCAATTGGGTAAGTTGTGGGATTTCTTTATATTCAGATTCACTATAGGAACAGTTTAGTGATCCATTTGGGGTGACTCTTTATTTATGCAACACTTAGTCCTCAGTTTGCTGATTCCATGCCACTTGGCGCTGGTATTCATGCTTGCTTTGTTTTCGCATCAATACTTGATCTCAGGAAGTGAATTGGAACTTCCAATGTTGCATATTGCTTGTACTGATGGATAGGTGAAATTTGCAATGTCATGCGTGAACGTGTTATATATTTGCTTTCTTTCATTCTGTAAATGGTCGTTTGAAGCTCGACTACTATTTTGAGAGGACACATCGTGCAGAAGTTGCAAGCCTGTGAATAGTCAAAGTGCATCGTTGAGATGGGTTTTACGTGCATTCTGTGCTGTCACGTGTTAACTTTTAATCCGGACTAATTATCTAATTATCTTGATTGGGGATTATTCACCCAGATTCCTAACTGGAGTTCAATATGTTGTTGTGTAGCTTTGTGCTATTCATCTAGTACAAAAGGAACACAGGCAAGGTCACCATCAGTAATTGTAATAGGAGGTGGCATTGCTGGACTAGCTGCTGCTCGCACCCTTTACGATGCCTCATTTCAGGTAATGAAAGATGTGATAAAGTGGAAGAGTATTTCTAGTTCTACATAAGATCTGAACATGGAAGTCTCTCTCTCTCTCTCTACAGGTGTGATATTACTATGTTTCCTGCTAATTTGCCAATCATGCCCAATATTGAAGCCTTATGAGAGAGTTTGTAGGTTTACGAAATTAAAATTAGGATCAATAGTCTTAAATATGGCCTTATATATTGCTGATAGAAGTACCATTTTTGTTATGTAATATAAATAACATCAGAATGGCATTGCAAACTAATCTCATCATTTGCTTTTGTCTGGTTATTTTGTAAATACAGCCAAATAGGTTCTCCTGAAGTTATCCTTTTCAATGGCAAAAAAACACAATGTACTTGTTGACTAGTTAGTCCCATCTGTTGTATGCAATGTAGCCTTTGATAATACATAATTTCACATATTTAATAAAATAGTGATGAACTGTTATATAAGAGATTCAGAATTGGAAAGAAATGAGTACTTGAAAGGTCTAGCTTGACTGGGTTCCTGATATGCATGTTTCACAGATTAGGGTTTTATGGACAATTCTCATTAGCAGTTTCTTATTGCCTTGTCAGACATTAGTCATGTCCCATTCTGGTAAACTTTGTTCAAAGAAGCCACACCACTTTTGGTGCTTAGGGCTGCATAACTTTGTTCAGATATTGCAAAGTATATGTCTTCCACATCTACATGTGAGGCTGTTAGATCTGGTCTTGCTAATTCGTTCTTATTCATCTAACCAGAAGTATCTCCATGCCTTGTCACTAGTTACGTTGCTACTTGATGGTTAACTTTTCTGACTACAAGCATGTCGAGATTATTATGATAGACTTGATTATGATACATGATTGTTTTGCAAGTGGTGCAATAACACAAAATTTCTAGTTCTTATAGTAGTCAAGTCTCCTTTTCCGAGGTCCAAACAAGAAGCACTTCAGTTGTGAGGCAGCTTATGGTTTGGCCTCATGACTTCTCTAGTCAGTCATGATAGCACTTACCACCAGGGAATTCACACAAAAGGGAGTAAAAGATCCCGATTTAGTCTGAACTTTGACTTTTAGGAAACAATTTTGTTTTTCTGTTTCACTCAACAAGTTTCCCATAAATTTTACAGGCTCCCATGGTGTCTGCATGTTGATAATCTTTTATAATCTACCCCTTCCTGTATTTTTTTTTTTCGAAAGTAATTAATTTTTGACGTATGGATTTTGACAGTAAGTCTTTCTTCTCCTCTGAACTGATTTCTCTTTTTGATTAGGTCCTTTTGCTGGAGTCACGTGACAGACTTGGTGGTCGAGTTCATACTGACTACTCTTGCGGCTTTCCTGTGGATCTTGGGGCCTCATGGTAAAATATTTGTGCATCTCACGCAAGTGTAACGTGAGAGTATGATGAGTCTGATGTTATCTTGATCTTCCAGGTTGCATGGGGTGTGCGAAGAGAATCCTTTGGCACCATTGATAGGGAGGTTGGGTTTACCTCTGTACCGAACCAGCGGTGATAACTCCGTCTTGTACGACCATGACTTGGAAAGGTACCTCTATTGATGGTGTGCTAATCTTTTGGGTTGGTTTGTGCTCTTTTGCTGTCTCTTTGGTTTTTACATTTTTCATTCATCTGTCCCCTTTCTAACATGCGTGAAGTGTTTCTAAATGGAATAAGTTGCTGGTGTGATTTCCGGTATCCTGTACAAAGGAAGCTTTCTAATGCTTATTGATTTCAGAATCATGAATTTAATCTTAGCTCTCTATATCTCAGTTGTGGAAATTAGGCATTTGACTCTTCTGTTTGCAGCTTGTCTGTAGTCATGTTTGCTCTGGATCGGACTTTCCCTCATGTTATGTTCCTATGGCAAAGTGATGATTATAAGAAGTTGGTTTTTTCAGCTGTGGGCCTAGAAATACTCTACTGACAGTTCGTGTTTTAATTATATTGATTTTCCAACAGTCATTGATATGTTTCTGTTCAGTCAAGTTCAAGGGCTTCGTTTTGCAAAGGTTGAATTTACTACTTTACCTTAAGGGAAATCATTTATTGACCAGACCTTATATTTCTTGCAGTTATGCACTCTTTGACATGGATGGCAAGCAAGTTCCTCAAGAATTGGTTGTTGAAGTTGGCAAAATATTTGAGAGTATCTTGAATGAGGTATGGCTTCTAAAGGATCTTGTTTCCCATTTTCCATAATATGTTGCAATTTATCCCTTGCAAGTTCTGCAAATATGTATGCCTGATAGGTTGTAAAATTCAAAGATCAGGCCCACAAATGATATTGTGCTGTGTCTTACGTTCTCCTTTACTATTAATTGACTGCAGGCGAACAAAGTAAGGGAAGCGTACAGTGAAGACATGTCCATACAACAGGCTTTCTCTCTAGTTTTTGAACGGAGGCCAGATTTAAGGTTTGATGCAAAATCCTTTATTAGTGCTGTTTCGATTTTGTTTCTTGCTTTTTGTTTGATTTGTAACATGGCTTACAGGTTGGAAGGGCTTGAATTCAAGGTACTACAGTGGTATCTTTGCAGAATGGAAGGCTGGTTTGCTACAGATGCTGATAACATCTCGCTGAAAGGCTGGGATCAGGTTAAGTTACAGTCTAGCTGATTAATTGATTGCTTGTGATGATGTTGCTATGTGATGAACTGCTCGGAAGGGTTTATCAGTTTGTTTTTAGACCGCATATGCCATTTTGTAATTGTGATTCCATTTGTTGACACGTGATATACTCTGTAATACTGCATACAGGAAGAATTGCTGCCTGGTGGACATGGATTGATGGTTAGGGGTTATCTACCTGTTATAAACACCCTCGCTAAAGGTCTCGATGTCCGCTTGGGCCACAGGTCTATGTTTGTCCTGGAAAATTAGAAGTTCAAATTAGGTGTCTGTTGTAACATTCTCACCCTTTAATTATTGATTTGTATTGTAGAGTTACCAACATTGTGAGGCGTTACAATGGAGTGAAGGTAACTGTAGAAGATGGAAGAACTTTTGCTGCGGATGCTGCAATTGTCGCTGTGCCTCTTGGTGTACTGAAATCCCAAAGCATAAGGTTTGAGCCTAAGCTACCTGATTGGAAGGAAGCAGCAATTGCGGATCTTGGTGTTGGGATTGAGAACAAGATTGTGTTGCATTTTGAAAAGGTGTTTTGGCCCAATGTGGAATTTCTGGGAGTGGTTGCTGATTCATCTTATGGGTGCAGCTACTTTCTAAATCTTCACAAGGCAACGGGTCATTCTGTTCTTGTTTATATGCCTGCTGGGCAGCTGGCTAAAGACATCGAGAAGATGTCTGATGAAGCAGCAGCTAATTTTGCTTTCGTGCAACTAAAGAAGATCCTTCCTGATGCTTCTTCCCCGGTATCTTCTGCAGGCCTTATCTTGTCTTTTAAAACTGAAGCTATATTCTTCAACTTTTTACGATAGCCTTTCTTTCTCCCCTCCAATCTTCTTTTAATGGTTTAAGGTTGGCCCATTGTTGGGCAGCAAATGAGTATCTGGTTGTTAGAGGATCTAACGAGTATGTTTGAATGCTGCAGATTCGGCATCTTGTGTCTCATTGGGGTACAGATACTAACTCACTTGGGTCATATAGCTACGGTGCAGTGGGGAAGCCCCATGATCTTTCTGAAAAACTAAGAATCCCGGTGGATAACCTATTCTTCGCTGGAGAGGCAACAAGTTTGAGTTACCCAGGATCTGTGCATGGCGCATTCTCTACCGGTCTGATGGCTGCGGAAGATTGCCGAATGCGGGTCTTGGAGCGGTATGGGGAATTGGATCTCTTCCACCCAGTAATGGGTGAGGAGGCTTCCATCTCTGTCCCTCTCTTGATCTCCCGTATGTAATTTCAGGGCTGCCTCTCTACTCTTAACCATGAGCGTATCGTGTCGTCTTTGTTTGTATCCGTGGGATATGGCTAACACATTATTGCCAATTTGATTGGCATAGTGGGAAACGTCTTGGAAAATCAGCGTTTTCCATTACCTTGATCAATCAAACTTGTCGCTAATGTGTAGTGGATTCTTATATGTAGTGTTGACTCTGGAGATATAATGAATGAAGGACGGCATTTAGTATTGGAATATATTGTACCTTGTCAAACTTGTTATAGTATGTGCATGCTTTTCGGATTTCGAATTTGAGACATCAAACTTCTTGCGCATATTCGTTTAGATGTACTTGGACATTCCTAGTTGGAATGATCAATTTGTCCTCCTCGTTTGTCCTCAAGAATTGATGCTCCTTTTTATAACAGCTAATGACATTTAACTTTGTGATATCACGGAAGAAATTTGATGTACCATGAGATTCTGGTAACTTCTTTCCTGTTAGATTTTAGTGACACAATCATGTCATTTTAAAGCTGTTTATAAGCCTTAACCAGTGACTATAGTATAATAATAGGATACAATTCTCCTACATTTGAGCAGAATACGTCGATTTGAGATCGTTCTAAGCCATCATCCTCTTTTTCTTTTTGATAAGAAAAGGGGTAGAGACTAAAATTATATAATTTTTCTCCTAATAAAATATGATCCAATATGATTCCCTAACAATGAAGGAAGCAAACCTATTGGTGGCCACTTGCATTGTTGTGTTGGATAATCTCATTTATTAGCTAATTTGCAGATGCATTTCCTTCCCTAAATTTTGGAGAATTTTTGATTTGTTGAAAGTACCTGAGCATACTTCCAATTTGAAAAATAAGTATATCGTCAAAATAAAGTGGTGAAGTTGATTTATCAAGCAAAGAAATGGCCGCTTGCGAATCCACTTCCATAATAATTTTGGTAATATCCAATGAAATTGCAAATTTGAGGCCCAATAGGATGCCTCACAATTCTGCTTTGAGTGAAGAATATAGTCCAAATGTGCGAATTCAGCAAGCCAATTGTGGGAGGTCCAATCCACAAACTTATCTCTTGTATCCCTTTTGGCGAACAATCTGTTTTCTACGAATCAAGTGGATAGAATATTATTGATATATCCTAAGATCATATTCATAGGTGTACCTGGAATTCAAAATTTTGTTTGGAATAATCTTTGATTCCTCCACTTCCATAGATGCCAACAAGTTACACCAAATACGAGTGGCCAGTTATATTCTTTTACCAAGATTGTTGCAGTTGACAGCTTTTCTAACAACCACTTATACAAATCAAGAGTAAAAAAATGACCCCTTAAACCTGTAAGCAAAATCTTCTGCCAAATGGCCTCTGCATACTAACAATCTCGAAGTACGTGTAAGGTGGTCTCAAAAGGATTTTGGGCAAGAAACATGATAATGGTCCGCTATGATTTTACGATGAAATTTTTCATGATCGATAAGTAGACTCTGGTGTGAAACTAGTCACAGAAAACTACTAATCCTTTGCGGTCCATCCCATTTCCATGCTAAGCTCTAGAGTTTATACGTAGACAAATGTTTGTTCTGATGAGATTAATTCATAAGCTTCCTTAATGGAGAAATTCCCACTACTATTGCTATCTCAAAGCAGCAAATCTATTATAATCACAGTTTGTTGGTCTCAGCAAAATTGATTGAGGCAGGATACCCACTAGACTGGTGAGGTTCCATTGAACGTGACAAACAATATCATGAACAAAGCAGTCGAGGTCCTGAACAGGAGCACGTGGCAATAATCCAATGGCTAAGGGGACCGATTCCATCTGCTCAATTATTAGTCCAGAATTTGTTCTCCCATTAACCACTATCTTCGAGATGAGGGGTACATATAGAGTACATAAATTGACTAAGGACACCAACTGCACAGGTTGCATGAAAAGAACTGACATCTCATCTCATCTAATAAGGAATAGGAATCGGCATAAGGAGATGTCGATGAAGGCGCCATTATAGAATAGTTGTAGAAAAGCAACCTTTCGCGCAGCTCAAGCAACAAGTAGCGAGAAATCATAATAAGAATTATTAACAACAGAAAAGAAGAAGAAGATATATATATTCTTTTATCTTTTGATGAAATAACCTCATCTTCAAGGTTTAAGCTTTTTTTGTACGTAATGGTTGAGGCTTATGTCGTGACCAAACCACTATCCATCTCATACCCTACACCACGTTACGTCACCCCATATTTCAGAATGAGCTTTCCAAAGTGAAGAATGGGTGACACGAGTTGGGATAGAATCAGGGAGCAGATCAAAGCAGTGATGTATATTTCTGATAAAAATAACCCACAAGGCCTCTTGATTTTTTATTCCGAATGTTTTAAATTCCAGATGACCAAATCATTAAAAGGGAAACTACAATGAGATTGCCAGGGTTATTTCCAGTCCTTACAGTGACAGTTGATAATAATTTGGATTGAACATCTATTTGTCAAACTTAAGACTCAGGAAACCAAGGATGCAGGAATTCACTATAAATGCCACAATTTGAATTATGTAATAATAATAAAAAAAAATATACAATTGATACATCAGGAACCATCATAATGAAAATGAATAATTTTAATTCGCCTCCAACCCAAATTGCCCAGTGAAAACAGCACAAAAATTTACATATCTGAGCAAGAATGGCAAAAATCAATCAGCAGTTACAAAAATCTCTTCCAGACTAAGTCCTCTATGATATCCTATGGTCGACTCATGCCGTTTCTTTTCTTCTTTTTCTCCCTCCATTGCATTTTATGCTCTCCTTCCCTTTCATTTCTTGCTCTCTTCCTCAAGGAGTAGGGCCGTGTAAGACCAAAGACCTCTAAATGAGTACCACCCAGAATGTCTCCTTAAGTTAATCCCTACTCCAAATCTGAATAGGTAACCGCTCCATTAATGAATATGTTGAAGACCGCATGGGCTGCATTTTAGAGATGATATGGTCAATAAATCGAATGCATCAGCAGTACATCAAAGATAAAAACATATCCAACCTGTGATGGGAAACGTCAATTAAACCAAAGTGCTGAAGCTTTCCACTGGGTCGGATTCTTCTAGCATAGAGGCTGCCTGAAAGCAATCTGTGGCATCAGCCATGCGACCATCATCCTTGTGAACCAGACCTAGGTAATACCAAGCCAGTCGGTTGGTAGGTTCTATCCTTAGTGCATCTGCAAGTAAACCTCTTGCAGCAGGCAATGCCGCCGGGCTCATCTTCAATAAGAGGCCGCTGATCAAGATCTTACAAGGGACATAGCCCGGTTCCAATAAAAGAGCATTAATGTAGGCAGACAAAGCTTCATGGATTTGTCCCCGTTTCTCATACATTATACCTAGCACAAAACCCCAGACAAAACCATTATGGAGAATCAAGGTCCTAGTTCTAGCTTTGCAAGAACAACCATAAGAAAAATCCCCATAAGATCTTCATTCTTCCCTTCATGACATAAGTTTTAGACCCCTTTCAAATAGATTATAGAAAAGCACCACCTATCATTTAACATAAGTATAAACACCAAGCTAATCCACATTTTGGCAACCAATTCACAAGATTATAATTTTCCCTCACCTTTACTGAGTTTCAACAACTAAGGTCAGGAAAGATCCACTAGAATTAGTAAATCAAGGTATTTTTTCCATAAATAGTCTGAAACTGTCCCCAATTAACCTAACAGCATGTTCCATCGCGACTCATCAATAAAGCAGCAGCACTCAGAAATGAAACCAATGGCATCGTGACAAATAAAGCATGCTCTGGCTTTTTCCATGGGATAAGCTACCACCTATTTGAGAAGGCTGCAAAATATTCGGCCACAATTGCATGAGAAAAATCTCATGGCATGTGTTACCTAAGTTTTTTTTTTTTCCCAAAAAGCATGCAAACCAGTCAGGGCCTGATTATATGACAACTTCTCCAAGAGGGAAACTTCAGAATAACTTGATCGAAGTAACTTGCTTCCAGATCTTGCAGAACTAACTGATGTTTCATAACAGAGAGAAAGCTGTCACCAGTTTTTTCACATTGCCTTAGATGCGGTATAAACCAAGTCTAACAATCTTTACGCTTCTCGGAAACAAAGAAAAGCTCAAAACAAATCAGGAAAGGAATGGATTCAGTATCAATTTGGGTGTGAATCTCATCACAATGCAATTCAATATATATTAGCAAAGTGAATGAACATATAGCGGCAACTTTTCGAGCTGATGTCAAATGTAGCATCTCTGAGGAACAACGTAATCATTAATTGTCCACTTCCATAAAACGCTCTATGAGCAATGCTATCTTTTGTCAGCTAATGCAAAATTTAACATATCAATTAATCTTTTGTTTTGTTATACACGATGGATGCTTTCACCATCCCTAAGGGATTGAAGCAAAAAAAGTCAGATAATGCTACCATTATGTGCAAATCAGAACATAATGATGTCGCTAGCATATTCAATACGTAAGAGGTCAACATAAAATAGATTGAACCTGCGGAAGGATTTATACCTTCAGTTTGTAGAGCTTCAGCTGAATATGCTTTTGACTCTCTGGCTTTTGCCAAGCATATCTCTGCATCTTTCCAATGTGAAAGGCTAGAGTACAGAGTCGCAAGACCATGCCAAACTTCAAACTCATTATCCCTATCATCCTCCGCCTACCAAACGAGATGAATTACAGAATAAGAATATTAGAAGAAAAAAACACGTTGTGCACCCATCCCATTCTTCCATTGTTCTATATGCAGGAAAGAAAGAGATAAAGAATGGGCACACCAATCTGGGGAAAGGAACTGCACCCGCTGAATCAAGAAATGCAAAAGCAACATCAATCACTCTAACCCTCAAACTCCCATTATGATTTAGGACATAATTTAGATAAAGAAAATATGATTTGGTGGTCTAAATCCCAGTGAGATTTATAGCTTGACTCAAGCCTCTAACACACTGCACAATGCACGCCATAGTAGATATATACCTACGCAGAAGGATCATTCACTTCCCCATAACTATCAAATACATACAGATTATGTCCAATGACACTGTTTTACTTCTAACCAAGATGCCTGTTTGTTCTTTTTTCTTTTCTCCTTAAATTTTTATCAAAACCAAGATGTCTGTCGGTCGGTAAATAACTGTCCATTCTGAAACAGAGACCAGGTATTTGTGAAATACAAAATTTTACCTGAGAAATACTTCTTGCAGGCCCAAAAGATTTCCTCTGGGCTTGAACCAAGGCAAGAAGGTATTTGTATGTCTCAATAGCATCTAACGGTAGTGATTGGGAGATTCTGAGCTTTGCCTTCAATCGAAGCAAGGGTCCCTGTTCCCATTTTGCATTCTCATCTAAAGCAGCATCAGTGACCACTTCAGCCTCAGAAAACCTCTGTTGAGCGGATAAAACTAGAGCAAGTAATCTCCAACCCTTCAATACTGAACCTCCAGTTGCATCAATGAACAGCTTGGCAAAGCGCAATGCTGTATCTAAATTACGATGCTCTGCATATTGAAGTCCTAACTCAAAAATCAAATCTGTGTTGTTGGGCTCTAACCCTAAAGCAGCCTCTAAAGATTTTAGAGCTTCAGATTGAAGACAAGATCTCTCAAAATCAGAGGAAGATACTTTGGCTTGCTTTCCCAAACATAGACCTAGTACCTGCAGGCTCACACCTTTCAAATGCTCTTCCGCTCCCTTAGAAGCAGTAATTGCCCTTCGTGCATATCCAACTCCCTCAGCAGCAAGCAAGGAATCATCAGAGCAGATTTTGGCAGCCAACAATAATGCTGTTAGGTCATCTGGTCGTTCATGTTTGTGCAGTGATTTCCTCAACAGACTCAAGGCAACTCTGTTCTGTCCTGCCCCACTATAACAAAGAGCCAGGGTATTCCATCGATCTATGCGATGGTATACTCCAGGCATGATTTCTTCAACTTGCTTAGCCATGACAGAAGTTTGCCCGCATAGACACAGTGCAAAAGTGAGGTGCTCCATGACTGAAGGATCCCACTGGACAATACCATGGTAGAACTTTCTCATCAGAATCATCAGAAGTAGAATGGCCTCTTCCAAATTATTCTTAGGGACATATGATCCATCAATTTGAACAGCTAGACTAGGTGGGCCAGCCTCCACTCCACTGTACAGCAGAAAGACTGCAAATGCTTTCTGAATTCTTGCACAACAGTCATTGTCAAGGTTCCACTGGCTAAGAAGGGCACGTCTATAAGATAACATTGCTTCAGGATAGTACCCAGCCTGCTTCCACAGCTCCGGGAGAAGCTCCACAGCATGGCTAACTGTCTCTTGTAATTTAAAGTCCACCTGCACATCAGGTATTCCCAGATGGAAGATCCTCTCAACAGCATCAAGAACACTTTTACATTCATTTGCAGCCTCTGTAAAATAGAAAGGGCAAAGAAGTCCATTTTACCTCATGGTAATAAAAAGATCAGGAAGAAGCAAAACAATTATAAATCTGGATGCCTGCAAGGCAAAAACTGCAGACAAAGGACTTTACCACTCAGTCTGCCAAGCTTTTGTAAAGACTTTGCTTTCAAATATATGGCTTCAAGGACCAAGCTAGCAGCATGCTGTGAAACCACATGTGGTGATTCTGTTCGAGAGCGGCTCTTCCTGGAAGTTTGTTTCTCAGCAGCAAATGGTTGCAGCCGCTGTATAGCTGCCTGGAGATCAATGCCCTCAAACACACGAAGAGCACCCTCTACATTTCCCCTTTGATATTCCAACCTCCCAAGAAGAGCCCTTGCTTCCTGAAAAATTTAGGGAGGAAATGATGTAGCAACAGTCTAACATGATGTCAAATACTGAAAACAGCTCAAAAGGACAACTATGGTTTTCCTCATCTGTACATGCAGTAAATACGATTATGACACGCGAATCTCTTGTCCAGAAAAAAATCAATTCATATAAAAAAATTCCAGCAACTGAACATATAGATAAATAATGCATTCTAAGGGAAGGGCCATTACATTCCACGCTCAATCCCATTGAAAATCTGTAATCAACAGAGGATACAAAAGGACTAGTACATTAGTAATTATTCAAGGAGTGAAGGGCCTTGGATTGAATTCAAATTCTACTAATGAAAAATTTCAAAAGGCCAGCTATTACGTCTCTAGCCATACCATTAAACCATTCATGGTTTACATCCATGAACACCGTGACACACTTTTCCTACAGCAAACTCACTAGGGAGATTTTTTAAGGTTAGCGTTACAAGAATTACAAGAGAGGATTTTGCCATCAAGATATATGGCAGCACAAGCAGAATAACCTCTACCAATCAAGCAAGAGTCACTTTACTTAAGATTACACAACTTACATTTCAAATTATTCCATAAAACTGAACAATTTGATAAACAAGGAAGATTTTAAACTACTGGGAGAGATTTTCCATAGAAACCAATTACATGCACACCACACTGAAGCAATCACTCATAATGGTCGGAGCAGAATAATTTTCAGAGCAGTCAACACCTTAATACCACCATGTTTATATTGAAAAAGAAGTTTGTAGGCAAATCAATACCAAAAGTTAGAGAGAAGCTTGTAGATACAGTTATCAGCAAACAAGCATGTTTATATAAAAAAAAACTGGCCTTTAAAGGAGAGAGAGAGAGAGAGAGAGAGAGAGATATGAATGACCATGGATACGCTCTGATAGAAATCCAAATCGTGGAGAGAAATTTTTTAGCTATTACATAATACTGCATATACACATTTCATCAGTTAGCTCAATAAGTTCTGTTTTAGTGATAAGCCAAAATATGGTGCCAATGGGTGTATTGCCCCTATATAAGTTCAGCAGGGAAGCCATCTTTATTGAAAATTATGCCCACAAGATTGTTTCTAACATTGCCAACAAACTAAGAGTATTGGTTTGCAGTGTAAGAAAGCTCTCAGGTAGTTTTTTTATAGTCAAAAAAGAGAAAGTAGACCTCGACTCGAGCAATCCCCAATTGGCCCGCAAAATAATGAAAATTTTTAAACTCACCTCAAAATTAAGTGACAAGCCCTCTCGTAATGATGATTCTGCCTCTTGAATATTTCCTTCATCAAGTTTTGCTTCCACTTCTGTAGTTTTCATGCAAAGCCCATTGGCACGGACTTCACGAACTGATGAGTCATCCCCATGCTCACTGAACTCTGTGGATTGGCTCCGTGGCATCTGTACTGTCAACAACCTCTACGCATTTCAGTCCCTTCCGTTCCTTTATTTCCCTAGAAATTTAGCTTCGATGAAGCTTCTTCTTCTCTTTTCACATACAAAGAATGAGGGATTTCAGCTCAAATATACTCAATAACCTAAGACAATAGCTAATGATGCAGAAAGCTCAATCAGCCTCACTTGCAAACGAACTAGACACACATATCCATAATGGCACCATGATTATTGAGTCATAAAACAGAATCATAAGGCACATAGCTAAAGCCCAGGTCAGGCCAGGCAGGCATTGGCAGTAACATACAAAATTTAAATTTGCTTACATGCACCAAACTTCTAATTCAAATCCACGAACATTTAGCATGGCTTCCATGTCAATATAGAATGAAATCGGCTTGCATTGTTGAAAGAGTGTCCCCAAGGGGGTCTAATTCAGCTTCATTATAAGCATTCCAAAGGCCAAAAGGTAAATTTTTGCATGTTTTGGTTTCCAGTGACACGAACCGCTTGTCTCAAAAAATCATCAATTTCTGTAGTTATCCATGTTCAACTGGTGCCTCGAGGGTTGGCGAACAAAACCTTCAAGGAATAAGTCATGCCAGAGGACGTTCAATTTCTATTCAACCGAAACCATCGAAAAATTCACCGCTCAACTGGAATAGCAAACCGAGGGCTGGCGAACAAAACCTTCAAGGAATAAGTCATGCCAGAGGACGTTCAATTTCTATTCAACCGAAACCATCGAAAAACTCACCGCTCAACCGGAATAGCAAACCGAAATCAGCCATTGCTTCCAACTAAACACGAATCAAATCCCATTCCCCGTTCTTCTCCAGCAACATCGACAATGCACCCGACACACGAGGAAATCGCTTCTCCAGATCCAATCACGTTACGAACACAAAAAAAACACAAAAACTTCAACTTTTTTCCCCCCAGAGCTAGAAAGTCAAATCCCCCGCTCCTCCGGCCAAAAAGGAACGGGCTTTCTCGCGAATTCCAAATTCAAATCCCACGAAGCCATCGGGAACGACCCGACGGATCGCAATTGAGGCCACGCGGGGCGGACTTTACCAAAATCGAAGCACGGGTCTGACCTGAGCGGGCGATCCCCGAGGAAGACGGCGATCGCGGAGCCCGTCGGACGCCGCGGAGCGAAACGGGATCGGCGAGACGGCGACGGCGGCCCTCCGCCCAATTCGAAGCGGCCGGGCCCAGGGACGGCGGAGCTGCTCCCGGGGGCGAAAAAGCAGCGACCTTTGCCCCCTTCAATTGTACGGCAGAAACCGCAGGGAGAAGGGAAGAGAGAGAGAGAGAGAGATCTGGGAATGCAGGTCGTGGGTCGGGCGTGGAGATTCGATATTGAATGCGGAGATGGTTTAATGGCGAGGGAGAGAACGAGAGAGGGAGAGAGAGAGAGAGAGAGGAGGGTGGCGATCCTGTACGCTGGCCTCCTCTCGTGGGCTCCGCTGTTGCTTTCCGGAGCCACGTCGGTCAAAGGTCAATCGGGTCAAGACGGTAATTCCGAGGCCGGCCATCCCGACATCGGCCCCGGTTCAATTATTTCTTGAGTCATTGCGAGGGCGTGGGACATCTCGAGACATTGGTAATATTTCCACTTTCCGTAAATTCGCGGTCGGAAACTCGACCGCTCCACACGGGATTAGGAAATCCATGTCTCCGCTGCTGCTCCGGAGGCCGGAGAAGGATGTCCTACCGCGGGTGAGTACCACGTGCCGGCGGCGAAGCCGCATGATGGCGCTGCGAATAATGGGAGCGGTCAAAAAACCAGCTTCGTTCATCAATGAATCTGTCAATGATGGTTGTAATTATTGTTGCTGTCATTATGTTGCGTTGTGTAACGCAGATAGCGTCGAGTGTCCAGGCAATGATGTCCCCCGAGTTCACTGGAACGACCGCATTTTGAATTGAATGGCATGAGCACGAAGCGTGATCGATCCGCTGTTCCATTGCTCGATTGAATGAAACTTGATGTACGAATTGTTTGTCTCATCATTCATCTTCTCTTTTTTGCTGTTCTTTCGATCCCGGGCAATTGATTGCTTGTCCTGAGGGTTGTAGTTTCGACGAGCTATGTAATTCATTGCACACGCGTTTATAATGACATTATATTGTTCTCTTGCTTCTTAAGTAAATAGGCCAAGGGGTTGTAATTTTGATGAGCTATGTAATTCATTGGACATGGCATCTGTAATCATAATGTATCTAAAGTGGAACGAATAATCACTTTTGTAATTGTACCGTATCTAAATGAATAATCGGTTTTCTAATGTTCAATTGTTCTCTTGCTTCTTAAGTACACAAGCTGAGGATTTGTAGTTTTGATGAGCTACCTAATTCATTGGACACGGCATTTGTAATGGAAGTGTATCTAAGTAGAACGAACAATGTTATAATGTTTGATTTAATAATGTGTGCGAGAACTATTCTCAAGTGTAGGTTGAACTTTGGCCAAAACTGGGGCTTGGAAAATTCAAATTCAAGAGTTCTTACTTTGATATCATATAATAATTCGTGGTACCTTTGTCGACTGTTCTAAAAATTTGAGTTATTAGGAGAAGATATGATTTATTATTGAAATATTTTAATAATGAGAAATGGCAGAATGAGAGTTCGGTTGCGGTGCGAATCTCTGTTTCCCAACCTAGGTCTCGTCTTTTCTCACTCTGCCCATCTGTTCAAACGAGCTACGGCCCTTTCAACCTGTGAAAGCATATTCATTCAGCATTCCCTATATTCGGGAAATGATGGAGATGTGAGGTAATGCAGAGCTGGAATTACCTCATTGTTCCAATTTGTTCTTGCAGTCAATACGATCAAGGTTGCTGTTTGAAGAACAACTCCGATGATCATTCCCCACCAGAGAGCGCGAGAAAGAGAGAAAGAAAGACATTGTTGATTTACCGCCACTTCTAAACTAGTTTTGAAACCGAGAACATCCTATGGGGAGACCAACAACATAGTAAGCGGTCAGATTTAGGTACGCCACCACGGCTTGCCACCCACTTCCAATTGCCACACCTGCAGATTCATGAAGCATGAATTTTGATATGGCATTGATTTGATTAATTAACACATCAAGTGCCGGGCCTCATAATGTTGCACATAACCAGATTAGACAACACACATTAGACAGTCTAAAAAAACATTAGGACAGAGATAACTTTGATATGACATTGCTTGTTTAACTGAAAAATTTGAACACAAATAACTGCACTCCTTAAGAATGTACTGGTTTATAATTACATGAATTGGGACAAAAGAAAATTAAATGTGTGGACATGAATTGACGAGGCATGCCAGAAATTACAATTATAAACCATGCATGATGCAACATCAGTTACCTGACAGTATGGGTTGAATGCCATTCACAGAGATGGCCAGCAGAGGAGTTAAGTCAAACAGCATCGATGACTTCTTCATCACTTGTGAAGAGTTTGCTCAAACCAACCCGGAATATGAGAATAATCGTAGTGAGCACTATACTAATGAGAATAGTAGTCGCACTCATTACCACAACCGAAAATTTCGCAACTCTTGGATGACCTACCCCTAACTCGTTACCAACCCGGACACTGCAATCGATCACCAAATTATCTGTAAGCTGACAAAGGTACAACAGGGATCATACTGCAGTTCGTGCGGTCAGCACAAAGGGTAGGCAATGATGCTAACCGAAATCATAAAGCAACATTATTCAACTATTCAAAATGTCATTCAACAGTCCGTAACTTTTGAAGTGACAGACCCGGCTACTGCACTTAGCTCCGGCATAAACTTAATATCCCAATTCCAGTAATTCATGCTGAAAATGAGGGTAAACATCAAGTTAGGAGGATGAAGCTAGCATGTCCAATAGAAGAAGGATGATGAGCTGACATACCAGATGGACATCGAGTCCAATTCTATGGTAGGATTCGGGAGGAAACCAGCCAGGAGCACCAGTCCATTAAAGTACCATATTTCCAAGCTGCATTCAGATGGAAGTAATGATCGAATTGTACCCAAGGGCCGTCAAAAAAGCCTGGCCGTGAACCGGCATGAAATTCTGGGGTCTTTTTCGGTTCGGGTCTCCTCTAGTTGAGGCAATAGCCCTAAAATTTGAGTATTATCACTTTTTTGGATAGGGTCAAGCTAGGTTGGGCTTCTGACAGCCCTACTGCTGTTTTCCAGAGCCACTTCGCTATAAGGGCAATAATGTCAACATGTAATTTCGCACTTAGTGCAATTTTCAAATGAATGGTATCAATTCAACTTATTTCGTGGGTCATTGTAAGGGCGTCAAGGGAAAGACTTGGATTGGATCATTCATTTGCACCTCATTCTTCTAAGTGTCTCGATAGGTCTAGGATAAAGTTTACATTTTTCATTAATTTGAGGTTGAAATTCATGTACCGTACATTATAGGGGATCCATGTCTATGAACCGAGATTGGGGAAGAATGTCCCGTGACCGGAGGCACGAGTCACCAGTTCGGTGTTCGCCAAAGATGAGTGTGTATATGGGGGAAGCAGCATTGTGGCATGCAAAGAATGGAGTGGTCAACCAGTTTTGTTCATCAATGAATCTGTCGTTATTGGTTATTATTATTGTTGTCATGTTGCTTGACGCAAACAGTGTTGAATGTCCAGGCATGATATCCCCAAGTTCACTAAACGACCGCATTTTGTATTGAACAGAGCGAGTATGAAGAGTGATCAGTCCACTTTTCCGTTGCTAGATTGAACGAGACCCGATGTATGAACTGCATGACTTGTCTCATCATTAATCTTCCATTTTTTGACGTTCTTCCAAGTTTCTTATTGCAACTGGGATGGGAGGAATTCCACCGATTATTCTGGATTGGCAGTAATCGACTGTTTGTCCTTCTTAAGAACACAAGTTGAGGGGTTGTACTTTTGATGAGCTACGTAATTCATCAGACATGGCATTTGTAACGGTACGGTATCTAAGTAAAATGGATAATCAGTTCCGACAGGATCAATACAGATACAGTGAAGTTCCATAGTCTTGGCCTGGGATTGGGAATCCTTGTGGTGTGTGATCAGTTAATGATCACGAATATTATTGGCTGCCCAGTACTGCTTCATTAGGATCAGGTCCTTCGTACGGGCTATATTTCTTCTTATTACGTTTAGGGATGGTAGCAATGTGAAATGGCAGAATGAGAGTTAGTTAGAATGCAATGCGCCTCTCTGTTTCCCAACCAAGTCTAGTCCGTCTCACTCTACCGATCTGTTCAGACGAGCCGCGGCGTTTTCAACCTGAGAAAGCATATTCATTCAGTATTTGCCATATTCGGAAAATGATAGAGATGTGAGGTGATGTGAAGCTGGAATTACCTCCTTGTTCCAATTTGTTCTTGCAGTCAAAATGATCAAGGTTACTGTTTGCAGTATAACCCCAATGATCATTCCCCACCAGATTCCCTGAAGATCAAAAAGCATTTGAGAGAGAGAGAGAGAGAGAGAGAGAGAGAGAGAGAGAGATTGTTGATTTACCGCCACTTCTAAACTAGTTTTGAAACCGAGAACACATCCTATGGGGAGACCTATGACGTAGTAAGCTGTCAGATTTACGTATGCCACGACAGCTTGCCAACCACTGCCAATTGCGACACCTGCAGATTCATGAAGCATGAATTTTGATTTGGCATTGATTTGATTAGTTAACACATCAAGTGCCAGGCCTCATAATGTTGCACATAACCAGATTAGACAACACACATTAAACAGTCTAAAAAAACATTAGGACAGCGATAACTTTGATATGACATTGCTTGTTTAACTGAAACATTTGAACACAAATTATTGCACCTCTTAAGAATGTACTGGTTTATTATCTAACATGAATCCGGACCAAAAGAATGTGGACATGAATTGACAAGGCATGCCAGCAATTACAATTCTGTGTCATGCCTGATGCAACATCAGTTACCTGACAGTATGGGTTGGATGCCATTCAGGAAGACAGAGATGGCCAGCAGAGGAGTTATTTCTGAAACAGCATCGATGACTTCTTCATCACTTGTGAAGAGTTCGCTCAAATAAACCCGGAATATGAGAACAATCGCAGTGAACACTATGCTAATGAGAATACTGGTCACATTCACTACCACAACTGAAAATTTCGCAACTCTTGGATGACCTGCCCCTAACTCGTTACTGACCCGGATACTGCATTTGATCACCAAACCATCTGTCAGCCGACAACAGTACAATGGGGATCATACTAATCCACCTACTGGATGAAAAGCGTAGTGACAGTAGTCATCATCAATTTATTTGCAGTTCGTGTGGCCAGCCAAAATAGTAGGCAATGATACTAGCAAAAATTAAGGAGATTGCTAACCAAAATTGAACATTATTCAACTATTTAAAATGTCATTCAACAATCTGTAACTTTTGAAGTGACAGACCTGGCCGCTGCACTTAGCCCCAGCATGAACTCTATATCCCAATTCCAGTAATTCATGCTGAAAATGAGGGTAAACATCATGTTAGGAGGATGAAGCTAGCATGTCCAATAGAGGAAGAATGATAAGCTGACATACCAGATGGACATCGTGTCCAATTCTATCGTAGCATTGGGGAGGAAACCAGGTAGGAGCACCAGTCCATTGAAGTACCATATTTCCAAGCTGCATTCAGATGGAACTAAGGTCACTTTTGCGACAGTTAGGCATTCGGGCATGTTAATTCCACACAGCCAACTGGAACCGCCCTTGAAGTGTAGGTTTCCAGCAGGATTGGAACATGATTAGTTGGTTTCATATTCGAAAGAAGTTTTGGAAAGTGGAACTGACCATAACATAAAAGAGTTGGTTCCTGGCTGTGCATAACAACCCTGAATCAAACCTTCAAGAAAAGTGAAAGTACAACTGAATCTATTTTCACTTCACCGGCCGTGAGGCAGGATCTCTATTTATTTCTATTTTGAGATAAGATGGTTTTTCAATCTTCCATTTTCCAAAGGCTGTCCTTTAGGCTATTTTTGAAGGATCTCACTTTCAAATTTAAGCAAATCTCCACATAGTACTGTTTTCATAAAAAGAAGAAACATTTTTCCAAATTGAACACAGAGGCGCTAAACCACTTTTGCTAGCACACATGACCTGAGAGTTTCTAATCAGTCCTAAACTATCTAAAGGTCTCACTTTTTCATTCTTCAGTGTAAATTCCTTTCCAAAAGTCTTACAAGGAGCAGTAAACACTGACAACTACGTCCTTTAGAAGAATAATAGGTTTCTTGATAGAACCTACAACTGACCCTAGACTAGAAGTGTACGCAAAATTGTTCGAGATATGAATGGTTCCATGGGGGCAGGTTGCAAATTTTTGTCTTGAGACCTGCCCAACTAAACCTTGCCCAACCATGGCAATATAAAAGACTGAACGATTGTAGTGAGCAGTTCTGCAACAAACACTTACCAAAGCATTACCGCAGAAGCAACCGTAAGCTTGAAGTAAGGCCAAACTCCTGTCAAAGCTCTAATCGACAGGCCAGTCCAGGTTTCCTTGCAAGAGGGGCTCAGGACAATGTAAAGAGCGGTGAGGATGACGAGAATCCACCACGAGAGGCTCAGAGTCAGGGCCGCCCCTAGAAGGCCATAGTCCAAGACATAGACCACAATCCATGTGAGGAGGGTGTGCAAGAGGAAGACCCCCACGGACATGTAAGCCAGGGGGTTCACTATGTTCTGTGCCTGAAGGAACCTTTGCATCGGGCAGGCGAGGGCGAATGCGTATAGCTGAGGGATCAATCCCCGTGTAAATAACTGGCCCGGCTCGGTGATGGTCTCAGATTGTCCAATCGCTAGGAGTATGTCGCCAGAGAACCAGTATATGACGGTGAGAAGGACAGCTGCTCCCAAGTGCAGAACAATAGCTCTTTGGCAAATGATGCCCATTTCTGAGTACCTCTTTGCCCCATAAGCCTGGCCACAGACAGTTTGCACCGCGCTGGCCATGCCCAACTGCGTGATATCGGAACACAAGTAAAGTTTATGACTTGTTTCACATGCTTCGTGAATCAACGGAATATATAATAACACCGGCATTATGGCTCGATATGATTTATAGAATTTCCAACAAAAAGACTGGACAATATGCTTGTGATGTCAGACAATTCATATAAGTGAATGCAACCATTAGCATAACCAAATAATGAGCAGTGACCTTTGATTATTATTGAACTGGCAGCCATAACTTCAATGAACTTCAAGAGTTGGTGGACAAATACCATTATGCCATAAGCAAGACCTTGGATGACCACGCTAGCTATGGAGGCGCCAGCAAGTTCCACCGTGCCCAAATGCCCCGCAAATATGAGCGACACGAAACTGAGCATGTAGTTGAAGATGGACACGACAATGGATGAGCCAGACAAGAGCCAGAGCAGCCTCGACTCCCAGGCCACCAGACGCGGCCACCATCGGAGTGGGACCGAATGCTCAAGGAGCTCCTCGATCGTGGCAGATGACAAGTCAGAGATTCGACTGCAATGGTCCAGTCCGAGCAGCAGTGGCTGTTGCTCTGGCTCTACTGAGCCCATGATTCTTCGTGACTAAGAAAAACTGATAGTGCATACAGTAGTCGGAGAGACGAGAACTCGTTTGATCAAGGGTCTTAGGAAGCTTTTTCAAATAAGCAGCAAGTTGATGTTGAAGGACAACTACCTTGTTTTTGCTTCTTAAGTCAGTGTATCCCTCGCTGTCGAACAGATAAACAATTTGTGGCCCTTAAGGGATCTTCTAAAGCAGATGATATATCTACAATCTTGAAAGTAATCATTGTCTACAGGATCTACAACCTTTTTCTTAAATGTACGCGTGTCTTCCTCTATCTATCAGTGTAAATTTTTTGCTTGAACATTTTAATATGATATCAAAGCCTAATGTGACATGAAAACTGGGTCAATATAATTTGCGGTTGCAGCTTGAGCCAGAAAATAGTTAAAAGTATCACATATCGCTCGTTTGTATGTATTTTTTGTCCAATTTTGCGGAAAGAAGAAAACACGTGTGGACGAAGTAATTTCTTCAGACAAGATCGTGTGAGTCCATGTTGCTTGGACCACCGTAAATAGGGTGCGTTTGATAACCATTATGTTTTCGGAAATAATTTTTGATGAAAAATGATTTTTTTTTTTTTTAATTCTGTTCTCGAAAATAATTTCTAAGCATCTGAAGTGGTTTGGTAATTGCCCTAAAATTTCTATTCTCATAATAGAATTGCGTTTGGCATCATCTTCAAAATTTCTAATTCAAATCATTTTTTTTTAATTTTTAAATAAATTTATTATTATTTTTTTCTTTCTTTCTCTTCTTCTTGAAGCTTCGGCCAGTTGCTAGGTCGTCGGTTTCGAGATGACTGGCGATCGGCCAAATGAGGGCTAGCGACCTCGTCGGAGCATTGTCGGCCCCCACTGAGGCTGAGCTCGCCTAGCCATCGGCGGGACTCCACCTCGCTAGACAACTCCAACGTGGACTCTTTCTCTACCTATAAGTCCAACTCTACCAACTTCTCATGCTTTTTTATTAGTCACGCAATACAACCGATACGTAGAGCGCAACTCTCAACAGCCAACCTTTGCTTTCAGCACCTGGCTGGTGTCTCGATTATTTTAGATAAAAATTGATCACAATTTCAACACTTTTCCCCATTCTGCACAAGTGAACAATCAGATTGTCCAGACCTAATGCAGTATGTAGTGAACAAAGGAGAAAGTTGTCCAAAAAGTTCTAATTCTATTACACTTTTGCTAATTCAGTCCTAAATATTTTAATTTTATCAATTGAGTCATAAATCGTTTTACATCTTGTCCAAAAAGTTCTAATTCTAATTTTATTCTCGGGAACAAAAGTTCTATTAAACGAATTTCTATTCCAAATCTTTTTTCGGAGAAAAAAGAAATGTTACTATTTAGCAAGTTGCCAAACGCGCTGATTAGGGTGGAGTAACAAATCTCGTGCCAACTTCCCAGGTGTGCTCTTTGAAATATGGACATGCGTGTCCAGCTCGTTCGCAAGCGAGGCTAGTTGAGCTTTCTGCATCATTAGCTACAGTGTCAGGGAAATAAAGGAACAGAAGAGAGTAAAATGCGTAGAGGTTGTTGAAAGTGAGCATGGGGGTGATTCATCAACTCGTGAAGTCCATGCCGATGTTCTCTGCATGAAAACTACAGAAGCTGAAGCAAAAGTTCCATGAGGGAAACATTCAAGAGGCAGAACCGTCCTTATGTGAGGGCTTGTTGCTGGCTGATCAGGGATTGCTCGCGTCGGGTCTATTCTCTCTTTTTAGATGACAACAAACTCGAGAGCTTTCTTATGCCACAACCCATTACGTCTAGTTTGTTGGCAATGTTAGAAACAATCTTTCAGGCATGATTTTCTATGAGGATGGCTTCCCTGATGAAACTGTCATAACTCATGAAACAACAATCAAAACAGAAAACATCTCTGTTGTTCGAGGGAGAGAAAGGATAAAAAATAGAGCATAGCACTTCATACGTCTTGTGCAAAAAAAAAAAAACTATTGAGTACCACAACTAAATACAAAGCAGAAACTGCTCACATACGTGTAACACATAATTGCATACAAACATGCTATTAACTTCCTAGAAAAATAGCAAAAACACTAATTGCATAACTAAATGAACTTGACTGTTTTTTTTTTTAAAACAGAGGAAAACACGACCGAAAACAGCAGCACCAAGACAATTCTCACAAACTCCTCCTTGGATCAGTTGCTACTACATATTCCTATTTTCTCTCTTAACAACTCAAATCTTCCAGCCTGAAGTGGTTTTGTGTACATATCTGCAAGCTGATCTTCAAATCTGCAATATACTAACTTAACTTCGCCACTTTGTTGTACCTCACGCAAAAAGAAAAATTTGACTTTAAAATGTTTGGTTTTGCCATGGAAAACTGGATTCTGTGATATTGCTAGAGCAGCCTGATTGTCCACATTAACTTCAATACAATCATTGGAATTCAATCACAAATCCTTCATTATCTTCTTCAGCCACAAAGCTTGATTTGCAGTTGCAGTAGCTGCTATAAACTCAGCCTCTGCAGTAGATTGAGCTATAATCTCTTGCTTTTTAGAACACCAGGAGAAACAAGCAGAACTAAGACTAAAATAATATCCAAACGTACTCTTCATGTCATCGACTGAACCAGCCCAGTCACTATTAGAAAATCCTTGCAAATTAAACTTCTGACATTTCTTAAACTTCACACCAAAGAATAATGTTCCTTTGAGATATCTCAAGACCCTTTTTGCTGCAACCAAATGTAACTGACTAGGACTACTCATAAACCTAGATAAAACACTCACAAAAAATAGAATATCTGGTCTGGTTGCTGTAAGATACATGAGACACCCAATCAGACTTCTATACATAGAAGCATCTACTGCATCTGTTCCATCATTCTTCTGCAGCTTCTCTTTAGCAGCCATAGGAGTGCTTACACTTTGACAATCTTCCATCTGAAACTTTAGAATTTCCTTCATGTATTTTTTCTGACAGATGAAGATCTCATATGAAGCTTGTTTGACTTCTAGACCCAAAAAATAAACCATATTTCCCAAGTCTGACATCTCAAAACCTGCAAATAGATCTTGCTTCACCTTCTCTATCAATTCCATATCATTCCCTGTCACTAATAGATCAACACTGTGATTCACTTTCTTGACATAAAGAGTGAACTCACTTAAGCTTTTTACAAAGCCAAAATCCTGCAAATATCGATCTATCTTCCCATACCAAGCTCTTGGAGCCTGCTTCAGTCCATATAGAGCTTTCCTCAACCTGTATACACTCTCTTCTTGCTCTTTGATACTGAAGCCTTCAGGTTGTTCAACAAAAATCTCCTCCTCAAGCTCTCCATTCAGGAATGCATACTTGACATCTAATTGAAATATAGGCCACCCCTTCTCTGTTGTAATAGCTAACAGTAACCTTATTGTATCAAGTTGTGCAACAGGAGCAAATGTTTCAGAACAGTCTACTCCCCATATTTGTGCATAGCCTTTGACAACCAATCTAGCTTTGTGTTTACTGACAGAACCATCAGGATTAAGTTTTGTTCTAAACACCCACTTAACCCTAATCACATTCTTATCAGATTGTCTGTCAACAAGCTCCCATGTGTGGTTTTTCTGGATCATTGCAATCTCCTCCTGCATTGCTGCAATCCACCTCTAATCCTCCTTAGCTTCCACAAAGTTAGATGGTTCGAGCACTGCCACATTGCTTCTTTCATAGATTTCAGCAAGTGACCTAGTGCCTCTCACTGGTAAATCATCCATACCGTCTTCCAATCCATCTATAACTTCATCAACCTCTACATTTGTTGTAGGTTATTTTTCAAACTGCTGCTGTTCTGCACTCTTTCATTCCATCCAATTCCACTCATCTTTCTCTAGAAAAATAACATCTCTGCTCACAGTCACCTTCCTTGTCATGGGATGGAAAATCATGTAAGCCTTTGATTGAAGACTATACCCAATAAAGATTCCAAGCTCTGCTTTCTTATCCAGTTTGTCCCTCTTGACTTCAGGAACATGAGTGTAACACAAACACCCAAAAACCTTCAAATTCTTCACAGAAGGTCTAACACCATGCCTGACTTCAAAAGGTGTTGACTTCTCTAAGGCCTTTGTGGGCAATCTATTAAATAGAAACACTGCAGTATTAGTTACCTCAGCCCAGAACTTCTTAGGTAACTTCTTCTCCTGCATCATACATCTAGCCATCTCCATAATGCTTATGTTTTTCCTCTCACTGACCCCATTCTATTGAGGTGAATAGGGAGTAGTGAACTGCTGCACAATTCCTGCTTGCTCATAATTCAACTTAAACTTGTGAGTAGTATACTCATAACCATTATCAGACCTGAGCATTTTAATTTTTTTCCCACTCTGATTCTCAACTAAGGCTTTAAACTTCACAAACACATCATCAACTTCAGACTTGGCTCGCAGAAAATAAATCCAACTCATCCTAGTCATATCATTAGTGAAAGTAATAAAATACCTGCTACCATTGAGAGAAGACTCAGACATAGGTCCACATAGATCGGTGTGGACTAATTGCAACTTCTCACATGCTCTCCAGCCTCCTCCTTTGAAAGGAAATCTGGCTTGCTTGCCAAGAAGACAAGTTCTGCACTCCGGAAATTCCTCCTCCAAACTTGGCAAGTCATTTGCCAAGCTATTTCTCTGCATAAACGACATGCTCTTCCTGTGAACATGCCCAAGTCTTTTATGCCATAGCTCTGCATTTTCTTCTTTGCACTTTAAAGCCATTTGTTGCATCTCTTGTGGCTTGAACCTGAAACTCTTGTCCTTCATTGGGATTCTTAGCACTTCTTTGCTATCTGCATTATTAATAAGACATTCATTCCCTTTGAACTTCACTTTATAGCCCCTCTCAACTAATTGACCAACACTTAATAGATTCTGGTCAATATTTGGCACAAAAAGAACATCACTGATCAGCTTCACCTCCTGATTTCCTTCAATAGCAACTATACCCTTCCCTTGCACTTCGATATACTGTCCATTGCCAATTCTGACTCTGGACCTGACTGACTTGTTTAGACTCCTAAACAACTTCAAATTGCCAGTCATGTGATTGGTACAACCACTATCCACCAGCCATGCATCATTCTCAACAGAAGATTTAGAAAAAGAAGCTACAAACAAGTGCTCTTCCTCAGTTTCATTCACTACTACCTGTGCTTCTCCTGCTTGCTGGTAATTTTTCTCTTTGCAGATGGCTTCCATGTGACCCAACTTGTGACATTTTCTGCACCTAGCATTAGGCTTTTTCCAACATCTAAAAAACTGATGATTAGTTCTACCACAGTATTGACAAGGTTTTTTGTTCTTCTTCCATTTGCTAGACTCACTAGAATTTCCTTCTTTTGCTACAAACTTGGAATCACCAGCATTTCCTCTGAACTGAATCCATTTCTTCCCTTTGCCTCCATCATTGGACTTCACTCTGGCTTGCAGTTAGGGGTGTGCAACCGGATCGGGTTTACCCGGTTCCCGATCCGGCCCACTCAGAAAACAAGGTCGGGAACCGGTTCCGGTTAAAACCGGTCTGGGAACCGGTTCCCAAAACTCAGACCCTGTTTAAACCGGTCCGGGAACCGGTTCCGAGGGATTACCCACCCGGGAATCGGATCGACCGGACCGGTTGGAGAACCGGTTTTTATGCCATCCCAAAACACAAAACCCTAATTTTATTCTTACTTTCTATCTTTACCCGCAAACACAGAGAACTAGAGACTTCCCTGAGCTTCTCTCCCGAAATCGTGAAGCCGACGCCGCCTCTACCGCTCTCGTCGCACCCCTCGCGCTCGCACCATCGCCGCCGTTCCCCTCTCGAAATTGCGAAGCTGCTGACCCCTGCCAAGCTCGCACCCGAGCGCCAACGCTGCCTCCGTTCGATCTCGCGGTTCCACCTACTGCTGTTGCCTCGCCGACGCCCTTGACCCGCCGATCTCACCGCGCGCTGTTTCCCGAGCTCCCCTGCTGCCAATCTACCGCCGCCCCCCCTTCGCGAAGCTGCCACTGCCTCGCTGCTCTGCCTGAGCCCCGTTGCCGATGTCTGCTTGTTCGCTCACCACCTTTGGGTGCTACCGCCGCTGCGACCAGATGCCAAAAGCCGCCGTTCCTACTGCGATTCCGTCCTTAGCCCATCCGTCTGAGCCCCCTGCACCACCACCTCCTTGCTGCTAGGTCCTCTTCTGCTTGACGCCCGACAGATTTGCTCCGACGCCCAACGAATCTACTCCGAGCCTACTCTCGAGTGACGCCCCTACCGCCGACAGCCCAGCTCCACCAGGTCGAGCACTCCGCCGCCGAGGTCGCCCTCAACTCCCTCTCCTCCCGTGGCCCTTCTCACTCCCTCGCCGCTCGTATCCCGGTGAGCTCCCCCGACCACCCTTGCTTCTTTCTTTCTTTCTTTTCTCTTTCTTTTTTTTTGTTTGGCGAAAACGCCGCAGCTCGAGTTTCTATTTCTCGACTCCATCGCTTCGATCAGAGATTTCAAGGGATTGGGGCTTGTGATCGATGGTCAATGCCGTGCATTTCAGCGGCTCGTTGCCGTTGGATTTCGCTATTGAGAGTAGCTGTCGATCAGCTTATCTTTTGTTCCATCCGATTGCTCTAGAATCTAGAACATAAAACTGGTATTGATTTGTGGATTCAATTTTCTCTTCGCTCGTGCGTTGCCATTAATTTTGCTTTCAGAATCAGGGATGTGATGACTCGGAAAAGTTGGTTTTGGGTTCAGTGACTGATGATTGATGTTAGGACTGTTGTTTGGATTGTACAATGCTAACTTCTGGCTTTCATTTCTGGTGGTTTATGGCTTATTATAGTGCATAATAATCTAGGTTTTGTGATGAAATTAGTGAACTTAGGACATAATACCTTTTCGATACAAAACAGGTTGGATTGTACTATGAAGAAGCATCGGCAGCTCTGAATGTGGCACCTTTGAACCAACATTTTGACAAGGGCTGGATATCCCACGTGCAGCTGAAGGCAGCTTTGTTCTATGCAGAAGCATGCTATAGATATGGTTTAGAACTGCATGAGAAAGGAGATCGCTGAGGAGATTGCAAGGCTGAGTAGTGGGATTAGTACTTTATCAGAGGCCAAGAAATCTAGAGTCTAGAGTGCTGTTGCTGACGTTCATTTCTTGTCGATTGCCGCGATTTTAGCCGTGTTGTGTACGCTAGCTTCGATTTCCCTGCTAGTCGATTCAGGCGTGCGTAGGTCAAAATAAGAGTTGAAATCCAGTGATGTGCTTATGCTGATCGAGATTGTAAACGCTTTATTTTACATGAGTGTTAAACGCTTTATTTTACATATGAGTGATGTACATCAATTTTTGCAAAACAGATTCCAATATAAACAGAGTTGACCCTGTTCCCGGACTGGAAAAACAGGGTGGGTCGGGAACCGGGTCCAATGCAAACAGGGTCAGGTACAGGGTCTAAAAAAAGAGAACTGATTATAACAGGGTCGGGAACAGGCTCTAGGTCTAGACCCTACCCACCCTAGACCCGATCACCCCTACTTGCAGTGCACCATCTACATGCTCTTCTCTTCTCATCAATCTTCTATGCTCCTGTGCCTGCAGAGCATTTAACAATTCTACAAGCTTTATATAAGCTAAGTCTCTTGTATTTTCCAAAGAAGCTATGGTGGCTTCGAACTTCTTTGGAAGAGACACCAGGATCTTCTGAACAAGCCTTTCATCCTTCACGTCAGTCCCTAAAACTCTGATTTTTTCAGCTATCTCAACTAGCCTATCAGAGTACTCCTTCACTGACTCTGAATCCTTCATCTGCTGTCTCTCAAACTCCCTCAAGAGATTTAGCACCTTCATGCCTCTTATCTTCTCATCTCCCTCGTATTCATCTTTCAAGAAATCCCATATCGCCTTTGCAGAATCACATCTCATGATCCTTGTGAAGATAGTGGGTGAAACAGCAGCATACAGACAAGACTTTGCCTTAGCCTTCATTGTGATTCTCTCTTTATGGTACTTTATCTGATTTAAGGTCGGATTATTTGGAAGTGGAGCAACCTCATAATCATTCTCCACAGCCTCCCATAGATCATGACCCCCCAAGAATGCTGTCATCTTGATAGCCCAAGCTTGATAATTTTTCCCAGTAAAGACTGGAGTAGCCATTGCAGAGAATCCACTCGATCCTGCCTCCATCAGTTTTTTTCTTTGCAGATTGGAAGCAATCTTCACTCACTTACCCTCACTTCACAGTCCCTTAAGATCCCTTAGATGCTCTGATACCAATGTTATAACTCATGAAACAACAATCAAAATAGAAAGCATCTTTGTTGTTCGAGGGAGAGAAAGGATAAAAAAACAGAGCATAGCACTTCATACGTCTTGTGCAAAAAAAAAAAAAAACTGTTGACTACCACAACTAAATACAAAGCAGAAACTGCTTACATATGTGCAACACATAACTGCACACAAATGTGCTATTAACTTCCTAGAAAATAGCAAAAACACTAACTGCATAACTAAATGAACTTGACTGTTTTTATTTTTATTTTTAAAAACAGAGGAAAATAGAGGAAAACACAATTGAAAATAGCAGCACTGAGACAATTCCAACAGAAACCGTTTTCTATTAGGGGCAATACACCCATTGGTACCATTTTAATGGCATTTAGCTCATCACTAAAACAAAACTCATTGAGCTAACTCATGATGAGTGCTCTTCATTTCGGGGCATCTGGTGGGGAATGATTGTTGGGGTACTTCCACAAACAACAACCATTGAACAACTTGGAACGCTGAGGTAGCTGTAGTCCTGAATTGTTCATCTCATCTGGTTTCATGTCAAACATGGACATTGATGCCTAATTCTCTGCTTGTCTCCGGTGGAAAAAGCTGCGGCTCGCTTGAAGAGTTCTGCGAATGTGGAAACACTAGACCTGGTTGATGATGTATAGCGGTTGCTTATTTGATCTCCATTCGGTTTCCAGCATTTAGATTGCAGTTCCTGCCATTTTTCTCTTGATGTGAGAGAATGGAGGGTTGAAATGTTTTGATAGGCTTCCTATTATTAGGGGTGATCGGGTCCAGGTGGGTAGGGTCTAGACCTGGACCCTATACCCGACCATATTATATACTCGACCCTGTTTGTATTGAACCTTGTTTTTCCGATCTGGTTCCAGGATCAATCATGTTTTCACTGGAACTTGTTTTGCAATCTTTCCATATTCTATACGACTTCGAATTTTATATTAATAAGCGAGAAAATAACGTAATCATCCTAATTTATATTGAAAAATTAAGCACCGGTAATAAATTAATACATGCACTTTTTGATTAAACGAAAAATTAAGGATCCATAGGGCTAATTATAATAAATAAAATCATAAGGCTAAGAATTAGCAACAAATATGGATATAATATTAGTCTTATTCCCACAACTACTACATGAAGCTACTCATTTATGCAAGTATAACTCTTCCTACAAAAGAGAAATTAGGCGAGCCAATCCATGTGATATACAAGAATTTGGCGGCGATGAACACCGTCTGTCCATCAAATGGTGTGAGAGGGAGCTAGTGAGGGAGGGGAGCAAGTGAGGAAGAGGAATGACCCTGCGTGTTTGAGAGAGCCAAGAGGAAAAATATCGTGTAATTGCGGGAGTAAGAATAGAAATCGGGAGAAAAAAAAAGTTTTGGATCTCTACTTACAAAACCAGTCCGGGAACCGGTTCCAAAACCGATTCAAGAACTGGTTTTCTGGTGGGTAATCACTCGGAACTTGTTCCCGGACCGGTTTAAACCGGTTCCGAATTTTGGGAACCGGTTCCCGAACCGGTTTCAATGGGAACCGGTTCCCGACCTTGTTTTCCGAGTGGGCCGGTCGGGAACCGGGTATATCCGGTCCGATTGCACACCCCTACCTATTATCACGTTTATCGTGTATATATGATTATGAGCCCAGAGTCGGAAGAGGGAAGGGACCCTTATCTTGTAATGGTGAACGTTTGGGATAAAGAGCCTTCATAAATGTCAGGAGATGGGCCTGAGGAATGCCAATGGGAACTTCATTTCGCTTCTTGCTATGCTTTCACTAGAGGAAACTCAGAAACACTTATTCGTCGGTAAAATTATCCAAAAAGTCTTAAATTTATTGTCGATGCCAATTTAGTTTTAAATCTTTTAATTTTGTTGATTGAGTCAGAAACCTTTTTACATTTTACTAATTGAATTCATTTGGTCAATTTTAATTGAAATTCGCTGACGTAGACATCGACTATCATACGTCACGATCGGCACTGATGTAGACAAATTTTATTAATATTTTAATATATTTTAATATATTTTAATATTTTTTTTATACATATTTTTTATTTTCCCCCCTTCTTCTTACTTTTGTTGGTGGTCGGGCCAGCTGGCCTCATCTACCACAGGCGAGGCTCGGTGAGGGTCAGCCGCCTAGGCTAGGGGAGGCTGACTTTTGCGCAAGGCAAGGCAGCCTTGCCTACCATCGCCTTTGCTCGGCTGATGTCCAACAAGGGCCGACCTTGGGCAAGGCTGACCCTCCCTGGGTCTCGCCTATGGGAGGGTGAGCCTCGCCAAGGCTCACCCTCAATGAGCCATGCTTTGCTCATGGGAGGTGAGGCCAGCTAGCCCAGACGAGGCTACTGGTCAACCACCGACAAAAAGAAGGAGAAAGGAAAAAGAAGAAAGGAAAATAAAATAAAATAATTATAAAAAATTATCTACGTCAATGCCGATCATTTTACATGGCACAATTGGCGTTCGTGTAAGCAATTTCTAGCAAAAATTGATTAGATTGAGTCAATTGACAAAATGTAAAAAGATTTATGACTTAATACACAAAATTAAAAGGTTTAAGATTGAATTGGCAAAAGTGCTCTAATTTTAGGACTTTTTGGATAATTTTCCCTTGTTAACCATATATTGCATTAGGTGCGGACAAGCTGGTTGTTCACTTTTGCAGAATGGGGAAAAGTGTTGAAATTGTGATCAATTTTTGTCTAAAATAATCAAGACACCAACTAGGTGCTGAAAGCCAAAGTTGGTTGTTGAGAGTTGTGTCGTCAGCGAGTATTGGTCGGAACGCATGACTAGTAGAACAGAATGAGAAGTTGGTAAGAGCGGTAGAGAAAGAGTCCACGTTGGAGATGTCTAGAGTGTAGATAAATTGTCAAAGAGCACGTGAGTTAAACAGTAGCATTTTTCTTTTCTTGTACGAAGGAAAGGCGGTGAAATCAGCCAAGAAATGGGCGTGATAGTGCTCGCACGAGGGTATAGAAAAAACCACTCCTCCTTCCCTTCGCGTCGCCTAACAATAGTAAAGCGACGTCCCGAAATATTAGTTTCTTAGCTCCTCAATTATTCCACCGAGCTGCCCTCTCCAAGAAACAATTAACTAACTCTTCTCCAAGTCCCATATATAAACAAACAAATTCTAGCAAAAAGTCTAAAGCAATTGATTCAGGGCAGGCTGCGTGAGAATTCCTATTAGATGTAAGGATGGGTATGGTTTTAGGATAGAATCGAGAACCTGAAAACAGAACCGTTGGGAATCGGTTCGGTTTTAAATTCTAAGATATGCATGGTAGATTCTATGTTCTAAAAATTTAGGAATTTGTTCCGATAAATAAGTTTCGAATTTTAGGTGAAATTTGAACAGATTTAAAATTGAATGGAATTTAAAACCACTCACCTCTAATTAGATGATGAAAAATCGATGCTATGTGAGAGAAACCGGTCTTTTCGTCGCACTATTGTCGTAGATAGTGTTGAGCACCAAAAACGTAAACCCGATCCAATAGGATAAGATTATTCTTCCAGGAAGAAATGAACATTTATCCCTATCATGTCCAAAAATATCCAAATGATAAGATGCCAAAGGATGTAGCGCAAACACACAAAAAATATCAAAATTTCTGCACGTCCTTTTGACGAAGTGAAGAGATTGTCCGCATCGAACGAACCCCGACGGTGGGCCACACCCATTTGCGGATCAGAAACCGGTACTTCCTTCAGGCAATATGCGGCAGCTTCTTCCGTTTCTGCCTTCTTTTCTTGCTGACAGACGACGCTCCGAAGATCTTGTACGAAATGCAGGGGACCCTAGAGATACTTCTTAGGCTCTGGACCACATATAAGGATCGAATTGTACCTAGGGGCTGCCAAAAAAGCCCGGACATAAACCGTCTCATTTGGTTCAGACAATAACTCTAAAATTTGAGTATTATCACTCTAAGGCCAGGTCGGGCTTCTGACAGTCCTACCGCTGTTTTCCAGAGCCACTTTGCTATAAGGGCAATAGTGTCAACATGTAATTTCACATTTATTGCAATTTTCAAATGAATGGTATCAACTCGACTTATTTCTTGGGTCATTGTAAGGGCGTCAAGGGAAAGACTTGAATTGGATCATTCATTTGCACCTCATTCTTCTAAGTGTCTTGATAGGTCTCGGATAAAGTTTACATTTTTCATTAATTTGAGGTTGAAATTCACGTACCGTACAGTATAGAGGATCCATGTCTATGAACTGAGATTGGAGAAGAATGTCCCGTGAGTCACTAGTTCGGTGTTCGCCAAAGATGAGCATGTATATGGGGGAAGCAGCATTGTGGCATGCAAAGAATGGAGTGGTCAACCAGTTTTGTTCATCAATGAATCTGCCATTATTGGTTATTATTATTGTTGTCATGTTGCTTGACGCAAACAGTGTTGAATGTCCAGGCATGATATCCCCAAGTTCACTAAACGACCGCATTTTGTATTGAACAGAGCGAGTATGAAGAATGATCAGTCCACTTTTCCGTTGCTAGATTGAACGGGACCCGATGTATGAACTGCATGACTTGTCTCATCATTTATCTTCCCTTTTTTGATGTTCTTCCAAGTTTCTTATTGCAACTGGGATGGGAGGAATTCCACCGATTATTCTGGATTGGCAGTAATCGATTGTTTGTCCTTCTTAAGTACACAAGTTGAGGGGTTGTACTTTTGATGAGCTACGTAATTCATCAGACACGGCATTTGTAACGGTACGGTATCTAAGTAGAAAGGATAATCAGTTCCGACAGGATCGATACAAATACAGTGAAGTTCCATAGTTCCATAGTCGTGGCCTGGGATTGGGAATCCTTGTGGTCTGTGATCAGTTAATGATCACGAATATTATTGGCTGCCCAGTACTGCTTCACGAATATTTCTTCTTATTACGTTTAGGGATGGTAGCAATATGAAATGGCAAAATGAGAGTTAGTTAGAATGCAATGCGCCTCTCTGTTTCCCAACCAAGTCTAGTCCGTCTCACTCTGCCGATCTGTTCAGACGAGCCGCGGCGTTTTCAACCTGAGAAAGCATATTCATTCAGTATTTGCCATATTCGGGAAATGATGGAGATGTGAGGTGATGTGAAGCCAGAATTACCTCCTTGTTCCAATTTGTTCTTGCAGTCAAAATGATCAAGGTTGCTGTTTGCAGTATAACCCCAATGATCATTCCCCACCAGATTCCCTGAAGATCAAAAAGCATTTGAGAGAGAGAGAGAGAGAGAGAGAGAGAGAGAGAGAGAGAGAGAGAGAGAGAGAGAGAGAGAGAGAGAGAGAGAGATTGTTGATTTACCGCCACTTCTAAACTAGTTTTGAAACCGAGAACACATCCTATGGGGAGACCTATGACGTAGTAAGCTGTCAGATTTACGTATGCCACGACAGCTTGCCAACCACTGCCAATTGCGACACCTGCAGATTCATGAAGCATGAATTTTGATTTGGCATTGATTTGATTAGTTAACACATCAAGTGCCAGGCCTCATAATGTTGCACATAACCAGATTAGACAACACACATAAGACAGTCTAAAAAAACATTAGGACAGATAACTTTGATATGACATTGCTTGTTTAACTGAAACATTTGAACACAAATTATTGTACTTCTTAAGAATGTACTGTTTTATTATCTACATGAATCAGGACCAAAAGAATGTGGACATGAATTGACAAGGCATGCCAGCAATTACAATTCTGTATCATGCCTGATGCAACATCAGTTACCTGACAGTATGGGTTGGATGCCATTCAGGAAGACAGAGATGGCCAGCAGAGGAGTTATTTCAGAAACAGCATCGATGACTTCTTCATCACTTGTGAAGAGTTCGCTCAAACCAACCCGGAATATGAGAACAATCACAGTGAACACTATGCTAATGAGAATACTGGTCACATTCACTACCACAACTGAAAATTTCGCAACTCTTGGATGACCTGCCCCTAACTCGTTACCGACCCGGATACTGCATTTGATCACCAAACCATCTGTCAGCCGACAACAGTACAATGGGGATCATACTAAGCCACCAACTGGATGAAAAGCGTAGTGACTGTAGTTATCATCAATTTATTTGCAGTTCGTGTGACCAGCAAAAAGAGTAGGCAATGATACTAGCAAAAATTAAGGAGATTGCCAACCAAAATCGAACATTATTCAACTATTTAAAATGTCATTCAACAATCTGTAACTTTTGAAGTGACAGACCTGGCCGCTACACTTAGCCCAAGCATGAACTGCAAATCCCAATTCCAGTAATTCATGCTGAAAATGAGGGTAAACATCACGTTAGGAGGATGAAGCTAGAATGTCCAATAGAGGAAGAATGATAAGCTGACATACCAGATGGACATCGTGTCCAATTCTATCGTAGCATTGGGGAGGAAACCAGCCAGGAGCACCAGTCCATTGAAGTACCATATTTCCAAGCTGCATTCAGATGGAACTAAGGTCACTTTTGCGACAGTTAGGCATTCGGGCACGTTAAATCCACACAGCCAACTGGAACCGCCCTTGAAGTGTAGGTTTCCAGCAGGATTGGAACATGATTAGTTGGTTTCATATTCGAAAGAAGTTTTGGAAAGTGGAACTGACCCTAACATAAAAGAGTTGGTTCCTGGCTGTGCATAACAACCCTGAATCAAACCTTCGAGAACAGTGAGAGTACAACTGAATCTATTTTCACTTCACCCGCCGTGAGGCAGGATCTCTATTTATTTCTATTTTGAGATAAGATGGTTTTTCAATCTTCCATTTTCCAAAGGCTGTCCTTTAGGCTATTTTTGAAGGATCTCACTTTCAAATTTAAGCAAATCTTCCACATAGTACTGTTTTCATAAAAAGAAGAAACATTTTTCCAAATTGAACACAGAGGCGCTAAACCACTTTTGCTAGCACACATGACCTGAGAGTTTCTAATCAGTCCTAAACCATCTAAAGGTCTCACTTTTTCATTCTTCAGTGTAAATTCCTTTCCAAAAGTCCTACAAGGAGCAGTAAACACTAACAACTACGTCCTTTAGAAGAACAATAGGTTTCTTGATAGAACCTACAACTGATCCTAGACTAGAAGTGTACACAAAATTGTTCGAGATATGAATGGTTCCATAGGGGCAGGTTGCAAATTTTTGTCTTGAGACCTGCCCAACTAAACCTTGCTCAACCATGGCAATGTAAAAGACGGAACGATTGTAGTGAGCAGTTCTGCAACAAACACTTACCAAAGCATTACCGCAGAAGCAGCCGTAAGCTTGAAGTAAGGCCAAACTCCTGTGAAAGCTCTAATCGACAGGCCAGTCCAGGTTTCCTTGCAAGAGGGGTTCAGGACAATGTAAAGAGCGGTGAGGATGACGAGAATCCACCACGAGAGGCTCAGAGTCAGGGCCGCCCCTAGAAGGCCATAGTCCAAGACATAGACCACAATCCATGTGAGGAGGGTGTGCAAGAGGAAGACCCCCACGGACATGTAAGCCAGAGGGTTCACTATGTTCTGTGCCTGAAGGAACCTTTGCATCGGGCAGGCAAGGGCGAATGCGTATAGCTGAGGGATCAATCCCCGCGTAAATAACTGGCCCGGCTCGGTGATGGTCTCAGATTGTCCAATCGCTAGGAGTATGTCGCCAGAGAACCAGTATATGGCGGTGAGAAGGACAGCTGCTCCCAAGTGCAGAACTATAGCTCTTTGGCAAATGATGCCCATTTCTGAGTACCTATTTGCCCCATAAGCCTGGCCACAAACAGTTTGCACCGCGCTGGCCATGCCCAACTGCGTGATATCGGAACACGAGTAAAGTTTATGACTTGTTTCACATGCTTCGTGAATCAACGGAATATATAATAACACCGGCATTATGGCTCGATATGATTTATAGAATTTCCAACAAAAAGACTGGACAATATGCTTGTGATGTCAGACAATTCAGATAAGTGAATGCAACCATTAGCATAACCAAATAATGAGCATTGACCTTTGATTATTATTGAACTGGCAGCCATAACTTCAACGAACTTCAAGAGTTGGTGGGCAAATACCATTATGCCATAAGCAAGACCTTGGATGACCACGCTAGCTATGGAGGCGCCGGCAAGTTCCACCGTGCCCAAATGCCCCGCAAATATGAGCGACACGAAACTGAGCATGTAGTTGAAGATGGACACGACAATGGATGAGCCAGACAAGAGCCAGAGCAGCCTCGACTCCCAGGCCACTAGACGCGGCCACCATTGGAGTGGGACCGAATGCTCAAGGAGCTCCTCGATCGTGGCTGATGACAAGTCGGAGATTCGGCTGCAATGGTCCAGTCTGAGCGGCAGTGGCTGTTGCTCTGGCTCTACTGAGTCCATGATTCTTGGTGACTAAGAAAAACTGATAGTGCATACAGTAGTCGGAGAGACGAGAACTCGTTTGATCAAGGGTCTTAGGAAGCTTTTTCAAATAAGCAGCAAGTTGATGTTGAAGGACAACTACCTTGTTTCTGCTTCTTAAGTCAGTGTATCCCTCGCTGTCGAACAGAGAAACAATTTGTGGCCCTTAAGGGATCTTCTAAAGCAGATGATATATCTACAATCTTGAAAGTAATCATTGTCTACAGGATCTACAACCTTTTTCTTAAATGTACGCGTGTCTTCCTCTATCTATCAGTGTAAATTTTTTGCTTGAACATTTTAATATGATATCAAAGCCTAATGTGACATGAAAACTGGGTCAATATAATTTGCGGTTGCAGCTTGAGCGAGAGGATAGTTAAAAGTATCACATATCGCTCGTTTGTATGTATTTTTTTGTCCAATTTTGCGGAAAGAAGAAAACGCGTGTGGACGAAGTAATTTCTTCAGACAAGATCGTGTGAGTCCATGTCGCTCGGACCACCGTAAATAGGGTGTATTTGATAATCATTCTATTTCCGTGAACAATTTTTGATGAAAAATGATTCTTTTTAATTCTGTTCTCGAAAATAATTTCTAAACATTTGAAGTAGTTTGGTAATTGCCGCAAAATTTCTATTCTCATAATAGAATTGCATTTGGCACTATCTTCAAAATTTCTAATTCAAACCATTTTCTTTTAATTTTTAAATAATTTTATTAATTGTTTTTCTTTCTTTCTCTTCTTCTTCAAGCTTCGGCCAGTTGTTGGGTCGTCGGTTTCGAGATGATTGACGACCGGCCAAATGAGGGCAAGCAACCTCATCGGAGCATTGTCGGCCCCTGCTGATGCTGAGCTCGCCTAGTCATCGGCGGGACTTGACCTCGCTAGACAACTCCAACGTGTACTCTTTCTCTACCTCTAAGTCCAACTCTACCAACTTCTCATGCTTTTTTATTTGTCACGCAATACAACCGATACGTAGACCGCAACTCTCAACAACCAACCTTTGCTTTCAACACCTGGCTGGTGTCTCGATAATTTTAGATAAAAATTGATCACAATTTCAACACTTTTCCCCATTCTCACAAGTGAACAATCAGATTTTCCAGACCTAATGCAGTGCGTAGTGAACAAAGGAGAAAGTTGTCCAAAAAGTTCTAATTCTATTACACTTTTGTCAATTTAGTGCTAAATATTTTAATATTGTCAATTGAGTCATAAATCGTTTTACATCTTGTCCAAAAAGTTCTAATTCTAATTTTATTCTCTAGAACAAAAGATCTATTAAATGAATTTCTATTCCAAATCTGTTTATGGAAAAAAAAAAAATACAATCAGTTACTATTTAGCAAGTTGCCAAATGCGCTAATCAGGGTGGAGTAAAAAATCTAGTGCCAACTTCCCAGGTGTGCTCTTTGAAAGGTAGGCAGAAGTTGGGGATTGGCTGGCCTTCGCTTCTTCTCAATAATATGGACATGCGTGTCCAGCTCGTTCGCAAGCGAGGCTAGTTGAGCTTTCTGCATCATTAGCTACAGTGTCAGGGAAATAAAGGAACAGAAGAGAGTGAAATGCGTAGAGGTTGTTGAAAGTGAGCATGGGGGTGATTCATCAGCTCGTGAAGTCCATGCCGATGTTCTCTGCATGAAAGCTACAGAAGCTGAAGCAAAAGTTCCATGAGGGAAACATTCAAGAGGCAGAACCGTCCTTATGTGAGGGCTTGTTGCTGGCTGATCAGAGATTGCTCGCGTTGAGATCTATTCTCTCTTTTTAGATGACAAACAACTCGAGAGCTTTCTTATGCCACAACCCATTACGTCTAGTTTGTTGGCAATGTTAGAAACGATTTTTCAGGCATGCTTTTTTATGAGGATGGCCCTGCTGAAACCGTTTTCTATTAGGGGCAATACACCCATTGGCACCATTTTAATGGCATTTAGCTCATCACTAAAACAAAACTCAATGAGCTAACTCATGATGAGTGCTCTTCATTTCGGGGCATCTGGTGGAGAATGATTGCTGGGGTTCTTCCACAAACAACAGCCCTTGAACAACTTGGAACGCTGAGGTAGCTGTAGTCTTGAATTGTTCATCTCATCTGGTTTCATGTCAGACATTGACACTGATGCCTAATTCTCTACTTGTCTCCGGTGGAAAAAGCTGCGGCTTACTTGAAGAGTTTTGCGAATGTGGAAACATTAGACCTGGTTGATGATGTATAGCGTAGACCCATCAAATAGGTGGGTTGGGTCGGGTCGAAAATATGTCGACTCATATTTGACATATTTAACCCGTTTTGACTTATATTCATGTAGTGTAAATTAAGTGACCCATACCCGACCCAATCCATACACAACCCATATCTGACCAGACCCGTATTGCTAAAACCTATTAATATTCTAGGAAAACCCACCTCTACTATATGCTAATTGGATTAAAACTTCAAATTAAATTAAAAATAGTAAATAAAATAAATAAAACAATTAAAAAAACCTATAAATTGAAATATTTATAAAGAATTAGACCATGCACATGCTTCTCTTATTTGAAGTGAACGTACCATTGAATAACTAAAAACTGTAACATGAATTTTTTTTAACTAAACCTAAAAAAGCTCATTTTTATGATCTTTTTTTTTTTTTTATAAAAAAAAGTATTGTTAAAACATTTTTATGTAATACAAATTTAATGGAATTTTTTTATAATTATTTTAAAAATATTTTTAAAAAAAATCGAATTTTTATTTTTTTAAAATATAAATTTTAATAATTAATTTTTCTTTTTCTCTTTTCTTTTTTCTTCTTCTTTTGTCGGCCGCCGGCCACGACGACGGCTGGCGACTGGCCACAGGTGAGATCGAGCTTGCTGGCGTCGGGTGAGGCTCGATCTCGTTGATCCGACGAGGCCGAGGCCTTGCTCGATGCCGGCGAGCTCGAGTCTTGCTAGTCGTCGGCGAGGCTCCACCGACGTCGGGCGAGGCTCGATCTCACCGATCTGGTGAGGCCAAGGCCCCGCCCGACGCCCACGAGCTCAAGTCTCGCTAGATCCAACGAGGCTCAAGCCTCGCTCGTCGTTGGCAAGGCCAAGCCTCGTTGGATATGGCGAGACTCAAGCTCGCCGGCATAGGGTTGGGCTCGATCTCGTTGATCTGGCGAGGCCGAGGCGTCGCCCGACACCAGCGAGCTCGAGTCTCGCCAGATCCGGCGAGGCTTGAGCCTTGCCAGTTGTCGGCGACCTCAAGCTTCGCTTGGCCTATCGCCGACCGTTGCCCTGCCAGTCGCCGGTTAAGGAAGGAAGAAAAAGAAAAAAAAAAAGAAAAAGAAAAAAAGAAAAGAAAAGAAAAGAAAATTGAAATATGAAAAATAATTATAATTTTGATTTTTTATAAAAAAAAATATTTTTATAAAGTTAAAGAGGGAAGCCAATGGGTTCAAAGTGGATTTCCTAATAACTCATTCAAACCCTTTTTTTTTTTTGTGCTTTACTTTCTCAGACCCATTTATGACTCATATTTAACTTTCACTTGATTCATATATGACCAATTTAACTAAAAATGGGTTATAATACAAGTTTATGACCCATTTTGCTAGCTCTAGTATAGCGGTTGCTTATTTGATATCCATTCGGTTTCCAGCATTTAGATTGCAGTTCGTGCCATTTTTCTCTCGATGTGAGAGAATGGAGGGGTGAAATGTTTGGATAGGCTTCCTATTATCACATTTATCATGTATATATGATTATGAGCCCAGAGTCGGAAGAGGGAGGGGACCCTTATCTTGTAATGGTGAACATTCGGGATAAAGAGCCTTCATGAATGTCACGAGATGGGCCTGAGGAATGCCAATGAGAACTTCATTTCGCTTGTTGCCTTGCTTTCACTAGAGGGAACTCAAAAACACTTATTCACCAGTAAAATTATCCAAAAAGTCTTAAATTTATTGCTGATGCCAATTTAGTTTTAAATCTTTTGATTTTATTGATTGAGTTAGAAACCTTTCTACATTTTACTAATTGAGTTCATTTAGTCAATTTTAGTTGAAATTCGCTGATGTGGATATCGACTATCATACGTCTCGGTCGGTACTGACGTAGACAAGTTTTACTAATATTTTAATATATTTTTATATTGTTATTGATACATATTTGTTCTTTTTCCCCATCTTACTCTTGTTGGTGGTTGGGCCAACTGGCCTTGTCTACCACAGGCGAGGCTCGGTGAGGGTTAGTCTTCTAGGCAAGGGGAGGCCGACTTTTGCGCAAGGCAAGACAGCCTTGCCTACCATCGCCTTTGCCCGGCTGATGTCCAGCAAGGGCCAACCTTGCTAGATCTACCTTGGGTAAGGCTGACCCTCGCCGGGTCTCACCTATGGGAGGGTGAGCCTTGCCAAGGCTCACCCTTGACGGGCCATGCCTTGCTTGTGGGAGGTGAGGCCAGCTGGCCCAGACATGGCTATCGGCCAACCACCAACAAAAAGAAGGAGAAAGGAAAAAGAAGAAAGAAAAATAAAAATAAAAATAAGAAAAATTGTTAAAAATTATTTATGTCAGCGTTGATCATTTTACATGGCACCGTTGGTGTCCGTATTAGTAATTTCTAGCCAAAATTTATTAGATTGAGTTAATTGACAAAATGAAAAATGATTTATGATTCAATAGGCAAAATTAAAAAGTTTAGGACTAAATTGACAAAAGTGTTATAGTTTTAAGACTTTTTGGACAATTTCCCCTTGTTCACCACATATTGCATTAGGTTCGGACAATCTGATTGTACACTTTTGCAGAATGGGGAAAAGTGTTGAAATTGTGATCAATTTTTGTCTAAAAAAATCAAGACACCAACTAGGTGCTGAAAGCAAAAGTTGGCTGTTGAGAGTTGTAGTCTGCAAGTATTGGTTGGATCGCATGACTAGTAGAACAGCATAAGAAGTTGGTAAGAGCGGTAGAGAAAGAGTACACGTTGGAGATTTCTAGAGTGTAGATTAATTGTCAAAGAGCATGTGAAATCAGCCAAGAAATGGGCGTGATAGTGCTCGCGTGAGGGTATAGAAAAAACCACTCCTTCTCCCCTTCGCGTCACCAAACAATAATAAAGCGACGTCCCGAAATACTAGTTTCTTAGCTCCTCAATTATTCCGCCGAGCTGCCCTCTCCAAGAAACAATTAACTAACTCTTCTCCAAGTCCCATATATAAACAAACAAATTCTAGCAAAAAGGTCAAAATCAATTGATTCAGGGCGGACAACGTGAGAGTTAATATTGGATGTAAGGATGGATATGTTTTTAGGATAGAATTGAGAACCTGAAAATCAGATCGTTGGGAACTGGTTCGGTTCTAAGTTCTAAGATATGCATGGTAGATTCTAAGTTCTAAAAATTTAGGAATTTGTTCCGATGGATAAGTTTCGAATTTTAGGTGAAACGCGAATAGATTTAAAACGGAATGGAATCTAAAACCGCTCACCTCTAACTAGATGATGAAAAATCGATGTCATATGAGAGAAACCGGTCTTTTCGTTGCGCCATTGTCGTAGAGAGTGTCGAGCACCGAAAACGTAAGCCCGATCCAATAGGATAAGATTACTCTTCCAGGAAGAAATGAAAATGTATTCCTATCATGTCAAAAAATATCCAAATGAGATGCCACAGGATGTAGCGCGAACACACAAAAAATATCAAAATTTCTGCTCGAAAATTTGGTCAATGCACTTACTGAGCTGGTTCATTCATTGCTAAGCGGTCGAACTCCCGCGCACGTCCTTTTGACGAAGTGAAGAGATTGTCCGCATCGAACGAACCCCGACGGTCGGCCACACGGCCCACACCCATTTGCGGATCAGAAACCGGTACTTCCTTCAGGCAATATGCGGCAGCTTCTTCCGTTTCTGCCTTCTTTTCTTGCTGAAAGACGACGCACCGAAGATCTTGTACGAAATGCAGGGGACTCTAGAGATACTTCTTAGGCTCTGGACCACATATAAGGATCGAATTGTACCTAGGGGCTGCCAAAAAAGCCCGGACATAAACCGTCTCATTTGGTTCAGACAATAACTCTAAAATTTGAGTATTATCACTGTTTCAGATAGGGTCAGGCCAAATCGGGCTTCTGACAGCCCTATTGCTGTGTTTCAGAGCCACTTCGCTGTAAGGGCAATAGTGTCAACATGTAATTTCACGCTTATTGCAATTTTCAAATGAATGGTATCAACTTGACTTATTTCCTAGGTCATTGTAAGGGCGTAAAGGGAGAGACTTGGATTGGATCATTCATTTGCACCTCATTCTTCTAAGTGTCTCGATAGGTCTCGGATAAAGTTTACATTTTTCATTAATTTGAGGTTGAAATTCACGTACCGTACAGTATAGGGGATCCATGTCTATGAACCGAGATTGGAGAAGAATGTCCCGTGACCGGAGGCACGAGTCACTAGTTCGGTGTTCGCCAAAGATGAGCGTGTATATGGGGGAAGCAGCATTGTGGCATGCAACGAATGGAGTGGTCAACCAGTTTTGTTCATCAATGAATCTGTCGTTATTGGTTATTATTATTGTTGTCATGTTGCTTGACGCAAACAGTGTTGAATGTCCAGGCATGATATTCCCAAGTTCACTAAACGACCGCATTTTGAATTGAACAGAGCGAGTATGAAGAATGATCAATCCACTGTTCCGTTGCTCGATTGAACGAGACCTGATGTATGAATTGCGTGACTTGTCTCATCATTTATCTTCCCTTTTTTGATGTTCTTCCAAGTTTCTTATTGCAACCGGGATGGGAGGAATTCCACCGATTATTCTGGATTGGCAGTATCGATTGTTTGTCCTTCTTAAGTACACAAGCCGAGGGGTTGTACTTTTGATGAGCTATGTAATTCATCAGACACGGCATTTGTAATAATACGGTATCTAAGTAGAATGGATAATCAGTTCCGATGTTTGATTGTTCTGTAACATATTTGATGGTTTTATTGGGCTTGAGTTAGCCCATTAGGACCCGGCCTGTGAGTTGAGGGCCCATGGAGGAAAAGGTGCAAAGTGAAAGGTTGTGTCTTTTGGAAGATGTGTTACGTTTTGAGGAGTCGCGTCGTTTGGAGGAGACGCTTCGAGGGAAAATATAAAAGAAAAAGGAACGTAATTTTTTGTGAATACGTACGTCGTTTCTTTTTCTACTCTCACTCTAAAAAACGCAACAATATTCCTTTAAGAAAACGTCGCTTGCACATCGCTCCCTCCCCAAGCGAAGATCAAGAATTCCCCTCTTGAAGAACAGTATCCGGTTTCCTCCTCGAATCGCAACGTCGGTGTTTAGTCTGTGGATACAAGGTACGCTCGATTCTGTGGCGTGTTTTTGATCGGTGATTCATGACTGTTTTGTTTCTGGGCTCGCTTCCGCTTCGTCAATTTAGGGTAATCGATTCAGTGTCGAAAACCTTGTTTTTGGGAATCGTAATATCCCAACATTGGTATCAGAGCCCCGGTTTCATGCTTTCCCGATCCTTTTTCATATTTTGAATGAATTTTTATTGGATTTTCGAGAAAAATCAATTTTGGTCGATCGGAGACGAAAAAAATCCAACACCCGCGTATTGTTCGCTATTTTTCGGGTTTTTGTGCAAGTCGAAATTCGTTTTTGAAAGTGCAGGGATGAAGCTCTCGTCGATACGAGAAAAACGAGTCGCGGATCGCCGCCGGAGGCCGCCGGACGCGCCGCCACGCGCGGCCGGAACACACGGGGGTGCACGCGCCGACTCGGTTCCCCCAGGCGAAACGCACCGTTTCGCCCAGGCGCGTGCAATGCACGCGCGCGCGAAACGGCGCGTCGTTCGGCCCCTGGCGCGTGCCACGCACGTGCCGGATGACGTCATCGTGACGTCATCCTGGCACGCGCCTAGCACGTGCCGATCGGTTCGTCCGACCGGCCCGACCAGGACACCGGTCCAACCGGACGACCGGTCTGACCGGACGACCGGCCCGACCGTCTGACCAGCCGGACCGTTGACCGCGACCATTGACCGTTGACCGATCGTTGACCGTTGACTTGACCGTTGACCCGGCGTTGACCGTTGACCGAAAAAAAAAAAAAAAGAATTTGTTTCTTTTTTCAATTATGTCTATGTGGATTATATGTAATCCAAATTTTGTTCTGCATTCGTTGCAGGAACAATGCCTCCCCTTCAGTTACATACGCCTATTCGCGTGATTACCGATAAACAAAAGGCAAAGCTTTCTAAGTTGATAGCTGAGTTGACTGATTATCGATGGGAGAAAGGTGACTTAATTGATCATATTCTTGAAGTCAACGGGAAGATTCAACAGGTCATATGGAATGGTCATCCCATGTCGCAGTCAGAGATGGTGCGATTTTTCATTAACACTCTTCCACCTGAATGTCAAGATGTGTTGAATCGCATATGGGATATCAACGGTGTTGCTTCATATAAGAAAATTGTGATAGATTTTGTAAATGAATATTACTGCATTGTTGCAAGGGAAAAGGTCAAGAAATTGACCAAAATAGGATCTTTCCCGGTTCGTGTGAAGGTTATTTGTAAAATGTATTAGCTGTTTTTTGTTGAGTGTGCTATGTGGACATCCTATGTAAATGTTATCTACCTTATTGTAGTTGATGTAGCAACCTATATGTTAGCCATATTATGTGAAAGCCTTATTGTTATATTGTATGTCAATTATCTGTTGCTTTCTGTGATTGCTGGTTGCTGTGGGTAGTTAGATGTGGGTAGTAATAGAAGTTTTTGTAGCTTCATAGAATTGATTTTGCATATGACAATCATATTAATGATAGTTTTAAGTTAGGATTTTTGGAGGATGATTGGAAACATAGTGACCTTTTGATTCTGAAACCTTACTTAAAATTATTAATTAATATGATGGGTTTTGTGCAAAATAGATGCATAAGTGATAGGCATTAATAACTCGTGCATGTATGTCTGATGTGTTCAGATCAATGGCTTCAGCCACAAAGAGCATAGTTGCCGAGCTGAACAAAGGTGAAAAGCTCAATGGTGACAACTATGAAATCTGGCAAATGAAAATCCAGTATGTACTGGAAGAGCAAGAAGCACTTGAGACTCTTATCCTAACTATGGTAGAACCTGAAGAAGGAACCACTGCACAGCATAAGAGAGACAAAGAAGCATTTGCTGCATGGAAAAGAAAGAACTCTCTTGCTCGCATCACGTTGCTGAGCAGCATGGAAAATGACGTCATGCAAGAGTTTAGGCGTTTTGAAAATGCCAAAGACATGTGGGAAGCATTGGCGGCAAGATTTGGTCATACTTCGGTGACCAGACTAAGGCAGCTCACTATTAGGTTTGACTCTTATAAGAAGCCTCATGGTCAGACCATGAAGCAACATCTTAGAAAGATGTCAAACATGATTAATGAGCTTAAAGATGCTGGCCATGTCCTGACAGATGAGCAGCAAGTGCAAGCAGTGATTCGTTCCTTGCCTTAGAGTTGGGAGCATATGAAGGTACACCTGACTCATAATGAGAATATCAAAACCTTTGAGGATGCATTGCGTCATCTTGAGCTGGAAGATGACCGCCTACTGGCGGCTAAGCCGGAAGCTGAACTCTATCATGCTAGTTCTAGCTCAAATGGAGCTTCGGGCTCCAAGCGCAAGCGCCCTAACTGGTTTAATAAAGGGAAAGGCAAGGAAGCAGGTCCTTCAGGAAAGAAACCCAAGTTTAACCAACATGAAAGAGGAAAGCGTCCTCGCATGAAAAAGCTAGCAAGGGTGAAATGCTACAATTGTGACAAGAAGGGTCACTATGCTCGCGACTGTCGTGAGCCAAAGAAGGTAAGCACCCCTTGTATTTTTCAGAACTTAACTTATGTGTCGAGTTCTGTATTCTTAACTGAATCTAATCCTTTGTGGACTGTGGATTCAGGAGCAACAAACCATGTAGCGAAGGATAGAGGATCCTTCGTGGAATTCCGACGAATACCAACTGGAACTAAGTGGATCTATGTGGGAAACAACTCCAGAGCTGAAGTGAAAGGAATTGGCACATGCCAATTGAATATGTGTCGCGACCAAATTTTTCGGGTGTGAACCACCTAGGGTTTGGCTAATGGATTGTTAAGACTAGACTTAACTCGGGCTCTCCCAAGCCCATACCAATTCGTGACTTAGGTTTGAGTTCTTAACATGCAAATGATTTTCAATTAGGAGTCGCCACTAATCTATTTTTGGTGGGTCGATTAGAAACCCAAGTAAAGTAATGGGAGATTTACTTTACTCCTACGAACCAGAGACTATGGGTACGGGGACTTGGTTACACTAGATTTCTCTAATGCCCTTTCGGTACCATTCTTTATTTAAAAAATGTTTGGCAAGCAATTTGAATTGATTTTAATTTATCTCCCTAACATGTGAGGTGATCATACGAGTACACAAACCACCAATTTAACACTCAGGAAAACAATTAAATAATGCATGAATTACCTCAAAGCAACGAAAGCATCTGCAGTGTTAGATCAGAATTCACATCAGCAATTCTAGATATGATTTCTAATTAACAAGCAATCAATCAATTTTGCTTTCACTTTTTTAACGAGAATATAGTCAATATGCAATGTAATGCAATGCTTCTAACCTAATATGAAATAATATGGCATGGCGAAATGTCTTAAACTATATGAATGAGTAAAAGATTTTGTGATTTTTTAATGAACATGCAATAATTAAATATGCAATCTAAATTAACCAAAATGATCTAATTCTAATGACGTGCAATTTCTGATTAAATGGGCCTAAAAAACTAAACGACGTGCATTTCATTTAATCTAATCCTAAATAACATGTTCATGACATTTTTTCTTTTCTTTTTTTTAAAATGCAATTTACCCTAAAAAAGGAAGTAATTTATCCTAAGACATTTTTTTGGTTTTTTTTTATGAAATTCGAAATTATAAAAAAGTGGAAATTATCTACCTAAATTAAAATGTCATCTAATTCGAATTAGGAATGAAGTTATGTCAAATCCTAATTTAAACTAGAATGTTATCCTAACTTAGAAATCCCTAACTAAAATGCAATCTACTTAAGATTTTTTTTTTTCTAAACTTATAACTAACTAGGAAATAAAATTTAACATGCAATCCTACCCTAATATGCAATGACGTGCAAAATATACCTCCTAATTCTACATGACATATGCATGATGATTTTTTGGTTGTTTTTCCTTCTTTTTTTTTTTCTTTTTTTAACTTCGAAATTAATAATTGCCAAGTAATTAAACATGCAATCCAAGTTAAAAAATAAATCTAGCAACCTAAACTAAATGATTTGATTTTCGATTTTTTATTTAAAATGAAATTTCAATTCTAAACATGCAAACCCTAATTCTAACCTACATCTTTTTGATTGATTTTTTTTAATTAATTTAAATGACACACAGCAAATCAAGCAACATTGATACCCAAATTGACGAACCATATCTCGCGCATGAGATCGGGTTGGCCAATTTCACAAAAATCACGAATCGGATCTCGGGCGGGAGATCGGATTGGCAATCTTTTAAGTAATTGCGAGTCAGATTTCGGGCGCGAAAATCGGACTGACAATCACTAAATTTCAAGGCAATTTCATATCATGCAATTTCAATTCCACCTTAAAGGGGTAATTACACTAAAAACAAATAATATGAAATATAAAAAAGAATAGAAAGAATAATGAAAATAAAATAAACAAATAACAGAAAAAAAAAAGAAAAATTTACCTAATTCTCTTTTCTTTTTCTTTTTTTGGTTTTTTGTTTTCTTTCTTTTTTTTCAAAAAAAAAAGAAAAAGGGGTTTGGAGGCCGGCCGTTGAGGAGGAGGGTCGCCGGTTAGGTTTCCGGCGAGGGGATTCCTGCGGGACGCCGGATCTGGTGGCGTCGGGACTCCGGGCGGCAGAGAGCGTCGCGGGTCTGGGCGCGGCCACAAACGGGACAGAGGCGAGGCGGAAGCAGCGTCGGGACGGCGCGGCGAGGTCCCGGTCAGCGTCGCGGAAGGGCAGGTGTCAAGGCGCTCCGTCAGGGTCGGATCTGCGCGCTCGGGCGACGAGATATGGTTCAGATCTGGTGGAGATCTTGCAGGTGGCAGTGGCGCGGTGAGCAGAGGCGCGGCGGCGACGGAGCGTCGGGACGAGCGGCAGCGGGTCTCGGCGTCGGGCGGCACGGGTCGTCGGGGCTCGGATCTGCAGGCAGAGACTGGCGGCAGCGACGGCGCGGAGGAGGGCGACTCGGACGAAGGGCAGTGCGAGCTCTGGGGCTGCCGGCGGCTCGCGGCTGACAGCGCGGGTGCACCGGTGGCTCGGACGCGGGCGTGGATTTCGCGGACGGAGAGGCGGCGGCGACCGGTGGGCTTGGCGTCCGGATCTGGTGCAGGCGACTCGCGGCGTGGCTTCGCGGCGGCGCGGGTGCAGGTCGCGGTGGGGCTTCGCGGCGGTGGGGCTCGGCGTCGGGGCGCCACGGACGAGGCAGAGGCGGCGGGTCGCGGGCCAAGGGAAGCGGCGGCGTGTCGTCGATGCTCCGGCGAAGACCCCCCCTGCGAGGAAGATGAACAGTCGCGTGGGGGGGGGGGTTTCCCCTTTCTTTTTTACTTTTTTTTTACCCCACTCACTTTTCACCTTTTTCTCTTTTTATGCTTTTTTTTTTCGGAAAGAGAGACCCCCAACAATGATCGTACGTGACCCCTTTTATAAGCCAAAAAATTGTATCTTCGGGGTATATTTCACTGCCAATTTTGCTCGCGTAAAATTCCATTGAATATATCATTCCACCCTGCGCAATATATTTTTTATTCGATCAAAAACAAATTTCCATTTTGCGCAAAATATGCATCCCTCAGTGTATATTACCTAAATCTTAACAAATAATAAAATTTTCCTAAACTATATGCCATGTGATTTTTTTATTATTTAGCAAAATGAACCCCAAAATTTTAGGTGTCAACAATATGCGTGGTGGACGCACTTTGTTCCTTCATGATGTATTGTATACTCCGGAGATTCGTCGGAATTTAGTGTCTGTTTTAGTATTGGTTAAATTAGGTTTTAATATGAACTTCTATGATAGAGGTATGGATTTGTTTTTGAATACAAATTACTATGGTTGTGGATATTTTCTGGATTGTTTTATTGTATTAGATATTGATTATGTTAATACAAATGTTTGTTATTCCCTTCTCACGTCTCCTAACACATATGATAATGATGTGAATGTATGGCATGCTAGACTTGGTCACATTGGCCAACAGCGTATGAATAGACTAGCCAAAGAGGGCTTGTCGGGCAATATTGAAAAAGTTGATTTGCCTATCTGTAAGCATTGCCTAGAAGGGAAAACGACAAGGAAACCATTTGGAAAAGGTAAAAGAGCTGAGTTTCCTCTGCATTTAATCCATTCTGATATCTGTGGTCCAATGAATGTGAGAGGAAGGCATGGGGCTGTTTATTTCATCACTTTTATAGATGATTATACTCGATTCGGATATGTCTATTTGATTTCTCACAAATCTGAAGCAATAAGTTGTTTCAAAAGGTTTATGAACCTGGTAGAGAATCAATTAGACAAGAAAATAAAAGCATTGAGATCCGATCGATGTCGAGAACATTTATCTGATGAGTTCAGAAAATTATGTGATGAAAAAGGAATAGAAAGACAGTTATCTATTCCATATACTCCTCAACAAAATGGTATTGCAGAGAGAAGAAACAGAACCCTACTAGAAATGGTTAGGTCCATGATGGCGCATGCTAACTTGCTAATCACCTTTTGGAGTGATGCGTTGTTATCTGCTGCCTATATACTTAACCGTGTGCCTTCCAAATCAGTTACTTCCACTCCATATGAGTTATGGACAGGTAGAAAACCAGACTTAAGTTTTCTTAAGCCATGGGGTTGTGCTGCCTATACACATGAGTCATCTCACAAATATGAGAAACTGGGTCCCAGAGGAAAGAAGAGTATTTTCATAAGATACTCGGAACACTCAAAAGGGTATGTGTTCATAGGTGAGCAGGAAAGTGGGAGCATAACTGAATTTGAATCACGGGATGTTACATTCTTAGAGGATGAATTTCCTAAGAAGGGCGAAATAAGGGAAGACAACTCCCTATTTGAAACCTCGGATCAAGATAATGACCTTGGTGGAGTTTGTCCAAGTGGGAGTAACATGAGAAGTGATGAATTGAATTCAACTCATTCTCAATTGCAACCACATAATGAGACGACATCATCATTATCTAATCCCAGTGGGAGCATAATGGGGAATGATGTGCAAAGTGTACAAACTCCAATACGGCGAACAAGTCGCCAAAGTATTCCCCGTCGACGTTTTGACATTGAAGGGGAAACTTTTATGGTTGCTCCACAAGATGAGGATGAGCCTAGAAATATTAATGAGGCTCTGAATTGCCCTAGTAAGGAAAAATGGATTCATGCAATGGAAGAGGAAATGGAGTCAATAAAATCAAACCAAGTCTGGGAACTGGTTGATCTTCCAAAAGGACGCAGAGCCATTGGGAACAAGTGGGTTCTCAAAATAAAGCGAAAGGTTGATGGCTCAATAGAAAGGCATAAGGCTCGCCTTGTTGCGAAGGGGTATAATCAATAGGAAGGAATTGATTATGAAGATACGTTTTCTCCTGTAGTGAGATTTACCTCGATTCGCATTATTCTAGCAATAGTATCTAGTATGGATCTTGAGTTACATCAGATGGATGTAAAGACTGCTTTCCTCAATGGAGAATTGGAGGAAGAAATATACATGGAACAACCAACTGGTTTCATAGTGAAAGGCCAAGAAGAAAAGGTGTGTCGACTTTTGAGGTCGATATACGGCCTTAAGCAGTCATCGAGACAATGGTATGTACGTTTTCATAATGCCATAATGGCATATGATTTTAGAATGATTGATGAAGATCATTGTGTATATATCAAAAGATCCAAGGATCAATTTGTGATCATATCATTATATGTTGATGATATACTGATTGCCGGAAGCAATATGGAGTTTGTTCATACTGTCAAGAGTTGGTTATCTTCCAACTTTGAGATGAAGGATATGGGTGAGGCTGCATACATTCTTGGAGTTAAGATTTCAAGAGATCGTTCGAAGAGATCGTTGTCTCTTTCGCTAGAAACATATATAAACAAAGTTCTTGAACGATTTCATATGCAAGATTGTAAACCCATAGACACTCCTATTGCAAAAGGTGAAGGATTGAGCCATAGACTGTGTCCGAGGACTCCACAAGAAAAGGAACAAATGAAACATGTTCCTTATGCTAGTGCAGTTGGGAGCTTGATGTACGCTATGATGTGTACAAGACCCGACATATGTTTTTGCAGTTGGAATGGTGAGTAGATACCAATCCAATCCAGGTCCAGCACATTGGAAAGCCGTAAAGAGAATATTGAGGTATTTGAAGGGAACCGCTGATTTCAAGTTGAGTTACCAAGGAAAGGATCTGCGACTCGAAGGTTATTCTGATGCTGATTGGGGAGGAGATTTAGATGAAAGGAAATCTACCTCTGGTTTTGCTTTCTTACTGAACAATGGCGCCATATCATGGAGCAGTAAGAAGCAAACGTGTATAGCCTTATCCACGATGGAAGCTGAGTTCGTGGCATTATCAGCAGCGGTGCAAGAAGGAGTTTGGATTAAGAGATTTTTGGATCATTTAGGTGTTATTGAGAAAGCTGCACATCCGTTGTTGGTTAACTGTGATAGCCAAGCAGCTATAGCGTACACTAAAGATCCAAAATATCATGGCAAGACCAAACATATAGATACCAAGTATAACTTTGTAAAAGATATGGTTGCACGAAAGGATGTGAACTTGCAGTACATATCTACGCATAGAATGGTAGCAGATCCTATGACAAAGCCAATACCTAGAGATGTGTTTAGTGGTCATGTAAAATCTCTAGGATTGCGTAGAGTCTGATGTATTGGATTGTATTTTCCCTGAGTTGTTCACATGTATGAACTAGTATTGTTTCATTATTAATGCCTATGAATCTTTGTTTGATCTTTATGCATCTTAATGCTTAGTGCATTATATATTATGTTGAGAAAGTATGTCGGACAGATAAGAGATTAGCCCACTCACACGGGTAATCGCCTCTATTTACTATGTGATAGATAGAGATGAGACTGTTTTTAAGCTTATTATCTAGGTGATAATCGAGAGCTCAAGCTTAAAATAAATATGTCGCCTTAACTGAGTGTTAAGATGAGGACATAATACTTACGATGTCCGAAAGTAAAATAACCCACACATTTTACTTTATCTGTCTAAGATGCCAGATGTGAGTTCTGATGAATTTTGTGAATGAGTAAATACGTGAACTCAAGTTAGACATTGGGTATGTCTGAACTATCATCTGTACGGTATTGATTGTGTAGACATACGCTCCATGGGAAATGAGTTAATACCGTAATACGTATTTCATACTACGTATGCATGAGACAACCTATAAGAGTGGCAAAAGTTATGATCTCAACTTTTATGACGTGTGAGACTCTTGAGGAATAGAGTTCCTCATTTTTTTAGTGCCCTCATGACTCTTACTTATTCTCAAGATTTCTATTTAGTGTTTGCTATCTTAGAATGTTGCCAATGGTCATGAGATGATTCGATCTAATGGGATATTTCTAGAAAAGCAAGTTGAACTGAAATTGAGAGTTTGAAGGAAAGAGGAAGATCGGATTTGTAGAATCACATTGTGGTTTTGTATTCACAGGTCGACCAATTATGACTGTCTTTGGGATAATCATAATTGTGAATACAATAAATATATCATTGTTTAAATGAGATTAAGAGAGATATAAATGTGATCGATCGATCTAGGGTACTGCATACTAAATTTACTCGGAAAGTGATGTCCATTATGAGCTACTATATATTCCTAACAAATGTATGGCAACGAGCTCTCCAAGTATGCTGGTCGCACGGACTATTCACCAGTATGAATGTTGCAGTGAGGAAAAGAGGATTCTGTTCGGCCCACCATGTCAAGTGGGAGTTGATGTATTTTTTCAATTGATAGGCCTCAGTAGGGCCCGTTCGCCCATGTTGGTTTTGGCCCACCATGTGCGAGTGGGAGATGATGGTTTTATTGGGCTTGAGTTAGCCCATTAGGACCCGGCCCGTGAGTTGAGGGCCCATGGAGGAAAATGTGCAAAGTGAAAGGTTGTGTCTTTTGGAAGAGGTGTTACGTTTTGAGGAGTCGCGTCGTTTGGAGGAGACGCTTCGAGGGAAAATATAAAAGAAAAAGGAACGTAATTTTTTGTGAATACGTACGTCGTTTCTTTTTCTACTCTCACTCTCAAAAACGCAACAATATTCCTTTAAGAAAACGTCGCTTGCACATCGCTCCTCCCCAAGCGAAGATCAAGAATTCCCCTCTTGAAGAACAGTATCCGGTTTCCTCCTCGAATCGCAACGTCGGTGTTTAGTCTGTGGATACAAGGTACGCTCGATTCTGTGGCGTGTTTTTGATCGGTGATTCATGACTGTTTTGTTTCTGGGCTCGCTTCCGCTTCGTCAATTTAGGGTAATCGATTCAGTGTCGAAAACCTTGTTTCTGGGAATCGTAATAACCCAACAATATTGGTTAATCCTAAAAAGATCAGTTAGCAGAATGACTCTTTCTATCTGTGCTTTTCTATGTTATCAGCAGACCTGAGTGCACCTGATGTTCTCAAGGATACTGAGCAGAATGGAACGACATCTCATTGTTGTTCATGGCACAACAGTTCGACCACGTGATACAATAGGAAACATTTGAAAAGAGGGTTACTAGACGTACTTGCCGAAAACTTTTAAAAGATGTATAAACTACAGTTAGTTGATGCCGCATGTTCTCTAAATGATGAAGAAATCCAGTAAGTTGTTTTTCTCCAGTTTTGAGCAACACCACGTAATTGGATTGGATCGTCGACAGGATCAATACAGATACAGTAAGGTTCCACAGTCTTGGCCTGGGATTGGGAATCCTTCTGGTGTGTGATCAGTTAATGATCACGAATATTATTGGCGGCCCAGTACTGCTTCATTAGGATAAGGTCCTTCATGCGGGCTGTATTTCTCCTTGTTACGTTTAGGGATGGTATAAATGTGAAATGGCAGAATGAGAGTTAGTTAGAATGCAATGCGCCTCTCTGTTTCCCAACCAAGTCTCGTCCGTCTCACTCTGCCGATCTGTTCAGACGAGCCGCGGCATTTTCAACCTGAGAAAGCATATTCATTCAGTATTTGCCATATTCGGGAAATGATGGAGATGTGAGGTGATGTGAAGCTGGAATTACCTCCTTGTTCCAATTTGTTCTTGCAGTCAAAATGATCAAGGTTACTGTTTGCAGTATAACCCCAATGATCATTCCCCACCAGATTCCCTGAAGATCAAAAAGCATTTGAGAGAGAGAGAGAGAGAGAGAGAGAGAGAGAGAGAGAGATTGTTGATTTACCGCCACTTCTAAACTAGTTTTGAAACCGAGAACACATCCTATGGGGAGACCTATGACGTAGTAAGCTGTCAGATTTACGTATGCCACGACAGCTTGCCAACCACTGCCAATTGCCACACCTGCAGATTCATGAAGCATGGATTTTTATTTGGCATTGATTTGATTAGTTAACACATCAAGTGCCAGGCCTCATAATGTTGCACATAACCAGATTAGACAGCACACATTAGACAGTCTAAAAAAACATTAGGACAGAGATAACTTTGATATGAAATTGCTTGTTTAACTGAAAAATTTGAACACAAATTATTGCACTTCTTAAGATTGTACTGTTTTATTATCTACATGAATCAGGACCAAAAGAATATGGACATGAATTGACAAGGCATGCCAGCAATTACAATTCTGTATCATGCCTGATGCAACATCAGTTACCTGACAGTATGGGTTGAATTCCATTCAGGAAGACAGAGATGGCCAGCAGAGGAGTTATTTCAGAAACAGCATCGATGACTTCTTCATCACTTGTGAAGAGTTCGCTCAAACCAACCCGGAATATGAGAACAATTACAGTGAACACTATGCTAAGGAGAATACTGGTCACATTCACTACCACAACTGAAAATTTCGCAACTCTTGGATGACCTGCCCCTAACTCGTTACCGACCCGGATACTGCATTTGATCACCAAACCATCTGTAAGCTGACAACAGTACAACAGGGATCATACTAATCCACCAGCTGGATGAAGAGCGTAGTGACAGTAGTTATCATCAATTTATTTGCAGTTTGTGCGGCCAGCAAAAAGAGTAGGCAATGATACTAGCAAAAATTAAGGAGATTGCCAACCAAAATCGAACATTATTCAACTATTTAAAATGTCATTCAACAATCTGTAACTTTTGAAGTGACAGACCTGGCCGCTGTACTTAGCCCAAGCATGAACTGCAAATCCCAATTCCAGTAATTCATGCTGAAAATGAGGGTAAACATCAAGTTAGGAGGATGAAGCTAGCATGTCCAATAGAAGAAGAATGATAAGCTGACATACCAGATGGACATCGTGTCCAATTCTATCGTAGCATTGGGGAGGAAACCAGCCAGGAGCACCAGTCCATTGAAGTACCATATTTCCAAGCTGCATTCAGATGGAACTAAGATCACTTTTGCGACAATTAGGCATTCGGGCACATTAAATCCACACAGCCAACTGGAACCGCCCTTGATGTGTAGGTTTCCAGCGGGATTGGAACATGATTGGTCGGTTTCCGGTTCGAAAGAAGTTTTGGAAAGTGGAACTGACCATAACATAAAAGAGTTGGTTCCTGGCTGTGCATAACAACCCTGAATCAAACCTTCAAGAACAGTAAGAGTACAACTGAATCTATTTTCACTTCACCAGCTGTGAGGCAGGATCTCTATTTATTTCTATTTTAAGATAAGATGGTTTTTCAATCTTCCATTTTCCAAAGGCCGTCCTTTAGGCTATTTTTGAAGGATCTCACTTTCAAATTTAAGCAGATCTTCCACATAGTACTGGTGTCATAAAAAGAAGAAACTTTTTTCCAAATTGAACACAGGCGCTAAACCACTTTCGCTAGCACACATGACCTGAGAGTTTCTAATCAGTCCTAAACTATCTAAAGGCCTCACTTTTTCATTCTTCAGGGTAAATTCCTTTCCAAAAGTCCTACAAGGAGCAGTAAACACTGACAACTACGTCCTTTAGAAGAGCAGTAGGTTTCTTGATAGAAACTACAACTGACCCTAGACTAGAAGTGTATGCAACAATGTTCGAGATATGAATGATTCCCTGGGAGCAGGTTGCAAATTTTTGTCTTGCGACCTGCCCAACTAAACCTTGCTCAACCATGGCAATGTAAGAGACCGAACGATTGTAGTAAGCAGTTCTGCAACAAGATCTTACCAAAGCATTACCGCAGAAGCAACCGTAAGCTTGAAGTAAGGCCAAACTCCTGTGAAAGCTCTAATCGACAGGCCAGTCCAGGTTTCCTTGCAAGAGGGGTTCAGGACAATGTAAAGAGCGGTGAGGATGACGAGAATCCACCACGAGAGGCTCAGAGTCAGGGCCGCCCCTAGAAGGCCATAGTCCAAGACATAGACCACAATCCATGTGAGGAGGGTGTGCAAGAGGAAGACCCCCACGGATATGTAAGCCAGAGGGTTCACTATGTTCTGTGCCTGAAGGAACCTCTGCATCGGGCAGGCAAGGGCGAATGCATATAGTTGAGGGATCAATCCCCGCGTAAATAACTGGCCTGGCTCAGTGATGGTCTCAGATTGTCCAATTGCTAGGAGGATATCGCCGGAGAACCAGTATATGACGGTGAGAAGGACAGCTGCTCCCAAGTGCAGAACTATAGCTCTTTGGCAAATGATGCCCATTTCTGAGTACCTCTTTGCCCCAAAAGCCTGGCCACAGACAGTTTGCACCGCACTGGCCATGCCCAACTGCGTGATATCGGAACACAAGTAAAGTTTATGACTTGTTTCACATGCTTCGTGAATCGACGGAATATATAATAACACCGGCATTATGGCTTGATATGATTTATAGAAATTCCAACAAAAAGACTGGACAACATGCTTGTGATGTCAGGCAATTCAGATAAGTGAATGCAACAGTTAGCATAACCAAATAATGAGCATTAAACTGTGATTATTATTGAACTGGCAGCCACAAATTCAATGAACTTTAAGAGTGGTGAGCCAATACCATTATGCCGTAAGCAAGACCTTGGATGACCACGCTAGCCATGGAGGCGCCGGCAAGTTCCGCCGTGCCCAAATGCCCCACAAACATGAGCGACACGAAACTGAGCATGTAGTTGAAGATGGACACGACAATGGATGAGCCGGACAAGAGCCAGAGCATCCTCGACTCCCAGGCCACTAGACGTGCCCACCATCGGAGCGGGATCGAATGCTCAAGGAGCTCCTCGATCGTGGCAGACGACAAGTCGGAGATTCGACCTCGAGGCTCTAGTCCGAGCAGAAACGGCTGTTGCTCTGCTGCTGCTGAGCCCATGATCCTTCGCGATGAAGAAAACTTGATGGTGCACACCCTAGCTAAATACAACACAACTCGCTCGATTAAGGGTCTCGGGTAGAGTTTTCATATAGGGGGGGGGCACAATGAGGTTTAAGTTTTTTTTTTTTTTTTTCTGGAGGTGGGGACCACCATTTTTGAGGTTGAAGGTTAACTACCTTTCTTTCCTCTTAAGGAGCAGAAAGACAGACGGTTAGTGTTCACACCGCTACATTTAATCGCCCTCAAGATATCTACACTGTTCAAAGTGCCTGTCTAGAGATTCTACAATGTTTTATTTATTTATTTTTAATTTTTTTTTTCGCTTGTCTTTCTTCGGCTATCAATTTACATTTTTCGCATGAACGTTGTGATACAATTTCAAAATCAGGTCACTATACTCCGCCTATGTAGTCTCGAGCTCAAGGACCGTTAAAAGTATCACGTATTGCTTGGTTATATATATATTTCTAATATGATTCTTTTAAAACGAGGACCTCGGTGAAATAAAATAGTACAGGATACTGTTTCTTGGACCACCCTCACTAAATGAGGATTATTAAAAGCGTGACTGATTGCCTGTGCATTTATGCTATCTGTATACATTGAAATAAAATAGTACAGGACACTGTTGCTGGGACCGCCTTCAATAAAATAGTACCAACCTCCGAGGGTGTGGCGGGTAGGTGGCCTCCGCATCTTCCCTTCCGGGTCAAGCCACCCCATTTTGACCGTGCGCCATCTTTCTTCAAAGTAAACATGACAGTGATCACGGCGGAGAAAACGTGATGATCAAATCGAACGAGTTCATATCGATGGTGCTGCATGAATCTGGGATTCAAAGACATTTCATTTTCATCCATCCAACAGTACTCAATTACTCGAAAGTTCGTCATAAATTCAAAAGTACAGATGATTCATCAGCAATGGAAATACAAGGCCGTCGTTATCTGTGGTCCAAAGCCTAAGAAGTTTCTCTAGAGTCCTTTGCATTTCAAAGACACAGAAAAGAAAGAAATTGCCGTGAATTTTATGTACTGATTTAAATGGAAAATTAATGCCAACGGTCCATAAATTTTAATTTAATGTACAATCATATAGCCCCTCAATGATTAGTAAATGTTCAATCAAGTCCCTAAAAAATGTGAAGATGTTTTTCTGGTGACTTAAATTAAGGGGATTTGCTAATGTGACTTGCAATTCATTAAGATTGAATGGTAGACAACAAGAAAACGTTGCATATGAATCATCCAAGTAAGACATTTATCTCAAATTAGGCTATAATAATTCATGTCATCAAATAATGATAGCCATGCTAACGGCCTAATTTTTTTGGTGCCTTTTTAAAAGTAGATGGATAAAAAGATGGACATGTTGACTCATCAATTTTGAAAATTTAACGGAAAGGCTACATTGAAATCAGAGATCATATTAATCAATAAAAAATTCAGAGACGATTTTTTTAAGGACCATTTGCGACATTTTTCTGAGTAAATTGACCTCTCTGATGTGGGGGTTGACTTGTCGGTTATGTCGATAGACCTCTTTGATGTAAGGGTTGACTGGTTGGTGGGACGCACGTTATTAGTTCATACAATTCAACTTCCCATTAATGTGGTCGGTCTAATCTTTGAATCTCGTATTGTCGTTATAGCATTATTAGCTAGCTAGATTACATCCTTGCTTTAGGAACACAGTTCTAGATATTTCCATCCATGCGTGATCAGCTAACGCCCTTCGAGATTAGCCGTCAAAGCGATGAACAAATCTGATTACGTTGTTCTTATTGAAATTATCTATTCCATAATCGCTTTAATCTTCACAATCTTGTAATTTCTGGGAGAAGTGTAAAAAAAGTCCTAAACTTTCTTTTAGTATCAATTTAGTTCTAAATATTTTTATGTCGTGTCAATTCAGTCATTTCCAACTAATTTCGATCGGATTTTGCTGATTGGACTCTGGCAGGCCGACGTGGCTTGATTAGCGCTAACATGGACAACTTTTAATAATATATAAATTTTTTGAATTTTTTTCTTTTTCTTTTTTCCTTCTCCTCCTCCTTCCTCCAACCGGTCGTCGGCGACTAGCCAGAAGCGATCACCGGCAAGGTCGACCTTGCCAGCCACCTCACCAGTGGCTGTGAGGGCGACCTCGCATTGGGCGGCAAAAAGCCAGCTCAAGGCCACCCAAGCCGCAAGGGCGGCCTCGCGTTGGGTCGACGAGGTCGAGCCTTGCCGGCCATGGGTGAGGCTCAACCCTCGTTGCCCAAGCCTCGAGGGCGGCCTTGCGCCGAGTCGGTGAGGTCGCTCTCGTGGTCATTGGCGAGGTCGACCTCACTAGTGGTCGCCGGCGACCAGCTAGAGGAAGGAGGAGGAGAAGGAAAAAAGAAAAAAAAAGAAAAGAAAAGGAAAAAAAATATATTATTAAAAATTATCAACGTCAGCATCGATCATGCCACATTAGTCGGCCGGCGTCTGGTCAGCAAAATCCAGCCAAAATTTGTCGGAAAAGACTGAATTGGCACAATATAAAAAGATTTAGGACTAAATTTGGTACAAAAAAAAAGTTTAGGAATTAATTGACACAAATACAAAAGGTTTAGGACTTTTTTTAACACTTTTCCTTGTAATTTCTTCAAGCAAGAGCAAGAGAGCATCTGCTTCCTCGGCAAATGCAACAAAGGGACTGAAGAAAAGCGAACCGAATAGTTGAGCATACTGATGACGGCACGAATGAAGGAAGTGTCGGTTTCTTATCTGCGGATGGGAGTGGGCGACTGTTAAGGTTCGATGCAGACAATCTCTTCAGCTCGTGAAAAGGACGTGCACGGGAGTTCAACCTTTTATCAATGAATGAACCATGAACCAGCTCAGTAAGTGCATTGACCAAGTGTTCGAGCAGGACTACTGATTTTTCTGTGCATTTGCGGTCAGTCGCATCTCATTGTTTGGATATTTTATGATATGATTGTGAAACTTGTTCATTTCTTTCTGTAAGAGCAATTTTATCCTATCGGATCGGACTTGCGTTGCAGGTGCCCGACACCCTCTATGACAATGATGCATAAAACAGACTGATTTCTCTCCTATAGCATCGATTTTTCATCATCTAGTAGGAGTTTGCACACGCTGCCTGCCCCTAATCATTTCTTTTTGGATTTTTCTCCATTATGTACCAGTGAACAATCAGATTGTACCCATCCCGCTGTGAGCGCGTTTATCTTCCTTATATTTTTCTTTCTTAGATTTCGTTTTTTACTTTACTTCATTCAACAAAAAATATCTATCTATATATGGGTTCGTTCGATTGGTTGTGATATAAACAAAAAGTCTTTTTTGGTTAAAAAAAAAATGGATAACATAAGCAAGAAGAGGCGGTCTATCCAAATTGCCTTTTTTTTTATCTGAAAATTTGATTATTCTTATTGGATCTGTTTTTTTTTTTTTTTTTTCCGATTCATAATTTCAGAATTTGGGCATTTCCCCCTCTAATTGCGGAAGGGGGAGGTTCGAGCCAGCAGCTCCCTAGGAGTTTACGCCAAGTGCTCACTGTGAGGCGGTTCTTCCGATCCCAAAAAAAAAAAAAAAAAGCAATCAGATCGTCCAGACCTAACGCAGTATGCAGTGATCAGGTGTTCCCCGGTGTCCTCTAGTGAAAGAATGGAGATGAGCGAAGTCTCCTGATTACGACAATGATTGAAATATATGAAGGCTCCTTATCACAAATGTTGACCGTTACAAGAAAAGGGTTCCCTTCCCTCTTCCAAATCTGGGCTCGTATATACACGATAAGCAAAAATGATGAAAAGAAGCCTATCATAATATTTCACCCCTCCATTATCTGACGTTGAGAAAAAAAATGCGGGAGCCACAATCGAAATGCTGGAAAGCCGAATGGAGATCAAATAAGCAACCACTATATGTCATCGACCAGGTCCAATGTTTCCACGTTCGTCGAATTCTGCAGGCGAGTTGCAGCTTTTTCGACCTGAGACAAGCAGAGAATTAGGTATCAGTGTCCATGTATGACATGAAACCAGATGAGATGAACCATTCAGAACTACAGCTACCTCAGCAGTCCAATTTGTTCTGGCAGTTAATATTATGAGGGCTATTGTCTGTAGAAGAACCCCAACAATCATTCCCCACCAGATACCCTGAAATGAAGAGCACTTATCATGAGCATGTGTGTGTATATGTGTGTGTATATGTGTGTGTGTGAGAGAGAGAGAGAGAGAGAGAGAGAGAGATGATTTTACCGCTGCTCCTAAACTAGTTTTGAAACCAAGAACGCATCCGATGGGGAGACCAATTATGTAGTAAGTGGCTAGATTGATGTAGGCCACCACGGCTTGCCACCCGCTTCCAATTGCCACACCTGCAAATCAAGTGCAATAGAAGTTAAATACCATTTACTTGATGAGAGATCATCGACTGCTTCGCTAACAGCTATTACAGCATTCATAGCAATAGTTACCTGAGAGTATGGGCTGAATGCCATTGAGGAAAACAGAGATGGCCAACAGAGGAGTTATCTCGGAAACTGCTTCGATAACTTCAGTATCGCTTGTGAAGAGTGTGCTCAATCCTACCTTGAATATCAGGATAATCGCCGTAAACACTATACTAATGAGAATGCTGGTTGCAGTTACAACCAAAACCGAAAACTTTGCCACACTAGGATGACCTGCCCCAAGCTCATTGCTTACACGGACACTGCAATAGACAGCTGAATTCATTAGCAAGCCGACATAGTTACCGGAAGTTTATACGAAGATGCACTGTTATATTGCTTATTGTCGCAGAATGTGCAAATCTGATGGTCATAATTGTCGCAAAAGCATCTCCATATCATTACTATTATTTGGAGCTCTGTTTGGAGTGACAAACCTGGCCGCCGCAGCTAGCCCTAGCATAAATTGCATGTCCCAGTTCAAGTAGTTCATACTGAAAGCGAAAAGCATCATCGAGTCAATAAAAAAGCAAATTCGGATTACCGCAACAAAAGAAGAAACAGTTTTGCCAGCATTACCAAATGGATATGGAGTCCAACGCTATGGTGGGATTGGGAAGGAGACCTGAAATGAGCACAAGACCTTGGAAGTACCATATTTCCAAGCTACATGAAGAAGAAAAAAACGTCAGGTCATGGTGGATCAAAGACTTAATGAACATGGTGACCAGTCCTACTCACATACCACAGCATGATGGCAGAAGCAACAGTGAGCTTGAAATAAGGCCAGATTCCCTTAAATGCCCTCATCGACAGGCCGGTCCATGTCTCTTTACAAGAAGGGCTCAGGACAATGTAGAGGCCGCTTAAGATCACGAGGAGCCACCAGGAGAAGCTCAAGGTCAGAGCCGCCCCGATGAGGCCGTAGTCCAACACATAGACCACAATCCATGTGAGAAGAATGTGCAAAAGGAATACCGCAACAGACATGTAAGCCAGAGGGTTTACTATGTTCTGTGCCTGGAGGAACCTCTGCATTGGGCACGCAATTGCAAACGCATACAGCTGGGGGATTAGGCCCCGCGCGAAAATCTGGCCTTGCTCGGCGATGCTCTCCGATTGGCCTATCGCTACCAGTGCATCACCGGAAAACCAGTACAAGAATGTGAGCAGGACAGCCGCTCCCACGTGCAGGACTATGGCTCTTTGGCAAATGATGCCCATCGAGGCTAACTTCTTCGCACCATAGGCTTGGCCACAGACGGTTTGCACGGCACTAGCCATTCCCAACTGTCCATTGGAATCACAAACAAACCTGAGTAAGTGTTCCATAAATGGGAGAGATTATTGCCCGTACTCATTTGGATATGTACTTAACAGATCACATTTAGGACTCATCTAAAGCCAGTGAAACAGAGCATAAACAGGGCTCAGTGACCATCGTCAAGATTTTTACTGAATTAACCTATCGTAAATGGGCTCGGCACTAGGTCTATTTCGTCGCTACATTCCGTGAATGAGTCTAACTCGATAACTTCTCGGCATGTCTCTGCTTGATATTCACACAATCGTCTACTATATTCACGGCATCAAGTCATTACTATCTATCGACTTTCCCAAAGAAGGCATAGAAAGGCAGAGCAATACAAAATGGTGTACATGCCAGATATGTGCAGGCACAAGAGTTGATACAGCATCATCATCCTAGTACATAACCCAAGAACAAACAACAAGATTTAAACTCGAGATTGTTGCCAACTAAAGAATTGGAACTCGAATCGTGATATCAGGAGCAGACATGGATTTCCATCACCGTAACTCCGGTACATAAAGCGCGGCAAGTTGAAACAATGAAAGAACACATATGCATTACCATAATCCCGTAGGCAAGGCCTTGAATGCCCACGCTGGCAATGGAAGCCCCCGCAAGCTCCAGCGAACCCAAGTGCCCAGTGAACATGAGGGTCACAAAGCTGAGCATGTAGTTGAAGATGGAAGTCACGATAGACGAGCCCGAGAGCAGCCAGAGCAGCCTCGACTCCCACGCCACGAGACGCGGCCACCACCGGAGCGCGATGGGGCGGTGCTCGAGGAACTCCTCGATCGCCACCGACGACAGGTCCGGTATCCGGCTGTGAGAGTCGAGCCCGAGCAGCAACGGCTGATACTCCGCCGACCCCATGTCCCTCCGTTTCCGTTTCCTTAGAACTGTTCCAGATGATGCTAATGGATAATTCAGAGGACCACGGGCGCACGCACAAACCTCAAGCGAGAGGGTTTAATGCGAGCGCTCGAGTTTAAGGAGCGAGCGAGTGTGCGCGGGTCGTGTGGTTTTTGATCTGATACGAGGGCTGGTTATCAAGGAACTTAATTTTACTCTGTAACTACCATTCCTGCTCTTGGACCAGACAGGCCACTGCATTAGGCATTCGCAAGTGGGTCTCTGAGAGGGAATATTGGGGATTGTGTTAGATAAATCTAACCCCCCACGAGGCCAACTAACACCTCGGTTGGGATCTTCAAACGAGCCATCTGGACTACTACAATACGCTATAAAGGACATAATTTTTTATTGCTTTTTATATGGGTTGCATTAAAGAATTGTGAACTTTGCTCTTTCTTTCTTTTTGTTGATGGAATTTTCTCAAGGCAGATGATTCCTGCCAGTGCTAGTAATCTGTGCAAATTAGGAAATGATTATTTTACTTCATTTATTTAGTATTTCTATAATCCTGGGTAGTCTGTGATTATACATATATATATATATATATATATATATGTATGTATATATAATTGAAAGATGGAATTGCCAACTCAACTGTTTTTGCAATCCGTCAAAAGAAATTCTCTGTAAATTCGTGCGGACATAGAATATCGAAATTTCCATAATCCCCCTTTCCTTACAGTTTTGGATCAATATTTTCGTTCAATTTTTGTTATTTCGAATGCGAGCGTGTGCGCTTTGGCTAGTGCAATTGAAGGGGTCCTTAGCGAAAAATAAAAAGAAGAAGGAGGAGGAGAAGAGGAGACAAGCCAAACATGGGCAAACGCTCCAACTAAATCTCCATCGTCGGATTTCTGTCGTATGAAGCGCAGAGCAAATCTCTCGTGGTCCTTGCAACGCACAAGTCAAGAGGAGTGTTCCGCACGTTTCACAGCATTCGTGGACCTACCAGCGTCAATGGATTGCACCGAATCGTTTTCCTCTATTTGGAGAAAAAAACAATAAACAAAAGCCAATCAGAAGAAGATAGCCTAGAGACCATCGCGAGTCGAGCGACATTTATGACCATGATCATTAAAGTAAACGTAGCTTGGGTTTGACAACGTTTCAAACGATGAATTAACAACGACTATTGCCAGCCGTGGAGGGGACGTAGTTCAGCAAAAGGTTCCGGTCCCTTTCTTGATTCGAAAAAGCAGCAGGGTTTTTAAGGTCGAGGGTCCTTTTCGATTCGACCGTCGAGTCCATCGAAGGCGAGGAAGGATAGAAGAGGAGGGTTCGTTTTTTCTGCTTGGCGGGGGTAGGTGAAGGCACGTGTAAAGCTAATCTCCCGTCTTTGGTGCGGTGGCACCGCTCCCCTGATTTAGCATTGACGCCATGCAGACGAAGAGCTTCGTTAGGGCAAACGGAGGGGTAGCTCTCTCGGGCATCCCGTCCAACGAATCATTACGATGCCCCCCACAACGTGTTGACAATTCAGTAGACTTTGGTAGTTTGAAACTCATGCAAATCTGTGTCTCTATCTGCCCGCACGAGAAGCCCTACTTCCTCGCGTAAGACATTAACTATTAGGATGCAAGCAACCCTTTGTCTGACCATATCATGTCGGTTTTGAACCCCGGAAAGATGTCTGTTGCGAGACTCGTGTTGGATATTTATGAAAGGCCCCCGACTTTACATAGTCTTTGTTTTCATTGTGATTGTTTCCACTTGCCTAAATGAACGGCGGAAAAATCCTATATATGGTATCTGTTCGGTCTCTGCATGCAAACCATGTGAATGATGATACTCGCAAAAGGTAAATTCAGCGAGTGGGGCTTGTTAGCAACTTCGTTCGTTTATTTTAGTACTTCCTTGTTTAGGGGAAAAAGAAAAAGAGGAGAAAAGGGGGAAAAAAAGAAAAGAAAAGAAAAGATGAAAAAATATTAGAATATTATTAAAAATTGTCCAACGGTCATGCCACGTATAATGGTTAGCATCCTCCTCAGTGATTTCCAGTTAAAATTGACCGGATAAATTTAATTGACAAAATGTGAAAATGTTTATGATTCAATTGGAAAATTGAAAGGTTTAGCCATTCTAATTGTTCAAATGATAAATCATACGTTATTTGATAACGTTGATTATTATATGCTGAGTTGGATTTTTAAATATAATGAGTCGACATACCCATCTTTTTATCCATCTATATTAGAAAAGAAAAGAAAATAGATGAGGGACTTTAAATATCTCATGTGGGTTTTTTTTTTTTTTTTTTTTTTAATTTGAGATGAATTTCTTCTATGGATAATTTATGTGTAACTTTTTTTGGTCTACCATTCAAACTTGAATTAAGAGGTTAAAAGTCATATCAGTAGATTTTGATAACCTGGATCAATGCAACAACGACATTAAGTACTTTCATACAGCAAATTGAACAAATAAAAAATTCAAGGACTATATTAAACATTTACTAATAGTTCAAAGATCATATTTAATAAATTAAAAGTTCAGAGACGACATTGCACATTGAACCAAATTTTAGAGACCATCTATGTAATTTTTCTTTCAATATTTTATTTTAGAGTGCTCTATTAAATTTTGAACCCAAGATCATAGGAAAAGAAGCAACTTCCTTGCAATTTAAGTCAACACTTTATTATCACGTGGGTGGCGCGCACAATACAAGTGTACATTATGGGAGAAAAGACTAGCAACTCTTCATTTCAAATCATCTCCGCACCAAATTTTCCCTAGAGGATTATTGAATGTAATAATCATATTTTCAAATAATATTTAATTTTTCATTGCGATCAAAATTTTGTTTAATAATTTTGCTTACTTTATGTAAATATAGTATGTCTTATACTTGATCATTATTACACTAATAGTAACCTAAAGTGCATAATTTATAAATAACTATATTACTTATTAAACAAGAGTTCATAAATAATCATCTAAACATCAGTATAACCATTATAATGTTTGCGACTTATCAACCACGCCAGTACAGTGTCAAAGAAATTGACATGTTGATATATTCGTGACATGCGCATAAAGTTAGATTAGTTACAGATGTCGGCAAATAACTACTAAATTTTTAAAAAAGTTCATCAATAACCAATTGAGCGTTAGTATTTTCATCATAATGCTGTTTAATTTACAAACTACATTTATCAAGTTTGTAATGCATTAATTCTTTTGCACGTTGGTAAATTCACCATGATATACTAACCATACTTGTGATAAATTTCTAATAAATGGTACTTTGCTAATCACACTTAAAAATTTTCGATAAATAAATAAATAAAAAAAGCTTAGGCTCTGTTTGTTTGTTTTCTTTTTTTCTGGTTATGAACACAATTTCTATTTTTTTTTTTGTTCCGGGAAACAATTTTTCTCTTATATTTTTTTATTCTCTTTCTTTTCTTCTTCTTTTTTCTTTGGCCAGTCGCCGACCTCAGCCATAATCGACGATTGGCAGTTGAGGGTCGGCGACCTCGCCAGAGTGTCGTTGGCCCCCAGCGAGGCCGAACGTCGTCGGTGGTTGGGCGAGCTCGAGCTCGCCTAACCAAGTTGAGACCGAGCCTCGCCCAGCCATGGCAATGCTCGGCCTCGCCCAGCCACGGCGAGGTGAGGGGTTGGCGAGCCTCGCCGTGGCTGGGCGAGGCCGTTGGCCCTTGTCAGCCAGTTGCTGGCCATGGCGGAGGCCGGCAACCGGCCAAAAGGAAGAAAAATGAAAAAATAAAAATAAAAATATTAAAAAATTAAAAGAAACAAAAAAATTATACAAGTTTATCAAATGTGTTTATGTTCTTTTTCTATTCCAGGAAAACGTTTACCAAACACATTCTTTTTTTCAAAAATGTTTCTCGGAATAGAAATAGTTTTTTTTTTCTATTTTTATTCCCTGAAATATTTTTTGAATAGAAACATTACTAAACACATCTTTACTAACTGATTGAAATGCCAGGGCAAATTCCTAGCGTCGGTAGTTTAGCGACCACAAGTGTAAATGTGAAAGGAGCTGGTAACTTATTAATGTATCGAGATGTAGGTAAACTCATCGCAGGTTCGTAATTTATGAGCTACACACTCGAAAAATTTGGAAAGGAGCCGATACTTTGCTAATTTATTTAAAATGTCGGTAGATTCTCTATACTTTGCTAATTTATTTACTGACCAGACTCATAAAATTCCAAGGAAGTTAGTGATTTACTAATTTAAGGACCAGTCGCAAGCATGTACAATTTTTCCACGACTCAATGCCTTAGGAGAGACAGGGAAACCCACCTCTCTTCGACCAAAATTCCATGATCACACACCGATGGGTCGATCGGCCCCCCGTTGAAGAAGCCATTAAGCGTCTTCTCCGATATGACCCTCACGAACACCGTGACGTGCAACTCCATGGCCTCTGTTTATGCCGAAAACGGGAGAACCCGAGATGCGCGGAAGCTGTTCGACGGAATGCCGCATCGGGACATGGTTTCTTGGAACACCGTGATTGCTGGGTACCTGCATGACGATCGGATCGAGGGAGCTTATCAGTTGTTTGAGAAAATGCGTAAAAGGAACCGTCATTCCGTGGACTTTGATTATAAGGTGCTCTATGCGGAGTGGACAGCTTGAGGGAGCGGGGAAGCTGTTTGATTTGGTTTCTGATAAGCAAGATGTAGTATTGTGGAATGCCGTGGTAGCGGGTTATGCAAAGAAGGGAAAATTCGATGTAGCTAAGGTACTTTTTCATGAGATGCCGGTTAAGAATTTAGTTTCACGAAATTCAATTCTTGCGCTTGCATGGAATACAAAGACTCAGAAAGTACGTTCGGCATTCTTGATGAAATGGTGGACCGAGACATCGTCTCATGGAATTTAATGCTAGATAAATTTGTTCAGCTGGGTGACGTGGACTCTGTTAGGGACTTAGAAGGATTCCTGACCCCAATGTTGTTTCTTGGGTGAGTATTTTTCGTGTGGGTTGATGCCAAATGGAAGCTTCCTGGAGGCCAGGAGACTCTTTGACGAGAAGCCTAGTAGAAATACAGTTTCATGAATCGCATTGATTGCAGGGCATATTAATAACTGCCAAATGGATGAGGCCATCGGCCTGTTTATGGAAATGCCAGAAAGGGATTCCGTGTCACGGACTACTGTGATTAATGGACATGTTATATATCACGAGGGATAGGGTGGAGGGAGTACCTATAATGATGGGTCTGGCCTGCATTCTTCTAGTAAATCTGCAGTTGTAACTCCCATGGGTATCTTAACACACTCCCGCGCAGTAATTATGGTCTCCACATTCATTTACATCTGACAGACAGTAACGGGGTAACTCAACAAATGTCTAAAAGATGGTGAATGTGTAGATTATAAGTACCATAAAAAGGCTTTAGACGATTCTCTATCTGCTTCAAAACATCTGCTATCACTCTGAAATGATATGTTTCACCGATAATGTCTCTTTAAACAATTTTGTCATCTTTTAGTGTGAAGGATATACAATTAGCAGAGAAGATTACCTTGGCATCCATCTGTAAGGTAAGGATTTCCCCAATAGCCATAGCAGCAGGCACATTGAGCGGTTAAGTTTTCAGCGAACAGATAAGATGGGGAGTCAGATGGAAAGCCGCAATAGTAATCCATGGAAGGAGAATCCAATATAGGATATTACGTCAATCCAATATAGGATATTATAAGTGGATTCATAGCAATCGCTGCGAGGTAGCTCAGTTGAAGCATGCAAAAATGTCACATGGAGATTTTCTGCTTCTACTATGGAAGATAATGAAAGTTCAAATGTATTCGCGTTTTTGTCAATAGCTGTCATAAGTTCGACTCATTCACCGACATCACAAGGTTTAGCTAAATGACTAATTTCCTTTCTTCACTCGCTTCTGGTATTTCAAAGTGCTGATTCCTATGCCGGAGTGCTAACTTGCTTTGTAGGTTAGTGTGCCCCTTATTGTAACAAGAAGGAAAAAATTGGCAGGCAATCAAATGGTTCAAGGTGGAAGCTAAGTCAGGAGCTTGAAAGCTCTGATACCATGAAAGAAGACAAGCGAGAATCAAAGAAGGAGAGGATGACGGAATTTTAGAGAAAAATTTTGTATCTCTCTTTTCTTATTCCCTAAATGTACAATGCTCTGTAAATATAGTACAAGGTGTATAAAATGAAAGGAAATAATATATCCTATGAATCAATTCTAATATCGGATTGATCCAGTCTAATCCTTGATTGATTTAATAGATCAATATCAATCCGAATGGATTCTCCCATCTTGAGCATATCTTCCAACAAACTCGCATTTGATGTCGAACCACTTGTTGGAATAACAGTTTTCTCCTATTCCAAATGGGAAAGGAATAGCAACGTTTCCACAGTACTAGGAGCAACCGGGCTTTGCTAGAGGCGCCATGGGTTGTTCTGGTGCGTTGTGCAGTAGGAATGTCAGCAAGAGAATGGAGTGGAAAAGCCAAGGGACCACCATTGCCAAAGGCACATACATGACTTACTTCTTCAGCACCATCATGCAGAAAGAAGGGACTACTTATAATACTTGTGCAGTTATGAGCTCGAAGACAGGATTCAGGCAGCAGACCGACAGAGTAAGATTACGAGATTGAACTAATCAAATGGATGTTTAATTTTCAGACCTTGAACCAGATGTCTTTTGATGGACTAATAGAAGATTGACAAAGGAAATTATCTGCGTTGTGGCCAGACACTCTTATTTTCAACATTAGTCCGTAAATATACTAAGAACTTCTTGCTCCGCTACAAGAGGAGGGGACTTGAATGGGTGGGGACTTCCATGGGGCAAGGTACAAGATCACTGATATTTTAAATACTTAATTCTTTTCTAAAGAAAATTCGGAAAATTTTGAGTAGATGATGACTGATATTATGTTTATAATATTCTCTGTACTTAATGTTGACAAAAAGAAAAGGCTGAAGTCTTGGAAGATTAAGGAGAAGCCCATGAATCTCCATTTGTGGTGTTAACCAAGACGCCATGGATGACCCAGTGACAGGTTATAGTGGAGAAGCTAGGAATTGAGTGCCATATCAGAGGGAAAAGGCAAAAGACAAATGAGAAAACATTCGTCCTGGAAGATGGCCAATGCTAGAAATCAATTTTTCTAATCAAGTACAAAATGGCCTCACTTTTCAGCACCTAAATTTCACGTCATTAGCCATGGACAGGACATCCAACAAAAAGAAGATTCCTAATAACTGGAATACACGTGAATCTGTTTCGAACGATAATAGAACTTTATTTCTTCCTAAAACTAACAATAACAAACTCAACGCTGGGAAAAGGACAACCTAGGCATGCAGCGCAATGCAGCCCGCGTGCGCATTTGTGCGATGATTCCTCATGAAGATTTAATATCTAGAAGTGGATGAACATCCGGAAATGATGTTAGATCCACATCTAGATCTGACCTCATGGATGTCCAAACATCATCCCAGCTGGTGTTGTTGCTTGAAAAGTCCATGTCGCCGCAGTTTTGTACATCAGGGGAAGGATTTCGCAACATTCTTATCCTCTCCAGCTCCATGGCTACTTCCTTCATTGAAGGTCGTCTCTTCCCCTCGAGGTCTAAGCATCTCTTTGCAACGAAAGCAACTGCCATGATCCCTTCTTCCTTGCCTTGCTTTGAGACATCAGAATCGAGAATATCAACTAAATGGTTCTCCTCCATGGAAAGTATAAAGTATGTTGCCAAATCTCTGTACTCTTCAGGCCTAACCATGGAGATTGGCATTTGACCGGTCAAGAGCTTCGCAAGGACGACGACACCAAAACTGTAAACATCACTTTTATCAGTAAATTGACATGATTGGAAGTATTCTGGATCAAGGTACCCGAAGGTTCCTTCCACTTGTGTCGTCACATGGGTTTGGTCGATAGCAACAAATTTGGAAATCCCAAAGTCCGCTACTTTCCCCTGTACTTCTCATCCAACATTATATTGGTAAACTTGATGTCTCGATGGTAAATCGGTATTGATGCAGAAGAATGCAAGTAAGAAAGAGCCCTGGCAACTTCAGCAGCAATTCTTAAGCGTGTCTCTCAGAAGAGCACGAGCTCCTTTCTGGGTCATGGAGATAGTGAAAAAGCGTCTTGTTGGGGATAAATTCATAGACAAGCATAAACGTCTCCAGACAATACCCCAATAGCTTGACCACATTTCGATGATTAACTTGCGATAGAATGACTAGTTCATTAATGAACTGCTCCACTTTCCCCACATTGGTGACTATTCCACAAGATTTCTTGACTGCAACAATTCTTCCATCCTCCAGCATTCCCTTGTAAACAGTTCCTTGACCACCTTGTCCAAGTATCCTCGCTTTACTAAAATTGTTGGTGGCCTTCTCTAATTCCTTAGAGTTGAACAGTTTTCCTTCCCCTACATGATTGCCTTCACTGGAAGAAAGTTGCTGTTTGAGTAACCATTTCGGTTGAAGAATCTTTCCTTTTGCTTTCGCCTCTTCCTCCTCTTCATTACTCTGCATGACCTCCATAGAAGAAGAAGCAAAGCTATTGCAGCAAGGCCAACGCCTATGCTTATTTGTAGCAAAAAAACCGTTAGTCAGTCAAAATCCTCAGCTGCCCCAAATTTAGTGTGCATTCTGTGATTAAAAAGTCCTCTACATTTCATTATTGTCAAAATTTTCAAAATTCACAAAAACTGTTTCGATCGATTATTTATTTATTTATTTTTTGCTCAGCTATTTTATCATTTTGAGTAATGCACAAAATCACGAATAATTCCATGTCCATCTCAATTTAGTTAAAACTTGGAAAACTTTTCCTATTATTTTTACATTTTTAGAAAGAGCCTATGTTTTCCTTGTTCTCCTGTTGTCCATTGAAGAGTGCCAGAATTTTGTTCTATTTACGTGACAAATTTCAATGCGCCTATTAAAGGACTACATGAAACATTGATAAGTAAGAAAAATTGTTAAAAAAATCCTAAACCTATTGAACATTTACCAATTTAGTCTTAAACATTTTCACTTCTTGCCAATTGAGTCAATTTAGTCAATTTTGGAAGGAAATTATTGATGTGGACAGCCGGTGCCGACGTGATAATCTAGGCGTGCAGCCCATGTGCACATTGGTGGGATGATTCCTCACCGAGATTCAATATCTAGAAGTGGATGAACATCCGGAAAAGATATCAGATCCACATCTAGATCTGACCTCATGGATTTCCAAACATCATCCCAGCCGATGCTGTTGCTTGAAAAGTCTATGTCGCTGTGGTTTTGTACACCACAGGAAGGATTTCGCAACATTCTTATCCTCTCCAGCTCCATAGCTACTTCCTTCATTGATGGTCGTCTCTTCCCCTTGAGGTCTAAGCATCTCTTTGCAAGGAAAACAACTGCCATGGTCTCTTCTTCCTTACCTTCAAGAATATCAACTAAATGGTACTCCTCCATGGAAAGTATATAGCATGTTGCCAAACCTCTGTACTCTTCAGCCTAACCATGGAGACTAGCTTTTGACCGGTTAAGAGCTCCGCAAGGACGACACTAGAACTGTAAACATCACTTTTGTCGGTAAACTGACATGATCGGAAGTATTCTGGATCAAGGTACCCGAAGGTTCCTCGCACTTGCATCGTCGCGTGGGTTTGGTCTATGGCAACAAATTTGGAAATCCCAAAGTCCGCTCTCTTTGCCCTGTACTTCTCGTCCAACATTATATTGGTCGACTTAATGTCTCCATGGTAAATCGGTATTGATGCAGAAGAATGCATATATGAAAGAGCCCCGGCAACTTCAGCAGCAATTTCTCAAGCGCATATCCCATGAAAGCACGAGCTCTTTCTTTGGGTCATGGAGATAGTGACTAAGCGTCTTGTTGGGGATAAATTCGTGGACAAGTAAGGGGTAGTTGCGTCTCGAGACAATACCCCAATAACTTGACCACATTTCATTTTTAACCTGCCACAGGATGATCGGTTCGTTAATGAACTACTCCACTTTCCGCACATTTGGCGACTGTTCCACTAGATTTCTTGACGGCAACAATTCAGCCATGATCTACACATTCATAGGATCCTGGCCGATTCTCACACATCCAAGGGAAATTGTTCAGTGCTGGATTTTTGCATACGACGACATCTGCACGGAAGACAATGAAAATTCTGGTCACACATCAACATGCCCTAACAGGACAACATCATTTTTGCGACAAAAAATTTAGGCCAACAGAAGGCCACATCTTTTTAAAGATAGCTTAGCGGAATGTCGATTCTCTGGCTGGTTAAAACTTTGCAAATAAGCTATCCTCCTTGTCGTCTTATGAGTTAACTGAAAGACCAACTCTTGAAAACCATGTATCAGTTGGGGCAAAAGCCGACAGGAACACCGTCAACATGATTCACAAAATTGTTGTTCGGTCTGCAGAAGATACATCAAGATACATCTACTAGTAGTGGTCCTTTGCACCGCAACTTCTACGCAGCAACCTTCATTGATTGTTTCAACCGGACCATTGAAAAAGACAAAGCTAATCGCTTACAAACCAAGAGATTTTATCACATGAACAATGGAATTTGGATATCTGGGATGGAGTCAAGTCAATTCTAAGATCAATTCTCTTCAACAGAAAATACTCTTCTATTTCGCTGGGTTGGAACACTAAACTCTTCCAATTCCAAGCAAAATCAAAATGTCATGATGAAGTCTCCAAACTTTATAACGGGTAATCTTCGCCAGACAACAGCCTAGGGAGCAGAAGATCAGTTGCAAGCGATCGGAGACAATGTAGATTTAATGACGCACGACGTATCAACAAGAAAAATTGCTTTACCCTGACAATCTGCAAGGTACGCATTCCCGACGTAACCTGGCCTGCAACAACACCTGTACAATCTCGGGCATCGATTCGCCATAATACTCGCAACCATACGAATCCCTTCCGCTCAATCCGATCCCACTCACCATCTCTTTCGAATCCCCCACTCCAGCACTCCAGGCACGAACTCCATCTCTCTCGGCATCGTCAGGTCCTTCAGAGTCGTTAAACGATAACCATTCCTTAACCGCCAGGAAAGCGAGCCTGCACTTCTCTCCGACGGCGACAGTGTTGGCGACGCTGATCCGCTTGAACTTCACACCCAACGCCCGGAGCCCCGACGGGATCGAGGTCCTGCAGTAGCCGACGCCGGAGTAGTCGCTGAAGTTCCCGAGGCGGCCTCCGCCGTCACGGCGAGGTTGTTGCATCCGACAGCGGCGAAGAAGTTGACGGGCTGGAGCGCAAGCTCACGTTAGGAGGAGAAGGCCTGGCGCCATCCCATTGGTGGCGGACGACCGGGAGGTGGGCTTTGACCGCGCCGTCGTGGAGGCCGGAGGTGGTCTCCAGGGTGGCGGTGGGGTCAACGGAGTAGTGGGCCGGGATGGAAACGTTGAGGACCTGCAAGCGGAGGCTCCGGAGGACCAGGACGGCGGCGCTCCGGTCGCGGACGATCGCGTACCCCGTGTCGAGGAAGCATCGGCCAGAATGGGCCGGGCCGGGCCCAGCCCAAAGGGGAAGGGTAGGGACATGTTCCCGCGCTTGGGCTCATACCCGGGCTTTTGCGGTTCGAAATGTGGGCGAGAGAAACAAACAAACGATGATGGCGGGAGTTCATCGATGGGGCATGTTTATTTTGTGTTCCTATGGAGATAACGGTTGGTGTCAATGGTTGTGTTTACATATGAATTTTTGGAGGTTGATCAGACAGTTCAAACGATAAGGATTTTGCACTGTCAACAAGTACGTCACGAATAATTCATCAAAAGTCTTCTAATCTTGGCGTATATGCCCTACATTGGACTGAGTTGAGATCAATCAATTCGATTCCAGTTGATTTTATATGTCATCTCATGAAAAGATAAAAACTACATTTTTAGAAAGCTCAAGCCAAAGAAAGTCCCCTTGTGAATGGGGACATTGATTGACCGAGACCCAATTGAGGTATCATTGATTGACATCTTTTGAGGACTGGCACGTCCATAGTTTAACGTTGGAGACTTGAAGAATTATTGTCAATAGCCATAGTTAAGCCAGCTTAGAAAAGGGTGCCCAGAAACAACGTTCCGAGCACTTGCATTCGTGTACGACAACACACAAAGAGAATATTTCTAAAACAACTTATTAGGAGTATTCTGGTAAGGGGGCTATTTTCTTGATATAATAGTAAAGCCCAGTGAAGTGTTAAAGCAAACTAATAAGAAATTAAGAGGAGATAATAAGGTCAGAACATTATTCAAAAAGCCTTAACTTTATTTTATTTTTATTAATTCAGTCCTAAATATTTTCATATTTTGCTAATTGAGTCCATTTAGCCGTTCTCAGTCACGGCCTTGCCACATAAAACGGTCGGCGTTCATGTTAAACTCAACTGATAAAACGTGAAAAGGTTTAAGACTTGATTCGCAAAATTAATAAGTTTATGATCGAATTAGTAAAAGTGCAATAAATTTAGGACTTTTTAGACAATTTTCGCAATCATCACTTATACGAGACATACAAAGAGTAAATCAAAAGGGTTCATGAATCTAGTATATTGTTTCTGAGCACTTCTTAGCTTAATGAACATTGTTTTGCAACTCAGGTGCAAAGGCAAATAAAGAGATTGCGATATCTCATATTACAAAAATTTGGACAAAGACAACCGGATGCATCTCTTCATCTCGGCGATAAGAGTGATTGATCCTCCTCCATTGAAATCAGCTCCACTTCTGCTCCCGATCGCATCAACATGGGAATTGCACCCGAAGCATGGATAGATCCAGTTCTAATGTGATCGATCTCTTCTTCATTTTGCCGAAAGTCCGTGGGATTCCGTTGTGATTGTACTTGCTCCAATTCCATCGCCACTTCTTTCATTGTAGGCCTGTACCTTCCATTAGGGTTTAAGCATCTTTTCGCCAAATTAGACACCGCAATAATTTCTTCTTGTTCGCCATAGTCTAATACCTCCTTATCAAGAACATCAAACAAGCGATTCTCCTCCATCGAAATGACAAAGTACGAGGCTAAATTTATGTCCTCTTCTGCCCTCAATTGAGAAATTGGCTTTTCTCCGGTTAGTAGCTCGGCAAGGACTACCCCGAAACTATAGACATCACTTTTGTTTGTAAATTGACTTGTTTGGTAGTACTCGGGGTCCAAGTATCCAAAGGTTCCTCGCACCATTGTGGTCAAGTGTGTTTAGTCGATTGAAAGGGATTTGGAAGCTCCAAAATCCGCCACTTTGGCTTGATATTTTTCGTCCAAAAGTATATTTGACGACTTAATGTCTCTATGATAAATCGGTATGGCGGCAGCAAAGTGCAAATATGAAAGTGCCCTAGCAACTTCGTTGGCAATTCTTAATCGTATTTCCCACAAGAAGAGAAATTCCTCATCTGGATCATGGAGATAGTGATAGAGAGTTCCATTGGGAACAAATTCATATACCAAAAGAGGGACTTCACTCTCTAAACATAAACCTAGTAGCTTGACCATATTTCTGTGATTGATTTGAGAGAGAATAACCACCTCATTGACGAATTGTTCGACTTGCCCTACATCAACAGATTTGGATTTCTTGACTGCAATGATCATTCCGTCTAATAACATACCCTTATAAACAGTTCCTTGACCACCCCGACCTAGTATTCGGTTCTCATAAATGGTCCGTAGCCATGTCTATCTCCATTGAGGTGAATAACTTGCCTTTGTCCACATGACTGTCTTCAATAGAAGATAGTTGTTGTTGCAATAGAAGTCCGCCGTTACGTTTGAAAAATTGTTGTTTGAGCTTTGCCACTCGCCTTCTTACGATGTATTTGTACAACCCCCAAGAAAGCAAAGGTAATGCTATAGCTCCGATACCCGTGCTCACCCCTGTTTCAAAAAAGTCAACGGGAATTGTGCTAATAAATAATGTTGTGAAAGTTTTTATACTCTTTGCTTCTCAGTAACAAATTTCACCTTATCGTCAACAAATTAGCTTCCACTAATTTGAACAAGTGCCTCCTTGCTTGGACGAGAGAGAGACAAAAAGGAGGATTCGCTCAACAAAATAATTCGAAAAATACTTTGCATCATTGATGGGTGAGAAAACTAAAATACAATCAAATTGTTAAATGCATAGATTAGGAAAACACGATTAAGTAAAAAAAATCGTTCAAAGCACGGATTATGATTGTACAATTAAATGGTAATTTTTTCCTGGATCCATGCATATGAAATTGGTGTATATATAGACAAAAAAAAGGAGCAGGCAGTGATGTACCTATCATGGTGATGATCTTATAGTCTATGCAGGTGTATGACCCCGGTCGATTCACACACTTCCCTCGGCAATTGATGTACGGATCTTCTTTGCACTCATCGACATCTAATCAAATATTAAATGATGCATGGGATCAAAGATAGAAGCAAAAGGACAAGCAGTTCAATATATATAGCAGACTGAACATTTAGCAGTCAAATTCTTCCTTGGATCCTCCTTTATTACTAATTTGTGAGCATCCATCATCCGATTTGAACAATATAATTATTCAAATTATGTTCATGGGTTTTTTGTAGGTTGAGAGCTTGCATGTCAACCAACCTGGCTTTGGATACAGATGAAGGCTAAGATTTAAAATAAAAGTGGACGTTCTAATCTCACCTTGGCATCCCTCAGGAAGATAATAATTCCCTTTGTAGCCTTCATTGCAAGAACAATATACTGTCATAGGCGACAAGTCCCAAAAGCAGCCGCCGGAGCTTCCTGTGTGGTTTCTATTACTCAGCAGCTCAAAATCATCGGAGTTGATCCCCCATTCGAGCAACACCGGAACGGCCGAGGGTAGTAAACTGTAGAAATCTGTGTTAAACCACCATGCTTCCTCGACAAAGAAGGCGTAACTGCATCCTGCACCCCCTGTCGCTATGGCTCTGCCATTGAGAGTCTGGAATTCTACACTGTAGCTGGTGATTTGATTGAGGATCGAAGTAAAGCAGCAAGTGGTACCATTAAAGCACCGTGATGATTCGGATTTGCTGGAACAATTGCATCCTACGACCGCCTCGGCGCTGACCATTAAGGCTAGGCTGTCACAACCTTTGGCAACAAAATAATTTCGATGCCGGGAGTAAAAGAAAGTGCCGTTGTTGTGCACTAAGTCCACCGGGGGGGTCGTTTTGCTGATTGGCCGTACAATGAGGATGGGAGTAGAATATCGGCTGGCTGACCTTAATGAGGCCTGGGGACAGTGGGGAGTATGAACTATCTGGTAGCGAGATGTCTAGCACCACCGCGCTCAGATTCTTAAGTACTGGAGTATAGATGCCACGGGTTTGCTGGCAATCGATCTCGTACTGGGGAGCCAAGAAGCAATTGGGTCCGATTCCAAAAGGAAACGGAATGTGAGTCAGATTGCCACATGTGTCCGGACAGCCCGGCAAGGCCAGACTTTGAGGAGATGATTCTGCTGCAGCAGCAAAAGCAAGCACAAGAATAACAAAAGGCATCTTGGATGCCGGTTTCAACATCGTTAGGATCATTATCTTCCGATTCATCCTTGACAGTCTGCTCCTACCGTTTGCTTTTGCTCTTTGGTTGATGCCTCTCAGTCTGGGGTGTCTCTATTACCGATCGACGTGACTCTACCATTTGATTTTTTGCCAGTAGTCTCTCTCTCTCTCTCTATGATTGATGCCTCTCTGGTTGTGTTTGGTCGTCCGGATTTCTAGACAAGATATGACTGGATAAGATAGGATAAAAAAATCAATTTTTTTTTTTATATCCTATCCATTGTTTGATGAGCTACGAATTTAAAGTTGGATATTCTCATATCATATCATATCCACTGTTTGGTGAACTACGGATTTAAACTCGGATATTTTCATGAACAATTATATTCTTGGAAAAAAAAATAGGAAAGTACAAACTAACATATTAGATTATAGCAAAATCATCCAAAATGAAATATTTTTTTTAAGTCAACAGATTCTCACAAAATCACACAAAATCAATCCATGATTATGCATTATATGTGAAATGCATAAAGAATCAAAAAGTGATATTGCGTATGCTAATATGAGATGAGTTCATTAAGAATGTTGCCTTGAAAGAATGTTGACTTGTTAGAATTGGACCATTGCAAATTATTTGTTGATGAGGATTTGTTTTCTTTATACCCACTGTGAGTAACTCCCATTGTGTTACAATAAGGTATATAATTCAGCTCTAGAATAGATGAGCAACTGACTGTAGCTAGCCTTGAGCTTAACAAAAATAATTTTGAATTTAGTTTCAACTGCCTGCTTCACATGCACCTTGCCTAATATTTTCTAACGCTAATTATTCTAAGTGACATTGATTGCGGCAGGATCTATAGTACTTTAGTCAATTAATTCAATCAAGGTC